>JAAGEH010002528.1:15326315-15490387 GCA_011751065.1 Lasiurus cinereus | reverse complement strand
TTCCTTCCTTCCTTCCTCTTTCTCACGCTCGCTCTTCCTTTCTGATAAAAATATTAATTATGTAGCAATTTCCTGTCAGCCAAGAAGAGATGATATGAAAGCAGAGAGATCCAAAAACAATTAACATCTTACATATTCGTGCCTGCAAAAGATTGGAGATGTCCTAAATGTCTACCAATAAAGAACTGGTTACATAAATGTTGTATGCACATTGTCTTCACTAGCAGAGAGGTGTGGGCAAGGAACCGCCCATTGTCTTCACTAGCTGAGAGGTGTCAACAAAGAACCCGGAAGGCTGGAGACCTTGAACTCTGGCAAAGGTCAGAGCTATGCATCCACTGTTTAGTTGAGACAAAGGTAGCTGAAGCAACTTCCACCTTTTAGTTTTATGTAAATTCTTGCTGATAGGCTATCACGGAGCTATTACTGGAATTGCCTGCCTAAGGGCTATGGGTGGATCCCAAACCTGAATAAAAGGGATGGCAAGGCCAGAGCAAAGTGGAGTCCTTCCTCAGGCTTCCACCTGGCCCTCAATTTCCAAATTATTATTTCTTGTCTTGTCTCTTTCATTTGCGCGTGGCCTCTTTCAGAGTCCAAACCCGAACTTTGAACCTGAAACCTGAACCACGCAGATATGGGACACTCACACATACATGAAAAATTGTGGGGATATTAAAAAAGGATTGAGGCAGCTTTATAGTGTCCTAGACCAGGTTCTCCAGAAAGGAAAGCTAATAATTTACCTAGACCAGGTTCTCCAGAAAGGAAAGCTAATAATTTACTTGGGTGGTACAAGCCAGGATGGTGAGGATGAAGCAAAAAGAGAAGTGAGTGAAGGGAAGTGTGAACGATGCGATGCATTGTGTTATGATGCTGACTAGACCAACAAACTGCAGAGTGACAGTGTTTCACTAAGCAGACACATTGCAGCTCAGAGTAGTCCACAGAGAAGACAGAGGAGGAAGTCAACTGCGTGGACCCTGCTGTCTTTGCTTTCCAATTGGTGGAGGTTTACGCTTCCTGGTTATGTCATCTGGCCTCAATTGCACACAGGAAGCTGTGACTGATGGCTTGCAGGGTGGTGTTCCATCCGGGACACCGAGTGAAGGGGCCACCAGGTGCAGGAGAAGGACTGACCAGGAGGAAAAGGACAAGTCATTGAGGCAATATAATAAAGCATATGAAGATTTTTTTTTTATCCGAACACATATATTCTGTCGGGCTATCAAATCTGAAAATATTATTTTGTTATCATTTTTTTATTAATAAGCTATATTTAAAAAAATATACTCCTTATGTTTCTAGACTTGATGGCCCCCTATATTTTGGTATAAGAGAAGCTCCAAAATGTGCACTAAATGAAAAAAAAAACAAGGTCTAAAATAGCATATACAATATGTGGACATCGGGTAAAATAAATTTGTATGCTGTTTCTGCACAGCATTCCTCTAGAATCTGGAAGGAGACACAAGGAGCCAATGGCATTACTTGTCTTTGGGAAGACCAGTTGGAGGGTTAGGGAATGGGTAAGAGGGAAAGTCACTTTTTGTGCATTTCTAAGTTGGCACCATGTCAAACTATTACTTATTAATGCAAAAACATACATCATCCTGAGAAAGCCAATATTAATATGAGGAAGATAACACTGGCAGTAGTAAAGAGGATGTTGAAGATCATTTAACTCAACAAATATATCTGAGCCTCAGGATATCATGGTATCCTGAAATAATGTGGCAGACCATTCCACTGGCTGGACAGAGTTTACAATAAAAAAAAAAAGAGGACGGCCCTTTTGCTCAGTGGATAGCCCGCCAGCCTGGCCAGGGCTCATGCAGGAGGCAACCAATCCATGTGTTTTCCTCACATGGATATTTCTCTCTATCTTTCCCTCTCTCTTCCACTCTCTAAAAATCAATGGAGAAATATTCTCGGGTGAGAATTAAAAAGAGAGAGAGAGAAAAAGGGCAATGAAGCAAGTGTTACGATAACCACGTGGGCTCGTGAGCCCTAATGGAGACAATCCTTGCTCTGAGTACACAGTCCTTAGTGCTAACGAAGTTATTTCTGTGGCAAAACACTTACACAGCAGCCCTCAGTTTCTCGTTTTTAAATGGTTGGTGCTGAGCTACAACTTTTTTCTGCAAAGGGCAGGCAGTAAACATTCCAGGCTTTGCAGGCCAGCTGGTCTCTGTCACAGCTCTGTTGTAGCTCAGAGCAACCAAGCCAATCCCTAAGCAAATGAGCATGGCTGTGGTCCCATAAAATTACGGGGTGTTCTGCAAGTTCATTGTAAGGTGCATTAGAACTTCGACTGTCCTATAATTTATATGTGTCATAAAGCATTATTCTTCCTTTGATTTCTCTCCAACCCCTTTAACTTGCAGGCTATAAAGAAATAGGCCCTATTTCACCTGTAGGCCTGCGATATGCTCACTCCAAAGTTAGAAGATTGCTCCCATGTTAAGATGCCAACTCTGTTCCTGGGAAATCTCAGCATCCCTCGGAACAGTAGCTGGCACCGTGAGCTAGTGCTGCAGGCCTCCTAAAGTTCTCTGGCTCTGTTGCTGATGGCTTGATTTGCATTTCATCTGGTTTAACTTGGTGTTTCCTCTCTCATCCTCTGCCACGCGTACTCTTGCTGCGTTGTGTGCTGTTTTGAAAGGAGCTTTTGCGCTGCAATAAAGGCCACAAGAGAAGATTGAATTCCTCTGCGGCTGCTGGCGAATTAGTTTCTGGACATTAGAATGGGTTTCATGAGCCCCATGCCGTATGCCATATGGAATACCATTATGAGCTCCCTAGCGCCTCTGTTATTGCCATCTGTTGGCGACTTCCTGTGTGCTTTCTTTGGCACTGGGGGACTCAGCTATCAGAAACGCTTCAATAAAGCAAGTTTTTAAAACCCAATTCTAACATCTGCCTCTGAAGTTAGACGTATAATTTCAAGGCTTACACATTGGAAGCACGTTAAGAATGATCTCCATTGTGAAGCCACAGTTGAAAATTATAAGAGTGTATTGTAGTCCGTCACCAGGGCAACATCCAGATAGAAGCACTGCTAACTCTGCAAAACCCTCCACCAAGTAAATCTCTAAAATCTCCCATTTTGAGGACTCTCACATGTTAGTCAGAACCTTGGCATTCTGCCTGCACGAGGCCTCTGTTATCAAACACAGCCAGAATTTTCCATCTTAACAGTAGACATTGTATTTGTTCATTTTGTTTTTGTGTCCCCAGGATCTAATGCAACACCTAGCACTTAGTAGGAGGACGATGAATTTGTGTTGACCTGAGCTGACATGGTGAATTAACCCCAAGAGTTTGTAGATCCTATCTGCATGCAACATCAATGAGAGGGTTTTTACTCAATGTGATTCTTGTGTTTGGTTGCAAAGAAATGAATTGTCCTGTTGTCTTGGTGGCTGATTATTAATGTGTACAAAATGCATATCTGTATTACAAAGATGAGTGAGATACTGAAAATACAGCATTTTTAGATCTCCAGATAAAGGCAGAGTATGGATTCAAGTTAGAAACTTGGAAAAACAGAGTTTTTATAAGTTGTTATGACATTTCTCTTAATACTAATTATCGCTGAAGTAGGCGGTGAGCCAGATGTTTCACATCTGTGAAACATATCATCAGATAATTTAGGAATTTGATAAAAATTTTTGAATTTTATTTTTCACATATAGGAAATTCTGGAATCTAGAATCTATTTCTCTTACCCAGAGATAGTATAAATTTAGCTAAAGTTGACAGAAGAAGTTATTACAACTGGCTGTTAATGGAGGATTGAAGGTAGGATAAGAGTTAATAAATATCCTGAGTATTCTAAGGCTGTTCTAGTCCATTTCTGTCAACATACCCAGATACGTACTGGTTTGTCTGTTGTGAGTGTTAGTAAGACAAAATATAGAAGCAGTTTAGACTTTTCTTTAGTAAGTAATGCTGTCACTAATCTTACCTATATTAGGTAAATTAACAAAAAAGAGGCAGTTAATTTTTCCCATTACAAACTTTAAATATATGCATATATGTGCTTGTTCAAAATGTTTGTCCATTTGCATAGAGGTGTTTAACAGGAGAAATTATTCTTCTCCTTATCACTTTAAAAAATATTCTTATTCATTTCAGAGAGGAAGGGAGAGGGAAATAGAAACATCAGTGATGAGAGAGAATCATTGATCAGCTGCCTCCTGCATGCCCCACACTGGGAATTGAGCCTGAAACTAGGGCATGTGCCCTGACTGGGAATCAAACCGTGACCTCCTGGTTCATAGGTTGATGCTCAACTACTGAGCCATAATGGCTGGGCTCCATCATCACTTTTTTTGTGCTATGATGCAGTGTATAGGAGGGTGACTTTGGGGGAGTAGAAAAGATTAAGTAATATATAGACTGAATCCAGCTAGGATTGTTCCCTGGTGTTTACATAAGACCTCTTCATGTGCTTTGGGCTTCCTTATTGCAACCTCAGGTTAGTCAAACTCATCACTGACAGTTCAGAGCTGTTAGCAAAAGCTACTGTAACAGTTTCAAAACATGGCCCCAAATTCCAGATACTCCTATCAAAAAAATCTCTGATGAGTCTTTGAAAAAAGGAATGCACGAATACCATACAACCTCCAAAAATCTGCCATTTAGTACATGAGTAATGAGGTAGGAAGAGGAGTAATTGAATAAATTATTATAATTTCTTGAGTTGGGCAACGTGAAACGTTGGGATTTAAAGATTTAGATCTAGCTCCCTAACTATTCTTGGCTCATAGTGATGCTTGGGTGTGTCTGTTCCAACCTTTCCCTGCCCCTTCCGTAAGTTTCCTGATCCAAAAGCCTTCTTGGCTAAGGCTCTGACTCCTTCTCTGCCTTCAGTCTAGGCCTTCTGTTTTCTTGTGAGGCCACAATGATGGGAGGCCAGGAAACACAGATGTGCTAGAGATTGGTGTGCAATGCAAAGAATGATGATGTGAGTAGAAATTGCTGTAACCTTTACTATAAGGTTAGCACCAAGCAAGATTGTGTATATTTTTTTTTTCTTGAAACAAAAAGAGCTTGAAGACACTGAAGATTTTAAAAGCAGAGTGTTATCACTTTGCCTACGTACACTCACATACCTTTATAATGTTCCTTTAGGAAGAATGCCATTCACGCTGTTATTTTTCTTCTTTCTGGCAGGCATCATTGGCATATATTACTTAGTAGTTAACTGTAAAAAGGCATTTCTGTTGTGGTTTATTAAAAGACTCAATAGCTTTAAAGAGTTAGGTATTTCCCTCTCTGTTTACTGAACTCAGTGTAAGGTGAGGACCCTGGGACAAGGCCAAGGTCACAGGCATTTGACACTGCTGCCTCCTGGTCAGGTGGGCATTCCTGGCTAGGCCTGGCTCTTTTTTTTTGTTTGTTTTTTATCACTTTGTTTTTATTTATTTTATTTTTTTATTGTTTAAAATTTTACATATATTAGTACATATATCTCCTTCCCCCCAACCATTGACCTTTCCCCAGCCTCCCCTAACCCCTCTCGCATGTCTTCATCCCTCTTCCCCCCTTCCTCCCCCTCATCCTGCCAGTGTCTTGTGTCCACTGGTGTGCTTATATGTATGCATACAAGTCCTTTGGTTGATCTATTTCCCTCCCCCACCAACACTCCCCAGCCTTACCACTGTAGTTTGCTTTATTGCCTCTGTATCTCTCTTTTTATTCATCAGGTTATAATGTTCTTTATTTTCCATAAAAGAATGAGATCATGTGGTATTTTTCTTTCATTGCCTGCCTTATTTCACTTAATGCTTTCCAGGTCCATCCATGCTGCTGCAAATGGTAAGAATTCCTTCTTTTTTTTATAGCAGAGTATTATTTTCTATTGTGTAGATGTACCATAGTTTTCTAATCCACTCATCTGCTGATGGGCACGTAGGCTGTTTCCAAACCTTAGCTATGGTGAATTGTGATGCTATGAACATAGGGGAGCATATATCCTTTCTGATTGGTGTTTCTAGTTTCTTGGGATATAAACCTAGAAGTGGGATCACTGGGTCAAATGGGAGCTCCATTTTTAGTTTTTTAAGGAAACTCCATACTGTTCTCCACAGTGGCTGCACCAGTCTGCATTCCCACCAGCAGTGCACAAGGGTTTCCTTTTCTCCACATCCTCACCAGCACTTGTCGATTTGTTGATTTGTTGATGATTGCCATTCTGACAGGTGTGAGATGGTACCACATTGCTGTTTTGATTTGCATTTCTCGGATAATTAGTGACTTTGAGCATGCTTTCATGTGTCTCTTGGCCTTCCTTCTGTCTTCTTTCGAAAAGATTCTATTTAGGTTCGTTGCCCATTTTTTTATTGGATCATTTATCTTCCTTTTATTAAGTTGTCTGAGCTCCCTGGAGATGTTGGAGATTAAACCTTTATCAGTGATAACATTTGCAAATATGTTCTCCCATACAGTGAGCTTTCTTGTTGTTTTGTTGATGGTTTCTTTGGCTGTGAAAAGGCTTTTTATTTTGATGTAGTCCCATTTGTTAATTTTCTCTTTAGCTTCCATTGCCCTAGGAGTGGTATCAGTGAAGCAATATGTAGGCCTGGCTCTTTCACAGGTGACTATTTATGGTTTAGTCAGGCGAATCAGGAAAGTGATTGGACATGTCTGTGCAAACTGCCACCACATCTGAGGACAACCCAGCCCCTCTGTAACCAGCATCTATGGTCAGAAGATAATTGGCAGTGACGTGCCTAGAATTCAGTGGGAACCTTTTCCCTTAGTTTTGCCGTTTTGTGTTCTCTTGGCACCCATTGATCTTGCCGGTGAGCTTGTTAAGCACCTGCACTTAGAGCCTTCTATATTTCCTTTGTAATTTATTCATGGCCATTATAGTCAAGCTTCATAAAATCTCCAGTTTTGTAGGCTTTTGGACGTGGTGTCTCGGTTTGAGGTTAGGGTGAGGAGCTTCACCCACATTCATTTTTTACTTCAGAAGCTGTTTTGGAGTTTCTTTGGAAACCACACACTGAGTCAGAATGAAACCATTTGAGGACATCTCCCTAAATGGAGCACGATAGGGGAGCTAATGCATCCAAGGGGCACGGCCGAGGAGCAAGATCTGATTACTGTTCTATTAAATATGGGGATTTGTTCTGCTCTGTGACCTATGCCGGCGGAGGACAAAAGCGGAATTGCTGGGGGATTTTTTAGAAGCTGCTCATACTGGAGTGGGAATGGACGATTGACAGGCGGTGAAAATAGAGAACAGAGACCTGGTTGGGACGATACAACAGAAAGAGTCTGGAGTAAGAACAGAGAGTTGAGAGGAATCTCATTAAGCTTAGTGGAAGGTGCGATGTAATTTTTATATAATGCATTTCTTAAGGACGTAAGGGAGAAAAAAACACTATGGATACTTATATTAACTCATTTAATTTAACAAAGATGTTCTTTGAGCAACCAGTGTATTATTTTGAGTATTATTCTCATAGGGGAAGTGGGGGCAATCAATCTTAATTTTTTTGTTATATTTTCAGCTATCTTTGTGTGAGATATTATGGGCATGAGTTTTTGTTGTCTTTTTTCTATTTTTTTTCCAAACCCAACATGTATTAATTTTGCAATGAGAAAAGTGATGCTACACTAAACATTCAACCTTTATTTTGACAGTGATATATTGTCCTATTTGAAATACTTCTATAAGGTTCAGTTACATCATAATAAGTGCCTAACATCTATTGACACAGCATCTTTCTTCTGAGGAGCTTCAACATCATCTACTGAGGCCTCATAAGAGTCCTTGGTGATGGATTTTTGCCCAGCACTGAGTGCTGTGTGGAGCGGAAGATGGAAAGGCTGGCAGGTTTTCATCCTATCTGATAGACTGAAAAATGTGACTCTGGGGATTGGCAGTGACTCATCCAGGGCTAAGCAGAGAGAACGAGAGCTGGGACCAATCCCAAGAAGCCCAAGTTCTAGTTGACTAAGCAGATGTCTAGACATGGTGTCCAGATGTCCACATCAGGGCAAAGTGATTGCTCAGCTCTGGCTGGGTAGCTCAGGTGGTTAGAGTGTTGACTCTACACCAGTGGTTCTCAACCTTTCTACTGCCACGACCCTTTAATACAGTTCCTCATGTTGTGGTGACCCCCAACCATACTTCATAACTGTAATTTTGCTATTGTTATGAATTATAATGTAAATACCTGTGTTTTCCGATGGTTTTAGGCAACCCCTGTGAAAGTGTAGTTCAACCCCCAAAGGGGTCGCGACCCACAGGTTGAGAACCAGTGCTCTACACCAAGGCTGTGGTTTTGATCTCTGGTCAGAGCACATACAAGAGTCAACCAATGAATGCGTACATAAGTGGAACAACAAATAGATGTTTCTCTCTCCCCCTTCCTCTCCCTCTAAATCAACCAATTAATAAAAATGAAATCAATCAATATTTTTTTAAAGGGAAATTATTTTTTTAATAAAAGTGATTACTCAGAGACAGCCAGTCAACAAATATTGATAAATTTGCAGTATAAGGTGTGACTTTTTACAGGGAAATGGTTGGAACTCTTTTCACAAATGGAAAGAGTTGTTCAAAAACTATGTTTTTCTGGCTCCTAATATATGATTACATTTATTTGTCGGAAAACCCACCAATTTATTTGTGATCAGTATAGGACAATCAAAGATCCCAATTGTATCTTGTAGGTTATAATATATTATTAAATCAGTAACTCTAAAAGATACCTTATATTGAAATTTTTAAAGTTTCTTATGATCCTAATACTTAACAAATAGCTATGTGCTCAATTTCCATGTATGATAAAACAAGGCAACTAGGAATTATTCATTTGAATCTTTGGCCATCATATTTTTACTTGATCACAGCATTTCTAGAAAATAAAATGTATGGTATGAACACAGTGCATACAGATTTCAGTGGGAACATGATTTTGTTTCTACTCTCAATGCATGTTTTTAGAGCATGTAAGAATATCCTTATTAATAACACTGAAAAATGCCCAGAATCAAGCATTTTGGAGACTTGCCAAGTGCAATTTTGAATCATGTGTATTTTTCTGATTCAAGTACAGTAAATTCAGAAGCTCAGCATTTCCCCGTCATTATTGACTGTGTTCTAGCAGTGTGACCTTGCTCCCAAGAGCTTCCCATTAATAATTAATCTAGAGAGGGGTGAGATTGATGTAGGGTAAATGGATGGTCCTTCCTGTTCTACCAATTTTATGATATAGTTCCAGACACTGGTACCAGGAGCCACGATACCACCAGAGACACCAGAAGTCCCCTTCGTAACATTTTGAATACTTTTTAAAGAGTACGCATTCTTAGAAGGAGCATCAAGGACAAGAGCTTGGACACCTGGAGGCATTGAGACCTACTGAGCCTGTCTTACTCCAGAGTAACCTGTAAATCCACAGACAGCAACACGACCATTAATCAGGCATCATGGAAGCATCACGGTGTTGAGTTATCATCCTAATTACGTGGTCTCGTGGTTTGCACAAGGCTCATAGGGAAGTCTTTTCTCTGTCTATACGGCCTGAGCTGGGGCAGCTCAAATGTGGGCAGAAGCATTTGCCCCCAAGCTGGCTCACTCACATGGCTGGCAAGTTCACGTGCGCTGTTTGTCTTGGTTGCCATATATATGGACTTCTTTAGATGGCTTATCTTTCCTCACAATATGGTGGCGGAGTTCCAATGGTGAATGTCCCAAGAGTGGGGGAAACTGTGTGGGTTTTTATGACCTCGCCTAGAAAGCCCCTTAGCATTGCTTCTGCCGTATCGTATTAGTCAAATGGTCCCAAAGGGCCACCCAGGTTCAAGGGAGGAGGGACATACAGCTGGGGCGCAGACCTTAATGGGACAGTGGCAAGGTTCTGAATGAGCACAGGAGATGGGAAATATCACAGACATTTCTGGAAAATGCAATCTGGCATGCTTTTTAATTTTTTTTTAACCTGTTAATGGTAACTTAGCAGTTAATAAAAGTTTTCCAGTTCTTCATTTTAATGAAGTCCAATGTGTCAGTCTTTTCTCTGATGCTAATTCTTGGCGTGTGGTAGTTAAGAAAGTTTTGCCTATTTTAAAGTTGCATGATTGTACTTAATCCTCTTCACGATCATACAAGGCAGTTACTCATGATGTTATGGGCCTCGGTTTTTACACAAGAGAACATAAGCACAGAGTTAAACTCTTGCACAAGGCCCGAGTCCAAAGTTCATGATGTTGTCTTTCACCCTGATATTCTTGGCACCCTAACACTTAAAGTGATCCCCTATTCCTGCTAACCCTATTCAGATCCCACCGGTTATCCAGGGAACATCTCAGAGCTGACTCTTCCTTTGGGAGCCTGTTCTGCTTATCTGCATAGTCCTTCCACCCTCGGGGACAAACTGTCCTGGGAAGGCAAATGCTCTCAATTTCCTGGATGATCTTGTAGGAAGTCATCAAGGAGAAGGCAGCTTCTTGGCTACATCAGACCGAAAGCAGGTGCGCACTCAAAGGGCTTTTGCCTTGTTCTGTATTTTTGCTGTTATTATTGTTTGGTTTGGGTTTAGGTGAACTGCATGATTCTAGTCCTAATAGCCCTAAAAGTGGATCCTATTTTTAGGGTTGAACATAAATAGCTGTATAATCTCAAGCCTAACCGTGAACAGGCATGTAAGGTATGAGACGAGAATGCAGCTACCTGTTTCTGGGGCTTCACCAGAGTGTTGTATCAGATGAGCCAATGGACGGAAGTCAGCTCTCAGAGCGGAGACCGTAAAGCTTCCTCACTCAGACTAGAAGCTGAAAAATCCCTGCCTAGGGGCAAGCGCGGAGAACAAAGCCATCCACAAGCCAGAGCACATTTTAGGGAAACTGTCATCCCAGTGATGTCTTCATACATAAACACCTGTATTCTAATTACAAACGTCTTCCCAGGCACCTGGAAGCCTGCCAGCTTTTCACAGAGGTTCATCTCCTGGCAGGAACGTGACTCACTGGCAGAGGGAAGAGGCTGTGCCAGTCCACTCAGGACTGTGCTAGTTCATTCTGCAGTTTTCCTGTTAATACCGGTAAAAGCGAGAGGCGAGAAGTAGGATGATGCTTTACAAGGTAATCATCCTTCGCCAGTTCAGAACGATTTCAGTCCTGAATTAGTGATGGCCTGTGACAAAGCAAAGGACTCACTTCTTTTTGTTGCTGTTAATCCTCACTTGAGGATATGTGTGTTTTTTTTCCCATTGATTTTTTTAGAGAGAAAATGGAAGGGATGGGGAGAGACAGGAAGAGAGAAACAGCAATATGAGAGGGATACATCAATTGGTAGCCTCTCACATGTACCCTAACTGGGTTGGGAGATTGAGCCTGTGACCAAGGTATATGCCCTTGACCGGACTCGAACCCAGGACACTTCCGTCCTCCTGCTGATGCTCTAACCACCACCAAGCCAAACCAGCTAGGGTCATGAGTAAGCTGTCTCTTTCTTTTAACTTCTGGCTTTGCTTAAAGTGACAACATAATAGAATTATTGCATTTACTCTCTAGTTGCTAAATAGTAGTAAAAAAAAAATCCTGACATCAAAAGAAAATGTAAGCTCTAATCAGAACCACATGGGAAAAAGGCTCATATTTATTGAATGCTAGCTGTGTGCCAGGCAGTTTTCTCAGTGCCTCACAGGGTTAACCCATTCAGTTCCCATGACAGCTCTGTGAGATACGATTGTTTCCTGTATTCCACAGAGAGGGGAAAACAAGGTGTGGAAATGGGGTTGGATGCCAGTCCACTCTTAGCATCTTTTGTTATACCACTTTTCTACACAACATAGAATTAAATGTTAATGCTGATATATTTAAAAATATCAACCTAGACCAAGCTTTCTTGTGGCTCATAGCCTGAAGCAGTTAAACAGGGAAAACCCCTCTGGTTCTATAGCAGGGGAAGGTGGGTGCTTTGTAGTGCCCAAGTGGGTCTGAGAATCAATCACTTCTCAAAAGAGGAGGAGCCAACTCCCAATCTTACCCAATCCCAGAGCTGCCCTCTCTCTCCCCTAAACCAGGATGGGTGTAGTAACTTCGTTCTTGAAGCCACTCCAAGAGCAACGACAGTAAAATGACTGTGGGCAAAACGCTAACTGTGCAGGCCTGTCAAAGAGAGTTCAGCTGAGGAAAACAGTCCTCTGAGACCTTGTCGGAGGAGACGCTGCAACACGGAGACGGAGAGAAGTTCCACACACCTCATTACAGGTGAGGGAGCGGGTTCCCACTCCCAGGCAAGCCAGCTGGTACCTGGCTGGCAATGAGCTCCTAAAGGGGTCAGCCAATGATGTAGCACCATGGTGTTTAAAGGGGGAATGAAGGCAAGACTGCAACCACACACTGGTGAAATGTTCCTTTGAACACGGAAAACTTGGAATGAGCCTCAGAACTAGACAGTATGTTAGTTGTAGTGGATGCATATGTAGCTCCACTCCTGTTCTCTTCAAGCACTTATTTCTTATCACTTTCATCTGTCAGAACTTGCAACTCTTTGTCTAAGCCCTGAGGGCTTTCTTGAGTATCCAGAGAATTAACCATCACCACTCCCACACACACAGTGCCCCAACCAGTGGCGAATGGAGATGGCAGATAGGGAGCCCAACTTCCTCCTCTCTCAGCAGGAGACTCAGATATGCTCTTCATTGTCCCCAGAGTCTCCAGTGTGACTGAGCACCAATAACACACAGTAGAAAGTTGCTTGGGAGAAACCAAGATGGCGGCATAGGTGAACACCTAAACTGCTGCCTCACACAATAATTTCAAAACTATAACTAAAAGACAGAATAGACATCATCCAGAACCACAGGAAAGTTGGCTGAGTAGAAATTCTACAACTAGAAGGAAAGAGAGGGGCTCACAGAGACTCAGAAGAGCTGCAAAAAGCTGAGGTACAGAGATGCGCATGTGGAGAGAGTGGATGGTGGTGTGCCTGGCTGGCTTCCTCTTGTGGGAGGGAGACAGAGACTTGCAACAGCATTGAGCCCCAGCTCTGGGTGAGACTCATACGGGGAGGAGTCTGGACTGTGAAAAGGGAAGAGTGCATGGAAATTTAGAAAGCCGTGAAAGGGCAGAAGTCTGGGGTGCGCACACCAATGCACACAGAGAAGACGGACTGCTGATTGTGCCACTGGCTTTCTCTGGTGGGCGGGAGACAGAGCCTCCCAACTGTGCCACTTCTAACTGCATTGAACCCCAGTTTCGGGCGAGACCCTGGGGACCCCAGACTCATACGGTCCCGGAGCACAAGGAAACTGGAAAGGCAGAGGTCTGGAGGCACCCATGTGTGTGCACAGAAAGGGCTGCAGTGATTACTGAGCAACACTTGAGACCCAGGGGCCATGTAGGGCGGGGCTGACTGGAAGCCAAGGCTGTCTCTGCTCAGCCGTGAGACTCCACCCCATCCAAGCTGAATAGAGAGGCTTTTGCAGTTTTGCAAGTCTTGCATCATAAGGCTGATTCCAGCACAGAAGTTCTCCTGGCATAGTGAAAATGCGGAGACAAAGGAACAGATCACAAACAAAAGAAATGGAGGAAAACAAACAACTGGATATAGAGTTCAAAACCACGGTTATAAGATTTTTCAAGAATTTCCTAGAAAAGATGGGTAAATTTAGTGAGACCCAAGAGGAGATGAAAAAGGACCAACTAGAAATTAAACATACACTGACTGAAATAAAAAATATTATACAGAGACCTAACAGCAGACTAGAAAAAAGCAAGAATCAAGTCAAAAATTTGAAATACAAAGAAGCAGAAAACATTCAACTGGAAAAGCAAAAAAAAAAAAAAAAAAAAAAAAAAAAATCCAAAAATGTGAAGATAGTGTAAGGAGCCTCTGGGACAACTTCAAGGGTACCAACATCAGCATTATGGGAAGAGAGAGAGCAAGATACTGAAAACCCATTTGAAGAAATAATGACTGAAAACTTTCCACATCTGGTGAAAGAAATAGACTTACAAGTCCAGGAAGCACACAGAACCCTAAATAAAAGGAATCCAAAGAAGACCACACCAAGACACATAATAACTAAAATGCCAAGAGCAAAAGACAAAGAGAGAATATTAAAAGCAGCAAGAGAAAAACAGTTCATTACCTACAAGGGAACACCCATGCGATTGTCAACAAAAACTGATTTCTCAATAGAAACTATGCAGGCCAGGTGGGAATTGCAAAAAATATTCAAAGTGATGGATAGTAAGAACCTACAACCAAGATTACTCTATCCAGCAAAGCTATCATTCAGAATTGAAAGACAGATAAAGCTGAAGGAGTTCATCAAGACCAAACCAGTATTATTATATGAAATGCTGAAAGGTACTCTTTAGGAAGACGAAGAAGAAAAAGGTAAATATAAAAATTATGAACAACAAATACTTATCTACCAACAAGTGAATCTAAAAAGTGAATTAAAAATCTGATGAACAGAATAAACTGGTGAATATAATAGAATCAGGAGCATAGAAAGGGAGTGGACTGACATTTCTCAGGGGAAAGGGCTGAGGGGGGTGCAGGGAGAGACTGGAAAAAAATCATACACCTATGGATGAGGACAATGCTGGGGGAGGTAAAGGTAGAGGGAGGGGAGCTATGGGGGGAAAAAGAGAAACAAATGTAATAATCTGAACAATAAAGATTTATTAAATTTTTAAAAAAAATTTTTTTAAATGAATTATACTGGTTAGGAAGTTGTTTCTATAAATAAATTATGTTTGTTATTCTGAAAAACGAATTAACCGGCCCTTTGAAATACTATGTCAGTGGATTCTTATAAATGTTTCTTTTTGTATTATAAAGAAACCTAATTAATGTGTTGCCATCTGTGTTTGCTATGAATTAGTACTTTTGTAGTCATTGTGTATTAAAAGAAAACAGGATTTGGCAGTAATCATTTTAGTAATTCTCTTTGTGTACTTCTGAAGCTTCTTAGGACCACTATAATTAGCTAAATCATATACTTTATTATTTTGGTATTAGAGAATGGAAGGAATTGATAACTTTTCAGACAAATAATTTTTTAAAAGGTTGAAAAGTACAGTTTAAATAAAAATAATATACAGACAGTTTAACTTCTGAACATAGAGGAGGAAATTTTATTTGGTAAAAGCAATGGATTAGAAATGTAACAAAAACTCTCTATGTAACCCCATAAACTCCATTTTTGTACTAATATACAGAAAATAATCAAATTATAGAATGCATTTAAATCACTTATCATTATATTCATATTTTATTAATAAAAATTTAAGCATATTTCTTTTGTGAATCTAATTCTACCAGTCAATTAAAAGTATTGAATCTCTAAAAAAAAAAAGAAAAGAAAAGAAAAGAAAGTTGCTTGGAAACATGTCATTTATTGACTTCCTTTCTCACGTCCTTATTTCCCCATCAGAGTTTCCTGGGATGAGCTCCTAATAAACCAGTTGTCTCAGAGTCTGTGTCTCACGGAAACCAAAAGAAGAAAAATTAAGATAACAGTGAATAAATCTAACAAAATTAGACAAAACCTTTATAAAGACATTATAAAAATTTATTGAAAAACATAAAATATGTTAATGGCAAGGAAAACATAAAATGTCTAGATTCCCCCAAATTTGATCTATTGGAAACTCCAAATTGCAATAGGTTTTTCATGAACCTTAGCAACATGATCCTAAAACTTAAATAAAAAAATTGCCAAAACAACACCAAAACCCAAAGCCACCAAATTGCCAGGAATAGTCAAGATACTTCCAAAGAAGAAACTTGCTCAAGTAGATATTAAAACTTGTTAGTTTTATAATAAGTTGAGAGTGTATTGCTGGCACAGGGATGGACAAGAGATCAGAAGAACAGAATAGAAAGCCCTTGTACAGTTAAACAAAGGTGAAAAGTGAGATCTGACCACTGTAGCAAGTCAGATCAGTGGGCAACGGGGAATGTATTCCATAAATGATGCCAGGATATGGTGTGTTCCCATATGGAAAAAAGTGAAAGTTGAATCTCCCTTTCATATCAGATGCAAAAATCCATTCCTGATAGTTAATACATAGAAATGTCACAAGCAAAACTTTAAAAATGGTAAAGAGAATATAAGAAGTATCCTAGTGATTTGAAATATGAAAAGATGTCTTAAAGGAAATATACAAATGCATACACATACTCCCAAACCACAAAATAATAATTAATTGATTATAGTAATGAAAAGTAGCAAAAAGGAAGGGTAGAAACTGGAAGAATATAAACAAAGGAACTCCTAACACACTAGTGATAAAAAGCATATAATTATTTTGGAAAGTAATTTACCTTTATCTTATAAAGCACTTTCCCAAATGTTCCATTCTGTTACATTAAGCGCATGGCCTTCCGTTGTGATTCCAGATGACACTCTCTGAGCACGTAAATGGGGTGTCACTTCCTGCACTGGTGTTGGTGGGGAAAAGCTGGTGATTAGGAAGGATTATTAGGGAGGATTATTAGGGAGGACGAATGTAAGGAACAATGTGATTCAGACACAGGAGAGCTACAGTGCCCTACATGTCCCAATTATTCCCGGATGAAGGAGAGGCTAGCCTTTTCAGAGGCCAGGATTCCATTTAATTTTCAATCCATCAACTGATGTCTACCAATTGATATCTGTGCTGGATGATTAGGGTGCAAAAACATATAAGTACATCTCCCAGAGAACTGAAAACATATATCTACACAAGACTTACAAAAATGTTCATAGCGGCCTTATTCATAATTGTTCAAAAGTGGAAATAATCCAAGTGTACAGCAAATGAAGAATGGATAAACAATGAGTGTCATATGCATACAGTGTGATATCATACAGTCATAAAACCAAATAAAGAATGGTGACATGCTACAACATAGGTGAACCTTGAACACATTATACAACATGAAAGGAGTCAGACACATATGATTGCATTGGTATGAACTGAATATCCAGAAGAGGTGAATCAAGGGAAACAGAGAGTAGATTAGTGGTTATCAGGGGCTGGCACAATCAGGGGTGATAGAAATGACCACTAATGGGTATGGGTTTCTTTTCGAGGGGATGATGTTCTGGAATTAGATATGGTGCTGGTTGCACAATTTTTTAGATATAGCAAAAACAACTGAAATTTATACGTTAAAAGGTAAATTTAATGTACACGAATTTGGACTAAAAGGAAAAATGAATCCATTCTGTTAGGCAGGATAATAGTCACTGGTAATGGTGGGGGCAAGTGACTGGAGGATAGTGTGACAGAACTTTGGGGTGCTGATCATGTTCTGTTTCTTGACCTGGCTTTTGGTTCCACAGCTCGGTTCACTTTGAGCTAGAACTGGGAACAGAAGTAGACATAATTGAGTTGTTTTCCTCAAAAAGATATGTTCAAGCTCTGCTACATCAGCATGTGATGTTGTTTAGAAATATAGTCATTGCAGATGTAATTAGTTAAGATGAGGTCACACTCGAGTAGAGTGAGAACTTGATCCAGTAGGGCTGGTGTCCTAGAAGAAGGGGAACAGACACCCAGGGAATACAGCCATGTGAAGACAAAAGCAGGGGTTGGAGTTAGGCTGCCACAGACCAAGGAAGGTCTGGGGCTCCCGGAAGCTAGAAGAGGGTAGGAAGGGCCCTTCCCTAGAGACTTCAGAGGGAACATGGCCCTGTAACACCTCATCTCAGTCTTCTGACCTCCGGAACCACGAACCAATCCAGTTCTGGTGGTACTTTGTTGTAGCAGCCCTAGCAACCCAAAATGTATATTATGAAAAAGTCCTCAGAATTAAAAAGAGTAAGCAGATAGAACTTACCGGAGATGCTGCAAGGAGGCAGTTCCTACTCTGACTGCTGAGGTCAGTGAAGGCTTTTCTGGGGCTGATGCTTGAGCCAAATTTTGAAAGCTCGGTAGAAGTTTGCCAGGTGCACATGGAAGTTTGCCGTTAACATGGTATATCTCTACCATTTGTCACGAGACTGCCAGCTCCTGATAGGCAATGCTAGTATTTTCTTGAGGGAGACTGGTAGTAAACAAGTAAAAAAATAATAAATTACAAACTTTAATAATTACAACGTGGAGCTTGCCAAACTGATAGCATTCTCACTTCACTGGACTGATAAGGACCAGGTCATAGATGGCACCTCTCTGCAGCATGGTGTCTGGAGGTCATTGGTAGAGTGGACAGGCCACCTGGCAGAGAAGCATGATCGCCTTGTTTTCACCCCAATGCTGTGTGGCTTAGGCAAGCCTTTTCAAGTCTCTGAATCTCACTTCCTACATGTGGAAAAAGATATGGCAGGAAAAGGGAGTACCTCTAAAATCCATCCTCATTCTAATTGGGTAAAATATGTAGTTATATAAAGAGCTATATAATTGAGTTAACTAAAGCAGAATCCATGGGATAGTAGTAAGTTAGTGGTAATTACTAAAGTTTCACAGCAGTCTACATGGATTATTTTTTTATGGTGATTAAATTGAGCTGTTACATTACAAACTATTACAAGGAAAGAAAGCTGCAGCCTGTGGTCTTATTTTTTCAGATTGGAGAGTGTGGTAATGTACTCTGAATGAGAAGAGCATTTGGCTCTAGAGATAGCTCCGTTTTGCATTTATCTCCTCTGAGGCCAAAGCTGTTTTCATTGCGGTCCTGTTCTTACTGGAATTCCTTTCATTGCCTAAGGATCTCTCAGGCTAAGGAAAGAGAGATGAACGTTCAATGCCATGCTAGAGAAGAAAAATGAGAGGGCAGCTCTCCTGGAATCAAAAGAACTGTGGACTTGGAGTCAAGGATTTGACTTCAACTCTCACTGCTCCCACTTCTTAGCTGTTTCTGAACCTCACTTTCCCCATCCATTGTAGGGATGAAAACCCGCTTCTCACCTGGTGGTTGTGAAGATTAAATGCACTCAGGCATTCATCAAATACTTGTGACAATAAAATGCATTCATGCATTCATCAGATATTTATGGAGCACCTACATTATATATAAGAGGCACTGCAATAAGTGATGAAGAAGACAACACCCTCAAGGAGTTTCTAGTGAAGAGGTGAAGATAGACTTGACAGTTAAGGAGTGCGATGAATGTTACTCATTTCCAATGTCATAGGGTTGGATGATGAGTAGAGGTCATCTTTAAATCAAAGGTACTAGGAGGCAGGACGAGTGTTCAGAGTGGGAAAATATAAGTGGTGCTGAGGTACTCATTGGTGCTCATGTCATCAAATAGTCTTTCAAAACATGATGTCAGTAGCCATAAACCATTACCTCTTACTGCAGACTTTACATTAATACCTATAATAATACCATGAGAAATACTCTTGTTCATTAACCATTAGCTGCATACCTATGTTTTTAAGGATATATTTCTAGAAGTAACTTTAAAAATTCCTCATGTTCTTCTCAAGACAGAAGTAAAGAAAACCCCATTTCATACAGGATGCTTCTAAATTCTTCTTACCCACTAGCCTGTGTAAGGCAATGATATCCAGAAGAACTTCTGGTGATAACAAGAATATTCCATTTCCGTACTGTATAATATGTTGCCACTGGTCACATGTGGCTATTGAACACTTGAAATGTGTTCAATACATGAAGGTTGACTCGACATGAAAGAGTTGGTGACAGGACTGAAGTAACTGTGAATTCGGTAAGATCATGTTTCAGAGACAGTGCTTTCCTGAAAATATATAACTTGCTAAAATTTCTCTCAAACAATAAACAAGAGCCAAAAATCATATTTAATTTCTTTTTAGATGTAAACTAACCACTAAAATTGAGCTGATTTCTGATATCTGTCCTTTTTTTTTTTTTCAGAACATGGAATATTTAGCAATACTTGGGGTAATTTGTCTTTCAAATCCCTCTAGTGTTCTGAGTCATGTTTTATTACATGTCAAGCTACTTCTGAAAAATCTGAATGACATAATTGGTCTTTGTCAAACATTATTTCTTAAACATCTTTAGGTGCTCTGTGGCAATAAAATCACCTCAACTTCTGTAAAGATACAGGTTGACTAGCTTGTTACCTGTTATGTGTCTATGACCACCCACTGCAGCCTGTTATTAAACTAAATAAGAGAAGGAAGAAGTGCCGTGGCTTAAAAATTAGGGTTTCAAATGCTAGTGATTACAGAGAATGTGAATTTTTCACTTGAAGCAAAATTTAAAAGGTATTATTTGGTAAACTCTGGGTACAATACATATGTTCTATTTTTTCCTATTGTGCTGTCTGATGTGGTCCTCACTAGCCATTGAGGTTCAATTTAAATTATTTAAAACAAAATGTAATTTAACATTCAGTTCCTCATAATCCTAGCCACATTTTAAGTGTTCAATGGTTGCTGACATTAAAAGCGTTTTGATAGCAATCTCAGTTTGCAGGTCTAGGAACTGTCTTCAGGCTGAGTTCTATCTTGTTACCCATCAGGGATCCAGTAAGTGTGATTCAGATGACAAGTTTGTGGGCTGGCAGCACTGCAGAAGGTGATATTAAAGCGAATAGCAATGTGCCAGGCCATCTGTAGACCAGAAGAAGAAAATGGTTTCAAACAGAGAAATCAAATAAAAAGCAACTTAGGCCAAAAGCTCACCTTTATTGAACTAAAAAGATTATTTTAAAAAAAAATCATTTCCTTTACCTTGTTTTGATGATTTCAAGATTTATATCTTAACTTTTTTTTACAGGTAATTTTGATACAATCAGCTTTAGCCAACCCTTTCTCAATGCTCAGGCAGTTCTTAACTGTCACTTCACAGATGATTCAGCCTTGTTGAAATCTTAACAGCTTTATGATGGATCTCACATACTCCGCATTTTAGATATATTTATAATGTACATACACGTGTATATGATTTCTATAAAGACAAATGGAACATGTACAGTGTAAGTACTTTAATGCTTGCTATTATAAATCAAACTTTATGTAATTTTGTTCAACCTTTCTTTTTCAATGACTGTACCACATACATGAGCATTTTGGAGTTATTTAGAGAATGTAAAAATGTAATCCATTGCAAACACTGTTAATGAGGTGACTTGTTTAAAGGTTAAATTCCTAGTGAAAATAAGAATACCTGTGAGGAGAACCAACAGTCAGCTATGGAATCCCCTTTCATTTGGCTCTGACCAGTAGCATTGGCTGTTGAGTAAAGAGCGGGGAAAAAGGCATAATCTTAGGCTGGAGACACTTCTTGAAGACAGGCAGCAGAATGATTAGAAGAGAGTGAATCAAACAATTTGTGAAGAGAGTGAATCAAGCAATTTGTGAAGACCCTAAAAGCACATTCCCTCCATTTTGCAGGGTTCCTCCAAACCATGACGAGTGTGATTTCCTGCCATGATCCTATAAGTTATCTCACCTCGAAGCTGCATGTCTGCCTGCTTGGAGTGTGCCATCATCTAGACAAAGGACCTTTCCCATCAATGCAGAGCCTGCCAAGTCACCTTGAGGTCATCGGATGATCAAATAATTTAAAGTTTCCATTTTAATCTCCTTGTGGAGATGTTTGTTCCATGTCACAATATTTTGCAGCTAAACAACTTTCCAACCCCCCACTCACCTACATCACCACCTCCACTTTAGCTACCAGCTGCTGAAGCAGAGTCCAGGAACAGACTTCTCCAAGCAGCATTTTGCTCCTTCATGGCCATGACCAGATTGCTCATCGCTTCTGACAGTTTTCAACTTTAAGAGAAGGAATGAAAAAACAAGCCGCACTGCATTGGCAAATGGCAGTTTTGAGTATCAAGCTTTAATCAGTGGAATGCAGGTGTAAGGAATATTAGAACTAATTTTTTTTTTCTTGATGCTTCCAACTCAGAAATCATGATAAGATTTAGCAGAGAAAAACATCATTATTCATCTCTTCTTGAGTTCCCTGGAATTTGGCAACATGATCTGGGCTTAAGTTGTCATTTAAATTCACATGGTTTATTAAGACTCTGCTGGATTTATTCACATCTCAAAGAAAGTCTGAGGCACTATGGCTACACATTTTTATTGGGTGCACAGTGGGTCCGTGGCACTGTGCTCAATACCAGGACTGCAATGACACATAAAAACTGCTTCAGCATTTGTAATCCGATGTTGTTTTTCTCATAATTTGGGTGATACAATATGGGGACCATCTTCTAATTTCTTGGGAGAGAGAATGGAGAAAAAGAGGGTCTGGTCAGTGCATCTATATCTCTGTTTTGGTCCCTGTGTCAGTAATTGATGATGACTGGACTCTTTGAAAGTTGTGGATCCTTTTCTAAGACTGTGAGCCCTTGCTGGTCTAGACCCCAGCGCTACGTTGATGTTCAAAGGCAATAGCTTTCAATCCATGCTGACACACCCAGATGTTCTTTTCAGAGTAAGACCCATGGAGCTGGGTTTAAGAAGTTTTCAGTCTCATTTCTCTCCACTAACCTTCCAAGAACCGTCGTACAGGTTAAGTTACCTAGTTGTATTAGTTTCTTATTGCTGCTGTGACAAGTTACCTCAAATTTAGCAACTTACACAGAACAAACTTAGTATCTTACAGTTTTGTCTGGTAGAAACAGGAAGTGGGTTTTCCAGGGGTTAAATGAAGGCATGAACAAGGCTCCTTTTCTTGCTGGGGGCTCCCTGAGCAAATGTGATCCATTACCCTTTCTAATTCAGAGACCTTCCACATTCTTTGGCTCCCGGCCTCATTCCCCTGTCTTCAAAGCCAGCAACATTGCACTTTCTTCTGTGCCTTTCTTCTCTCTGATTAGTCACATATGTCTCTGATGACTGTTATTGTTTGGCTGGCCTCTTCCACTTACAAGTCCCCTTCTGCCCTGGCCAGGTTGGCTCAGTTGGTTGGGCAGGATCCTGTACACCAAAGTGTTGCCGGTTTGATTCCTGGTCATGGCACATGGTGGGTTGCCAGCTCGATCCCTAGGGAGAGTAGATTGATGTTTTGCTCTCACATCAACGTTTCTCTCTCTCTCTCTTTTTCTCTCCCTCTCCCTTTCTCTCTAAAAATCAATAAAAATGGTCTGGAGGCATGCCCCTTTTGCTGAGGGCAATTTCCAGAGCCCTGGGCAAAGGACCTTGAGCGCCATTCTTCCAGCAGCAGGGGGAAATTGAGGCATGCCCCTGGGTGATTCCTCACAATGTCTTTCACTGATGACACCACCTTTCCAGGGCAGGCATCCTGTCTGCTGTAGCATGAACAGGGGAGAGGGAGGATTTTGTAATATTTCAGACAACTGGACTTTTAATTCATATCTAGAGTAGCTTTTATTACCTGGAAGGTAGCAGGAAAATCATGGGGCTTGCTCTATTTTCCATCCATGGGCCAGGAAAGAAATACCCCCGCAGAAGGAATGAACAGAAATGTGATCTAGATAACTAGCTAGATAAGCTTGCTTCCATCCCCCAAGCCTTGGTTATAACCGCAGCTGTTTCTAGAGAAGCAGCATCAGGGAAGATAATCTTTGCATAAGGACATTCCTCAGTGGGTGTGGTCATGCAAAGGCAGGCCCTGGCGCAGTACTTCCACGTGTGTGTGTGTGTGTGTGTGTGTGTGTGTGTGTGTGTGTACATGTGCATATGTACCTTGGATCCATTTGGCAACCTGGTCTGGTTCTATGGAAGCTCTTCTCAGAGTCATATTTTCAAATACATAAAACAGAATACTATTACAAGGAAAACCAATACTTAAAAAATTATGATATGGTCATATCATACTATGTTAGTACAGTTTTGGTACTTAAAATCCTTTTATTCTTGACATATTAATGTTTATTGCATATACTATTATTGTATGTAAGATCATTTTTCTTGAATAATTGGTGTTTATTGCATGTAACCTTATCATATTTAAAATCGTTTTCCTTGAGATATTAAAAAAAATCGTGATATGTGTGTAGCATCACACATTAAATGACAAGACTTTAAGTAAAACATCTTGTCATTTAATGTGTAATTTTAAGTTTCAAAGTAATTTCAAAATAATAATGGGCATAAATAATATTTTGAGTACCTGCATAACTATAATTAATATGAAAGTGTCTTTGATTTTTATTGGTGCCAATGTTATTGGCATTGTGGGCTGTTGCCTACATTCATAGTTGAATGAAATGCTAAGTTCCACTTCAAGATTACCGAAAATAAAGTTGTAAATCTGGATCCATCTCCTAAGCTGCCTCCTTCATTTCTATCCCTGGGCTGCTGAGCACAGTTCAAGAGCATCGTTCAGTCATGCAGACTGGCCCATCAAAAATTCATGGCTCCAACCCCAGCTCTCCCCTCGTGACGCTCAGCAGTGCACACACTGGGCAGCTCTCCAGTTCCCTTCGGTGGCCACTCTCAGAATCTCAGAGAATCGGCAAAAGTGCCCCTTCCTCCAGCTAGCTTGTTCTGATGTCATTGCACAACCGGAGACCTCTGCCCTGAGGGTGAGGGAAGCAGGATTGCCACAGTCCCAGGGGAAGCATTCCCGGCTGCACACGTATTTGTGCCCAAATCCTTTTGATCCGTGAATCCCCCCGCTCCCCTAACTTTGGGTCCCCACTGCGCATTGTCTGCTTTCTCTGTCCCCATCCCCAGGGAAAGAGAAGCAGGGGTGGAGTCTGGTCAGCATGAACCTGGCTTGTGTGGGTGAGAGAAGAAATCTCAAGGGATGCTCAGAGCATGATGGACATAGGACACAGGCACAGCAATGAGAGTGCACGTGGATACGCTTCCAAATGTGCACGGCCTTGTGTGCAGTGTGGGTTTTTATGCAGGTAGAGGCTCTCCTCTGCTTTTCCAAGATTTAATCAAGAGGTTGGAAATCTCTTGCTTTCACATTCTGGGATAAATTAACATATGATGCCCTTGTGTAGTATACAACCCGGACACCTGTACTGATGACTCGGACCATAGTCTCTTTAACATCCTGGTATCATTCCCATCCCTTCCATGGTCAGGGGATGGCTTTGCCTCCATTAATGTGAACTTCCTCAATTTTCTATTTCCCACCTGCAAGTATTTGTGCCTTTCTTCTGTCTTTGCCCTTCAGTTTCAGAGCATGAGCTGTCTGCTTTTTCTGCAAAGCCAACATTTCCTATGCTCTTGATCCCATCAGAAGTTTCCTCTGAACTTTGCTGCATTAGTTATTCTCTCTTCAATCTTTGTTTCCAGTTATCCTATAACATCAATTCCATATAAGCCTTCTCTTGACTACAAAGTTCCCATCTACTACTCTTGCTTCTCTCGCCGTGAGTTTCTGGGAAGAGAACTCTCTACAATCATTTTCATTTCTTCACCTGCTACACTCCGGCCTCCTCCTCTCACTCCCTGTAATGCTCATTCACAGGGTCCTCCCTAGCCTGCATGTTGTCTGATTTGCTGGGTAGCTTTTCAGTCCTTATTTTACGGGACTATCTGCACATTGGACATTGTTTCTGCAGGAAACTCTTGACTCTATGGGCTTCCATGATACCTTCTCATACAGAACCTATCAGCCTAACGACCCTGTCTGATGGGCAGCCCCGTGTTCCGAGACACAGAAAACCTACCCACAGCCAATCTGTGGAGGTCATGCCGAGCAGAGCCTGGGTGGAAAGATGCCATGGGGAGCTCTGGCCAAGACAAATAAGCAATAAATACACAGAAGATGGCACACAGAGAGAGAGAGCGAAATGGGGAGAGGGAGACACAGAGACAGAGAGAGAGAAAGATAAGAAACAGACTCAGAGACAGACAGAGACAGAGAGAAAGAGAGACAGAGAAATAGGCTCAGAGATAGACACAGAGAGATGGAGACAGAGAGACAGAGAAGAAGCATTACTCGCTAAGAGTTAGGAGTGGGAATAATGTGTCAGCCCAGAGAGATGGCTAGGGAAGCCTCACTTTCTATATTTACTCTTTACTGTTCCCAGTTCTGAGTTGTTTGAGGACTTGAGGCTTGGCCCTTTTCATATCCGTGAGAGCGCTTTACCCCTATAATAAATGTACTGTTGATTGAGCTAGTGTTTAGGTTTCTGTTAATTATAATTCAAAGGAAGATTGTCTAGGACAGACAACTTGAACTTTGTAATTTGTCCTCTTAAATGTACATTGTGGGTTTTATTGGGCCGGAACCACAGGGTTCCACACTGTGATTCTCTTTTGCTCTTTCCTGAGAACAACTGTATCAAGGTGCATACACCTGATTTTGAGGCCCTCCCAGCAAATGCTCTGAGTTCCTTACGTGAAAATTTCAGAAGAACATATGCTCATGAAATAAAACCCAACACAGTGGTCCAGGAAATGAGGCCGAGGTGATGGACACCATCAGGAACCTAAGGATCAAATTCCTCTGACGTTGACTGAACATATCAGCAAAATTCAGACTGCTCTATTTGTAGCTTCCTGGTGTATGAAGAAAAATAGCTAATTGAATAATGCACATTTTTTCTAACTATCCTTAAAACAAAGTATGTTGGTGATAGAACCCTTTATTTTACGTAACCATAAGTCATGGGCATGTGAAATGCTCAGTTCCCCAAAACTATGATGTTCAGCTATGACCCACAGTCATTGCCGACCCATCCTCTCCTTTCCCTCATGCATAAACACCACTGTGCAAATTCTTTCACTCTGTGCTCATGCACTCACCTCACCTCTGCATTCATCCCTATACTTTCCTTAGACTCAGCTCACATCTCACCTTTTCCATGAAGCCTCCAGTTGCAATCCTTATAATCTTAGAATTCCTTTAGTCCAGCGGTACTCAGCTGGGATCGGTTTTGCCCCTCAGGGACATTTGGTAATGTCTGGAGATAATTTTTGGTTGTCACAACTGGAGGGACAGTGCTCCTGGCATAGAGGCCCAGGATGTTGCTAAATATCCTACAATCCACAGAAGAGCCACCCATCAATTTCAATAATGTTAAGAAGCCCTACAGTCTAGCCTGACTTTGGCACCATCAACCTTATCATTTGGTTACTCACTATGGTGTGAACTCTCAGGGCTGGATGGGAACTTTAAGAAACCAGCCAGTTGCCCCCCTGAATTTTGTGGGTCTGAAGACGGGCTGAAGAGAAGCTGCTGAAAGGCATCGAGAGTGCCATTGGCAGGGCTTTATTCCCTGACCCCTGGGCCTTTGATTAGTTCCATTTCATTCTGCTGCTGTTTTCTTTCTCTGGGAAGATTGAAAAAGTTTCTGTAAGCAAGGATAGGATCTTGAATTGAATGTGCAGTAACTCTCCCCTCCAACTTCCTACCCTCAGCCTGCTACTAAGAACACAGTACATATGTGTCAGGTTAAAATGACCTGAAGTTTTATAAAATATCACTTTATTCCCCTGCAAATGTATTTTCTTAAAGAAATGCAAGCTTTTCTCCTGGGTATAACCTCTTAAAAATAAAGATGATTACATCTAAATCACAGGAAAAAGAAATTCTACTGAGACCTTCGGCGGAAGTGTTTTCAATGTTAGAGTAAATAGCAGCTGACTGACTCTTACACATTTAAATGATGGTGATGAAAATTACCACCTTAGCAGCACAGAACAAAACAGGAAAGGTTCTACTAAGGGGAATAATTAACTAAATTCTTAGAGAGAACTGGAAAATAACCCCTCCAAGAAAACAAACAAAAAAAAATCAACAAAGTTCGGAACCTTATTCATCACCCATTCCCATAAGTACATTTTTCTGCTTGGAGAAAAAAAAATGCACAAGCAATTGTTGACAGAATTAAAAAAGGCTAGGTTAAGCATGCAATGACAGAACAAGACTTTATATTGCAAAAGGAGGGCTGACGGACCAGTATGCTGCATTTTAGAGGTAGATGAAGTGCAGGCCTGGAGCAAACTGATCCCGGACTGGAGTCTTGGCAGTGCTGCAGAGCAGCTGTGTGAGTTAAGTGCCTGAATCCTGGTCTCCACAGCTTTGAAGTGAGGCTCTGTAACAATACTTCCCAAACCATTAACTTGTGAGGATGTGATGAAGGAACACAGGAAAAGTGTTCACCACAGGATCAGGCTAAATCCACGCTGTCAGTAAATGACAGCTACTAGTATTGTTGCAATGATTTCTACCTACTATCCTTTAAATTTATTTCTGAAATAACGGATGTTATTGTGAGAGGGATGTCTGACTGACCTGGGATCAGGTCAAAACTGGCAGTTGGACATCTCCCCAGGGGTCCTGGATTGGAAAGAGTGCAGAATGGGCTAAAGGGATCCCCTCCCCCTATACACAAATTTCATGCACTAGGCCTCTAATTTAAAATCCTATATAATAAAAGGCTAATGTGCAAATCAACCGAACGGCAGAATGACCTATCTCTATGATGCATACTGACCACCAGGGGCAGACACTCAATGCAGGAGTTTCCCCCTGGTGGTCAGTGCACTCCTACAGGGGGAACGCTGCTCAGTCAGAAGCCAGGCTCATGGCTGGGCAAGTGTAACCGTGGTGGCAGGAGCCTCTCCTGCCTCCAGGGTAGCACTAAGGATGTCTGACTGATGCTTAGGCCCTCTCTCCATGGGGAGCAGGCCTAAGCCATCAGTCAGACATCCCCTAAGGGCTCCTGGACTGCGAAAGGGCGCAGGCTGGACTGAGGGGACACTCACACCTCCTGAGTGCACAAATTTTGTGTACCGGGCCTCTAGTAAAACAATAAGCACAAGCTTTTAGATATGCATATATGGGGCTTTTAAATTGTGTAAACAAGTCTGTAGTTGCAATACAGACTTAATTTAAGCCTGAGCTCCTTAATTATTTTCCTTCCTTCCTTCCTTTCTTCCTTCCTTCTGTCCTTTCTATCTTTTCTTTCCTTCCTCAGTCATTCCTTTCTCCCTCCCTTTAACAAGATGTCCAAATGCAAGTATTTAGGGTTGTATGACAGTATAAGATAACTATAGAGAGAGTGTCAAGTATCAAGTGCTACGGAAAAGTCTGAGAAGGGAAATTTCAGCTACTTGGTTTCCAGCTCTGGCTCTTACTAGATACGAGATGTCAGGCAAGCCACTTAACTATCTCGCATCTGTAAAATAAGGGGCTTGGTAGATGATTACTGAGATTTCCTCCATTTTTAGATACTGGATTGCATTTTTATTTTTGAAAAGTTACAGCAGACATCCAATTCAAATATGTCTTTAATAATGATTTTGTCTTAAAAATTTAAAAGAAGTTGATTTCAGAGAGAGGAAGTGAGAAGGAGAGAGATAGAAACATCAACGATGAAAGAGAATCATCAGTTGGCTGGCTCCTGCATGCCTCCTACTGGGGATTGAGCCTGCAGCAACCTGTACATGTGCTCTGATTGGAATTAAACCTGGACCTTCTGGTTCATGGATCCATGCTCAACCATTGAGCCCAATTGGCTGGGCGGATCTTGTCTTTTAAATAGCAAGTTCAATCTCTGAGAAAAGAGTGAAACATCATTCAATTTTAAAACCATGTTTTACATTTGAAATAGATCTTTTGGTCCAAGCATTTTGCCACTTTAGTTCCCAAGCCAGGGTTGGCTTTCTGGGTGCAGTTGCACAGGACTCTACAGTTAGACGGGCTCCATGATTGATTTAATGCTCCACTATTGCTCCACTATTGAAATTTTTAATGTTTGAACAAAAGGCCCAGTGTTTTGGTATTATACTGGGCACTGCAAATTATATAGTTGGTTCTCGCTACAACTTACAATTTACAGTGTAAATTCTAAGCACGGGACTCTCTCCTTTTTTGGTGAGAAGCCTACACTGACCTCTTTCCTCTGCAGCCATGCTCAGTTTTTATGTTCGTATAAAACTGCTTCACCAGCCAGACTGCAGGATGTGAGGGCAACTGTGCACAGAATACACAGTGCCTGCCTTTGACTTCAAAGGGCAGAGGCTCCATCACTCAGCCCAGCCATCCGCAGGGATAGAGCCTCTGTCAGCAGCAATTCCCACATTAGTGCAAATGTTTGCAAGGGTTAGTGGACTGCATGGAGGACTCAGAGAAAAAATAAGAAGTCCTTAGTCTGTCAGGCTAAGAAAGTGCTCCATTCTGTAAACACCCACAGTCCCCACTACATGGCCTTATTGATGTTCTTAGTATTTTCTCAAGGCCTGACCACATTGCTTCAGAAGTCTCTAAAGCAAAGTAACTACTCAGACAAAGGATTTGAGATCAGTGCTTGGAATGACGATTCAACTTGAAAAATCACTTCTGATCCCTTAGTGTGTACTGTCAGTAAGCCAGGGGCTGAGGGCCCAGCAGGAAGCTAACAAGGAAGATGAGCTAATTTCAATTTGCCCCAGTGGCCTGGCCATCATGGGTTTACTCTCAGCCTGTGAAATGGGGATACTATCATAGAGCTGATATCTATAATAATAAAAGCATCATATGCTAATTAGACCGGATTGCCAATCAACTTCCGGATGTTATTCTGGGAGTCTTTCTGGATCAATGGTTCTCAACCTTCCTAATGCCACGTCCCTTTAATGCAGTTCCTCACGTTGTGGTGAACCCCAACCATATGGACGGGGCAATGGTTGGGGGTCACCACAACATGAGGAACTGCATTAAAGGGACGTGGCATTAGGAAGGTTGAGAACCACTGTTCTGGATGAATCTGCTGCAGCAGGGGCTGAGGCAGAGGCAGTTAGGAGTGATCAGGTAGGCAGGCAGGGGTGTTAGGGGCGATCAGGCACGCAGGCAGGCGAGCACTTAGGAGCCAAAGGTCCTGGATTGCTCCAGGAATGTTCGACTGCCAGTTTAGGCTTGATCCCTTTAAACCAGCAGTCGGACATCCCCCAAGGGATCCCCAATTGCAAGAGGTTGCAGGTGGGGCTGTGGGGACCCCCCTCTGCCATGCATGGATTTTATACACCAGGCCTCTAGTGAGAATATAAGGAGGTAATAAGTGACTAAGCTTTAGAAGAAATACTTTGTTGACATATTTGCAAGGTGTAGTGTAGCACGCAATTTTTTAAAGTGGCGATTTATTCCTGGAGGTATGTACAGGTCACCCCCATCCCCTGCAATAGGAGGAGCTTAAATGGAAACAGAGATAGGAAGAAATGTAAGTGATTTGCCTTCTCTCAATTTTCAAACAGTGGAATTTGACATCCAGAGCAGCACCGAGTGTATGCCAGCTGGAATAGAGAAGCCACCAGAAAAAAAAGATCGTGCCCACGCGAATGCTGGCAATGTCTGCCTCCAGAGCTTCCCGACCTGCCGCTCTTTTCCTTTTCCCACGCCCGCCTGGCACCAGAGCCGGGGAGGGTACGCTGACTCAGCGCCCCCCGGCCCTGGGCTCCCGCGCAACGCTCCTCCTCGCAGTGGCGGTAAAACCGGGCTCGGAAAGGAAGCGGGCGAGGCGAGAGGGGGCGGGGCCGGGACGCTGTGGGGGGCGGGGCCGAGGGGGCGGGGCCTGGCCGAATCGGGGGAAACAAGCCCGCGAGAGGCGGGGCCAGGCTGCCGGTGGGCGGGTCCGGGGGCGGGGTCACGTGGTGGCCTCGCGCGGGGCGGGCGGAGCTCAGGTGGGTGGGGCCGGAGGGGCCGGAGGGGCGGGCCCCGGGCGGGGTTCTCCGCGCGCGCGGGGGCCGCGCCGGGCCAGTCCGCGCGCCCGCCAGCTCCGGAGCGGCGCCGTCTGCCAGAGCCCGGGACGCGGCGGCCCGGCGGAGCGGGCGAAGGGACGCGCGGCGCCATGGCTTCGCGGGGACTCCCGGACCTCGCCGTCCTCGCCGCGGCCGTCTTGGTGGCCGGCACCGTGAGCTCGCCGCTCGCGGCCCCGGGTGAGTTCCGCGCCGCGGGGGGGGCTCGCGGCGGGCGGCGCGGCGTCCAGACCGCCGGCCCCGGGCTCGATCCCTCCCTTCCCGCCGCCGCCGCCGCCGCGCGGCTCCCGCCTCCGCGCCTCCCGCCGCCGGCCCCTCGGAGGACCTGTTCCCCCCGCGTCCCCAACCTCTGCGGGGTCCCCTTCCTCCGGGCGCCTCCGCCGGGCAGGCCCCCCGGGGCCCCGCTCGTCCTCCACGGCGCCCCGAGCGGGAGATCCCGACACCGAGACGCGGGGCGCTGTCGCCGTCCTTTTACAGTTTGAAACTTTGTGTTTAAAAAACCGCTTCCCTTTCCCAGTTTTCACGCATTCCGGCGGCGGGTGAATTGTTGTGACGGGTCGGGGACGTCAGAGGGCTCTGCTCGCAGGTCCGGTGTGTAAATCGGGCGGCGAGAAAAAGCGGGGACGCGTCCCTGAACGTCGCCGCCTTTTATTTTATTTTTTTTCTTCTGGCGAGGAGGCCTGTCCCCGCCGAAGGAGCCTGCTGCGGGCGGCCGCCGCGCCGGTAACAAGTGTGCAGGCGTTTCTCACGGAAACCCCAGAGGATGCGTGTGCCCCGTCCCGCCTCGGACTCTCCCGTGTGTGACTGCGGGCACCAGGGACCCCGCGCCACCCAGCTGCCGCCCCTGCTTAATGGCCACCTCGCTGAGGCTGTAAAAATGTGACCCTGAACGGATACCTTCTCGGCCCGTTGGGGTTGCCACGACCCGGAGTCCTCTGACGTCAGCCAGCTCCTCGGAGCCTGGAGCTGCAGCTCCTTCCTCTCCGGGTCCCCGCGGTCCTAAGCATCTGGAAGCCTTCCAGCTGTGCCGTCTCCTCCAGACAAACCCATACGCTGCTCTTCACCCTGGAGGGGAAGACGCCGGTGACAGCTTTCCAACGTGGCTCGTCACTTGGGCCTTTACTTTTTCACAGAAACCAGAGCATGTGAGGAAGGAAGCGGCGGGGAAATCCTAGATCTCTCCCCGAGTCTTGAGGAGCAGACACCTCTGTTTCCTTCAGCCACCCTTCTGGGGGACGGGGCGGGCAGCTAGTGACATGCATGCTGCATAAGGAGAGATAATAAGTGACCGAGCACGAGAAGAAATACTTGGTGGGCGTATTTGCAAGGTGTAGGGTAGCACACATTATTTTTTTTTTTAATATGGCGATTTATTCCTGGAGGGTATGTATGTGCAGGTTACCCCCATCCCCCGCAAGAGGAGTAGCTTAAGTGGAAACAGAGAGAGGAAGAAATTTAAGTGAGTTGCCTTCTCTCAATGTTCAAGCAGTGGAATTTGACATCCAGAGCAGAGACAGGTGGGTGCATTGCCAGGTTCAAATGGGACCCGAGGTTGTAGTCGGTCCTGAGAGAGAGGGAGCCAGCTGCTCCAGAATTTGAAGAGTTTAACCTAGGAGTAAAATTCAGCGCCTGATGCATGTAAATCCTCCGTCAAACACCAGAAATCCACCCTCTCGAGGAAGTTTGTGTTTCCATGGATCTCTGAGCAGCAACCAGGAACCGTTTTGATGAAAGGGAACACTTTCAGAAGCATAAGGTATCTAAAAAGGAAAGGGAACAGCGTACAGACTTGTCAGGGTGCCCTGAGGCCTGACCCGTCAACCGCTGGTCACCTGTTGGCATCTCAGGCAGTGTTGATGTTTGTGGGGAATGTGGGGAAGTAGGGAGAAAGAAATGGGAAGTAATGTTGAGTACCTGCGACGTGCCAGGCTTCGAGTTGTGCACTTCAGATGCATTTTTACACTTACTGCTGACAGTTCTCGGAAGGTGTAGTTTCTGGTGAGGCAACAGGAGGCCCAGAGCAGTTAGACAGCTGGCCCAGCGTGTCACATAGCTGAGAGATCTGTCAGCATTTAATCAGAGAAGCAGAAGAATCACTAGGAGATGAGTGTTCCTCTCTATGTGTCTTTATCTTTGATAACCTAGCCAGCTTAATTCCAAAGTTCATTCATTCTCTTTCCACTGTGCCCACTGGTCCCCAAAGAAAAAACTGAGCAGGAATCTTGCTGAGATTGTAAAACAGGGGGTTTAGGACATTTTATAATTATAGGCAATGGGCTTATCAGAAGGTGGGAAGCAGAGGGAAGGAGAACAGATCACTTCACAGTGGGCAGTGGCAGTGTTTTTCACTTCCTGCCTAGTAGGTGAATCTCATTAAATTTCTGTCTTCTCAGTAGCGGCATTTGAAACCATATACCACAGCCAGCAGAAGGGACGATTTTCCACACCTTGGCTTATTTATGTCCTTAACTTCTCGGGTTACTCAACCTTTGGGCTTACTTGTTCTCTGTGGGCACAGCTTCCTCGTAAGGAGAGAGTGGCAAAGGTCCAGGGGCTGGTGAATGAGAAGTGCCCTCTCCCTGGGCTCTGAGGGCGGCCGTCCAGCCTCCGCACTCCTCGCTGAGATGCAAAAGATAAGCTTTATTAAATTCTGTTTCTCCTTGGGCCAGGTAGCTACCCAGATGTACAGAAACATCAGTAGACAGAAGATTTCGAAAGAGCAACCCTTGGAGTTTGGGCTTCCCAAGTCCAAATTTAATTTAAAGGGGAAATGAAAAATTTGAGAAGTGCTTGTTATTCCCTCTCTCCTCCTGTTTTCACCTTGACCTCCCAGATCAATCGATTGAGCAATCAATCAATCTTTTTGGAAGTAATTGAATTTCAATGAGAGAGGTCAAAGCTCTAGGTGATAGAAGCAAAAGTTTTCATTGTTACTTCAAGTGGGAAGTCCGTGTTACTTCAAATTGTTTGGCTTTGATACTGAAGTTTAATTACATATTGAGAAGTTATTTAAAACTTACAACAGTGATGTAAATTGCCATTGGTTAAAACTCTACTGTTGAGTGGTTTCTAATTATTGTAGGGCACTTCGGCAGTTGGAAAAGATTTGATAGGCTGCTGAAAGCAGGTGGAATAAGGAGTGTGGTGTGGCTACCAAAGACTAAAATTGGAGTATGGGGTTAATTCATTGTAGGCACTCTTTTTAGAGGAAGGAATGGCGTGTTTATTATTTCTGTTTTATGACAGGTTCTGGTCTGTGTACTCAGGTTATTTAATTCTTACAACACCCTGTCCTGTACTAAATACCAGAACATTTTTTTTAGATTTGTTAATTTCAGAGAGAGAAACATCAGTTTGTTGTTTCACTTATTCATGCATTCCTTGGTTGATCCTTTAAGTACTAGAATAACTTAAATATTCCTTTTTTTATAGATGAAGAAATTTTGTCAATGACAAGTTAGCTTAAAAATGTCACTTAATAAAGTATATGATTGTCTAACTACTATTCTATACACCTGAAACTAATACACAATAATATTGAATGTAAACTGTACTTGAAAAGAAAAAGTCACTCAATTATGCTAAGTGAAATAAGCTAATCAGAGAAAGACAAATATCACATGATCTCACTCATATGTGGAATCTAATGAACAAAATAAACTAACAAAATAGACTTAGAGACATTGAATCATGCAACAAACTGACATATTTCAGTGGTAAGGGGTAGGGGTGGGGAGAAATTAACAAAACACTGACAATAGTGTGGTGAAGGCCTGGGAAAAGAGTGGAGGGGATCAATGGGTGAAAATAGGAGGCATCTGTAATACTTTCAATAATAAAGATTTTTTTTTTAAAGTAAAGAAAAAGTCACTCAACTGTATGTTGGGTTTTGATCTTGGTCAGATCTATTCAATTCTGAAGCCTGTTCTTATTATATTACTAAATCATTTTGTTTTTCTTTTCAAGTGAGAAATTTAATTTTATTCTAAGATATATATAAAAGAATCACTAAGGGTAATGGCAGAATACAATGGAAAGAGCATCAAGCTCTAAGTCAGAGACCTAGATTTGAAGTCAAAAGTCAAGAAGAGCTGAAACGGGTTTGGCTCAGTGGATAGAGCATGGGCTTTCGGACTAAAAGGTCCCAAGTTCGATTCCAGTCAAGGGCATGTACCTTGGTTGCGGGCACATCTCCAGTAGGGAATGTGCAGGAGGCAGTTGATCGATGTCTTTCTCTCATCGATGTTTCTAACTATCCCTTCCTCTCTGTAAAAAAAAAAAAAACCCAATAAAATATATTAAATAAAGAAGTCTAGAAGAGCTCCTACCACTTTCAGGAGTGTGGCTCTCTGCCTCCATTTTCTTTCCTGTAAAATGGACATGTGCCAACTCCTATTTTTATCTGTCTTATTGGTTGCCAGTAGGGATCAAATGAGCTATGGTCTCTGAAAGGTCTTAGCAAATGGCAAAGTGGCATATACCTTTTATCCTGTGTATCTTTTTTTTCTGTATTTCTTCCACAAAGTGCCCATCAGGTTGGACTTATGTTACAATGTCCATCAAACTATCTAATAATTGTATGCCACTCATACTATAAGGCTTTCATTCTTTAAGTGGTGATGGTTTTGCAATGATGGATTTATTGGAAATATATAAAAGCCCAACATGACACGCTTTAGATTCATGAGTTTGCTGCCACTGACTGGGAGCAAGTCTTCTTTTCAAACTTTCCCTCTGCTAAAATACAGTGTTCTGGAAATTTTGGGAAAGTACCCCACAAGATTTAAAGTTTGGGGGGATGGGGTTTCATTACTTCACGGTACTGGCTACTGTTAGTCTGTGTTACTCTGGTCTGTCTATATATTTTTACTTGAATAGGATCATAATGCAAATATAATTTTGTGTCCTATGTTTTTCACTTAATGTTTGTTATCTGTGAAGGTTCTCCATTTCCCTACATTTAAAAAAATGGCTGCATCATAATCTATTATAAGGATTCACTGCATTTTACCTCATTGTGCCTCCATTTAGGATATTTTACTTTATTTTCTTGTCAATGGATATTTTTCCATTGATTTTTATGGAGAGTGGAAAAGAGAGGAAAAGACAGAGAGAAACATTGATGTGAGAGAAACACATCAATTGGTTGCCTTCTGTACAATCCCCGACCAGGGCCTGGGCTGGGGAAGAGCCTACAACCAAGGTACGTAAGTGCCCTTGACCAGAATCGAACCCGGATTCTTTGGTCTGCAGGCTGACATGCTATTCACTGAGCCAAACTAGCCAGAGCATTAGGCTATTTTAGTTGTTGCTAATTATTTTCAAACTAGAGGCCTGGTACATGAAATTCATGCACTGGAGTGGGGAGTCCCTCAGCCCGGCCTGTGCCTTCTTGCAGTCGGGACCCCTTACTCCTTACTGCTTGACTCACTGTTACTTAGGGCTGCTGCGGAGGCGGGAGAGGCTCCTGCCACTGCCGCTGGCTGGCCAGCCTGGAGCCCAGTTTCTGGCTGAGTGGCGCTACCCCGTGGGAGTGCCCTGACCACCAGAGGGCAGCTCCTGCATTGAGCGTCTGCCTACTGGTGGTCAGTGTGATTCATAGTGACTGGTCTGGTTGGCCTGCCATAATGGTCGCTTAGGCTTTTATTATATAGATGAATTTTAAAATCATTGTTGCAGTCATATTGATGACTTCCCAGGAAATGCATTACTGAAAAGGCATTTGGGGGGAGATAGGGTCCACAGGTAATCATGTTTTTGAGGCCTTGATGACATCAATATCGGTGGTCTGAACGTTGTCCCACTTTACATTCTCAAAGCAATAGTCAAAGGACCCACTTTTCACACCATTGACATTTTCTCTGAAAAATGTATTTGCTCGCTTGTAAGGTGAAAATTGGACCTTGATTGTTTGAATTTGTATGTTCTTGATTACTAGTATATTGACTATTTTTTCTAGTATTTGTGCCATTTGCATGTGTCTGTAATCTTTAATGGACAATTCTGAAATATGAAAATCTCTGAAAACGAAAAGATTTTTTTTGAAGTCTTTTGCATACTCGGTTGGTGGTAAACCCTAATCTGAACCAGTGTGAGATTCTGTAGTATATATTTATCCCACTCAGTGTGAATACTGCTAAGTTTGGCTGCAGTTGTGTTAGTGAGTTTGATTTCTGAGGGTTACATAATGTGTGCTAAATGCATTACAGTACTCTTTTGGAACCACAATCAGACTTTCGAGGCACATCTGACCCCCAGATTTTCAGATCATGGTCCTGCAGTTTCCTCTTTGTGACTCATCTCTTCTTGTCTGCGGGCAACCGACTGTAAAACTGCTCAAAATAGTAAAATATCCTATGGAGAAAATAACTCCTCAAATGAGTGGCATGTCATGAAAAGAAGCATTATTTCGGTATTCTAGTATGGAATCTATTAGGATAAAGCTATCTGGGCAAAGCGAGAGTTTTGTTTATTCTAGGTGGCTTTAGGGATGGGTGCCCATTATAATGGAGACTGATTGAGGAGCTGGGCCAATTTCTCCTCTGCCAGTTATTGACATACCTCCCTTTGTGAGGGAGAAAAGGAATAGAATCCACCCAAGGGACTCTTTGGGCAAGGAGGGGTGAGTAGAGGGTGGCAGATACTCAGGCAAACTGAGTTTCTGTGCCCAGTCATCTCACCTTGAGGATCCTTTTGCCAAACTAGCTAAACCCGGGGAACGGGTTTTCTGTTCCCCTTTGAGATACCCCAAAGCCCCATCTTCTTGTCGTTGCTCATGCCAGGGTCCCAAACAGCTGAGCTGTCCCTGGATCCCCTACCTCCATTTGGTTTGTACACCCCGGGGGTATGAGCACCAAGAAAGTGCCTGTGGTACAGAGGGGAGAAAATATTAAAACCGTTTTTCTCATCTATAGCATGGAACAGATATGGCAGCGTTGCCTTGTGGATTGTTTTGAGATAAAATATGCATAGGTTACAGTCATATCACCCTGAACACGCCTGATCTTGTCTGATCTCGGAAGCTAAGCAGGGTCGGGCCTTGTGAGTACTTGGATGGGAGATAAAACATGTTTGGCATGAAGTGTTCAAAAAGTATATTATTTTGTTCTTAACTAAATTCTAACCTGCCACAGCTACCAGAGGGACAAAGTTCTGAACTGCCCCAGAGGTTTCTTTTCAGGTGTCCCCTCTCTTCTTGCTCTTGAGCCCTGGATGCTGAGCATGGTATGTAATGGGCTCCAGGGGAAGGTGAGGAATAGGGACCTCACCAGTGGGCTTGGAGGGAATTCTCTTGGGATGCAGGGGATACATAGGACTGAACCATTTAGCTACTAAAATTAGGCAAGGAAAGAGAGAAAGAAAAAAAGGAAAGAAACTGTTACCTTATGTGACACATTTTGGGGGGAGGAATTTTGGAAGATTCATCAATTGATTTATTTTTAGCCAGTGCATCAATAGGTATATCCATAAAATTTTGATAGTTTCCCCCTAGGATTCGATGTAATTATCGGCATGATTTTTTTATCCAGATTTTGAACCTGTGTTAATGAGTGACTTAGGATGGTACAGCCTCATGATGTAGGTCTAAGCAGTGTTGTAGATCTGAGCCCTTTACCTGGGGAGTCTGATGCTGTCTCCCTGTAGTGTCAGAACTAATTACTTGGTGGTGCTGGAAAAAACACAAATTAGAATGAGCAGAATCCTTTGGCCCTAGGGCTGGAAGCGACCTTAATAGTCTCCCTAAAGCTATATTATTTTTAAACTAGAGGCTCGGTGCACAAAATTCATGCATGAATTGGGGGTGTCCCTCAGCCCAGCCTGCACCCTCTCCGATCTTGGACCCCTTGAGGGATGTCCAAAGTCCCTCTCACAATCCAGGACTGCTGGCTCCCAACCACTCACCTGCATGCCTGCCTAATTGCCCTTAACCACTCCCCTGCCAGCTTGATCGATGCCTAACAGTTCCCCTGCCAGCCCAATTGTCCCTATCTGTCCTCCCCTGCTGACCTGGTCACCCCTGACTGCTTTCCCCTGCTGGCCCGGTCACCCCTAACTGCCCTCCCATGCTGGTCTGGTTGCCTGCAACTGCCCTCTGCAAGCCTGATCCCCCCCAACTGCCATCCTTGCAGGCCTTATTGCCCCCAACTGCCTTCCTTTTCAGGCCTGATTGCCCATAACTGCCCTCCCCTGCCTGCAATCTGTGGCTGCCATCTTGTGTCCGCATGGGGGTGACCATCTTTGACCACATAGGGGCGGCCATCTTATATTGGAGTGATAGTCAATTTGCATATTATGCTTTTATTAGATAGGATTTTATTAAATTGAGTGGGGTGACATTGGTCAACATTCAGGTATGTGTTCCTATGTTATAAGATCTGTATATTGTACTGGGTGCCCACCCCCCAAAGTCAAATCTCCTGTCACCTTATATTAGGACCCCCTTCTCTCCCAGCCTGCTTTCCTCTGGCAACCACTGCACTGCTGTTTGTGTTCATAAGGTTCAGTTTTATAGCCCACATATGAGTGAAATCATAATGGTTCTTAGCTTTTTCTGAATGACTTACTAGTATTTCACATAGGGTAATGTTCTCATGTCCATCCATGTTGCTGTTTCATCCTTCGCATGACTGGGTAGTGTTTAGTAGATGCGGAAGCTGAGTTAGCAAAGCCAGGACTTGTGTCAGAGCCGGCTGTCCACTGAAGCGGCCCAGCAATCTGCTCCTGGCAGAGCTCCTGTGTCTACTTTGGCCCTCCGTCCTCACACTCCCGGGCTTGGCGTCTCAGCTCTGGGTCTGGGGTGAGCGGCCCTGAGGAGAATAACTTGTGCTGACTGACTTCCGAGACGAATTGTGTTGTTTTCAGTGGTGTAATTTTGGAGTTAGAAAAGATTGGTGGTCATCTTGCAATGAATTTCTCTCTTTGCAGATGCGGAAACTGAGCCTGAGAGTTTCAGTGGCCTGTGGAAGGCAGCGAGGGTGGTGGTTCACGAGCAGCAGAGGAGTAGACATTAGGTTTGGTGAGGGAGGGCCAGTGTGTGTGTGTGAGTTTTGGTCACGATCCAAGCACAGGACCCGGAACAGAGCAGACATTTAAAAGACTGGAAGGAAGGAAGGAAGGAAGGAAGAAAGGAAGGAGGAAAGCCAGAGCTGGGATCCAGGTGTTTTTGCTGGCAGTGGCGAGAATGGCACCAGGTGCTAGACCGGAGGGGTCAGACCCAGCCTTGTTTTAGCAACCTCGGTACTGGCTAGGAAAGAATTCAGAGCTGAGACTCAAGCTATAAGATCAAGTTTATTTAGAAGGTCACAGAAATGGAAGAAGTGAGTGGTAGAAGAATGGGCTGAGGAAACAAGTTACAGAGGTGAAAGAAGGGGCCTTTGTTGCTTAGGAGAAAGAAGGGTAAGGTGAGGCGTCAGGATGAGAGGGGGGTAGGAAGGCTTAGATGTGCTCCTGAGAGGGAGAGCCGGCTGGGTCCTCCATCCTAAGCGCTTTTAAGGGTGGGGATTTCAGGGGAGGTCCCCAGGGGAGGATTTCAATAGAATATTCACCCGTTTTCCAGGTGTGTCTTTCCAGAGTTGTGGTCTGCACTGATAGATTGGTCAGTGCCAGGGCAGGGGGTCCTGAGTCAATGCAGCAGGTCCTGAGTCAGCCATGGTATGGCTTGTCTGGTTTTGCTGCTTTTCTGGGTCTGGCCCTGGAACATCATTGAGGCCTAGAAGTAATTTGATGTGGGTCCGCACCTCAGTGTCCTGGTGGCTTAATGCTGAAGGGTTACTCTCTGGCGCCCTTGTTTGTACTCCGTCTAAAGGGGTCTGCCCTTCATGACGAGCAACATGCCAGGGGAGGAAAGGTCAGGGGAGGGTCCAGACTGCATGACCACTCTATGAAAGGTCAGGGGTCCAAACCGCTGGGTCAGAGATATGCGAGGGGAGGGAAGGACAACCGGGGGTGAAGTTTTTGAAGTTTTGCCCGTTGCTGGGCACCAGGAGCTTTCTGCCCTGATGACCTCCTGTACCTGGCCCTTCGTCCTTGCTCTGCTCATGTCTGCCTCACTGCCTACTACGTTCTGACTCTGTCGAGGCTTTTTCTTTATAATAAAGTAAACAGGCTTTCCCACAAATCTTAGCTGTAGTCTCCGCTCCTGCTCACTTCCCGAATTGGTGGTCAGCCAGCCTAGAGGCCATGGAGATAAAAAGAAATGATAATAAAAAGTAAGCAGGTACTGCTTTTATCAGGTGAGTATGTCGTGACATTGATACGTTTGGACTGACAAAGGTTTTCAAAACCTAAATTAATTCATGAAGCTCTTTTCAAAGACAGACTAAATTCAGTTGTGTTTCTACAACCAGTACTTCAAATGTACCTATTAATTATATATCTATTATATTTCATATTTTATACCTTTTCTTTATACCCTTTTTTCATGGATTAAGCCTCTGATTTCTTTATTCAGTAAATATTATTAATCTGGCTAACTGTGTGTGTGTATGTGTGTGTGTGCAAGGCCCTGGGGAAAAGGGATGTGAATGAAACATACTCAGACTATGCTTTTATGGAATTTTAACAGGTTATCAGGGAAGACAATTAAACAAGCAATCATGATAAAATGTCATTGGCACTTCCATAAGGAAACTATAGCCCAGAGCCAGAATATCTAACCTGCGGCTAGGGGTGGGGTGAGCAAGACTTTCTGGAGGAAATGAAGTTTAAACTTGTAAAAATGTCAGTGGTAGCCTGGTGAAGGTAACTAGAGGTCACGGAAGAGAGGGGGTGAGAGCAAGCAAAATTATAGCAGTGGTTCCTAAACTTGAGTGTGTAACTGAATGACCTAGAGGGCTGTCAAAACCCAGGTGGCTGGGCCCCAGCCCATTAGGTCTGGGAAGGGACTGAAGAATTTTTCTAGCACATTCCCAAGTGATGCTGCCTGCCTAAGGATCACATGGGAGTGAGGGTGATCAGAGGTGGAAGAAATAGTAGGTTGTGTTTCTTTTAAACTGGAATCCCACTCCTCCTTGTGGGCTATGCATATCCTGTCCTCCATCCATCCTGCAAACTGAGATCAAGGGTAACACATCCAGCCCTAGCCGGTTTGGCTCAGTGGATAGCGCATCAGCCTGTGGACTGAAGAGTTTGGGGTTTGATTCTGGCTAAGGGCACATGCCTGGATTGATCGCCATTAAGTGGGGGCAGGGGGCGTGTACAACGGATCAATGGTTCTCTCTCATCATTGATGTTTCTATCTCTCCCTCTCCTTTCCTCTCTGAAATAAAAATATATTAAAAAAAGAAAGGGTGATACTTCCAAGAAACCTTCCCTAGGTGGTCGCACTGATGTTATCTCCTTGGAGTCCATGAATACATGTTGCATCCATTCCATGTTATTTAATAGAAAACTATATGCAGTTGTTTCCACTGTGTTTGCTCTAACTAGAGCTCCTCCAGGCAGCGGCACATGGAAGACAAGCACAGATCAGATTTACGTCTTGCAACCTCAACAAGGACAGATTGCCATATTCTCTGTGATGTAGAGATGAGGAAACCGAGACCGAAGAGCCAAGATGAAGAGAAGTGAAATATATCCCTCAAGTCACAGATGAGGGGAAGCCAAAGCTAGATGTATGTTCATGTTCACAAACGTTCTGTGTGTTATGTGCAATTGCCTGCGCTCCATGCTCAGCACCACCAGTAAAAGGAAGGTTTTCTATTTATCTACTTATTTTACTTTTTTATTGTAGGTCCATCTACTTAAAGAGAACACCAAGGCATCTTATAAATGGAATGTAGATTTTGTTTTTAGTAAAAAATGGGCAGTTATCCAAGGAATTCTTCAAGAATTGTTTATTTGCTTTTCGAGTAAATATTTGAAGGAAGGAAGTCAATTTACAAGTCATTAGATTTATGAATGGTTTTTATACAATTTTTATACAATGAGGTAGATTTTAAGAGAAAACCTATTTCAGTTTCCTGAAAAGATACAAATAAGGCAGTGTATGCTATTGCTCTTCTTAACTGGCCAGGTGAGTTTAGCCAAGTGAAGACTTATAAAGAAACTTGTATATGAAATGTTATGTAACAGATAAGGTTAAAAACAAACAAAATTCTTTTCAGTATCCATAACATGCCCAGCCTTTCTTTCTCATGCTTATATACAAACAGAATGTGATTTTCTGAGACTCCTGTCAGGGGTGGAGCTTTGAAGAATTCACTGGGCTTTCTGTCTCACAATATAACCCTAACAACAATTTTCAAATGCTCTAACAGCTCTTCATAGCTGGAAGTCTCCAACACAATCATGTGAATTATTCACATTATAAAAAACAGCAGCCGGAATTTCCTGGCATTGGCAAAGTGGCAGATGGCTATTGAACAGGCATTCCTTCGCTTTTCCTTGCGTGTTTGTGCTATATGCTTTGTGTGGCCTGAATGCTTTTGCTCCTTCCTTAATTCTTTCCATCCTCCGCCCCCTCTATTAAAGGCAAAGCACAAAGCAACCACTGATAGCAAAAACGAGGCCGGGGACATTGCTTAAAGCTAGGTGAGAGGGCCAAGAAGCTGGGTGTTGAGGGTACAACTCCTTTCCCAGGCATGATTGCCAGGCTGGTGTCTTAATAATCTTTGCAGATAAAACTAATAGGTATTTCTTACACACAGTGTGTATGTGATTCATTTTAAAATGAGGGCCTTATTTGAGTCACTGGTGGGTGTTGTGTAAGTATGTAAAATGAAGAACAAACTTGGCTTCTGTCCTACATAAATTTGGATCGAGAAGGGAAGATAAACTATGAATACATTGTGGAATAAGGAGAATGCGTTTGGTGTAACCCGAGAACTACGGACAGGGTGCTGCATGGAGTCACAGAGGAGACACTTTCCTTTTGATGAGAGGGATGGAAAAGCCTTACTAAAACTTGGCATTTTAAATGGACCTTGAAGGGAGTGCAGGGAAAGGGAATAGCCTGTGCAAAGGTATGGAAGTAGGAGAGGTAACGTCAGTGCAGACCTGGTATAGACTGCAGAGCAGAAGCAGAGAGTAGGCTGGGAAGCTCCTGAAACTGCACTTCACTGTAGGAGACCGAGGCTGAGGTGGAGTGGGGTGGAGGGTGGGGGACAGCAGAAGGGTCCTCAGGCTTTGTGATGTGAGAGAAAAAGCCCAGAACTTTGATGAGTTTATTTGAGCCATGGTACTGTGCCTATTTTTTCCTGGGGGGAAGGGAGAGGAAGAGGAGGAGAGAGAAGAGGAGATAAGATCTGTTTTTTGTACACTTCAGAGTTTGAAGGATCAAACAAATAATATAACCCTTTGTAAATAATGCAAATATGACCTGTATAAATATAAAGGTTTAATATAATACCTATATAATATAACTAGAGGCCCAGTGCACAAAATTCATGCACAGGTGAGGGGGTGTCTTTCAGCCCAGTCTACTCCCTCTTCAATCTGGGACCCCTCTCACAAACCAGGACTACTGGCTCCTAACTGGTTGCCTGCCTGTCTTCCCTGATTGCCCCTAACTGTTTCTGCCTGCCAGCCTAATCACCCCCTAACCACTCCCTTCCCAGCCTGATTAATGCCTAACAGCCTGATTGCCCCTAACTGCCCTCCTCTGCAGGTCTGGTCACCCCTAACTTCCCTCCCCTGCAGGCCTGGTCAACCCTAACTGCCCTTCCCTACAGGCCCCGTTGCCCCCAACTTCCTTCCTCTGCCAGCCTGGTCACACCTAACTGTCCTCCCCTGCAGGCTTCATTGCTCCCAACTGATTTCACTTGTAGGCCTGGTCCCTCCCAATTGCCTTTCCCTGCTGGCCTGATCACCTACAACTGCCCTACCTTGCAGACCTGGTCTCTTCCAACTGCCCTCCCCTGCTGACCATCTTGTGGTGGCTGTCTTATGTCCACATGGTGGCGGCCATCTTGTGTGTTGGAATGATGGTCAATATGCATATTACTCTTTTATTAGATAGGATAGAGGCCTGGTGGATGGGTGGGGGGCCATCTGGTTTGCCCTGAAGGGTGTCCTGGATCAGGGTGGGGGTTTCCTTGGGATGTGGGGTGGCCTGGGCGAGGGGCCTGCGGTGGTTTGCAGGCTGGCTACGCCTCCTGGCAACCCAAGCGGAGGCCCTGGTATCTGGGATTTATTTATCTTCTATAATTGAAACTTTGTAGCCTTGAGTGGAGGCAAGGGTAGGCCAGGGTGGGCAGAAAGCTTGGCATCCTCCATCGCCAGGAACCCAAGCCTCCTGCTCACTCCATGGCTGCAGCCATTTTTGTTGGTATTTATTTATCTTCTATAATTGAAACTTTGTTTCCTTGAGCGGAGGCCAAGGCAGGCCAGGAAGCTTGGTTTCCTCCATTACCAGGGGCAACTCAAGCTTCCTGCTCTCTTCAGCTTTGTGGCTGTTGCCATTTTTGTTGGGATTTATTTATCTTTTATAATTAAAACTTTGTAGCCTTGAGTGGAGTCCAGAGCTGGCCAGAGTGTGCGAAAAGCTTGGTTTCCTCCATTGCAAGGGAAACCCATGCCTCCTGCTTGCTCTGTGGCCACAGCCATCTTGGTTGGGTTAATTTGCATACTCACTCCTGATTGGCTGGTGGGCATAGCTTTGGGGTGTATCAGAGGTATGGTCAACTTGCATATTACTGTTTTATTAGATAAGCTAGTTTTTCAAAGTTTAAGAAGTATTGAGAAATTGGAATCATGAAGTAAGCATAGTTATAATCTTGATGGTGTGAAGGCCAAGAAATGTTCATTAGTGGTAAAAGCAAGCTAATTGTGTATTTGTCTTGCATTAAATTGTACAAATCATCTTGATTCCTGAATTTTGTGCTAACATTTGTTTTTAGAAATCTTATGTGCATTTCCATCTTAGCCTTATTGCTGTTCAAGTTCCTTTCTCTCCTGGTGAGGAGGATGTCAGTGTAAGAAGCATAGAGAATTTTTATGCGTTTATTTGAGCCAAACTGAGGACTGTGCCAGGGAACAAGATCTCAAATGCTCTTGTGGAATAACCGTTTTGCAGTTCCTTTTATGCATTTGAAATCAAGGAGGGGACACATATCAATGTGGGAATTGGATTACAGGATGTTTAATAAGATTATGTGCTCTTTTGAGGGTTAATACCCCCTTTGAGGGGTATTACTTATGGTGCACAAGAATGATGGACAGGTCTGGCTGGTGTTGCTGAGTGGTTGAGCGTGGACCCAGAACTAGGAGGCCACAGTTCGATTCCCAGTCAGGGCACATGCCCAGGTTACAGGCTCGATCCCCAGTGGGAAGCGTGCAGGAGGCAGCCAATCAATGATTCTCTCTCATCATTGATGTTTCTGTCTCTCTCCTTCTCCCTTCCTCTCTGAAATTTATATATATTTAGGAAAAAAATTAAAGATGAATAGGGCTTAGCTTGAAACCTTTCACTAAAACAATTATAGATCTAGAGCATGACTACTCACCATGACCTTCCCAGTTAGGAATTTGTGATCAGATCACCCTAGAGGTTACTTTTCATAAAATCCCTCTCTTTTTCATCGATAAGGGCAGTGTTGGTATAATAAATATATGTATTAGATCTTTGTCCTTGCTTCCTGGAGCAGAACTCCTAAAAAGCTTGGAATTTCCCGAATGATAGGAGTATATGTTATTTATAACTAAAGGCCCAGTGCACAACATTCATGCACTCGTTGGGGGAGGGGTCCCTCAGCCCGGCCTGAGCCCTTTCCTAGTCTGGGAGCCCTGGGGGGATGATTAAGCCATCAATCAGACGCCCTTAGTGCTGCTGCTGCCCCTGTGGGAGCACAGTGACCACCAGCGGGCAGCTCCTGCATTGAGCATCTGCCCCCTGGTGGTCAGTGCACATCATAGCGACTGGTTCAGTTGATTTGCATATTAACCTTTTATTATATAGGATGAGCCCTTTTAGACCATAGCTGAGTTCCTGCTAATGGTTGACTCTTGGTGGACCTTCAGGAAGTTTCAGGATGGGGCTGGTTGCTGGAGGAACCCACTACAGGACTAGAGGGTTAGAACTTGCAGCCCTTGACATTTGGGAAAGGGAGAGGGGCTGGAGATTAGGTTAATCACTAATGTCCAGTGACAGTCATGCCTATAATAATGACACTTTCATAAAAACTGAAACGAGGTGAAAGGAGTTTCTGGATTGGTGAGGAGGGTGCTGGGAGGATGGAGTGTCTGGAGAGAGAATGGAAGCTTGGTGCTCCATCCCCTTACTTTGCCCTACAAGGCCTCTCCTTAATTGCATTTTTTTTTTTAATAATAAAGCAGCAGTCCTAAGTATAGCACTTTGCTGAGTTCTGTGAGTCATTTTAGTGAAGTGTGGAAGGAACCTAAGGGAGAAAGTGGGAAGCTCTGAATTTCTGTTGGTTAGCCTGGGACCCCATTTGCAGCTGGCGTCTGAAATAGGCTTGTCTTATGGCACTGAGCCCTTCAACCTGTGTGGTTTGTACAGGTAGTTAGTGTCAGAATTGAACTGAACTGTAGGACACCCAGTTGGTGATGGAGAATTGGTTGTTGGAAAAAGGAAACAGTCAGTTTTTATTGGGGAAAAAATAACTCATAACATTAAAATGTGCCTGAAATAAGGTATTTGAAATTATGCATTGGTTTACTCCTTAAAGACTCAAAAGCATGTAAAAAATATATATATAGTGGGAAAGAAAAATTATCAAGTCAGCGCTTTGTTGTTTATGTATTTACATTGTGTTTTATAGTGTATTAAAGTAGAAATTATACTATTGTGTGGTTTTCTTCAACCCTTATCTTCTATGGTGTAGACCAAAGGCTTCATAGCATTGTGAAACCTCTAGTCAGTGGAAATATCTTGTGTGTAAATATTATGGATTGTACTTATAGGTTGTCTCCTTACTGAGGGGTTACTGATATTCTGGTTTACCTCTATAGCATTAATTTTACTATTAGGTTGACCTGTAATTTATTTATTTTTATTTTAAAAAGTATTTATTTTATTGATTTTTTTACAAAGACGAAGGGAGCAGGGTAGAGACTTAGAAACATCGATGAGAGAGAAACATTGATCAGCTGCCTCCTGCACACCTCATACTGGAGCCCATAACCAAGGTATTTGCCCTTGACCGGAATCTAACCTGGGACCTTTCAGTCCGCAGGCTGACGCTTTGTCCTCTGAGCCAAACCGGTTTTGGCTGACCTGTAACTTATAATCTTACCACTCAAAGATAACTAGTGTGAACATTTTGGCATCTTTTCCTCCAACAAAGTAACTCAAACTACTGTTTCATATTTGTTCACTTAACATTTTTCATTAACAAGTGAGATCGTTTTGGACAAAGGTAAATCTGATTCTTTCATACAAATTATTTCTGTTGTAAAAGTCAAAGGGAAGTTTAGAGTTTCTGAGAAAAAATGAACAATTTCAACAGTGTTAAGTGTAAATTAGTATGGTCTTTTGCTTTTGCTTTTTATAAATGGCAGCAGGATTTTATTTTATTTTTTGAAATTTGTAGTTGATGCAAAAAACAAATAGATAACTTGATTTGGAGAGAATATAACTTCAATACACCTTCCTTGTCCAATAATTGACTCACTAGGATAAACCATTCTGTCATTCTAGATTTATTTACTGAATTTCTACTCAAGACTCTAACTTAACTAGAGATGAGCTACGGGTAAATCCATTTCATGGAACTTTAGTGAATATCAAAAACTGTTAATTCTCACACTTTTAGGGATAATAGAGCACAGAGTATGAGCTTTGCAGCCAGGCTGCCTGGATTAAAATCCCACCTCTTCTACTTGCTAACTCTGTGACCTGATGCAGGTTACTCATCTCTCTGTGCTTTAGTTTTCATATCTGTAAGACGGGGTTGCAAATAATAGTGCCTACCCATAGCGTTATTGTAAGGGTTAAATGAGTTCATACCTGTGAAGTACTTTGGATAGTAACTAACTGTACAATGTGCTCACCAATGTGTGACGATTGTGAATAGTATTTTTCTTGCTACTGCTTTTCGAGAGTTCTTACTGAGCTTAATGCTAGTCACTTTCACGCTTATCTCTTCCCTTAAAATCAGATTTTCTGTGTCCAGGGTTTTCCTAATTCTGTTTACTCTTTCCTTTGCTTGCCTTTGCTGAAGTGATCTTTATTTTCTGTCCTAGTGCCTCTTTTGCTTTGCTCTTTTTCTAACAGCATTAGCGGAGACTTCACATCAGAGGACTTCATGTGACAGAACATGTACTCATCTTTGTTTTTCTGTTCCCATATTCCCAGAAGGCAGGCCACATGCCTGACTTCACCTGTGACTAACGGGAAACCTCGTGTTTAGGCCTTTTGCTGTGTTCTGTTTAATCGGTATCCACTTCCTGTTCCTGGAAGAAAAAGAAACTGTGGGGCTGGTGACAGTGGCTGAGGAGCAGGATGTGACAACTCCTCCCTCACCTCCAGGCTTACGTAGTCATCTGTCCCGACATTTACCACTGCCTCCTCCAGTCTGGCTCACGTGACTCACTGTTCTTTCCCGCCTGTTGGTTGGGCATCAGCTGAGCTGTAAGCTTGGTGAGGATAGCTGTGTTTATAGTTATTAGCATTGATAGCAATCATCTTGGCAACGGTAGCTTTTATTGAGCACTGACCGTGCTAGGCACTGAGGCAAACCCAAGTTCATCTCTCAACACTCGGAAACAATTCCGTCCTTATCTTCATTTTAGAGATGAGGACACGGAGGCACAGGGTAGTTAATTGACTTGCCTGAGGGGGTCTCACAGCTAGCAACCAAGTTGGATGAACAGAGAACAGCCAAGAGAAAGCTGGCTTCCGCTCCAGCCTCCTTTCTTTCTGGGGCGCAGCTTTGGCTCAGAGCTTGGGCCCTGGTGGCAGCAGACCTGGGTTCAAATGCTGGCTGTTCCCCAGATGAGCCACCTTGGCTTCAATACTCTGTTCTTTAATGTCTCCAGTAAAAAGTGCCAGGCACGTAAATAAGCATTCAGTGCACATTCGCTGCCCTTAGCAGTTGGTGGTAGATAGTTTCATGTCCCAGAGGCCTTGGGTGTAGGCAGGGCAAACCCTTTCTGGCCAGTGCTGGGCCATCTTCCTCTTTGAAGGCCTTGTTGAGCCCCAACCAGCTCTTGTAGTCCCTGTTATCCCAGGTGGTTGGCTTGTGGAAATTAGCTGGCTGGACTCTGGCCTGCAGGGGCGGGTTGTACCCTGAAACCAGGGACCTAGCTCCCTGAGGCTGAGTCCTCTGCACCATCTCTCTCTCTCTATGATGCTCCAGGGGAGTCACTCAGTGAACCCCCTAAATCTGGTCTTGTTGTTTCTGCCTGAAACAGGCCATCTGGGCCTGTTCTCTTCCCATTTGGTGGTTTTACTCTGGCACTTGCCGCTTAGCTTCCTGCCATAGTTTAAATAATTTCTAGCCGACTCCCTGCTTGGCCTCGCTCGAGGAATGTGCACGGAGAGATCAGTTAGGGATCGCGACCCGACCCGTGGAAAGAGGGCAGAGCCTTTGGTGAGGGCGTGTCAGTGTGGTTTCTTTAGCATTCCGCAGTTTGGAATGTGATGGTGTTCCCCAAAAATCCAGCAGAGGGCCAACCCCCAAAGCTGGTCTTAGGAATGTGCTGCTATTTGTGGTCTTCTCATGAATCTTTGCTAACTGGAAACTTCTATTGATTTCGATGAGCACAGGGCTTCCTGGTACAGTTAGATCTTTCGGAAAGGGCTTTACCCAACAAGGGTGTAAAGCTATGGGATGTATCAGTTCTGCTTTCAAAAGAATTTGTGTTTTTAAAAACTGTTGGCATTTGGGGGTATAAGGACATTGGACATTCTGTCCCACCAAATAGTACCTTAAAACTGCTTACTAAGTTACAGTGAGAGAGGGCACCTGATCCCTTCAGAGGGCACCTGATCCCTTCAGAGGGTACCAGGGGCCCTTCAGAAGGTTGGGATCTGCTTCTACAGAGTCCATTAGCAGATGCTTAAGATGCTCCCACTGTGTTCCAGGAACTGTGAGAGGGATTAGGAATACAAAGACACCTCTCCCTGGGGAAGCAGGCGAGTTTGACACAGATGAGGATTTCCCTGCAAAATCAGTGTTGCCCACAGGTTGCCGGAGTGATGTGTATTATAGTGAGATGGGTGCGGAAGATGTCAGCGGCTCTGAGTTTGGTTCTGCCTGGCTTGTTTCTCTGTTCAGTGATGTCATATTAGGCCACTGATTTATTTGCCTTGGGACTAGAGGTTTCAGACAAACCAATGACTGTCAAAGTATCAAGTGGCATTTGGGTGGGAACTTTATATCTTTTACTGGAGGCCCAGTGCACTGGTGGAGTCCCTCGGCCTAGCCTGCAGGTATTGAGTCGAAACTGGCTCATCTGCCAAGGGTCCTGGATTGTGAGAGGTTGCAGGCCAGGCTGAAGGACCCCCACCTCCACCCCCCGTGCACGATAGGGGCTGGGAAGGGACTGTGGAGGGGGGGCTCCAGGACATATTCGGCTCATCTTGCCCAGTTCTGATCTGTTAGACCCCAGCAGCAAGCTAACCTACCAGTCAAAGCGTCTGCTCCCTGGTGGTCAGAGCATATCATAGCAACTGGTCAAAGAGTTGGAGGGACAATTAGCATATTAGGCTTTTATGTATATAGACTAGAGGCCTGGTGCACGAAATTCAAGCACATTAAAAGGGAGATCCAGAGTCAAATCCCCGCCTACCCACATGTGCCTCAAAATTGAGTAAGACCCAGACCCCACTGCCTCCCTTACCCCATTGGGCTAAATCCAGACCCCGGCAGTCCCATCCTTGTCAAGCCTCTGCTCTCACAGACACTGTGGCTGAGAGTGTGAGGCCTGGGGTTATGTTGCCTGGGTTAGATCCTGTCCCACCTCACACATTGGGGCTTGCTATTGAACCTTATGTGCATCATTTTCCTCATCTTTGGATGAGGGTAATTGCTGAAAGCCAGTTCTAGCATGTCATAGTTGCAAGAGTTTCATCGAAAGGTTGATGGAACTTGGGGACTCAACAAGGGCTGAGTCACATATGTTGTCACCTGTTGGGAAGGGCTAACGTCATTTTCCCACACCTGAAAAGGATGCCTTAAGATGATTGTTTGCTGCCAGACAGCTCAGGGCATCTTAATCTACATGTTATTGCCTCCTGTTGGTCAAACATCTGAACAGCCGGAGGTAATTCTCCATTCTGACAGTGCTTCTGTATGAAACCCTACCCTTTGAAGTGTATATCTCCACCTTGCCTTAGAACAATTTGTGTTAATAAAAAGCAAGGGGTCCTGAGACAAGGAGAACTTGGTTTTCTTCAGCCAGGCTCCTTTGACCCTCAATGCCCTTCACAATTATCTTTCATCTCTGTACTCTTATTTAATCTACACACAGCCCTTCTCCAGATTCCTGAACCCTTCTAGATGCTGGATCAAGACTACTGGTGTTAAATGTCGCCTAATATCTGGCATTAGGTAGTGAGAAGACCTATACCTTACTGATGTTGTAGAAATAAAATGAGATTGTAAAGAAGCATTTAGAATAGTGCCTGCTGTACTGCAAATACTGGGTAAATGCTGCCTTACCATTGTTTTAATGTGGCAACTCATTCTTCATAGCACACCACCTTTTGAAAACAATCTGAAGTGTGCATTAGATTTCTGAAGTTCTATTGCTTTATGGTCACTTCAAACACATGACTTTTTATATTATTTTAAAAATATATTTTTATTTATTTCAGAGAGAAAGAGAGAGAGTGAGAAAAAGAGATAGAAACATCAATGATGAGAGAGATGAGCTGTCTTCTGAACGCCCCCTACTGAGGATTGAGCCTGAAATTCAGGCTTGTGCCCTGACTGGGAATTAGGTTTACGCTTAACCACTGAGCCATGCCGGCCAGGCCAAATGACTTTTAAAAAATCACACTTTTTCTCTTGAATGGCCATCCCTTACACTCTGCAAGGTGCAGAAAGGTCTACCAAGTCTTTCTCCACTCTTGTCTGTCCTCAAGCCACCCAGGCCCTCCACTGGATACACAGTACCATCAATAAATAAAGATTTTTTAAAACTCTCCAAATGGACAACACAAACATAATAAGAGAAGGAGGAGAGGCAAGGGAAGGGAAGGGATGGAAGGGTGGGAAAAGCAGAGAGGAGGGATTTAGGGAGGTCCCAAGCTCTCCTGGTTCCTGCAGCCCCTGGCTGACACCCCTCTCTGAGGACCCCGTGATGTGTCTTCCTGTGTGGGGTCTGCCAGGGGCTCCTCAGCCTTCTCTGCCTTAGAGGCCCGGTTGGTGGCTTCCTGGCCTGTGTCCAAGGCAGATACTGGTGAGCTGACTGCTCTGGTCTGGGGTGAGGCCAGGTCAGATGAGCCTTCTGTGGTCTCCTGAATGGAAACCATTGTTTGAGGTGCTCTGGGAGGTTCAGGAAAGGCCCAGAAGTTGAGATCCTTGGCTTCTCACCACACAGGGATCCTAAAGTTAATCAGTCTCCTCCCAAGGAGCAGCTGTGGGACTGTAGTAGTTGTCTGTGTGCAATCCTTTGGTGCCCTTAGGGGAATTGTGTTTGGTCAGGGAGTTTTGTGGTCTTAAGAAATCACTGCAGCTGAAACTGGTTTGGCTCGAAGAGCGTTGGCCTTCGAACTGAAGGGTCCCAGGTTTGATTCTGGTCGGGAGCATATATCTTGGTTGTGGGCACATCCCCGGTGGGGGGTGTGCAGGAGGCACCTGGTCGATGTTTCTCTTTCGTCAATGTTTCTGTCTTTTTATCCCTCTCTTTTCTTCTCTGTAAAAAATCAAATATATACATATATATATATATATATATATATATATATATGAAAAAAAAATCATTTCAGTCTGGCCGGTGTGGCTCAATGGTTGAGTGTTGATCTATGAAGCAGGAGGTCACAGTTAGATTCTCAGTCAGGGCACATGCCGGCTTTCGGGCTCGATTGGCAGGCCTTCAATGATTCCATCAATGATTCTTTTTCATCATTGATATTTCTATCTCTCTCTTTCTCTCCCTTCCTCTCTGAAATCAATAAAAAAATATAATCAATCAATAAATCAATCATTTCAAAGGGTGGACCTGAGACAGATGCAGAGAATGCTAGGAACTTTCTCTGACTGCCAAGTTGTTCCCCCACTCTAGTTTAAATGAAAACCTGTAATGGTGACTCTCTGTAGTTTCCATCATTATTTTTAAGGAGCTTTGTTTCCTTATGTTGACATCACCCTCATTTCAGCCCTTTGTTCCGGTAGCTCTCTGGGGTTCAGGAGTGGTTCCAGTTGTTCTCCAATTTCCTGCCTGTCAAGAATGTTTGTTTCCTTTTTGTCCACCCAAATTCAATTTTTCTTTTGAAACCTAATCTGAAGTCCCTTTTTTTCCTGGATCACACTATTTACTTCCCTTCTCAACTCCTACGGAACAGAGAGAGAGAAACCACAGCTTAAGCATGGCTTGTGCTTCAAACATGCCTTATTGAGTAATTGGGTTGGAATAAAAATGCATTTTCCCATTAAAAATGATTACCACGCTCCCACAAAGGGTATTTAAAAAGAATGATAAAATAATACTTTGTGAACATTCATTACAGAAAAGTTGAAAGAATAGTAAAATGGGTACTTGTATACCAGCCACTTAGATTCAACATTTTGCCATATTTGAGTTCTCACCCTACTTGTCTGTCTACCTACCAATTTTTTTCTGCTGAACTAGTTGAATCAAGTTGCAGCATTTCCCCCTCTAATGTGTATCTCATGGGATTGACTTCCTGTACATAACCTCAATACCATTATTATGCCTAAGAAAATAAACACCTCTTTAATACCATCTAATCCAGTTTCCGCAATTGTCCTCAAAATACCCTTTGTAGCTATTCAAATTTTTTATTATTGCTTAAAATTTTCAATCAGGCCCCAATCAAGGTTTACTTGACTGCATTTGGTTGTATTAATTGTAACAAAAGCTATTTGGATGCACATTTAGCTACTACTAGGTATGGTGGGTGGGGGGGGTGGGGGTAAGAGGAAGGAACTGTCTTGGGCACAGGCATTATTTTGAAATCTTTGGCTACTTCCTCCCTTACTCTTAATGTCTGTCTCCACATCTTGGGGTGTTCCTACTGCCCCGAGCTCTTCATTTTGGCACCCCCAAGGGTGCAGCTGAACTTACACCGGTATTAGCAGAAACCTTAAACAGCTGCATTTTTCAAGGGGCGTCTTAGCCAAATGCATCTGTCAGTCATGAGTTCATGGCCAGGCATTATTGATGTACGTGTGTTTTGCTGGGAAAGCTGTCTAGGCCTCCATCTGTTTCCAAAGTGGTCTTTTTACCCAGAATCAGAGTTCTGTGGTCCTGGATTGTGGTTGCATTTCAAGGACTTTGACAAAATAAAGGTAACTGGCTGTGTGCATTGGGAGGGGTCTTGTGTCATGGTGGGTAGACCCTGAGCAGGCAGGTCCCGTCTGGATGTCCCCTCCCGGCCTTGTCACAGCTGCGGAGTGGGGGAGGGAGGGGTTGTGGCAGTTGCTTATCTGGGAGGTGTTTGGAAGTCGGCCACTGCCTGAAGTTTCGTTTCCCTACACATTTAGCACTTATTTATATACTGACTTCCATTGTTTTCCCACTTGTGCTCTCCATACATTTTTAGCTTTGTGAATTTGTCTGGGAAAATGCTGTGTCTTAATAACTGGTGTGGTGGGGAATGATCTTAAAAGCTCTATGACTTTGGTTATCTCTGCAGCCAAAAATAGGAATAATTTGGGGATAATTTTGTTTTGTAGAATTTGCTTTGCTTTCTCTTTTTTTAGTGTAGCTAATTGATTTCTCTTCTTTTGTTAATGTAGCTAATTGATTTAAACTGTATTTAACCAGTTACCTTAATAAAGGAGGTTGTTTTGCAGGAGCTAGTTCATCTGATTATAAGCACCGTCCTGAAATATGATCTGCCTGACTTTTCAACCAGGTTCTTACCAGCTGTTAACCATGTGACCTTGGGCAAATGATTTACTCTCTTGAACGTCTGTTTCCTGTTCTCTAAAATAATAGTACCCACCTCATAGTTGTGACCATCTGAAACCCTGGGGGCTATGGCCTAAACCCTGAGGGATCTAAGCAAATATATTAAAATTTATGCAGTAAACTCAGTGGAATGGAGGTTGTAAATAGTCTCACATTACATCGGGATAGGCTTTGCTACCAATGGGTTGGTCAGATTTGTTTTGCTACCGGTCCAAAGACTATATATGCCCAATGCTTTGAAAATGCCGAAATTGAGAATGCCAGAGCCTGGAGTAGAAAAGGTTTATTGATAGAGAAGATGCCACATTGAGAAGATGGGTACATTAGTGGTTCCTCTAATCCACCTCAAGGAAGCACAGAGTTCAGGCTTCTTTTATGCCAAAGAAAGGGGAAATGGGAGAGGCCGGTTTTATAAAAACTCTGAAGCCCTACGCAGAATTTCTCTAATAATGAATATGTTTACAGCAGGAACCGTTAGCCTGAAGGCCCTGGAACAACACAAGCCCACACAAGAAGGAGTCAGAGAGACTGAGCATTTTGCTTTATTACAGTTTTATTAGGAAATGAGTTTATTTTTAGATAGTTTAGGATCTTAACTTGTGGACGTGGAAGGGTGAGCTTATGTTTTTCTCTCCAGTAGCATCAACCCAGAGTGAATTGTGGATGGGGCTGTAGGCAGTGGGGGACATTTTGGAATTTTGAGAACCACAGAGGACATCGGTACCTACCTCATTAATTGCTCAGCTAACCAAATCAAGGCCCAGAGAGATAAAGCAATTTGTTCATGGAGATAGCAGGTGGCAAAGCTGGATAAGGAAAAATACATTTAGAGAAATGCATATCTAATGATGTTAGTCAGTAATCTAGACCAAAAATAGATTACTCTTGGGTACTGTGACTTGAATGTTTACTAAAGGAAAAAAGTAGGGGCAAAAAAGTGTGTGTGTTTAAAAGTTCTTTTCTAATTAAGCTTGGTGTGGGTTATCAACTTACTGACCAAGCCCCTTTCCCATCACAGAGTTGCTGGGTCACCCTGCTGGGAAACTCTAGCTTCTGGGAATGCAACCCCTTTCCTGATAAAAGGGAAAGAATAGCTATCAGAACCATCCAAATGCTCTCGACCTTGATTGGAACAGAGCTGCTTGGGAGAAGTCACAAGGTCTCCTTATCTGGAGTCTCTGGTTGTTACCATCATCATCTTCCCCATTATTTTAGTAACCCGCGAGTGATGCCCACTGGCTTTGAGGAATGCCATTTCTGCACCATTTCATCTCTGCACCTCTCTTTACTGATCCAAAATTCATGTGCCCAATGCTTCAAACGGTCAATATTCAAACCATTAGTATTTGGAGTAAGAAAGGTTTATTGATTGAGAAGGCTGTCACTTGAGAAGGTGGGGGCTTTAAGAGGTTCTCCAAATCTGTCTTTGTGAGTGCAGAAGTCAGGCTTCTTTTATGTGATGGGAAAGGAGAATGGGAGGGGCAAGAGGTGTTTGAGGACCACAGACATGGGTACCAGTGGGACCCAAGGAAGAATGTGCAATCTCTAAACCTCTTTGTTTCTGGGCCATTGACCCCTATTGATCTGAGTCTGGCCTTGAGGCGCCTGAAAATGTTTGATAAACTGTCATTATTTTGTACATTTCCCCCTACCTCCTTAGGAGTGGTACCTTCTGGCAAGGGACTGGTTATATTTGCAAAACCTCAACTCTCAAGCAGAATTCCTCTAATGTTAGCATACCTATAGCAGGAGCCATTTGCCTGAAAGCCACAGGAAAAATGCAGACTAGAATTACGGGGAAGACAGAATCAGAGAGACTAAGCATTTTTCACCCGTTACACTACAAGTATATCAAACTCATTTATTTAAACAAGACATGTGGCCCGCCGGCCTTGAGTTTGACATGCTTGCAGTGCCATTGGAGTCTGTTGTAAATACAAATATTACTTGGAAACAAGCTAGAAAACAGCTTTTGGCTTGGAGGTGGGGGTTGGGGAGGATGACTTGTAGCCATTTCTTATACTTTTTCCTCAGTTTTTTGCAGTCTTCAGTCTTTGATTTCACATCTTTTCTGACCTTTTCCATGGGATCTTGGCAAAACATGCGACGCATACATAGTGAGTCCTCAAAACACTTTGAAGTTAGTGCAGGTAATTGAATAAGCCTGTCTGGGCCAAGGAAAACCCCATGGGTTTTGATAAATGCTGTCTTTGTTGGACATTTTTTTCCTTGTAATGTTGTGGGAGGGAATCACATGCAGAGGCTACTGGGCTGCTTTTTGGAGAGGCTGAAGGGACCCAGGTGAGCTGTGGTTGGGAGTTGGAAGGGAGGTCAGAGATGGCGGACAAAGAGTAAAGTTTTGCAATTCATCTCATTAACGGCTCTGGAGTCTGGTGCTGGGCATTTCAGAACATACTCTACTTCTTACTGTCCTAATTGGAACCCATTATTTTGAAGTTTGGAGATCATTTAAGCTTTGAAGGGAAAGGAGAATATGAGAGCAGATGAGTATTCAATATTTTAACAGAAAAGTAGCTAAATGTTGAAATATTATTGGGGAAAAAGTTGAAATAAACCTTAAACAGACATTTGTAGTTGGATGGTACTCTGTTGTAAACCCTGCTTTACATATTGTTAAACAAAAACTCTCCGGGCTGAAAGTTATTCTGAAAGAAAGGGGTTTATTAAGCTAGAAAAACAACCAGGTCTTGGGATATACAGCACCAGCAGCTGGGCTAGATGGAGGACAGACATGTCCACCGTCTTGGGGTTGACGGGCCTCTTTTGGGGAAGAAAGATGCAGGTTGTTTTGAAAAAATTTACATTAGCTGTAGATTGGGGGTGAGAGGTAGGTGGGAGAGGTGAAGCAGAGAAAGTTCTGGGATAGGCGACAAAGTCCCTAAGGAAGAAGTATTTCATGTTCCTGGATCAGTTGTGGGCAACATCTGGAAAGTTCATGCCTAAGCAAGAGTGATGGCATCTGGTGGTTTGTGTGTTTTAGATAAGAGCTGAAATAGCTGCCTGAAGGTTGATTCAAAGGTTCAACATACATTCAGGAGCGTGACCAGTCTTTTGTTGGTTTGTGCCTATGGCTGTTAATTGCTTACCTTCCCTTGACTTCCTCCCACCCTCCTGCTATAGCTTAATTTAGGACATCTCAGAGTTTTTCTCTTGCCACTATGCAGACACGCAGGCTTTGAGAAGGAAGAGGAAGCAGGGCACCGGAGGCCGGACGCAGGCTGCCTGGTTTGAATCCAGGCCCTGCTACCGAGTGTGTCCTTGGGAAGCTTGCTTTACCTTTCTGTGCCTCCTAGTCCGTCGGTAATGTGGGGATCACACCACTAACCGTGTCATAGTTTATGGTGAAGCTTCAGTGCTTTGCATAGTGCTGGCTCATGAATGCTCCATACACGTGGTAGTTGTTGTTAACAAGAGTAATAAACTCTGCACCAGACTTCCCTGGAACCTTCCCCCCAAACTGTTTCTTTCCTTACTCTGGCTCAGCCTGCTTTTGTCTGCTCCTGACTGCTTAGTCCTTTATTGTCCTGGGTTTTCCAGTGCCTATGGCTCTCCCTGCATGGGTCAGCCCAATTGGAGATTTGGGGTGCACAGTTCAGCTGTGCCCCAGAGCCTTTGAACAGTTTTTTCCACTGGCCTCTTCTGTTCCTTCAATCTCTCTGGGTAGCCGCACTGAATCCACAAGCCCTCTTCTGCCCTGACTGCCCTAGTTTGCAACAGACACCATCTCTTACACAATGTTAAGAGAAAATCGAGGGTGTTGGGCACCTGCTCCCTCACCTTCCTTATGCCCATTACACAGGACTCTAACTCATCACCCTGCTTCTGGAACAAGTGTCTTTTTTTCCCTATTCAAATGTTTAATCCGTCTCCCTCATGTGGAATAATGCCTTCTGGCTTCTTCTGGGTTATCACTCTCTATTCCCTCTCACTCTCCCATTTGCTCTTTCTGCATATACACCGAGTGGCCAGATTATTATGATCTCTGAACGCATAATAATCTGGCCAGTGTGTGTGTGTGTGTGTGTGTGTATAAATATGTGTGTATATATATATTTATGCTGAATTCGTGCATGGTGCATGGGTGGGGTTCGGCCAGCCTGGCCAGGGGGAAGAGACATGGGCAGTTGGCTGCTGGTCGAACTCCTGGTCAAGGGGACAATTTGCACATTAGCCTTTTATTATATAGAATATACACTGGGTGGCCAGATTATTATGTGTTCAGAGATTATAATAATCTGGCCACTCAGAGTAAATTCTTGGGTTTAGCCACTTAAAAACAGCCACAACAACAAAGCTCCAAATCAAAATGTCTTCTCCTCCTCTACCCCTCTTGCTCACACTTGGCTCCTAGAAAGAGTGAACTGAGTCCAGTCTCTATTTGTCAACTCAGGGAATCCTGCCTTACCTTAAGTCTATTGAAAAACTGCTCATTCCAAGGCCACAAGGATCCCCATGCATTGTTTTTCCTTCCTACTTTATTTTTAAAATGTATTTATTCATTTTATGTATGTATATATCTATTTATGTTAGGATTTTAAAGTTTATTTCAAAGAAATGACAAACAGGGAGTAAAATACAGCAAGGAGAAACAAAAAAAAATTCTAAGTTGCTTCCTAAATTAGTAACTAAAGGTTTCCCACGTGTTCTTAGAAACATCTGTGTGGCCTCATTTGTCTTAGTTCTACATTCTCTGTCTATAAAGATGCTTCTTAGGTCTTTTTCTTTTTGTTGTATAAGAACATTAACATGAGATTTACCTTCTTCACAGATGTTGAAGTGTACACACAGTGCTGTTAACTACAGACAATGTTGACAGCAGATCTCTAGAACATACTCCTCTTGCATAACTGACACTTTATACCCACAGGAACTAAAACTTCCCACTCCCCCTCTCCCCCATACCTGGCAACCAGCGTTCTGTCCTCTGCTTCTAAAAGTTTAACTATTTTAGTATCTCGTGTAAGTGGAATCAGGCAGTCTGTGTCCTGTGACTGGTGTACTTCCCTCAGCGTGATGTTCTCCAGGTTCATTCTGTTGTCATCTGTGACAGGATTTCTTTCTTTGTTAAGACTGATGAGGATTTCATGGTATGTGTACACCCCATTTTCTTTAACCGTTTATTAACCGATGGGCATTTAGATTGTTTCCATAGTGTAGCTATTGTGCATAATGCTGCAATGAAGTACAGATATCTCTTCAAGATCCTGATTTCAGTTCTTTTGGATAAATACCCAGACATGAGACTGTTAGATCATATGGTAGTTCTATTTTTAATTTTTGAGGAACTTTCCTACTTTGTTTCCACAGCAGCTACACCATTTTACATTTCCTTCTTATTTTAGTTCTCTCTTGCAGCATTTGACCTCGCCGACTTCCCATTCCTTCTGGAAACTCCTTCCTTTGTGCCCTAGGGTGGCACCCTGGCTTCTCTTCCTCTGCTTCCTCATGGAGCAGATCTAATTGCTCAATAGATATTTCCATCTCAATGTCCCCCTGTTTGCCTCTATCTCTACGGGCTCCAAACTGAGCTCGTGATCCTGTCCTCTCCATGCCAAGTTATATTAGTTTGCTAGAGCTGTAACAAAGTACCACAAAGTGGGTGGCTTAAAATAGAGAAATGTATTGTCTCAGTTCTGGAGGCTAGAAATCCAAGATCAAGGTTGGCAGAGGTGTTTCCTTCTGAGGGCTGTGAGGAGGGATCTGTTTCATGCCTCTCTCCTAGCTTCTGGTGGTCTGCTGGCAAACTTTGGCATATCGTGGCTTGTAAAAGCATCACCCCAATTTCTGCCTCTTTTTGTTCACATGGTGTTTTTCCTGTGTGAATGTCTGTCTACACCTTTCTCCAGTCATGTGGGATTAGGGTCACTGTAATGACCTCACTTTAAGTTACCATTGTAAAGATCTTATCTCTTAATGAGGTCACATTCCAAGATGCTTGGGCTTAGGACTTCAATTTATGAAGTGGGAGGGAGGCAAAACTCAACCCATAACACCAAGTGAACTTTTTTCAGATATTTCTAATCTCAATGAATTAAACCAATGTCCACCATGTTGCTCAAGCAGAAATGTCAGCATCATCTGTGTCATGTCACTTGCTCGTATATTAACTAGGGTCCAGAGCTCACAAAAATTGGAGGCAAAAGTTTGGAATAGGAACTATAGCATCCAATAGGTTTGCAAAGAGGTCTGTGACTTTCCAACTAGCTGACAACCTCTGCTCTATATCATTTTTTTAAAGCATTGATCACCTTGGTGCAAAAGTAATATGTATGTACAAGTGTTGGAAAATTACAGAAAAATATACAAATAAAATTTAAAATTATCCTATTATCCACCTATCTAGAATCATTTTTTTGTATGTTTTATGCCTTCATGCATTTTTTTTTTTTACTAGTTGGGTATACTGTATGAAAGATTTTTGAATTTAACTTATAAATTCAATATTGGATCATAAGTGTTTCCCCATACCTTCATAAATAGTTTTAAATTAATACATTTCCTTATCTTAAATGATAGACTATGATTGACTTCAATATTTACTTATTATCCCATTGTCAAACATGCAGATGCTGCCAGTTTTTGACTTTTATAAATAACTACAGACCCAGTGCATGGAATTCGTGCACGGGTGGGGTCCCTAGGCCTGGCTGCAATCAGGACTGATCAGGGCCTTCCTTCCTGTCAGCTGTCTGCTGCTGGCTGGGGCCTCCCGGACGGGGGCGGGGGGAGAGTGTGAGGGGAAGAGTGTGTGGATGAGAAAGGGACTGAGGGAAGTTGGCTGTTGGAGTGCACTGCCCACCAGGGAGAAGCTCCTGCATTGAGCATCTGGCCCCTGGTGGTCAGTGCATGTCATAGTGACTGGTCGTTCAGGTTGTTCTGGCATTCCGGTCTCTTAGGCTTTTATGTATATAGATGCTGCAACACCTTTGCTATTAATTTGGACTCAAATAATTTATTCATAATTCAGATAATGCTTCAACTGGCGGTGAAGGAGAAAGGTAGACACAGTGTCTTTAAGCAAATTATTAGTGTAAATTGAAGGAAAGCTAAACTTATTTATGTTAAATGATTTAGGCATTATCTGTGAATAGTTACTTCGGATTTAAAATTCATTCTTCATTGAATTGCTAAGGTAGATCATAATAGAATCTCCAGTCAACATTTTCCTTTTTAGTGATTCTTGATGGTCTATAATGAGCTGACAAATGGAACTTTTGGAATGATGGAAATATTCTTTATCTGATCCATCCATTGCTAGCTAATTAGCCACATGTGACTATTGAACACTTGAAATGTGGTAAGGGCAACCAAGGAACTGAATTTTTAATTTTATCTAATTTTAATTGACTTAAATTTAAATAGCTATCTGTGGCTGGTGGTAACCATATTGGATACTGCTGTTCCTGTCAAATCAAATGACTAAACACTTCTATAGTGTTTTATCTTTTCTTAGACACTTTTACATGCCTTACTTATTAATATGTTTAATCCTCACACACAATGACTCCATGAGGTAGTCTTCCAGTTACTAGTGCTGGAAGCTTAGTGGTTTAAGATAATAGCAACCATTTCAACCATTTATTTTGCTTAAGGGCTTGACAGGGGACCTGAGGCTGCGCACGCCCGCCCTTCCCCCCCCTCCCCCCGCCCCCGGCCTGGTGAGGCTTGATGGGGAACCTCAGGCCATTCCTCCTATCCAGCGGGGCTTGACAGGAGGGACCTAAGGCTATGCCACCTGCCTGGCAGGGCTTAACAAGGGTGGGACTGGCTGGGTCTGGATCTAGCCCAAGGGGGGTGGAGGGCAGCTGGGTCTGGATCTCATGCAATTTTGTGGTGCATGTGGGTGGGTGGGGATTTGACTCTGGGTCCCGTAGTGTGCCCCAGACTCTGACAGGAAGAAGGTTTTCATATACATTTTACTAATTTTCTTTCATCTCTGACACTTCTGTTATAGAGAATAGCAATATTCTGTTAAATAGCAATATTAAATTATTTCCTCTAATGAATCCTCTTTTAATGTGCATGAATTTCATGCACGGGGTCACTAGTGTAGAATTATAAAAGGATCAGCAGGGACCTGAGGCTGTGCATTAAAGAAATGTTTCTTGTTTTTTTCTGAACTTGAGGTCAAACCTTCATTTAGGTGATATATTTGTGGATGTTTAGTATGTTTAGTCACCCACTCATTCATTTATTAATTATGTTGATTCTTGGAAGAAAAATCAGAAGAAAATAGGTTGAAAAATAGAGATTAAAAAATACACAGATTATCTGAAGTTCTAGAGGTTGTTTATAATGAGTGTAGCTTTTTACTAACTTAATAAACCAGCAATTTTCATGTTCAGGTTCAAAGCTAGTGGATATTTCCATATGAAAAGAGAGGTGGCTTTGTTCTTTGCCCCCTGGTTTGCAAATTAGGCTCCTGTCTGGAACTGTTTGCTGCAGTGATGAAATGTATCTGTCCCCTGTGTAATCCTTACAACACAGGTTCTTTTTTCAACAGCACACTCTTGAGAGAGCTTGAAATTAAATGTATCCAGCTTTCCAATTTCTGGGTTTCTTAAGCGACATGTATGGATCTTTTTGATGTAGAAAACCTCGCTTTTCCACTTCGTATTCTGACTATTCCAAATGGCGAGACTTCGTTTCTGTTAAAGCTCACATTTTTCCTTTAGTCCCCATCCTACATGTGCCCCTTTCTTTGATAATGCTCTTGCATTTTGTGTCTGAGAACTGGTACTTTGCTGGTTTTCTATATAGTCCATTCTTCCTCTGTTATTTTAATTGGCCATTTCTTAGGTTACTTACTTTTCTATGTAGGAGCTGACTGGCATCCCGCCGGCCTGCCTAGACATCCGGCTGCCCCTGATGTGAGTCCATTTTATTCTTTGACACATCTAAAAGCGTATTTCTCCTTTTCTCCAAAGATGTTCCCTTCCCAGCTGCCCTATTCTTGAAGTCATAAAATAGGTACTCACTGTCATGTTTTTCTTCTGCAAGTGGCATGTCTTCCATGGCATTTCTCCGAATCTGTCATGATCTGCCCATGTGTTGACTTGTTTGATGGCTGTTTCCGATGCTGCCCAGCAAGCTCCAAGGTGGCATTGGCTAAGCTATGTTGTTTATCACTTTCTATATCCAGCTCCCAGCAGGGAGCTTGTCACATAAAGGGCATCCATAAATGTTAATTTGGATCAGTGAATGAGTAAACAAATGCATATGCTTTCATTTTTATCCTTGCATCCCTGGGTCAACATCTTAATGCCATCCTGGGTTTTCTCCCTTTTCATACTGTACTAGTACATCTGTCAGTTGACTAAATCCTAGGAAGCTCCTTGAGACAAGGTTCTTTGTTCTGCTTGCCCAGTGATATGTCACAGGTGCCTCGAATGGTGGCATGTGGTGAGCATTTCCTATGTGTTGCAGAAGTGATTCTAAATGTCTCACATGTGTATTAATTTACTTCATCTTCATAACAAGTGTAGAGGGGTGGTAGGGACTATTGGTATGCCCATTTCACAGTGAAACCGAGGCATCGTTTTTGTCATCGGTCAGTGTCACACAGCTGCTAAGAGGTGGGCCTGAACGTGAACCCACGTCTCCTGAGTCTGAGCCAGTAACACCACCCCGCGATTATGCGTGTGCTCTGCGCTGGGCACTTCCCTCACTGGGATTTTTATTCCACGCTGTGTAGGTGCTCTTATAGGTGAAGAAGCAGAGGATGGCTTGGAGAGGCTTTAAAACATTATCCCTGGTGAGGCCCAGTTTGTGAGCAGCAGGGACAGGATGGTGCTGTGTTAGCCCAAACTGGGGCCCTCATCTGTGTGCCTGAACTGCCAGACCCATCAGATCTGGCTTTGGGCACAGACTGGGATTTAATGTGAACATTTCCCAAGGTCATGGAGTTGTCCTTGTTCCCTGCAGACGTCTAACGCAGCCCTGGGTGTTTCTTTCTACAGACAGTGCTGGCAGCCGCACACTGCACTCTAAAGCAGAGACGACCCCGTCGCCCACTGACAATGCGGGGAGTGGACACCCAGAATACATTGCGTATGCGCTTGTCCCCGTGTTCTTCATCATGGGGCTCTTTGGCGTCCTCATCTGCCACCTGCTTAAGAAGAAAGGCTATCGTTGTACTACAGAAGCTGAGCAAGATGTGGAGGAGGAAAAGGCTGAAAAGATAGGTGAGTGCTCTGGATTCACACACACACACACACACACACACACACACACTCCATCCCTGTGAGGCAAGCTGATGCATGCTAACCACAGGTGGTGTAGTAAGTGTCAGTATAGGTGTCACCATAATAATACCTCCCGTTTTAAACCTGGCTTTCATTTATTAAATACTTACCAGGAAATTACTCTTACTTGCCTTGTAGTCTTGAGCAAGTACATATGCTTTGAAACTCTGCTATGTATAATTTAACTGAAATGAAATTAACATTTTATTTAATTTATATGAGTATAGTAATCTCTGCCTCATAGGATTGTGAATGATGATGTGATGTGTGACACAGAAGGTCACTCTAAATATTAACTCTCTCTACTATGACTGAATTAGATTCTAACTAAAAGAATGGGAAAATTCAGTAGATCTCACCATTTGGGAGATATTACTTTTGCTATGGGACTCTGTGTTAAATCTATGAGAGTGGAGATTATGGTGTTTAAACTAATAATTGTGTGAATAGTGCAGTATAAGAATGGCAAACTAGTGCCTAAGCATTAACTTTAGGGCACCTCGCCTTTTCCTCTTAACAAGGAGTTGTTGCGTGGTATTTAGAAACACCTAAGAGCTGTTTACTCCAGGGATGTTCTTTCTAACCATCCGTTGGGGACGCTTCCTAACTTGAGTCTTGGAGAGTTGTAGATAACTGTCCATATCCCTGTCAGCTTCTCAAAGGGCAGTTTTTGCAGAAGGTGACATTTGCAGTAAGTAGGTCACCCTTCAAGCCAGCCCAAGGGTGGAGTGGGGGGAGCTTCCTCATTCCTTGCCAGCTTGCCGGCCTGTTGGTTTTTCCCACCCCCACTGACCTTTGAGGCGGAGAAAGAGCAGGGCTGCAGGATGAGTCATGAGCAAGCTTATGAGCAAATCAGAGCTGGGTGTTTGTCAACAGACAGCGGAGCCTCCCCGCTTCTCCTTCCCAGACGCTCTGCGGGTGGGCTCAGCCGGCAGCATGTGCACTGGACAAGCAGACAGGCATCCCCACGGAGCAAGCGTCTGGGCTGGAGAAGGTTTGTGCTCGGTGAACTGGGATGGAGTGTTTCAACCCTCCACTTCCTTCTTGTTTGTTGAAACAAATTATACAGACCAGTTTCAGAGTAGAGGTTTGATTTTTTTTTTTCTTCAAAGACTATCACAGTCTCCCAGAGTAAGCTGATTTTGTGGCCAAAATGAAGATCATCTGGAAGTGTATTTAAAAGAAAGGAGAGTCTTATAAACATGGATGAATGTTTTATTACCTAATTAAAAAAAAACAAATTAAAACCCTACAGTTCCACTGCAATTAAAATAACCCAAGAATAATTTTTTCTCTTTCAATTAGCTTTTTCACATTTCCCCTAAGGGTTTAATAAAATGTTGAGAGAGGAATAATAGTGGTATGGACTGATATCAACGCACGAAGTGGTTTTCTTGGAAAGTGAGTGAGTGGACTTCGATGCTCTTCACGTCCCCTGGAACCAGGGGTCGCAGCGTGCGCTGCCTCAAGCAGCCGGGGCTGAAGGGAGGGAGCCAGGGTTCTCAGCCCTGTGGGTGATCGGCTGAGCTGCTGAAGACTGTTCCGTGAGGTCTCGGGCTCTAAGACGGAATGTCTCACCCACTTGATGCAGGTGACCAATTGTAACATCATCCCTCCCTTTCTCTTTCAGAGTTGAATGACAGTATGAATGAAAATAGTGACACCGTGGGGCGAATTGTCCACTACATCATGAAGAATGAAGGTATGTTTTAGTGTTCCGGAGCAATTCAGTATCCCCATGTTTTAGTAAGAACCTGCTTAGAAGAGTCAGGATTTGTATGGACTCTCCTTGTCAATTTTCTGAAGTTATCAGCAGCACCTTTTACCTAGGCTCAGCTTCCAGCACTGTCCACCCATGAACGGTTCAAATAACTGAGCTTTCTAAGAGCCAGTTGGCCTGAGGGCTGCAGAGTCAGGCCTGGAGGTGGCGGCTTACCTTCCCATCCTGACCTCACCTCTCAGTTTGGGAAAAGTCTCATGACCTTAGTTCCCCTCCATAATAACAACACTTACCTGGTAGCGTTGTGACATACCACACATTAAGTACATAGTATAATAAGCACTCAAATATTATCTACTCCTTCTGGTGCTTTATGTGAAATACACATAACGTGAAATTTACCATTGTATCCATGTTAAAGTGCCTAATTCACTGCCATTAGGTACATTCACAGTGTTGTACAACATCACCACTCTCTAGTTCTAGAACTTCTTTAACCCGGACTGAAGCTCTGTGCCCATTAAGCAGTTACCCCCTTCCCCAAGCTTTAGCCCTTTCCCCCACCACCTGCTGGCCACCACTACTCTGCTTTCTGTCTCTATGCATTTGTCTGTTCTGTGATCCATTCTTCAATGTACAGACTTTTACAATGTTTAACCTTTATGAATTTAAGCTTTCCCACCTCTGAAATGTATTCTAAATCACCATCTTCTTTCATGGAGAGTTAATTTAACTGGGATCAAATACGTTGGGGTCATCCCCATGGGATGTTTCCGTGGCCTTGGCGACTTTCGAGGTTTTGCAACTCCTTGCCCTCATACCCCATAGCTGCAGATCCCCACACTTCAGACTCCCCTAGGACGGAAAAGAAAACCTTCTCCATGGCAGTCTTTGCCCGTCAGCGCTGACTCACACGGTGTGCAGTGATGCAGCTGAGCCATTTGTCCGGGAATGAAAAGCCTCTGTCTGGCCCAGTGAACGCCTGCTCTTCTGCCCCAGCCTTCCCCAGGGAACCTCACCCTCACCTCTCTGTCAGCAGGAGCTGCTGCCGGCCCAGGCTGCGGAGAAACAGCCCTTCCGCAGGAGTCAGCCGAATTTTCTCTGTTCTTCACAGAGTGTGCTTCATGGAGTTGGGCTAGATCTAGGTGCTTTATGTGTGTAATTTCATCTAATCCTCAAAATATCTCTAAAGTTGGCATCATACCCATTTTCTAGATGGTAGTTGAGTTCATGTGGTGAATGAGCAGCCTCATCCTATCTGGGTCTCTCTCAATATAGCTTTCAGTTTCTGTAAAACCAGATAACCAAACTTAGTAGAATGGCTTTTACAAGAACAAAAAAGACCAGAACACTTGGATTTTGAGCTGTCTTCCAGAGATCTTCCTTCGGAGAAAAGTATCTGGCAGTGCTATTCTTGACATCCAATGGTGCATGTTTCCTTCACATAGAAAAGTGGTTTGTAATTTACACAAGAAATACACAAACATTTTCTCGGCATAGAAGTGCCCAGTGAGGTGTGGACAGCCCTTCATTGCTCCCGTGCCTGTGGCTTTGGGCAGCTTGGAGGCCTCTGGGCCTGGGCTTCTGAGACCGGAAGCAGCTCCTAACTTAGTGAGGACTAGATGAGGCGCTGAATCCATTGAAGTCAGTCACCTGTGGAACTGCCAGGGGCTGGAGTTATTACGTATGACTCCATAGTGCGCCCTGAATGTTGGCTGCATGCAGGCGTGTTCTAAGGGCTTTTCAGGGACTAGTAACTCTGTGATTCAGGTACTTTCTTGCCATTTTACAGGTGAGAGACTGAGGCTCCTAGTGCCTAACTAACTTGCTGGGCAGTGACAGAACTGGGGTTGGAACTCTAGCTTCTGACTCCAGACTTTATACTTAACCAACCACTCTCGGTTGCTGCCTCCTTTGTGGTTACAGTAATAGCAAGTGGTTTACGTAGTGGTGGTAAACTTCCTTCTTTCAAAGGGGTTGTTTGTAAAACTCTAGAACATTAAAGCATTGAATTCACAGAACTACCGATGAGGTAGGCCCCCTTTGCAGATGAGGTAGCTGAGAAGCAGAGGGTAAGAAACTTGCCCAAGGGCCCACAGCCAGTGTGGCAGGATGGTGCCTGTAGCGTCCCTTGTTTTGAGTAGAGCAGCCAGGAGCCTTTGGGCCCCTGGAGCAGGCATTCTGTGTCATTTCTTTACCTCCCACACTCAAGGGCAAATTGGCCTATCCTTTTGGTTTTTAACTATGTCCTGTTCTTTTGGAGAATAGCCTTTTTGTTTCAGCTATGCTAATTCCCAGTAGGTATGTCAGGGTAATACCCAAACCTCTCTTTTCTATCTGATTCTCTTTTTTTTTTAAAATATGTCTTTATTGATTTCTTTTTTTTTTAAGAGAGAAAGGAAGGGAAGGGGATAGAGAGATGGAAACATAGAACATCATCAATCGGCTGCTTCCGGCACACCCTCTGCTGGGGATCAAGCCCGAAACCTGGGCATGTGCCCTGATTTGGAATGGAACTGGCCACCTCTTGGTTCCTGGGCCGACACTCAACCACTGAGCCACACTGGCCGGACTCTATCTGATTCTTTACCCTCCTCCCTTGTCAATGCTTTCATCTGTCTGTCTGTGATGTGGCCAGTGACCTGGGAGAGTGGGTGGGGATTCTGGTCCTGTGTGTAACACTGGTCCTCCTTTGCCGCAAGGAGACATCTGATCTCCCAGGACATCCCTTTCCTGCTGTGGCCCCTCCAGCTTCCAGCTTATGCCCAAACCACAGCCGGGTGGTTAAGTTACATATTCTGGTCTCTTACCAGTCATAAGCTAGCTTTTTTCAGTTTGCCTTTGAAACTTAATTCCTCTATAGAATAAGTTTATTTTTATTTTCCTTTGTCTCTGTCATTACGAGATTCTGAACTTACTATCAGTTTACACCTCTCCGTTGGTGTTACATTTATAATTCTTTTTCATAGTAAGCACACCATAGCATAACCTTTAACATTGAAAAAAAAGGGAGTACAATTAAGTGCAATTTCATCCAGTATCATTTCCCACATTTATTTAGGTTTAGTTTGCCTATATTGATATATTTTAAGCCATTTGCAATCATGATGTATGATGAGTCTTCTGCTTTGCATTTTTAATTTGGCTAACGGGTAGTGTTTCCCCTGTGTTCATGGTGACAGTCTTGTTTATGGCTTAAACATATCATGGCTTGAATGTTGCAAATCAGGTTACTCTAGATAAGTATCTCTTGAAGGATGCATTTCTCAGCTGACTTGAACACTGATTATTTTCCTCCTAAGCTCAGGTCTTGGATTAGCTGGAGTGTTACCTTTAAGTTTTCTTTCAAGTGGGGCTGAATGGAGGAGTGTTTGCGAGGTCATTGGGGTGTTTTTCATTATGGAGTTTGCAAAGTTCCTGCTACTTTATAGCTGAGCTCCTCTTGCAGGCCCTTTCATGGTCTGATAGAATAACAGTGAAGAGTACTGTGATTATTCTCCCAGTGCCCCTGATCATTCACACGAGGCAGAGGGAGTCCTTTGTGAAATTCTCATCGCCATTTATATTATGGCAGAAAGGATTCCTTTACACACTCTTGTAGGTCTCTGAAACTTGCTATAATGGTTATGCAAACATCCTGTCAACTATTGAACTAGTAATCATGGGGGTAGAGACCTGGGCGAGTAGGAAGACTATCAGGTGGAACAGAGTCAGGTAGAGCAGTGTGTGTCCAGGCCTGTTGCTTTTTTGTGTGACTGGCCAGCCAGTTATAGGCTTTAGGCCTCAGTCTCTGTATTTGTAAAATGGGATGATAATTCTATCTATTATTAGGATTGTTGGGAGAGTCAAACATGGTGAGGTCTGTAAAGCTTTTGGCCAGGGACTGGCACATACCAGGTAGTACTCTCATTTTGCTGATGGCAATAGTAGTTCTTACTTGGGAAATTTGCCTTGATTGTAAGGGAAAAAGCTAAAGAGAGTAGTGGTAGGAGAGGAAATGACCCATCAGCTGCCTCCTGCACATACCCTTTCCTCCCTCTCCCTCTCCCTCTCCCTCTCCCTCTCCCTCTCCCTCTCCCTCTCCCTCTCCCTCTCCTTCCCCCAATCCTCCCTCCTTTCTATTCTCTCTGAAAAGCAATGGAAAAATATAACATTAGAAGTGTAATTTAACTTAGTTCATGCTAGGTAACTTGTATGTGTGACCAACACAAAGTTTTAAGTGATCTGGCCTCTGTGATTAAGGATGCAGAGGCAAGCAAATGACTTACCTGGAAAATTATATTACACATGGGGTTTTACGTGGGATACACTTGAAACGACACGGCATCCAGGGTTGAGAGGTTATTATTTGGGCACATAGAAGTCATTAGCACACAGGCCTCCTAAGACATACATGTTCTTACATACTCAGCAGTGAACTAGATGGGGTGGAGCATGCCCGTGTTCCCTTCTGTTTGAGAGGAGGAGGCAGTGTCTTCTGTGTCACGCTGTGGTGATATGTGGGGAACAGCTCTCTGCTGGAGCTGCTTCCTCTGTGTTGATTCTCCATCACTCATCCCAAGTTCCCGCCTGGTGAAAGGTATTGGCAGGTGGTGTCTTGTTCTGGGGTTTCCTTGAGAAAGTCCCTCCTTTCTCCAGGGCCCCAGGGCCTCATCTGTGAACTGAGTGAACTCAGGTGTTATTCCAACAGGTTTCTGATGTGATAGTTCTGTGATTACGCCTCTTTCTCCTGCTCTCCTAATTCTGTACATTTATTCCCCCGTAGCAAATGCTGATGTGTTGAAGGCCATGGTAGCAGATAACAGCGTCTGTGACCCTGAGAGGTGAGTGCTCTCCCCCAGGTGTGTGCTAAAGCAGGTCTCCCAGCCTTGGCACTGTTGACACTGGGCCAGAGAGTTATTTGCTGGGAGGAAGGCCCTGTGCTTTGGGGCGTTTGACAACATTCTTGGCCTCCACTCACTGGATGCCAGTGTCCCCTCCCTCCAGAATGTCTGGCACATTGTCTGTGTCCCTGGAGGCAGAGTCACCCAGGGAGAACTGCTGTGGTAGAGAATGTGATGGAGGGAAGTGGCAGCCTTGGGTGGGGGCGGGGGCCTGGGGGGGTCTCACCTCCAGGACTTACTGAGCATCTTCTTGGGAAGTCACCTGACCACTCCTATAAGATGGAGACCACCACTGCACCAACTTCATTGGGTTATTATAAGGAAAACGAAATACCTCAGGCACTGAGAGACTTCCATGAGTCCTTCCTAATTAATTACAGGACTGCATTTCTGTATAATTTCTGTATAATTTGTCATTCTCCAATAAGGAGCATTTATCCAGTGCCTGCTGTGCGCTGGGCACTGTGCTGGATGTGGGCATTCAGATCTTCGCCACGGAGTACTCGGTCTAGTGGGGAATGGAGATGTGCGAGCCCCCGTGGGAGAGCTGTAGCAGTAAGGGCCCAGGGTGTGTTGTGGGGCCTGCCGGAGGCCAGGGAAGGTTCAGAGAAGTGTCATCCGAGTCAGGCATGCAGCAAGCAGAGAGAAGAGGCAGGGGCTGCGTGTAGAGAGTCCAGGAGAAAAGGTCCTGGAGCACAAACATATGGGACGCATCTGGAGAGGTCCAGTCTCGGGTGGCCAGAGAACGTGCTGTGGGCAGTAGCGAGAAGGGCCAGGAAGGCCAATTGGGACTGAGTGTTTGGACTTCCCTGCTTATTTACCCAGCATATGGGTGGTGCACCCAGCATATTTTATTTTTTATTTTATATATGTGTGTGTGTGTGTGTGTGTGTGTGTGTGTGTGTGTGTATACATATTTTAAGCATATATATATATATATATATATATATATATATGTATGCATCAATATATATAATTGATTTTTAGAGAGAGAGGAAGGGAGAGAGGGAGAAAGAAATAGCAATATGAGATTGAAACATTGATTGGCTGCCTCCAGCACGGCCCCTAGCTGGGGATTAAGGCCACAACTCCGGGCATGTGCCCTGACAGGGAATCTTACCAGCAACCTTTTGGTGCATGGGGGTAACACACAACCAACTGAGCCACACTGGCCAGGGCCCATCCAGCATATTTTAAATACTTAAAATGTGCTTGTCAAGCTGGCCATGTTAGCTCTGCACTTTTGCGAGATAACTGGGTGCAGGAAGGCCAGCTTAGGAAGCTCTGGTGGTGTCGTTCACAGAGACATGAGCTGTATTTTCTCCCAAGTTCCAGCCCTGAGCAGACGCCTAGTGTTAGGACCTGGTTAGCTCATGGTATCTTTGCCTCTGTTACCTGTGCGCATCACATGGGCTTTATACACAGCGGGTACCTAATAAATGTTTGTTGAATGGATGTTATTAATTTAACATTGTTTGCCCCAGAAAGCTGCTGGTGCGTGTTTTTGTGTTGTTTGTTTGTATTTTTAAACCATATAAAAAGCATCCCTGAAGAGCACCAGGAAGCTATTGGTCGTCTGTGATATTTGAGAGTATCTTTTCAACCAAGGGCCACACTTCTTCTAAATATGCAAGCTGGCTGTTTCAGCAGCATGAAGGCTGGTTTGTGCAGTCGCAGACTTCCAGGTGCCTTCGGGCCCTGACACAGACTTAGGTGTCAGGCTCTGCTGTGACAGATCGCCTCACCTATATCCTCTTGCCAGGTCAGAGGGCTGATTCCCTGTCAGGCTGGCTTGTCCTGTTTTTTTTTTTGTTTGTTTTTTTTTAATATATTTTATTGATTTTTTACAGAGAGGAAGGGAGAGAGATAGAAAGTCAGAAACATCGATGAGAGACATCGATCAGCCGCCTCCTGCACGCCCCATAGTGGAGATGTGCCCGCAAGCAAGGTACATGCCCCCGACTGGAATTGAACCTGGGACCTTTCAGTCCGCAAGCCGACGCTCTATCCACTGAGCCAAACTGGTCTCGGCAAGGCTTGTCCTGTTTTAATTCCTCCTTTTCTAGTGGACCAGAGCCCTGCCATGTGCCGTTTAAAAGGATCCAATCCCAGGCTTGCATACTTCTGCTTTTTTTTTTTTTTTAAATTTTAGAGAGGAAGGGAGAGGGAGAGAGAGAAAGAAACATCAATAATGAGAGAGAATCATTGATGGCAACCCAGGCATGTGTTCTTGCTGGAATTGAAACCGGGACCCTTCAGTCTACAGGCCTACGCTCTATTCACTGAGCCAAACCAGCTAGGGCAATACCGCTGCTTTTTAATATTTTCGGTGATCTTCCTGTTTCTGAAGCATTATGGGGTGATTAAGATCATGGTTTATAGAATTAGACTTCATAGATTTGGACCTCAGATCCATTACTGATAGCTGTATGACCTTGGGTAATTTATTAAGCTTCCTGGAGCCTCAACATTTTTTAATGAGGAAATTGATATCTACTTCATAAGGTTTGTAAAGATGAGTTACATGAATATGTATCAAATGCTTAGGTTGCTATGTTAGCTATTTTTATTACTTATAATCAACTTCAGCATTTCTTTGGAGCATCACCTTTGATATCTCAGCCTAAAAGCTTTCTTTTTCTTCTCCCAAGGATTCTAATTGTTTTCTTCGAGAGAGGGTAAGGGAGGGAGGGAAAGAGAGAAAGATCTATGTGAGAGAAAAATCAATTGCCTCACTCCTGTGTGTCCCAACCAGGGACCGAAGCCACAACCTAGTTATATGTCCCAACTGGGAATTGAACCCTTGACCCTTCGGCATATGGGACGATGTTTCCATCAACTAAACCACACTAGCCAGGGATAAAAGTTTCTTTTGTTGATGCAATGGTCAATTGGGTCAAATATCCTATCTGAAGTCATTAAGTAATTTGATTGGAATTTAAGTTTATCTCTCCTCCAGGGCATCTCTTTGTTTAGAAATCTAGGCAGGCACTTTGCTCTGTGTGAGAAATTAGTACGATCACATGAGAAAGGAGATCAGTTGTTTAGAATGAAATCTAATACTTCAAAGACAAACAGTGCATCATCGTTGGAGGCAGTGTTTGATTCCATTCTTGAAGTGATAAATCACATTATTGCTATTTAAAATGAGCTGTCATTGCATAGTCCTAAGAGGAATTTGCTGCCTAAGACTAGTACACAGAGCTCATTTGTTTACTAGGAAGAGGCATTATTTTCTTTTGATTCAAACCTGCTTCTTACGTGGCAGGGGGAGAGATTGCCTTACTGGTGTTTCTTTTGAGTAACCATTTCTACCTTTTTTTCCCCCCCTTCACTCCTTAGCCCCGTGACCCCCAGCACTCCTGGGAGCCCGCCCGTGAGCCCGGGGCCCTTGTCACCAGGCGGCACGCCAGGGAAGCACGTCTGTGGGCACCACCTGCACACCGTGGGTGGTGTTGTCGAGAGAGATGTGTGTAATCGGTGCAGACATAAGAGGTGGCACTTCATAAAACCGACCAGCAAGTCCAAGGAAGGCCGCCCGAGGCGCCAAGGGGAGGTCACCGTCCTCTCTGTGGGCAGGTGAGATGCTTGGGGATGCTCTGGGTGTGGGTAACGTGGTGGTGTGCTGTGCGGATCCGTACTGAACTGTTCTCTTTAGCCGGGGTCAAGTCACGTCTCTGCACTTTTTAGGAGTTTTCAGGTCTGAGTTCTATGTTTTTCCAACAGCAGAGGAATACTAAGAGGCGGCTATTGCTAGGCCCGATGTCAGCTGTCTTAACTGAGGTAAAAAATTAATTACTTGCTGTATTAGGGATCTTCAGAGAAGCAAAACCAACGGGATAGATACAAATAGAAATAAGTGGAAATTTATTGTAGGAATTGGCTCATGTGATTATAGAGGCCAAGACCCTTGATCTGCTGGCTGGGACCTGAGACCCAGGAAAGCTGGGGGCGTAGTTCTGTCCAAGTCCAAAGGCCCGAGGACCAGGGGAGCTGATGGAGAAAGGCCTGATCCCAGCCTGAGGGCCTGGGGACCAGTGGACTGATGTGGAGGACAGGAGAGACACCTGGCCCAGCTCCAGCAAAAAGCAAAGTCAGCCTTCCACTGCCTTCGTGTCGTACTCAAGCCCTGAAGGAATCAGTCGATGCCCATCCACACTGGGGAGGGTGATCCTTCCTTCCCAGATGCAACTGCTATCTGTTCGGAAACACCCTCCCAGACACACCCGAGATAACGGTTTTACCCGGTCAAGTTGTCACATAAAGTTGACACACACTTGCTGTAATAAAAAAGAGGGAACCCATGGGCATGGAAAACAGTGTGGTGATTGCAGGGTGGAGGTGGGAAGGTGGAGGGGGAGGAGAGTGAGAGGCAATAAATGGTGATGGAGGGAAAGAAGCCCAATCCGAACTATTTGTAAAACAGAGGTTTGTATTTCCCGTGTGGAGATGGAAAGGCTGGGGCTGGCTCTTCAGTCAGTCACCCAGAGCCCCCAGCTTCTTCATCAGTGCTCTGCTGGCTTTCTAGCTGGGGAGGACCGCTCCTAAGAGGTGTCAGTGAGATGGGCCTGTAGATGGCACATTTCCTTCCCCTCGCATTCCACTGTCTAGAGCTCAGTCACTCGGTCACACTCACGGCCAGGCCAGGAGTCCACACATCAGCTCCAGGTCCATTCCTGAGACTGTTTTCTTTGAGCTCACCTCCCCCGAACCTTCAAGTACCATTTACTTGTGAGTCATATGTGATGTGGAGATCTTGCAGCTCAAGTAATGAACCAGTTTGACTATGTGAAGAGCATTTTCGCGGTGTCTGCTGTTTTGGGGTTGAGTGTCACACGGGAACTGCACTGCTGCCGCCGCATCGGTTAAGAGTGTGTGTGCTGGACCAGGCCTGCAGGCACCGAGCAAAGTTGTCGTTAGGGCATAGAGGATCCTTCTTTCTCTACTGACAGACTGGGAAGAGTAGCCTGGATGCATGATATATCTATCCCTCGTTTGAGTCTTGGCACCACAATTTAAAAACTCTCACTTCTCTCTGTGCTTCATTTCCCCCTTAATTAATTGGGAATGACAGTAACACTCACCTCATTGGGTTGCTGTGAGACTCAATAGGATGATTCATGTAAAAGTTTTAGGCCAGTTTTTGGCACTTACAATGCACTCCAGAAATGTTGGCTGCTGTTATTGTTTGTTTAATTTGATTGAATTTCATCATGTGTCGCACCAGCCATGAGGGGAAGGCTGCCGGGCTGTCTGCCACTCCAGCAAAACAGTGCAGCCCGTGGCCACGCTGCTTTATTCAGAAGCAGAGTAATGGGAACCTGTGAATGTGGGATGCGACGAGAACCTGTAGCTTGTCTGGACAGAGTGAATGTTGTTTGCTTTAAAGGAAAATCTGCTGAAATTTTCAACTCCGATTCAATTAAATGTCCCCGTGCAACTCTCCTCCTGGGATGCAGAATGCTAGGACCATCAGCGTGGCTGACTTAGTGTGTTACATTGACACAGAACAGAGTTCTGGTGACACTCCCCTCCCCCCCCGCCCTCCGTCACTACCTCACCCTCCTCCTCCTGATGGTGGGTGATCTCATTTTAGACAAAGAAGAGTTTATTTGAGATACTTTTAAGGGAACTTAAGGCCAGAAATAGAAGTTATGAAAAGACCATAGGGATTTCATAATGATAGGCTAGAAATGGAAAAACAGTCAAATTGAACAATTTTTTTTAAACTTCTCTCTTAATGAAAAATCTCTTCTTTAATTTTCTTAAATTTTTTTATAATCCTTAGTGAAAATTAATCCAAATTTGCTTTTTTTTTTTTTTAAAAAAAAAAGACAAAAACTAGGCACAAAAACCCTACTACCAACTGATACTGATAAAATATGTAGTTGGGGCTTCTATGGCTGTGTGTCTGTGTGTGTCTGTGTCTGTGTGTGTGTGTGTGGAAAGAGAGAGCTGACCCTCTAACAAATGTGTCTTTGACTGTTTCTGAGTGAACATTTTGGTAACATCATTACATTAGTCTAATTTGCAGACCGGTTATGTTTTTCTCCAGCCAGATGTTAAAGCCCATGTCATCATTAGAAACTGCAACTCAGAGGCTGTGTCATATTTGGGTACTGTGTCTGTAATGCATTTTCCATGCTCTGTGAAGTACCCAGCATAGTCTGTGATGTGCTGAATAAAAATGAACCAGGAAGTTGGGTAGGGACAAGGGGATTTACTGTTGACTAAGGTGTCTTCTGTTGCTGTCCTAACTTTTGGCTGAGTTCATTTGGGATCCTCTAGGTGGGTGGTTTTTTATTCACTCGTCATTCTTGTTTCTGGAAGAGCAAACATATCCTCTTTGCCCTTCAGGTTTAGAGTTACGAAGGTGGAACACAAAGCCAATCACAAGGATCGGAGAAGTTTGATGTTGGTCAGTGGGACTGAGAGTGTCAATGGGGAGGTGCCTGTGACCCCTCAGAAGAGAGAACGGAGAGGCACAGAGTAGCAGGTGAGTCGTCGTCGTGTGTGTGTGTGTGTGTGTGTGTGTGTGTGTGTGTGTGTGTTTGTGTTTTTACTGATATAAATAATCCTATCTAATAAAAGAGTAATATGCAAATTGACTGTCACTCCAACACACAAGATGGCCATCCCCATGTGGTCAAAGATGACAGCCCCAGGTGGACACAAGATGGCCACCACAAGATGGCCGGCAGGGGAGAGCAGTTGGGGGGTGACCTGACTGGCAGGGGAGGGCAGTTAGGAGTGACTGGGCAGCAGAGGAGGGCAGTTGGGGGCGACTAGGATGGCAAAGGAGGGTAGTTAGGGGGTGACCGGGCCAGCAGGTAAGGAAAGTTGGGTGGGACAAGCCTTGCAGGGGAGGGCAGTTGGGGGAAATTGGGCCAGCAGGGGAGGGCAGTTAGGGGCAATTGGGCCAGCAGTGGAGGGCAGTTAGGGGCAACCAGGCTGGCAAGGAAGGGAAGTTAGGGGTGACTGGGCCAGCAGGGGAGGGTAGTTAGAGGTGACCAGTCTGGCAGGAGAGGGCAGTTAAGAGTGACCAGTCTGGCAGGGGATGGCAGTTAGGGGTGACAAGTCCAACAAGGGAGGGCAGTTAGGGATAATCAGACCGGCAAGGGAGGGCAGTTACGGGCAATCGGGCCCACAGGGGAGCAGTTAGGCATTGATCAGGCTGGCAGGGGAATGGTTAGGAGATGAACAGGCTGTCAGGCAGAAGCGGTTAGGGGCAATCAGGCAGGCAGGCAGGCGACGGTTGGGAGCCAGCAGTCCTGGATTGTGAGAGGGATGTTCGACTGCCCCTTTAGGCCCAATCCCAGTGGGGTCGGGCCTAAAGCGGCAGTCGGACATCCCTCAAGGGGTCTCAGATTGGAAAGGGTGCAGGCTGCGCTGAGGGACAACCCCCTTCTGTGCACAAATTTTTTGCACCAGGCCTCTAGTGTAATAAGTAAATAGGAGAGACAAATTTTCCTTACAGAATTCCAATAGTATATTTTGATACTCCTCTCTATAGAAGGTGAAGTATAATTCCCTAGGGTATGGGCTGGGTTCAGTGATAATGCTTCCTGAAAATGGAGCAGGGAAAGGGAAAAATATTAACTTCATTATTTTATTTTCTATTTTCACTGTTTTCATTTATACTGATACAAAAACATACAGGTAGAGATGGAGAGCGATCATTTGGTAGTCATGGAGATGAGGCCATTTTATTTACAAATCTTCCCCCATTTCAACCATCTCACTGATGGCCAATCAGGGTTGCCATTGCTGACTGGTTCTGGATAGAATGTTGGGATATCATTGGTCTCTTGTGCCCGAGGCTCCATGATGACCGAGCAGTCCCTGAGTGGCTGGTCCATGGAGGGACTGAGGTCCTCTGTAGAGCTGGGCTCTGGGGCTGTCTTTGGGAAGCTGGGTGAGGAGACGGTGGAGCTGCTGCCCAATGGCCAGAGTCCACGCCTCCCTGTTCCTATCTGTCCATGGGAGATATTGGTGTGTCCACTTGTAGGTGAGTATAATTTTGGTGGAATTGGGGGTGAGGCAGTGCTTGGTGGGGATGGGGTACTGAGAGCCTCTCTTGAGATGTGGGGAGAATAGGAATGACTTGGCAGGGAAATGAGAATCTTTCCTGCAACTGGTCGGACTGAAGAGGACTGAATGTGTTACTTGTGTGGTCTGAGCTTCCTATAATGAGGCCAAAAACTTGGGTGCCTCCTTTAGCTTGGCCTACATGATAAAGAGGCAATGTAGAGTGGTGGGGATTGTGGCTAACCAGAAATCACATAAGCCATTTATCGGTTTGCATTACCAGAAGTCACTTAATGTTGCTAGATCTTATGCAGGGGAAAAAAAAGAAGGAAGAAAAAAAGAAAAAAGTGAAGTATAGGCTTTTTAAATTGTGACATCAACACAGATTTTTGAGCATTAGCAGCATATTAAAATTTCTTTTAAAAAAGCCATTCAGGCCAAATGAAATATAATCTTGTCATCATGTCTAGGTAAACCATGATTTATAAAAGGCTAGAGCAAGCTTCTTCCATTAATTGAATTAGAACTCAGTTTTCTTCAATGTGCCATCATTCTAAAATAGTCCCATTAGGGATATTAGTTTTTCCACCACATATTTCAAAGCAAAAGTAAAAGCTTCTTGCTTGGCAATTTTACTTTTAGAAGATATAGTATTGCTTAAAAAAAAAAAAAAGCCCATGATAATTTGATATTGGCTTAGCTTTTATCTTATTCCTTTTGTTCTGTTCTGGCTTGAATAGCATTTATCCTTTTCATGTTTCAAATAAATAAAAGGGACTCTGGAATGATCATGGCCCTGAGCTCTGATGTGAGCCTGGACATGAAGGCAAAGGGAAGAAAGGGCGGGGCATGGGGCAGTGGACTGCTGGAGTCTCCGAAGGCCCTGGGAAATAGCAAGGTGGAACCTGAGCTCCACATCAGGCAGCCAGGATCAAATCACAGTTTCCACTCACTAGCACCAGGACCTGAGCAAGGTGCTTTGCTTTTAAAGAACAATTAATTAGTTTATTGATTGATTTTAGAGAGACAAAAAGAGAGGCATCAATTTATTGTTCCACTTGTTCATGTAGTCACTGGTTGTCTCTTGTATATATCTTGAACGGGTGTTGAACCTGCGACCCTGGCATACTGGTTCTAACCTGCTGAGCTACCCTGCCAGGGTTTGGTTCTTTGGCTTTTCATGCCTCACTTTCTTCACTGAAAAGGGAAATGGTGTTACCTGCTCCGAGAGTGACAGTGAGATTTTCATGAAATAACTTGAGGCTCAGGGCCTGGCACATAAATTTTAGTCAGTGCTGCTAGTTAGTATTTGTTCCTGCACTTCTGGTCGGTGTGCCTGAGTTGGGGGAAGAAGTGGCTTTTGATAATCTCTCAGGTCTGAGGGGTTGGGCATAGCCTGGGAGTACTCAGGAAGTATGCACTCCTGAATTCTGTAGGCATAGGCTTTCTAATGCTAGAAATTAAAAGTTTCTCTCTTGAGAAAAAAAAAAATGGCTGCAGAATAGACAGCCGTGTCCTGAGCCTTGTCCCGGAGCACATAGAAAGAAGAGCTGAGGGTCACACGGGGAATATTTGTTGGCGAGTTGAGGGACAGCTATACTCCAGGAGAAGGTGGGCGACTGCTGGACAGGGCTACCCTGACCGGGCAGCCCCCACTGCTGCTAGGTTCCCTTCCAGAATCACCAGCTTGGACGTGGAGACCGCACCATCTTAAAGGGGAAAGTGGATGTTATTAGAAGCCTGAAAATCTACATCTGTGGTACCCACCAAAGAGCTGTGAACCCCAGAACACCAGACCCCAATTGGCACAAACACGCGGATTCAGAGGAGCTCTACATTTCACCATGGAAACATCGAATTTTGCCTGGGATAAGGAGAGAGAGAACTACATAATCAGACACCTGGGTGAAGAGAGACAACGGGGACACAAAGAAACAGCTCGCATATGAAAGAAAACCAGGCATCACAAGAAAAGGAAATAAACGAAATGGAGGCAAGCAACCTGTCAGAAAGAATTCAGAGAAATGGTCATAAGGTCCCTGAAAAGAATAGAAGACAGATTCGACAATATGAGTAAGAACCAAAAGGAAATGAAGAACCAAGAAGAAATGAAAAATGACATTGCTTCTTTACAGAACTCAATAGAAAGCATCAATAGTAGGCTAGAAGAAGCAGAGGACTGCATCAGTGAGCTAGAAGACAAGGTAGGGAAAAAAATACCTAAGTAGAGCAGCTTCTAGAAAAAACATTTTTTTAAAGTAGGAGAGCCTACGGGAACTTTGGGACAGCAGAAACAAAACAACATACGCATAATTGGGGTTCCAGAAAGAGTGGAAACTGAGTAAGGAATAGAAAACCTGTTTGAAGAAATAATGACAGAAAACTTCCCTGATATAGTGAAGAAAAAATTCACACAAATCCAAGAAGCTCACAGAGTCCCAAGCAAGATGAACCCAAAAGAAACCAATGCCAGGGCACATTATAATTAAAATGGCAAACATCAACAACAAAGTAAGAATCTTAAAAGCGGCCAGAGAGAGACAGAAAGTTACCTACAAAGGAATCCCCATCAGACTAGCGACTGATTTCTTAACAGAAACTCATCAGGCCAGAAGGGAATGGAATGAAATATACAAAGTCATGCAAAGGAAGAGTCTGAGTTCAAGAATACTGTACCCAGCAAGGCTATCAATCAAAATTGAAGGTGAAATCAGGAGCTTCACAGACAAAAAAGGACTAAGGGAATTTATTACCACCAAACCAGCAATGCAAGAAAAGGTCTGCTGTAAAAAAAAAACAAACTAGGAAGCAAAGAAGGAACACAGGGATAAAGAATAAAAATGGCGCACGAGCACGAGTGTGTACAGAGAGGGCTGCAGTGATTACCAAGGGACACTGAGACCCAGGGGCCACATAGGGCAGGGCTGACGAAAAGCCAAGGCTGTCTGCTCAACCCTGAGACTCCACCCCATCCAAGCTGAGCACAGAGACTTTTGCAATTTTGCAAGTCTTGTATCATAAGGTTGGCTCCAGCACAAAAGTTCTGGCATAGACACAGCTGATTCTCACAACCAATTGGCTAGGAGGTCAATTCCCCCCAGTGATACCAACAACAATCAAGACTTAACTACAACAAGGCTGTACAAACAGTTCACAAAGTGGTGCACCAAGAGAGTCTACCTCAGGTAATTGGGGAGGTGGAGCTACTGGACCATATAGGACACCTAGCACACAAAGCTACTCTACTAACTCAGGGAAGCAGCAAAAAATGTGAAGACAAAGGAACAGATCACAAACAAAAGAAATGGAGGAAAACAAACGACTGGATATAGAATTCATAACCACGGTTATAAGGTTTTTCAAGAATTTCCTAGAAAAGGTCGATAAATTTAATGAGACCCTCGAGGATATGAAAAAGGACCAACTAGAAATTAAACATACACTGACTGAAATAATAAATATTATACAGAGACCTAACAGCAGACTAGGGGAACGCAAAAATCAAGTCAAAGATTTGAAATATAAAGAAGCAGAAAACACTCAACTGGAAAAGCAAAATGGGAGCTGGGTGGAGGGAAACTATGGCGGGAAAAAGAAGAATAATTGTAATATGAACAATAAAGATTTATTAAAGTAAAAAAGTAAAAGACCCTGAATAGTCACAATAATCTTGAGAAAGAAGAATAAAGTAGGTGGGATCTCAATACCAGATTTCCAGCTGTATTACAAAGCCACTGTTCTCAAAACAGCCTTGTACTGGCACAAGAACAGACATATAGATCAATGGAATAGAATAGAGAATCCAGATATCAACCTAAACCACTATGCTCAACTAATATTTGACAAAGGAGGCATGAACATACAATGGAGTCAAGACAGTCTCTTCAATAAATGGTGTTGGGAAAATTGGACAGATACATGCAAAATGAAACTTACACCATACACAAAAATAAACTCAAAATGGACACAGGACTTAAATGTAAGACGGGAAACCATAAAAATACTAGAGGAATCCATAGGCAGCATAATCTCAGACATATGCCAAAGGAACTTCTTTGCTGATACTGCTCCTAGGGCAATGGAAGCCAAAGAGGAAATAAACAAATGGGACTACATCAAAATAAAAAGCTTTTTCACAGCGAAAGAAACCATCAACAAAACAACAAGAAAGCCCACTCTATGGGAGAACATATTTGCAAATGCTATCACTGATAAAGGTTTAATCTCCAACATCTACAGGCAATTCAGACAACTTAATAAAAGGAAGATAAAAGATCCAATAAAAAAAATGGGCAACAGACCTAAATATAATCTTTTCGAAAGACAGAAGGAAGGCCAAGAGACACATGAAAACATGCTCAAAGTCACTAATTATCCAAGAGATGCAAATCAAAACGACAATGCGCTACCATCTCACACCTGTCAGAATGGCAATCATCAACAAATCAACAAATGACAAGTGTTGGTGAGGATGCGGAGAAAAAGGAACCCTTGTGCACTGCTGGTGGGAATGCAGACTGGTGCAGCCACTGTGGAGAACAGTATGGAGGTTTCTCAAAAAACTAAAAATGGAACTCCCATTTGACTCAGCAATCCTACTCTTAGGAATATATTCTAAGAAACTAGAAGCACCAATCAGATAGGATATATACACCCCTATGTTCATAGCAGCACAATTTATAATAGCTAAGATTTGAAAACAGCCTACGTGCCTGTCAGCAAATCAGTGGATCAAAAAACTATAGTGTATCTACACAATGGAATACTATGCTGCCATAAGAAAGAAGGAATTCTTACCATTTGCAGCAACCTGGATGGAACTGGAGAGCATTATGCTAAGTGAAATAAGCCAGTCAATGAAAAAAAAAATACATGATCTCACTCATTTGTGGATAATAAAGAACATTATAAACTCATGAACACAAAGGTAGATACTGAGGCTGTAAGCATCAAACAGACTGTCAAATTACAGTGGAAAGGTTATGGAGAGGTCAACCGAAGGTATTGTATGCATGCATATATAAGCATACCTAATGAATGCAAGACAGTGTGGGGTGAGAGCATGTATGGGAATGGGGTGGGGGCAATGAGAAGATATGTACACATGTAATACCTTAATGAAAAAAATGGGGAAAAAAAGTTTCTCACATCGATGTTTCTCTCTCTCCCTCTATCTTCTTCTCTCTCTAAAATAAATAAAAACATACTTGGAAAAAAATTAGGGTGTGTCATATTGGGCAGTGCAGACAGAACGTGCCCATCGTTGCAGACAGTTTTATTGGACAGACAGCAGACGGTAGCTGGCACCTAAGATGTTGGGATTGAAATCCTAAGTGACTCCGGTAAATTAGAGAAGCATTCTGATCAGTCATGGGGGCCCATCTGGCCAGGAAGAGAAGCGTCTGGCCCTACAAGTCTAGATGAGGAAGGCCCAGCAGGCAGAGCTGTAAAGGGAGCTTGGTTTTAGTGTGTCTGCAAATGACAGTGTGTGGAGAGACAGAGCAGACCATGTGGAAGAAGGCACTGCTGGCCTTCAGGCAGGAAGTGCGAGGCTCAGCCTGATGAGAGCTGGTCAGTGCGCCCTGGCCTGCTGCATGGAGAGAGGACCTGGAGCTGTAGAGAGATGAAAAGAATTAGATTGCCCAGCTGGGTTTCTTAGTCCAGCTATCGGAATTTGAGTGTACCTGACTATAGGAATTTGATCTAAGCATCTGACATCCTGGCCACATTAAACTGGTTTCAGTGTGATGTTCCCTGCAAAGCACGTAACCATCCACCAGGATTTTGTGAGAGAGCATTGAATCTGATCAGAAGACAGATGCTCACGTCCTCGCTTCCCCACTAGGAAACTGTACTTGACTGCCCTGTTCCCTGCTCCCTTGATGTGAATAGGATGTAACAGTTACTGATTAGGCAAGTGCCAAGAGAGTGTCTGGTCTGCAGCTGGCTCTCAGGAGACCTTAGTCATATTGTGTTGCACCATCCAAATCAGCAAAGGAATGATTCAAGAAGGGAATGCGATCAGTTTTCTTAGCTCTCAACGGATAATTCACTTTAAAATTAAAATAAAAAGTTTTGTTATGGAAGTTTTCACACAAAAAGTAGAGAGAATACTCTGAATGTTCATGATGCATGCAATAAGAGTTCCCAGCAAGCATGTGGGGAGTTTACAGTCTGACCCAGGCAGCCTGGCCTGGAGCCCTACACTTCCCGCCTCAGCTGGGTCCGGGGCAGCAGGTCCTGTGGGTGGGGTCTGCTGGGGCTTGACCTGGTGAGTGACCGTGTCTGAGGACCCAGCAGAGCGTGGACTCTGAACAAGGAGGGAGGGGAATATTCACTGACGTTTAAAAAGATGTATGTGTTCATTCAGAGTTTTCTTGCTGGTTTTATATTTCTCATCCCTAGAAAGAGTGTTTAGCATATTTAATGACTTCATTTTCCAAGAGGCCGTATCCTGAAACCTTTCCTGCTGGGCCCGAATCTCTGGCTCTGGACGGAATTGAAAGATTTGTCCTAAACTATGACCACTGCAGTAGGGCAGGAGTATTACGTGTTTTTTGTGCAATCTAATACAGTGTTTAGAGGTTTTCTTTTCCCTGAAAAATGTATTTGTTTAAATTTGGATTTTTGGCCAAATCATTTTACTGTTGTGCCTGTTTTAGTGTAGAATTGATTCAGATATTCAAAATATGTCTATTCATTGGTTAGGTTTCTTTCTTTATTTTTTCTTTTAATTAGGTGGCTGACACTAGAAACCAGACTTACTATTCTAAACAGAACGTTATCGAGACTGGCGCAAGATTTCTCTCTTTCCTTCTCTTTTTAAAAAGCAAAATCAGTTGATTCTTTCTGCCCGGTCTCCTTGGCCTGTGCAGCAGAGATCTGACTGGCCCCTGCCTGTTTATTTTGGCAATGCAGTTAGAGTGGTTTCTTTTTTCCACAGAAAACGTGTTTTGATTTCTTCTTAGAAGAATACACTTTTGTTCTTCAAAGTTGCATAAATGGAGTTGCTTTCAGGCTGCAGACGCCACTGCTTTGCCTTTGTTATCACTGGTCTCCACTTAATGGTGACACTGTCGTGCCCTGCCCGTGTGGCTCCGTTGGTTGAGTGTTGTCCCAAGGCACCGAAGCATCGCAGGTTCGATTCTCTGTTGGGCACATACCTAAGTTCCCTGTTGGATCCCCTGTAAGGGCAAATGCAGTAGGCAACCAATTGACGTTTCCCTCTCTCTCCTTCCTTCATGCCTTCCTTCCTTTCTTTCTTCCTTCTTTCCTTCCTTCCTTTCTTTCTTTTTTTAAAAAAAATATATTTTATTGATATTTTTACAGAGAGGAAGGAGAGGGATAGAGAGAAACATCGATGAAAGAGAAACCAATCAGCAGCCTCCTGCACACCCTTTACTGGGGATGTACCCACAACCAAGGTACATGCCCTTGACTGGAATTGAACCTGGGATCCTTTAGTCCTCAGGCCGATGCTCTATCCACTGAGCCAAACCGGTTAGGGCCTTCCTTTCTTAAAATAATAAAAATAAAAACATATCCTTGGGTGAGGATTTAAAAACAAAAACATTTAGACATATAAGTGTGTGCTAAAATTGACTTTATAGAAAAAATAATATTGTTATAAGCATTCTGTATTGCACATTTCTGAAGTGTATACTCTTTTTCCCATTTTATGGTAGGATCTTATTGCAAATATTGATTTTGAAAATTTAGATAGTATTTTTTTATCAAAATAATTATAATAGTAGACATCTCTATTTTAAATCGTATTGAAATTCTTCTGATTTAAGTAAATTATTGTAGTGATTAAAAGTTGAGTTTTAAGGTTCTTAGGTTTAGATATTTTTGCTGAGGCATTTTTGTTGTTATTATTTTAAATTATTTTTTTTATTACTATTGACATACATTATTATATTAGTTTCAGGTACACCCCAGTGATCAGATATCATATAACTTAGTCACCACCCCAATAAATCCCGCACCATGTCTAATTATTACATTATTGACTATATTCTTTATGTTGTATTTTACATTCCCATGATTATTTTACAACAATCAATTTGCATTTCTTTATCCATGCTTAGATTTAATTTTAACTGCTACTAACTGCCAGTGGTTTTAAACAAATTAACTTCTCCAAGCCTTAGTTCTTCATTTTTAAAATGGGTTTGTTGTTGGATTTAAATGTCATAATGTATGTGGAGAGCTCTTAAATCAGTCCTTAGCATTAGTATTTACTAAATATTCACTGTTATTAATACTTTTCATTCCATTCTTGGTGCCTTAGTTATTAACGGCTTCCTCAAGCATCAGCGGTAGGTTCTGTGAATTCCTTTTTTTTTCTTATGAACATTAGAGCTTTGGACTCTTATGACATCTCAGAATAGAAATTTGGCAACTCCGTTAGGATTTGGGCTACTATCTTGCTTGAGTTAAGAGGGCCTTAGAAATAACCATCCCTCTCTTCCTGGAGATGGAATGAGAGTTAGTTACAAAGCAATGGGCATGCTGGCCAGTCACAAGGTCAGCTCTCCTGACCTTTGGTGCCTTTATTTTCTCCTCTAACGGGGAGGGAAAGGCAAGCTTTCTCCCTTCCTTTGGCGAGCGTGGTGGAGGGACCCTGGAGCCTCCCCGAAGCTGTGTTGCTTTATTTGCTGTCGGGCTTCTTTGGTTAACTTCCAGGGAAGGAGAGGATGGTGAGAAACTTCACATGCCACTAATATGTTAATATTCTTCTCCGTCGCATATAACTTTTTCATGGTAAAATACATATTTTTTAAAAAGCAAAAGGATCTTGCCGAAACTGATTGGTGGATAGAGCATCAGCCTGTGGACTGAAAGGTCCCAGGTTCAATTCCGGTCAAGGACATGTACCTGGTTTCGGGCACATCCCCAGTAGGGGGTGTACAGGAGGCAGCTGATCGATGTTTCTAACTCTATCCCTCTCCCTTCCTCTCTGTAAAAAAATCAGTAAAATATACTTAAAAAAATAAAAAGCAAAAGGATCTCAAGTTTAATGGAAGCCGCTTCATTCAATTCATCGGTCTTCAAGGGGACAATATATAAATTTATAAAAAGAAGCTGCATCCTTATGTGTGATGGGTGATAATCTGTCCACGTTACACCTGAGGAATGTGCTCAGAGGGATTCACTTTTCCCAGATCCCTAGACTAGGCAGGGAGAGGGCTTGGATGGGAGAAACCCATACTTTGGAGCTAACATGCTCAGTGACTTTGAAGTTCAGGGGAACTTTACTTTCTCCAACAAGTGGGGAACTCCTTGCTCAGTTTAGCCCAGGTGATTACATTAGTGACCATTTTGGCAGTGTCATGCGTCACCAGGCAGGGCCTCCTTTGGGCTCCTGTGGGGACCTTCTGATGTTTGGCTGTTCAAGCTGTGTCTGGACCAGGTCCAGTTTGTGCACAGTTCTCTTTTCTTATGGGTAGACTAAGATCATAGACATGAGATCTCAAAGGAGCTATGATTGCTGGTTCAGGGCAATTCAGACATAATTATACCTATTAAAAGTATTTATTGAGCCCCTACTATGTGGCAGGCACTGTGCCTGGCCTTAGGGATGTAGCGTTGTGGAAGACAGACAGACAGGGGCCGTGTTCTCTTGGAGTTTCTGTTCTGGTATTAATAGTAGAATTTTCTCCCTATTTCTCAGCTCCCTCGTTTTAGAGTAGGGAGGCCCTAGGAGGTTATGTATGTTGTTCAGGGTCATGCTGATCATTAATTCCAGAGCCTGGACTGGGCCTTCCTGATGGGTTAGTCCCTTCACTGCCTCCAAAGTGTTGGATGTTGAACGTGCACACAATAATTGAAAGTCTTAAAAAATGTAAGTCTTCACCCATTCTCCACCCTGTTCCTCTCAGCACACATCACTCCCAGGTCCCTTTCCAAGAGGGGCCTGCAGATGCCAGCATCCTCGGCACCTTCCGGGGTTACTCTGAGCACATACACATGCTGGTACAGCATGTATGTGTGGATGCACTCCCCTTTGCCTGGAGCGGATGACGGTAGAGTTTGTACTGTCACCATTGCTTGCATTATGAAGAGGGAATGCTGGGTGCATTTGAAAAGTTCTGTGCCCTGTTTGCTCCTTGTTGTTGGGGATAGCTCCAAACAATGCAGTTTTAGGTGGACCTAAAAACATTCTTTGCTGTCATCGCTCTGATATTCTAAGTCCTCGTCCATAGCCTTGCTCTGTGTGCAGAAGAGACTAAAACGTATTTGTTAGCACTCCCAGGACTGAGACAACATGGGAACCAGAGCCTTTGTTTTGTTTTGAATTGCCACCAAAGCCAGCCATCTTCTCTCCACACACACACCTCCCCACAGCGGCCGCTGCAGGCCCTCCCTGCTCTTGGCCAGAGATTGACCCCTGATCCCTGAGGGAAAAGGGAGCTGTCCTCTTCTTTCTCAGGGCCCTGTCATTTGCCCAGAACTTAAGAAAGAGGGGCCGCGGCCTCTGCCCTTTGCACCATAGGAACTGCAGAGCTGGCCGCTCACGGAGACTGCGGGGCCCAGAGGCGGACCTGAGGGGCTCAGGGAGGCAGAGAATGAACTGTCTTGGGGACAGTTTTGCCCAGATCGAGAAAGAAGAGGGAATTGAGAGCTATAAACAGGATCTTTATTTTCATTCATTTGTAACAAGGCTTTGATCTTTACTCACGTTAAGTAATTTAACTAAACAGCAGCACCTGCTTTCTCCAGTTGGACATGTAGTGCCTTCCTGGGGCAGGCTTTAGCTGTGTAATTTCGGACGGTAACTTAGCCTCTCGTGCCTCAGCTTCTCCATCTGAAAAGTGGGACGATGACAATATCGCCCAGCTCTTAGGGGTGCTGTGCCTTGGCACTCAGTGCGAGGTAGGCAAATGCTAGATGTTACTGCTGCATTATATCAAGCCCTACTTATACTTAGCAAATAACCGTATAACATTTTTAAAAAATATTTCTTAATTTTTCTGTGACTCAGAGAGGCCAGGTTGGACATAACCTATAAGGTGTAGGCTGTGTTCATTTGGTGCTCACATAGAGGCTCTGATAGCCGGTCAGTGGAACTCAAGCTCACAAGCCAATGTCTAACTTGTTTGTGTTCCTCGTTAGCAAGACTTGGTACTATTCAGAATAGTAAGTTTTTCTAGCTGTGTCTATATATAGAGGCACATCGATTGATTGTCTCCTGCGTGCACCCCGACTGGGGCCTGGGATTGAACCTGCAACCCAGGTATGTGTCCTTGACAGGAATGAAGGGCATTGGATCATAGTTGTGTTGAGACTAATACTGCAGAACTGCATTTGAATATTTCCTAGGCAAATCCTTGTTTTTCCAGATGCAGCACCATTTTTCATGTCAATTACATTTTACTTGGAATAAAGTGCTCTGACTCTCACTGTCGCAGGGTTGGTAAATCACAGTGTTCACTTGTCATTTTTGCTAAATATATGAACACATTTAAGTTGCTGTGAGGATCTGACTCAGTAAAGAGCAACCTTCAGGCTTCCTAGTGAGATCCAAATCTAACGTCGGAGACTCAAAGCTACTCGAGGGCAGCATCTCACTGGCACCACTCAGTGAAGAAGACAGTATAATTTGCAGGAATATACATTTTATCCCTACGCTCCTTTCCTTTTTTTCTTAATCCTCTCCCAAAGATGTGTTTTTATTGCTTTTAGAGAAGAAGGGAGAGGGAGAGGGAAACATTGACCTGTTGCCTCCCATATGTACCCCATCTGGGTATGAGCCCTGACTGGGAAGGGAACCTGCGACCTTTCAGCGCATGGGAAGATACTCCAACACACAGAGCCACACGGCCGGGCGTCCCTCTACTACTTTGTAAAGCTCTTTCCAGGTAGGATGGAAAGGAATACCTTTAAACACTTTAATTTTTCCTGGATTGACCCACATATATAAAAAGGTGCTAACTATTGATACTTAAAAAAACTCAAGTTTTAATTGTTAAACTCCTTACTGAAATGTGATGTGGCAGCCTGTGGTGTGATTTATAATAAGAATATGTATTTGGTTTTCATACCCAGTTCTGGCACAGAGCTAAGGCAAACCTTGACATTTCTAAGTGGTGAAGGCCAAAGAAGTCTTTTGTTGTGTTCCCGAGGTCACTGTGTAAAGCCCCTAGGTGACCATGTGACTTGAGGGCTGGAATTTTCCTGTGTGTACCCCCCCCCACCTCCAGTCACACACACACACACACACACACACACACACACACACACACACTCATGTTGGAATTAAGTGCAGAACTCTTACAATACACAGAAGATGCGATGTTCATTAACCATGAAAAATGCCCAACCTTACTAATAATCAAATAAATACAAACTGAAATGAGATCACCATTTGCTTTTCTGTTGGGGAAGATGAACATTAACACTTGCATTGTGATATAACTGTTCTGCAACCTGCGGAATCTGCAGTTTTTAGTGTTTGAGTCAGTTCTAAAGTAGGTGCTACCGATGATTCTGAGAGGGCCGACTTAAAGAGACTCTGGATTTGCTGAGGTTAGCATGGACCTATTGTGTTTTCTAAATAAAGATGGAGCCTGCTGGTGTGGTTCAGCGGCTGAGCAACAACCTATGAACCCGGAGGCCAAACTACACAGGTATGAATACAATTTATAAAATTTACCACACAGTTTAGAGCAGAGCAAGATTGGAAGGACTGTAGACACCCACTGAGTGCCTTCTGGTGTCTCCTCCTGATCTACACCCGCAAAGTGACAGTCCGTGCAGGCAGCACTGCTGGGAGGTTCCCCTGTCACGTGGTTAGTGCTTTCCACGAAAGACGGCCAGCACGGAACCAGAGCGCTGGCCAGAGCCTGGCACTGAGCTTGATCTTGAAGGTTCCAGGTTACCGGTGAGAGATCACGTACCTGTAGCTATAGGACTTGAGCGTGAATATTATTGCTGCAATTTTAGCTTGTTTCTATAAATAACTTCCCCATTTATTTTAAAGTGTTCTAGAAAATCCTTCAGCCTGCTAAGAGGTTCCGTAGGCTTGTATCTCTTCACTGCTGTATAGGTGCACTTTTGACGGGGTGCCTGGTAGGGTGCAGCTTTCTAGCATCACTTACCTGTTGCTGTGGAGCCGCGATGACTCCCCAGGGCGGGCCCTGCTGGCGGTTCCAGGTCCTGCGTTTCCTTCCGGGAGCGGAGAAGTGAGGGCGCCAGCAGGTCTCAGGGATGGCCTGGGTGTCTGTGGTGCCTGTTGTGGCTGCCCGGTGCGGGGTGACTGTAACCTTAGTGTGTGTGGCCTCAGGCATACTGTGAGCCGTGAGCCTCAGTTTCCTCCCAGGAGAATGGCAGCGAGGTTGACTCTGGCAGTCATTGGACAGATTGTCACTGAATCCCGGGACTGAGCACAGAGAGCAGCTGCGAGTGCCAGGTGGTCCTTTCTTCCTTCACACCTGCCCTTCGAGGGCCTAGTACTTACGTTTGTCATTTTTAAAAAAATATATTTTATTGATTTTTTTACAGAGAGGAAGAGAGAGGGATAGAGAGTCAGAAACATAGATGAGAGAGACATCGATCAGCTGCCTTCTGCACACCCCTCACTGGGAATGTGCCTGCAACCAAGGTACATGCCCTTGACCGGAATCGAACCCGGGACCCTTCAGTCCACAGGCCGACGCTCTATCTACTGAGCTAAACCGGTTTCAGCTCGTTTGTCATTTTTAAAGGGACCAGATCCTTTTTTTCTGGAGAATCCTCTTTAACAAGGGAGGATATATGTCTTCATCAGAAAGAGGCAGAAGTCCCCTCCTCATTATCTGAAGTTTTACTTTGGAAGTGAGAGTCTGTCTCATTCGCATGATGAAATCTTGTGCCGACCTGCTCTGTTCTGCCCGGACGTGAATCATCCTCTGCCCAGCGCACACCGCCCCCCGCCCGTTAGTCACTCGGCAGTCACCCCGCTACCAGAGGGACTGTCACGGTATCGCAGAGTTTGAGTTCAGGTGAACCTTACTTTTCTTACTGTGCCTCATTTCCAGGTGAAACTTTACATAGCGATGCGCATAGGGGAAAACATAGTCGATGTAGATAGGGTTCAGACTCTCTGTGGTTTCAGGCACCCTGAGGGTCCTGGAAAGTATTGCTCTGTGGATAAGGGACAATTAATGTCTATGTGGCTTTGGTGGGATCATGGCTTTATCTTTATAATTAGACTTGTGTAGCAAGCAATCAACTTTAAAAAAAAGTGATGTCTTTATTATTTCCAGGTCAGTCTTTAAATTTAATATATATATATATATATATATATATAATTATTTATATATTCTGTATACATATATAGAATATATATATATACACATTGTTTTTAATTGATTTGAGAGAGAGAGACATCAATAATGAGAGAGAATTATCGAGTGGCTGCCTCCTGCATGCCCCCTACTGGGGATGGAGCCTGTAGCCCGAGCATGTGCCCTGACTGGAGTTGTCACTCAACCACTGAGCCACACCTTCTGGGCCAGATCATTCTTTGAGGTTCTACACTTCTGCCCATCAGTCTTCATGGGGGAAATGGCCACACTTGGGATTTATGCATTGTCTTTCCAATATAAGGAAGTTGTGCTTAATGGCTTCCAGCTTGAGCGCTCAGCATAGGAAACTCATCACCAAAAGAAAGAGCGGTCGGTCGGGCTTGCTGAATACGGTGGCGGCCCCTGGTGATGGGAAATGTGTGTAATGGTGGGCGGGGCGGTTGTCCTCCCTCCTGTACGTGGCTGCTGGCCTCCCCGCGTTTACGTCAGCCTGCCGGGGGTCCTGACTGCTCTGTGACCCCGGACGGCACCTTTCAACAAGAATGTGCTGTGGTAAAGAAATAGCGTTTAAAGCCTGTGTGTGTTTATTAATATGGATATAGTCACAGCTATAGCGTGAAACAAGAAGGAATTTAACAAGGTGGACCTGCATGTGACACAGCCCGGAGTTCGGTCACCGCTGGAGCTTTATAAGCCACAGAGCACACGGTGTCTTCCTTCCCCTGGGGCAGTGGTCGGCAGACTGTGGCTCGAGAGCCATAGGCAGCTCTTTGGCCCCTTGAGTGTGGCTCTTCCACAAAATACCACGGCCTGGGCGAGTCTATTTTGAAGAAGTGGCATTGGAAGAAGTTTAAGTTTAAAAAATCTGGCTCTCAAAAGAAATTTCAATCGTTGTACCTTTGATATTTGGCTCTGCTGACTCATGAGTTTGCCAACCACTGCCCTGGGGTGTCATCCTGCTCAGACAGGGATTTAGCTGGAAGTTGAGAGCTTCTGTGCTGGCCACGTGCTGCCTGATAATACCTGTGTGTCTGCAGAGAGAGCTCTGTGCTGAGCAGCTCGTAATAGAGCTTTGAAAACGGTTCAATGCCCCCTCCCTTGTTTTTTGCTTAGTTCCTGGTCTGAGTAGTGAGGACATTGAACAGCAATCCGTATGTTTCCCTTCTCTCAACGACCCTGTGCACAGTGCAATTTTAACCCGTCACAAAGGCCGTGTGATGATGGCCATGATCCAGAGAACTCAGCCTTGGGCATGTGCGGGCTGCGTGGCTCTGTGTTAAGCCTTGCACATATATCATCTGTGTCAGGCCCCATTGCTCCCAGGTCCACAGCTCGTCACGGGTCTGGCTTTAGACCCAGGTTCCCAGCCAGCCCTCCGTCTTGCTCACCCACCCCCTGAGAGTTGGTTAAATCTATGCAAACAACGAGAAATGGGAAGTTCTCCTACTTCGGAATGAAAACTCTTACTGTGATGAGACATTACATTCTAGGCCTGACATCCCTTACCCTTGACATCTCTTACCTTGTTTTCCTTGATGCAAAGAAGTCTAGGTCTAAGAGAGCAGATGAGAAAAGGAGACATAAAAATAGTTGACTACCAACGGCCTTGTTTGAAGTTTTACTGGGGAACTTCTATTTTTCTCTTAGGACCATTTTTCTATTTTTCCACCTCTGGCCATTCTACCTTTTTCCTTGCTAGCCTCTCCCACATTAATCAACTCTCAATTGAAAGAACCTCCAGACTTGACTTGGTTCAGTTTTAAGGTTCAGATCTGTAGTATAGCTGTGCAGGGCAGGGAATGACTTACTTCCTTTATAATTAATAACTCCGCTCATGCTGAAGGGGACAGTTTCTACTTCCTCTTTAGCTAAGGGGATAAAGGGTCCTTTATCCAACCTATTTAGCTTAAAATCAGTATCTTTGTCTCTTTTTCTCCTTTCCTCCCTCCCTTTTCCTCTCCCCCTTCTCTCATAACCACTATGAATATTATAAATTACAAAGTGACAGAAAAGGATTGTATGGATAATAATAGATTATATTTTGAAGGGTGAATTCGAAAATAAGTAAAAAGTAACACTTAAGACATCTCTATCAACTTTTTGGGGTTTTCTCCATATTTTTATAAGTTGGTTCCATCTCTGTTTTTGTTTGACATTTATAGGCAGACACACTTTTGGCCGCAAGAGACTGTTTTGCTCCTTAACCTGGTGTAGGTTGACCCGAGGGCGTGTATGTTCCAACGCACACAGGTAGCTCTGGAATTAGTCCTGTCCCGGGTTATATCTGTCTTCAAAACAGGAAAGTAAAAGGGGCACAAATGTCTGTTAGATGAGATACTTGTAAGAAAAACAAAACAACTTTGGAAAATAGAGAACCGTTTCACCAGTTTGCTAGAGACTGCATTTGTAATGGACATGTAGACGCACATGGACCAGTTGTTAGAACTTAATACAGTACAGAGCCCTCGAGGTGCAGGGAAGACTCGGGTTGAGCGGTTCGTCATTGTGTTCTTTCTTGCCAGCCATCCCAGCCAGGCTGCCTGTGTGATCAAGAGGGACTCAGAGTTAACTCTGTGGTGAGGCCTGGGAAAGACACCTCACCTGACATCCACGGCGCCCTGCACAGAGCATGTTCATGTGACAGGTGTGGCCCAGGAGTTAAAGAGCTGGGTCCCAGGAAGTGGCCCCTGGCTCAGGGAGAAGACTCACCTTAGAACTCACTCTAGACCAGACCGATACCTTGTCCGCTGTGGCTCTCAAGTTCCGCTCTTTGTTCATGTAGAAACCCTCCTACTGAGGTCCCGTTGAGCTGGCGGTGCTCACCTTTCTGCAGACGGAATTCTAGGAGAAATGCGCAGTGGGGAGGAACGCCATGGACAGGGGCGAGGATGGGTTACAGTTTCTCTGTGTGTGTAAATCTTCAGGCAGGTAGTCTGTGATACTACGCTTACCTCCTAAAAGCCTTACCTTTCTTGATTTCTCTTTTAGGAATGACTTTATTTGAAGAGTTCTCGGAGACTGAAAACTTACGCAATATGAAGGTGTGCCCAAGGAATGTTTTTTATCTTTTGTACGATTTCTACCGTGGAGTCTGCAGGCATGTGGAAGGAAGCCACGAAGGGAATGTTGTTGCTCTGCTGAAGACGGAATTCAGTTGGCTTTGAAGCAAGTTTTGGTTTAAAAAAGTCTCATGAGAATATTATCACATTTCCAGGGAAGAAGAGAGCTCATTTTTTTTATCTCCCCGACCGTCTCCAGCCACCACCCCGTAGTGTACACACCACAGTTTTTCCCGGGATGATCGCTCTGTACAGTGGAAGAATGCGTGTACAGTCTGAGCTGATGCTCTCTGTGTGTGTGCATTCTGTGTGTGTGTGTGCATGTGCACACATGTACTTCTGTTCCCCCAACCCTTACTAGAATCTTCTCGTACAGTGTAACTTACAGCAGACAGAGATGACTCTGGGAGTGAAAGGCCCCTGAAGATAACCTAGCTTGGCTCTGGGAAATGGATCCCCAAGAGGCCCTGGCATCGGATGGGAACGGACGGCGGACTCTGGATGCTGAGACGAGAATTCAGCGTTGACTCCTGCTACATCATGCCACTCTCTTAGGTCACTTACAAAATATTGGGAAGTTGTGTGTTTGTTTTTATTTTAACTTGAGCTAAACAATTCTTATTTAGTTTATTCAATACAGGGGAAAGTGGTTGAAAGTCACAAAAACAAAAAAATTCTTGTTTTGACAACCCAAGGCAAAATAAACGAAAAATCTCTGCTTCTCATGCCCGACAGGCTGCCTTCCCCAGCCCGATTTCTTGAGTGCATCGCTGATTTCCATCTTGTAGCGGATGCTCGGATGCTCGTTATCCCAAAGATTCTTGGTGGTTTTCCCCTTGGGCTTGGAAACCCTACTTTTTCCTTTGCCTTGGGGTTTTTGAAACACCTGGAAGAGCTCAGAGGCAATGATAGCAAATTTACAGCAAGTCTGGCCCGAAGGCTGGGAGGGTCCACTTACAGGGAGCTCGCAGGGCCGCCTGATGCTTGTTCTGTTTCAGAGGGGAGAGCACATTTCTTACTTGACTGCCAGGAGGTGATTCCCATTAAAATGTATTTAAAGTATTTACTGTAAATATACTCATTCCATTCTGCTTCTGGCATCAGACTAACGTTTCTAACCTTTTAAATGAATGGTAGGTTCGATTCCATGTGAATTTTTACTGACAAGTAATTGAAAGGCACATGTGTGTACAGACATTGACAGTGGACTAGAGGAAGCCAGTGTGGAGTAAATTTCCCTGAGGTCCAAAAAGTAGCAATATAGGGATTTCGGGGATGTGAATTAGTGTAAATGATAAATGTGCGATCTAGACCAATAGTTTTAGCTTTAGAAAAAAAAAAGCATCATTTTTTGTTCGTTTAAAGAATACGCTGTCAGAATGGGGAGGGATAATATGTAAGATATTCTTCAGCTTTAATTATTTTTTAACTTTATTCAGGTGAGAGCACTTTTTGTAATAGCAATACAACAGGCAAGAGAATACTCAATAAATATTTAAGATGATTGTATTTATACCAACAGTACATTTTAAATATTTTCTAATACTTGAGCAGTTTTTGTCTGTCTGCAAAATATGCCAAAAAATGAAGCATTCAATATTTTCAACACCTAAGCTTTTTACTGGTTTCTATGATCTCATAAGAACTCGTAAGTGTTCCCAAAGCGACCGATGTTTACAGGCCTGTGCTCTCCTCCGCCCGCGAGGGACGGGGACCACACAGACTGACCACGCACAACACTAACGACAGTGGGCGACCGGCTGCCGGTGTCATGAGTGGGTTGGCTGCCACCTCGATGTAAAAATTTGTAAAGGAGAATTTTCACCCTTTGGAGTGTCAAGTGTATTTTTAACTGTCTGGTTTGTACTTTTACGACTTTTGTACTACCAAAGCAGAGTCAAAAATAAAAACGTTAAATACAGTGTGCTGTTTTGAGTGATCGATTGTCGGTGCCTGAAGTGCAATGTGGGCGTGTACGCTATGGAGCTTGGTGTGACAGTGCCTGATTTCTCCGTCTCATCTGGCGGCTTTCCTCATTGGATTCACCGCTCCCGGGTAACACCATTCCTCACCACGCCATGATGATTTTCTAAGTTTGGAGAGAGCCCTGGCCGGTGAGCAGTGGCTAAAGCGTTGGCCTGCTCATGGAAGGGCCTCGGGTTCAATTCTCGGTCAAGGGCACGTACCTGCGATGCAAGTTCGATCCCAGGCCCCAGATGGGGTGTGTGCTGGAGGCAGCCAGTCGATGTGTCTGTCTCACATCGATGTCCCTCTCTCTCTCCTCGCTTCCTCTCCCTCCTTTCCGCTCTCTCTCAGAAGGGATGGAAAAAATGTCCTCGGGTGAGGATGAATAGAAAGGGGTCACTTGGGGTGACAAGTTTCACTTGTCAACAGCCTTCTGACACCTCCAGCAGCAGGCGGTGGGGGAGGGTCAGGGTTCTGCTCTTCTGCCTTCCTCAGTGTGCGAAGGAGCAGAGGGCAGTGGCCCCGCAGTGCCTGTGGCCGTTCCGTTCCACACGGGGACAGAACACCAGCCCTGCCATGCCCGCCTGAACCGTGAGTGCACTTCCTTCTCAAGTCCATGGTGATATGCAGGCTTCCTCCACCCCAATACAGCCTGACGTGGAGGAACCCTCTCTTCCCTCCCACGGAGGCCAGGAATGTCGGGGCCAGGAAGTGGGGTCCCACCCTCCAGCTCTGGTTGCCGAGGGCTCCGCTGTGATCAAAGGGGTCTGGGTTTTGCACCCGAGGTCGCTGCCAGTTGCTGGGTGGCCTTCACCCTTTTGTCTGTGGGGCAGGTTGGTTCTACCCAGGGCTTCCTTTGTCCGTGCCTCATCTTCCCAGGACTGTTGCTCAGGACTGTCCTCAGGTCCCCCTGGGTGTTCCCTCCCTGGAGCTCCAAACAGCTGTAAGGACACCTGGGACTTCCCTGTGTCCTGCTCTCTGTGGCGGCCCAGCTGGGGTCGCTGTCCACTCCACCCGATTCCGATGGAGTCAGCGGGGAGGTCGTCGCCTTGCAGGGTTGGTGCGCCCTCTGCTGGCCAAACGCAAGAACTGCATGGCTTCTTGGCCAGGTGCTGTGCCTTGAACTGCAGCTCAGAAAGGACTCGTGGGTATTTGCTGAATAAATAAAGTCTGCCTTTAAAAATGAAAGACCATCCTCAACTATTTTATGGAAGTAAAAAGTCAAGGTTGAGTATTTCCTCACCCATTTTCTGGCCCTGGCAGCTTGTCTCGGTCTTTCTCATCAGAAGCCCCTTTCTCCCCTGGGAGTTGTGTCCCTGCAGGTGTGACTGGGGACGCCGGGGGAAATGATTGCCCTCTGTTTTTGGAGGAAACCAATGCCCTGAAGCCTGCAGAAGTGCTGGGGCTGTGGGCAGCAGTCTGATCTTCAAGAAGTAGCCCGGCCTTTGCTTTTGAGTTGGGACAGTGGCTCTGCCCCTCACTGCTGTGGGATGCTGGGAAAATTACTTTACCTCTCAGAATCCGCCTTTCCTCATCTGTAAGATGACCTGCTCACAGGGCTTTTGTTGTTGTTTTAAAATATATTTTACCGATTTTTTACAGAGAGGAAGGAAGAGGGTTAGAGTTAGAAACATCGATGAGAGAGACATCGAACAGTCGCCTCCTGCACACCCCCTACTGGGGATGCGCCCGAAACCAAGGTACATGGCCTTGACTGGAATCGAACCTGGGACCTTTCAGTTTGCAGGCCGACGCTCTATCCACTGAGCCAAACCGGTTTCGGCTGCTCACAGGGCTTTCAAAGATCAGAAAAAGGCTGTAGAGTGGTGGTGCCTGCGGTGATCTGCACGGCCACCCCGGCTCAGCCATGCGTGGCATTCAGAGGTCTGGGTGCATCTGTCCCACCGTGGGGATCGGGTGGCCTGGGAAGTGGCCCAGCACACAGCTTTATTATCCGAGAGCAGAGCTGGGTCTGCAGCTGCTTGCTCTGAAGCTGAGTCCTGGGGTTCACAGAAGGTCCACGGAGTAGGGGAGGCTCCACACTTTGAGGGGTGAAAAGATACCTTGTAAAACACAGCACAGGAATACAGTACAGTTAATAATACTGTCCACCCTGTGGATGGGGCCAGGTGGCTCTGGAAATATCAGTGGGAACACTCTGTAAAGCATGTGATAGTCTAACCACTATGCTATGTACCTGAAACTCAGACAAAATAACATTGTAATTGGAAAAAAAAATAAAAAAGTAGAAAAGAAAAGAAATGTATCTGAGGATGAAGAGGCGGTGCAGGCAGGGGGCAGCTGACAGGCCTCCAGCCCAGCACCTCTCCTTTCTGCAAATGCCGCCTCATCCTTTGGAGACCCTTCCTCCCTCTGGAACCCAGCCATTGCCTTTCTTCCCGACTGCAGCCGACGTGACCGAGGTGGGCAAAGGACCGGCCGGTGACCTGCCTGGTACGGCCCCCCCTGGAGACGTTTGCCAACTGGAGCTGGAAAAAGTGTTTTCTTTCTCGGGTGGCGAGAGCCACAGGCTCAGTGGCTGGTGGGGGCCACGGTTCCTGCATGTGGTGGGCAGCCGGTCTGAAGAGAGGCAGGGCATGCTGAGCGAGGGGGCAGCCTGCTTGCTTTCAGGCTCAGCGGCCCTTCGGAGCGTCCTCTGTTCCAGGGACATTCCTCTTTGGCTTTCACTGGTTTGGGATGAGTTTCTGTCACTTGCAACAGCTTCGACAAAAACCCAAGTCTCAGGCAGTGACTCAGCAGGCATCACAGGGCCACCTGGGGAGTGCAGGCCTGGCACCCGGCCCTACAGCTGAGGTGGCGCAGAGCTGCGCTGGACCTGTATGTAGCCAGGGGCCCGGCTGTGGCGTGGTTTCTGCTCTGAAATGCTCATGTGAACCCCGTCTTACCCTCCACTGCTCTCAGTCTTTCCTTGGTTTGCCCTGGGGCTCGTGATTTTAGCTCCTGGACGTGCACAGCTTTGGACCTTCAGATGCTGCTGGCCACCCGTGACCCTAAAATCTGTGGATCTTCATCTTCTAACTATAGGGTGAAGGTGCTATGTACCTTTCAGAGTGCTGTGACCAGTATGAGCTTGGGCGATAATGTACTTAGCCCGGGGCTGGGGACAGTCAGCGCCCATTCAGTGGGCTGCCTCAGAGTGGCCAAGTTCAGACCCTCTTTAGCAAAAGAAATGATAGAATGGTGGGAGTTTGGCCGTTTGAGAGTCGTTGCTTGATGTTTCTGCCACGTTCACATTGCTTCATGATTTGAGGATGGACTGGGGGTGTGGGGGTATGGGCCCCGGCTAATGTGGGAGGAAGCAGGTAGAAACGGGAACTGAAATCGACTGGGCCCGAGATTCTCCCCACGCTAGTTCACATACCTTAAGTGAGAGAATGATCTCGTTGTCCGCATGTTGAATGGACTCAGATGGACAAGGGGCAGGTTTCTGTTTGTTCTGGCTGTCCTTTATCTTATCACTCCCACGATAAGACGTGAACTTAGTTATAGCCATCTCAGTGGTTTTAAGGAACTTGATTACTTTTTATCTGCAAATTAATCTAGCTCAGAAACTTGCATAAAATGCTCTTGGAATTGTAATATTATACCCACTGGCAAAATTCATGGGTCTGCTCATTATGAGTGAATATCTTACTGTTGACCAAAACAAACAAACATCAAACAAAACCACCCCTCTGAAAATAGCCAGCCCTGCCAAGTCCAAAGTTCCGTCCTGCATTAGAAATGCATTTTGTTTTATGAAAACTTATCTGGGGCAAGGAAGGATAAATGAAGTAGATTGCGCAAGTATTCATTTCAAACACAGTGTGACTTAAAATGGTAACATACATGACTGTGTGTCCTTGTCATGGTCACGTCATAAAAATAATGAAAATAATGAGAATTTTCCAATGTATGTAATTTGAAGTGCCCCCACGACTTTTGTCTTGAGATGATTATTAGTAATGTAGGTAGGAAAGCACTTACTTAGTTTAGGAACTGATGTTATTAGAAGTGGTTCAGAGGTCTTTGGCGGTCACAGCACTCACATTTACAGGTGGTTATTAAAGGAAGTGTTAGGCCTGGCCGGATAGCTCAGTTGGTCAGAGCATTGTCCCAGTACGCCAGGGTAGTGGGTTTAATCCCCAGTCAGGGGATTAAATCAATGAATGCATCAATATAAGAATCAACCAATGCAATGAATCCATCAGTAAGTGAACAACAAGTTGATGTCTCTCCTTTTCTCTTTAAAAATCAATAAAAAATATTAGGAATAAACAAAAATTTTTTAAAGTGATGAGTGCTACTCATAAAAAGGAGTAATAAAATGACACCAATCATGAACTACCTCGTGCTGGGTAAGTACTAATCACTTTATACTCTGTATCTCAGATGTCTCATCACAGCCCGGGGGGAGGCATAGCCATTCCTTCTGCTTTACAGGTGACAAGACCCAGGAAAGGAATCTCAAGCGATGTCCTACTGTCTGTCCACGCGGCGAACATGTGAGGCCCCTGGGCCCACCTCATGCTCTGTAGGTAAGAAATCCATGGTCCCATGATCGTTGGTAGGACTCAACCATCATCACTGAGAGTAGTAGTATCAGAGATCTTACAGACAAGTTCTTGACTATAACTGTTAAATTCTTTCTTTAAAAAATGTATTTCTTTATTGATTTTAGAGAGGAAAGGAGGAGAGAGAGACAGAAACATAAATGATGAGAGAGAATCATTGATTGGCTGCCTTCTGCACATCCCCTACTGGGGATCAAGCCTGCAACCCAGGCATGTGCCCTTGGCCAGAATCGAACCTGGGACCCTTCAGTCCACAGGCCGATGCTCTATCCACTGAGCCAAGCTGGCTAGGGCAGCATTAAATTCTTTATTACATTCCTCCTCAGAACCAGAAAAAGCACACACTTTCTTTCCCAATTGATAATGCACAAAACTTCACTTTTCTAAAATTGAATTGTCCTTCTCTCCATCGTTTTATTTTCAAGTTCCCTCACCTGTCGGCTCTCAGAATTCATTTGATGGTGATGGTTGCATTCTCTGAAATAATGGAGAACACGGGCTCTCTCTTCTTGGACATTTCACGTTGTGATTCAGCCCTTCCTGTCTCCTGGCAATGTGGCTGTCTCCACAGGGAGGCGGTGTTATGCATTCCTTCCAAGGACCAGTTGGTTATTCAGTCTGGGTTCCGTTGAGGTCCTGACACTAGCTGGTTGTGAGCCTCCATTGCCCCCTCTGAGAGTGGGATAATCATACCATATGTGAGATGATGCATCGAACTCGATGCTTCACAAAACCATGCTGGTTTTTAAAAAGGTTAAGCTACATTTGCTCTCTTAAAAGCCAAAAACTGTAACTTGGTGACTCCCAGGGATTATTGCTGAATAAGATTTCTATATCCCTATTTGTATTATTTGGCAAATTCGTTTGAAATGTCTTTGCCAATGTCTTTCTTGTAATAACTTCTTTCTCTTACAAACTTTTAATATTTTGTAATAGTTCTGGGTTTGTCTCCTAGCTCATGGTTGATGTCATGGAAATCTGAGAGCCTATGATCGTATGGCTTCACAAATGGGCCACTTTTTTTTTTCTAAGCATCAACATTTAAGACAGAGAATGTTAATGAGATGAGACTGTCAACCTCATTACTTTGACCTGTGACACCTTCCTTGTTTATGTAAGTACCAAGGCTTACTCACACCATTCTCCATAGCCTTAGGACTATCTGAAGAATGAAAAAGGAGGAAAATGTTTTTCATTCTGAAAATGCAATTATTTTTGTGGGATTTCTTTAAGTTGATAACTAATGTCTTAAGAAAATTTTATGGTTTTGCTTATAAAATAGCAAGAAACAAATATTCCAATCAGCCTGTCCACCAGCTACCTCACGGGTATCAGTTTGGACTGTGTAGTTTTGATTAGGGAGGTGAGTGAAAATTCTTAGTCTATCTTCCGGTCTCTTGGTTATATTTTATCCTTGTTTTATATCAACTATTCCAAAAATGCTTACAAGCAGAAAATGCAGAAGCCTCCGAAACACCAGACTCAAAAGGCGGAGTAAGGGTGCACAGGATCAGAGGCAGGGGGAGGCGGAAAGAGGGAAAGATGAATGGCCAGCACTACCAGCCCAGACACATGGGTGAGCGCTGAGAAGCCTCAAATTCCCTTCATTCTACTGGGGATCTGGTTAGACAGAACAACGTGCCACTGTCTGCCTTGGAAACCAGGAGAAAGGATTTACTTTCATATTGTTATCAGAGTTCAGCTCCCTCCAGTACAAAGAGAAATACCACTTCCTCAGCTCAAGAAGCCTATGTGTTTGATCTTCAATCAAAATGAAGCTTTAAGATATGCATGGATGCATACAGGTCTTTGACTGATACGCATCACCCATGGACACAGACAATAGGGTGCTGAAGGCCTGGGGCAGGGGTGGGGGCAGGCTGGAGGGGATCAAAGGGGTTAAAGAGGGGACATGTGTAATACTTTCAACAACAGGGAATTACTTATAAGTTTATTTCTAGCCTACAGAGGCAAGATGTTTTTAAAGAAAAGAATCGGGGGGCGAGGGGAAATAGATACAGAGGCAAAAAAGCAATGAACAGACTGTCACACTACAGTGGGAAGGCAGGGGAGGTTGGCAGGGGGGCCTGTAAGAGATCAACCGAAGGACTTGTATGCTTGTATGTAAGCATAGCCAATGGATACAGGACACAGGTGAGGGCATGTACTGGGGGGGTGGGGAAGACGGGGGGAGGTCAATAAGGAAAAAAAAAAGGAGACATATGTACTACTATTTGTAATACTTTAAACAATAAAAATATATATTTAAAAAATAAAATAAAAATAAATTAAAAAACAATAGGGAATAATTTTTTAAAAAATCAAGCTTAAGCATGGTAAATACCCACTGGGAGCGGTTGGCGGAGATCGCGAACTGTGTGTGGTGTCCACTCCTCATCTTGGCCGGGGCCTGACGTTCGGATGAGTCAGAACTTTCTCGTGGTCCAGAGCGTTTTGGACAGGCGCACGCCCGTCGGCACACTTTCCGATAAGCCGTGGCACCGTCTCTGGAAGGAAGACACTGCGCAGAGCAGATCGCCCAGGCGGCTGCTAGACAACCTGGCGGATAAAACTAAGTCTGTGATGTGTTTCCAACCCCAAGACCTGGACTCGCTCTGACATCCTCTGGTGCAGTCTAGACACTGGGGCAACGACCAAAGGGGCCAGATTGCTTAAAAACCATGAAATTCTTGGTCAGCTGCTAACCTTTTCAAGCAATTATTTTGCAGAAAAAGAATCTTTAACACTTGGCAGGGCTGTGAGTCATGGCGAAATTTCGACAGCAGCCCTAAAATGGAAAACCGGGTACACATGCAGAAGTGTGTTTCTGTGCAAGGGAAAGAGGCTGTCTGGCTAAGGCCTCCCCACCCCCACCTCACCCCCTCTGAATTTCCTTCCTTTCGCCTTCTGATAGCCATGCCAAGGGACAGGTGAGATAGCTGTAGCTGCCCAGTCCTCCTTCCCCGGGGCCAAAGGCGCAAACCCCTTCTGTGTTATACTAAATACCGATACAACTTTAACCTCTGACTAACTGGCTCTATCCCGGGCTCTTGTGCTTTGAAGACCTGATGTGCAAAGTCTGAAGGCTGACCACCTCAAAACTCATCAAGTTTTCTCAGCCTTTCTTGCAGCTAGGTGCGGCCAAATGACCGATGCTGACCAATGAGGAATAAGCAGGAAGGCTGGGTTAGACTTCTGGGAGGTCTTGAATAGAGAGGGAGTAAACCATGTCAGAATGGCTGTCCTTGTGCTTTTTCCTACATGGGACGCAACCAGCGGCCATTACGGACCACACAGTGATCTTGAGAAGGCAATAATGATAGAAGGAGCATGTGTCACTGATACTGTGGAACGCCCTACCAGCCCGAAATGCTACCTCGAGGCTTTTGACATAAGCGGTAAATAAAGCTCTGTCTTTATAAGCCGTTTCTCCCATGCAGCTGGACCTATCCCAGCAGATGCATGTGGGAAATCATTGAAGGAACCTCTCTGAAATAGTAAGCATTTGGTGTACTAAATACAATAGCAAACATATGCATTAACAATGCCAACAGTTTAGCTTTTAGAGGTTCTGACTAACCTTGTCTGTAGAGGTGGCTTGTCACCATACAAACGCAGGATAATGTATGTCTTTATTTCTTAGGGTACCATCCTTAAAGATGCTGGAGGGCTCAGAAATCATGTTTTATGTTATATAATACCCAAAATGCATGACGACATTGCATATACTTCACAGTATCAACATTTCCAGCTGTGAGGATGTAAAAATTTGTTTAAAGGAGGTTTTTAACTAGGAAGACTTATTTTACTGAGCGCCTACTGTTTGCCAGGCATTGTGCTAAGCATTGCATAACCTCATGTCACCTTTACAGGTACATTCTATTCTTATTCTCACTTAACAGATAGGCAAATAGAAGGGATACATTACTTGGCTGAGGTCATGTGGCAAAGTCAGAAATCAAACCAAGGTCAGTCAGATTTCAGAACCTGTTATGAAATTCCAAACTAAAGCACTTTCCATGTTTATGTTTTTCTAGATAGTCTTGACCATCCTATAAATTCCCCATCAGGCCATGTCAGAATGACTGTCCTTGTTTTTGTAAATTAGAAGATGAAAACCCTGAGAGGACTCATTTTTCCTTAAGGCACAGGGAGTCATGTGGTTAAGAATCGGAAGGAACCCCACGGACAGAGAGAGCCAGCGCCATTCTCAGCAAAGTGCCCTGGTCTCCTCCTCCAGTGTGAGTCAGAAGTCTGGCTCTTTAAATCAAAAAACAAACGCACAAACAACCACCATCGAAGGTCATTGACACTCCACCTGGGAATATCAGAAGCGCCATTGAATTAATACAGGCAACCACATCGGTGGTTATATTTTAATCAGAATCAGGCATTTAAATGGCATAAAATACTCCATATATAATCTCTTCACTGTTCCAAATCTCAGACACTTCAAACCCAAGTATGGCATAAGAAGTTTTCAACAATTGTTTTGACCAGCCTCCCCAATCCCCAAGGAGATTACAAAGCAATATAAAAAAAGTTAAGGTCAAGGTGCCTTAATATCACAGCCAACGACCAACCATTGTTTAGCTCCTCCCTCAAGGCCACTGAGCTTACCTCCTGTCAAACAAGTGGTTAGTCCCTTAGTTCCCTGGGTGATTTGTCCCTGAATGCAGGCCAGGCTCTGGCCACACAGTAGGCACTTTAAGTGGGGTGAGTTACCTCTTCTGGGCTGGGGCCATTGGCTCTCAAAGGCAAGGTAAAGAATGGACAGTCAAGCCGAAACCGGCTTGGCTCAGTGGACAGAGCGTCAGCCAGCAGACTGAAGGGTCCTGGGTTCGATTCCGGTCAAGGGCATGTACCTCGGTTGTGGGCACGTCTCCAGTGCCGGGCGTGCAAGAGGCAGCTGATGGATGTCACTCTCTCATCGATGTTTCTAACTCTCTATCCTTTTCCCTTCCTCTCTGTAAAAAAATCAATAAAATATATTAAAAAAAAAAAGAAATAAAGAATGGACAGTCAAGCCCGCTCTGGCTGGCTGCACACTGAAGGTTCACAGGTTCTATTCCCTTGTCAAGGGCGTGTATCTACCTGCGTTGCAGGTTGGATCCTGGCCTCGGGGGGCCTGCAGGAGGCAGCCGATGGATGTTTCCCTCCCCCTGCTTTCACTCTCTTTAAAAATCAAAGGGAAGTTTATCTCCGGGTGAGGATTAACAACAACAAAAACAGTGACAGTCAGCCAGACAGACGGCTGGGGAGTCTGCGCTCTGGGGGGCAGGGCTGGGGTGGAGAGAATCCCCCAGCACAGCTGCACCAGATGTGGTGGGGTGAGGGGTGAGGGAGGGGAGGGGTGGTCCAGGAGGCCAATTTCCGGACAGCGGCTCCATGGCCACTCGGCTGTGGGCTCCAGGGTCCTGAGTGATGGGCCGGCTCCTGGGGCGCCTCAGCGCTCAGCCCGGGAGGAGCGGCGCGCACCCCGTCCTCGGCAGCAGCAGGGCCGCCCCGCGCGCTGCGGGTCCGCGGAGCGATCGCCCCCCGCGCCCCGGTGCCCCCGGCGGGCTCGGGCTCCGTCGCAGGCGCCAGCGCGCCCCCCTAGTCCGCGTCCTCCGCGTCCTCCTCCCCGGCCGTGGCCGCCGCCAGCGCCGCCAGCGCCTCGGCCACCTCCCGGTCCTCCTCCTCCGCCGCCGCCGCCGCCCCGCTGGCGCCCCCCGGGGGGCCGGCCCCCCACCCGGTGCTGCGGGCGGCCCCGGCCGGGGCGCGGTCCTCTTCCTTCGCGGGCGCCGCCCCGGGTAAGGAGCCGCAGCTCCCCGGCCCCGGCTCCCGCGCCCCCGCCGCGCGCTCCGCCTCCGCCTGGCGCTGGGCAGCCGCCTCCTTCCCTCCTCGATCCGCGCCGCCTCCGGCCGAGCCCCGGGGGGGCGGGTAGTCCGGGGCCGGTATCTGGGGGCTCGGACACTCGGCCTGGGAGGGAGCGCCGGAGCCCCCGTTCCCCACCACCGGGGCCTCTCCGGAGGCCGGCAGCGCGCGGTCCGTGCCCCCTCTCTCCGGGGAGGGCTGAGTCGGGGGCTCGCGGGGGGCGGGACTGGCCCCGGCCCCGGTGCCCTCCGGGGGGGGCCCCGGGTCCCCCGCGGGCCCAATGCCATTGGCGGCAGCAGCAGTCTTCTCGGCCCAGGGCCCCCCTCCCGTGTCCCCCGGAGGGGGCGGCCCCTGGGGCGCGCGGCCTCTGCTCGCCGTCCTCCGCGCGCCCGCCCTCTGCTGCAGGTCGTGGTGCTGCACCAGCACCGCGCCGCCCGGTTTGCCTTTGAACTTCATGGCGTCCTCCTCCTCCTCCAGCTTGCAGCCGCTCACTTCGTGGACGTAGCCCGGCGAGGGCACTTGGACGGGATCGAAGAGGTAGCTGGGGCGGGAATAAGGAGCATCAGCCAGGTGGGTCATGGACTGTATGTGTTCATCACTTTATTCACCATCGCTCTGTTATTCATCCGTTATTAATAATTCCTACTCCAGGCCCTGCCTCTTCTCTTCCTGTCAATGTCTGCGTGTAGTTACGGAGGTAAGTGAGCCTTGAGGTGTGTCTAGATCAAGTAGATATAGTTGGCATAAAAATGGTCTGTTACTGGAAATGAATCTTAGAGAAGATTCAGAAGACAGTGGGAAGAAGGTACAGAACCAAGTGCATGGAATTTAGAAGCAAGCAAGAAAAGGAAATACTGCTGAAACCGGTTTGGCTCAGTGGATAGAGCATGGGCCTGCCTGCAGACTGAAGGGTCCCAGGTTCCATTCCGATCAAGGGCATGTATCTTTGTTGTGGGCACATGCCCAGTAGGGGGCGTGCAGGAGGCAGCTGATTGATGTTTCTTTCTATCCCTCTCCCTTCCTCTCTGTAAAAAATCATTAAAATATATTTTTTAAAAAAGACTTAGGCTTTTTAAGAAATAAAGTAAGGCTGGAACCGGTTTGGCTCAGTGGATGGAGCGTCAGCCTGCGGACTGAAAGGTCCTGGGTTTGATTCCGGTCGGGGGCGTGTACCTTGGTTGCGGCACATCCACGCTCGGACACTCAGCATCTCTAGTGTGGGGTGTGCAGGAGGCAGCTGATGTCTCTCTCTCATCGATGTTTCTGACTTTCTAGTCCTTTCTCTTTCTCTCTGTAAAAAGTTAATAAAATATATTAAAAAAAAAAGTAAGTAGAAAGACAAGAAAAGAAATGTGCAGAATCAGGGAAATAACTGGTTAAGTACTGATGGTACATCCCCTCGATAGAATGTCATACAGTCATCAAAAGGATAAATATGAAGTCTGGACTAGTATGAAAGATACTTACAATAATATTGTTTGTAAAGTGTAACATCACATTATGATTACAGTGGAGTCACATTTACACATGCATGTGTGTGTTGTATATATACTTACACATGGATAATAATACATATGTATATGTATGTAGATTTGGAATAGAACTATGATAACACATACATTTGTTTTAAGGAAGCAAAATCATTTAGTTAATTTCCCCCCTTTATTTTAGAGAGAATTCTGTTCCTATTACCCACATTCTGGGATAGAATCGGGAAAGAATTAAAAGCACATATGTGACTAGGGCGATTTATTTTCATCGATGCCATTTCAGGCATCCATCAAAACCGAAGCTTTGCCTTGCATTACCCCCTAGAGAAATGTAAATTCAGCCCAAAACAGATTCAGTCTCAGAGATTGATGGCGTTCCCAACATCTTTGAGAAGGAACAACAACAACAACAACAACAACAAAAAGGGGGGGGGGGGCGGTTAATATCTAGGCCCCACATCCTCTTACATGACACAAAGCAGTTCCAAATTCTTAATTTCTGGGCAATGCTGGTCAAGCCCCAACTAGATGAAGGCAGAACCGATGCAGGGTCTCTAAGAGGGAGGGCCTCCAGGGGAATCCTGACTTCCTCCATTCCAGTGAGGTATTCCCCCGCCCCCAACTTTACCTGTGTAACATTTTACAGCACCTGCACCCCATCTGGATGATTTGTTATGATCATCTGGAAAAGAACACATCAAAGGGAGAAGACACAGTGAATAACATTTTAGTATCAATTAGTCTTGCTCTTTCCTTCCTAGCTACTCACAAGTTAGTGGAGCCACAATTTTGGGCAGAAAGGTAACGGGGGGCCTGGGAGGCACTGGATGCCTTGATGTACCGGAAATCACCGGTTCCGAGCTCTCACACATTTATCCATGCTTGTCTCTGGCCAGGCCCTTTCTCCAACCCTGGGAGGCTCATATGCCATTTGCAATTTGCAAACGAGGAAACACGGGTTGAAGAACGGTGGGGGAGAGAAAGGCAGGACCAAAAATACCTGCATGTTTGCTATTGTACTGCCTGCCTTCTTTGGGGGGACATGGGAGCCTATTTGGGGGGGGGCAGCAGGAGGTGTAAGAGAGAGGGGAGGTGTCTGTGCCTGGGATGAGCTACTCACTCATTCAAGGACTGCAGGCTGAGGCAGCTGCCCCGTTTCCCCGCTAGAGAGCCGAGGAGGAGGAGGTGAGAGCCGGGCTGTCATCACAAGCCTCCCCTGTGCGCACCTGCTCCCGCTCGGCCCTGCCCATTGCTGGGCGGATTCCGGCCACATTCGTGGACTCCACTCCCGCAGTTCCAGTGGGCTTCCGGGGGCAGGTGGACTCGGGTCTGTGCTTCTCTCGTTTCTCACCTGCCCACCGTCTCCCGCCTTTTCCCAAGGGGGCATTTTAATTTTTTCCTGCAAACTGCCCTCTGAATGAAACCTTCTCTGCTCGGGAAAGCGACTGCATTGGTCTGGTCTTGCTTTGAGTCATTCTTCATTTCTAATATTGGCGACCTTCTCAAAGACAAGCCAAAGCCCCCCGTCCCTCTGCGTCCACAGGACAAGTGCCCTTGAAACACAGAGAGATCCCTCGCTGCTGATGGGGTTACTGCCTCCTGTCATGGAAGCATTTCCCAGGATGCTGCTTCACAAGCCTTTATCCACCGAGAAATCACCGGGTGTTTTCTCAGCAGTACAGACTGGCTGGTTGGTTACAAGGCACTAGGTTGACCCTGATAAACCAAAGCCACAAATAACCTCCTAGGGAGGCTAAAAATGCCCCACCCCAACACAGCCGCATCCTCACCTCTGCAGCCTGTGAATGCTGCCTCATAGGACCAAAACCAACCAATCGAACACACCTTTGCGAATGCGATCACAGATCTGAGGTGGGGAGAGTGGCCTGGCTTACGCGGATCAGAGCCCAGCTCTGCCTCTTTCTGGCTGTGTGACTTAGGGCCCCCGCTCTTTCATCGGTACTAAGTAAATGGGGATAATAATATACGAGTACGTGGTGTTGCCGGGACTATACAAGTTAATATGCATCCAAAGCATATGATTATTCCACTGTTTGGATACTGCATGCTTAAAAAAAAAAAAAAAAGATGGAGGCCTTGCACCTAAGGAAGATGTAATCTAGTGGCCATGACATACACAGGCGCACGAGAGCATTAATAGCACCAAGTAAGGCTTGTTTCTGGCATACAAGCCACCTGGTATCTTTCTACCAACGTGGCACCACTTGGAAGACACAAACCCCAAGGGCAACAGAGGACGGACAGAGAGAAACCACTGGGGGCTTAGCGTGGGAATATGGGTGCACAAGCTTTTCCTCCTTCAGGGCACCCTCCGATAAATTTCCCCAGGGTTTTGTCTCCCGCCTCTGCTCCCCCTTCACGCCCATTTTCTGCTAATATTTCATATGTTAGCTGGATAAATGGCATGAAAAGTACCACGTGCACCTCCTGTCCTCCACCAATCCCCCCCTTCTCCCCTCACCCCTTCCCGTCCACACCCTGCTCTAAAATCCTGCCCATCCAGCTAGCACTACCTTTGTTTACCTTCGTCTCTAAAAAAAAAAAAAAAAAAAAAAAAATCAGCCACGAAAGGACCTCCCTTTACCCCCCCAAAAAACACCTCAAAGAAAACAAGGTTTTTAAGTGTTTGAGAGAGGGCAGACCGTGAGTGAGAATAACGTCATTGGAGCAACTGTAAAATATCCATCACTGAGAAATATCTGGGAGGTCAACTTTAGGACGGTGAGTTCAAGAGTTGTCCAGGGGGGAGGTTTCCTTCTGAGAGGGAGGAAGGCAGGAAGATGACAGGAAGCCAGAGGCATGTCTCGAGCGACACCCTGTGTTCCTAGCGATGGGGAGACGGACTCAGGTCCAGCTTGGGGAGCCTGGCCAGGCTGGGTGTGTGGCACCCTCTGCTGCGGTGGCCGTGGCCACGTAAGCGACGTGATGCAATGACTGCCGAGATTTCACAGCCCAACGAGGGAGCCCGCCTCCCTGTTTCTCACAGCATTTACCCGTCATCACCTCGGCTGTTAAGACCTCCTCCCACGCCCCCAGGAAAACCACAGGATCTATATTTCTCTTCAAAACCACATAACTGGGAAGGATGTTTCCATGACTGTCCCCTTTTGGGATCAAATGTCCAGTTTGGCTTCTCCTCTCTCTAAGGCACACCACCTGGGCTTCCTACCGACCTGGTCCCGGCCCCAGGGCCATGCTCCCAGCCTCTCCCAAGCTCAACGACACCAGCTTCCGCGTCCAAGGCTGTGTGACTGCTGATGGAAAGGATGGGAGCTAATGTCTTTCCAGCCGAGCCCGGCCTGCCCGGATCCGCAATGATTGGTCCTTGTTTGAGGATTCTGAACTGCAAATCCAAGCTATTTCTCTTTCCATGTCACCCCCACATCTATCTCTTGCAGTTAGGAAGGCGGCCTCCCATCGCTGGGTGCAAAAGGCAAACACCCATTACCTGCGTGATCCGTGGGTGCGAATGGGAAACATGCTCCCAACGAGGGAGACGGAGCTAAGAGTGGGCAGCCTGTCTGCTTTCTCTGCCCCGCTTTGGCCACAGCCGGCTCACCGGAGAGAAACCAGCTGTCCGGTGCCCTTTAAGACTGAGCAGAGTGAAACGTGCTTTCTCTTTGGAGTAGAAAAAAGCAACAGGGAAGCCAAGGGCAGATCCTTCCCGTTTACACAGGGGAAAAGCAAACACCATTAGGGGGCGTGTCCAGCGGCGCGGGCACCTGCCCGCTCCCCAAATCCACACGGGGGGTTGCCTCCGTCCCGTGTTTGCTGTGGCCACTGCACAGTCCGGTGCTTGAAGGTGGACAGGACCACGTCCATCAGTTACTAGCAAGTCTCCTTGCTGGAAAACCCTGTTTCCTGAGGCGGAGAGGGGGGAGGTGGGAAGAAGGGACAGAGGGGGAGCCACCAGTTTGCCACGCAGACAGAAATGGACTGAACATTCACCAGGAAGTGCAGGGAGCACAGGCAGAGAGGCTCCCTGGCGAGAGGACGGCCGGTCTAGATCAGCTAACAGTATGAAATCAATGTTCGCTTCCCGATTGGAATCACCGTACTGGGGGCTATCTCAGAAAATGACCCTGTTCTTAGGAAATACACAGTCAAATAAAGCATTTAGGAGTAAAGAGCACGGGATCTGTAACTTGTTAAAGCAATTCAGGAAAAAAAAGTGTGTGTGTGTGTGTGTGTGTATAGAAAAAAGAGAATTGGAGTTTTCTCCTGACATCTATATTTTGTTCCCCTTTTCTCTCTTATATGCTTTCTTTTCTCTCTGACTTTTTTCTCTTCCTCTTTTCTTCTCCTTCTTCTCCTTTTTATTTTCTTATTCTATTTTATTTTTTTTGTTCATTTATTTATTAATTTATTTTTCTCGTTCTCCCAATTTGATTTTGGCATTTCTTTCTTTTCTTTTTTCCTCATTTTCCTCTTTTTCTTTCTCTATTTACCCCTAATTTGTCTTCCATTGGTGGTCACCTTATTTGTGATTATTAACATCTTGAGTACATTTCTACTCTGTGCCTTGTGTGCTGTACCTGGTCGTGTTCTAGTTTGTGCCTTTCAATCAACGTAGGAGAGAGAACCACATAACCAGACACCCGGAGAAGAAAGACCATGGGCAGAAAAAGAAACAGCCCACATACGACAGAAAGGCAGGTTTTACCAGAAAAGGAAGTAAACGAAATAGAACCAGAAATAAGCCTGCCAGAGAAAGAGTTCAGAGAAATGATCATAAGGTGGATGAAAAGAATGGAAGAAAAAAGAGAATATATTCAGTGTGGAAAATGTCAACATTTGGGGACTCTGGTTACAGGGTATGTGGAGATCTTTTTATTTTTAATTCAAATAATTTTAAAAATTTTATATGAAACAAAATCCAGAAACAGAACTAGTTAAGCTTATTGAAATCCCACACACCTTTCTGAATGAAGCTGTCATTCTAAGTATTCACTGAAGACCTGCCCTCAACAGGCCGTCCCCGGCACAGGCATAGAGGCATAGCTCCTGTCCTCTGGCTGCCCCGTATAAAGAGGGAATTAGCGTCTAGTGCTGGGGTTTTGTCAGCTGTCTGCTGCCCTCCTAAACACAGGCTCCTCACAGGCAATGCCCCGCCCAGCCGCAAGGCCAGCTCACACTAGGGAGCACCTCATCTTGTTATTCAAACAAAGCAATGACTGGTAAGCACCATGTGCCAATGAGTGAGTGACCCATATGGAATATTAGACGTTATCATTCCTGTAGAGAGTCTACCCTTCCTCTGATCAAATCTCACACTGTCCTGAATGGTGGCCCAAAGGAAAAGCCAAGTGCAAGAGCTGACAGAGCCGAAACCGGTTTGGCTCAGTGGATAGAGCATTGGCCTGTGGATTGAAAGGGTCCCAGGTTCGATTCTGGCCAAGGGCATGTACATTGGTTGCGGGCACATCCCCAGTAGGGGGCGTGCAGGAGGCGGCTGATCGATGTCTCTCTCACCAATGTTTCTGGCTCTCTATCCCTCTCCCTTCCTCTCTGTGAAAAATCAATAAAATATATATTTTTAAAAAAAGAGCTGAGAGTGATGGGAGGAACCCTGGCCATCCCCTCCCCACCACTCCCCAGGAAACAGCTAAGCTTCCCATGTGTGATCTCAAGGTCAAGGATGTTCCACTTCAGAGGTTCCGTTCAGCGAGCTTTCAGAGCAGCTGCTGGGAAGTGGTGAGAGTTTATTGGAGCTGAAGTGCTTGGAAGAGAGACCGAATAAAATCAAACATGGAACGTACAGCTCCGTGTTGAAAACCCAACTTGCCAATGTTTATAGAAAATAGTTGGGATCTCACATAACCCGGTCAGCAGGTGAAGTCGACAAATATTTAGGGAGCCGATTCTGGATACTGAGCTCTCAGACTCAAAGGGGAAATGAATGAAAATAACTACCAGGTTCTTCATAAACGAGAGGAAAGACTGGCCGCCTCCCTCCACTGAATCTCCAGTTGGCAAAGGAAGATACATTCTGGACTACCCAATCTATTGCCTCAGCAGAGCCAGTGCCTCCTTTCCCGGCAGGCTTTGCAAACTCTCCGGGCCACATTTTTCTGCTGCGTTTCCCTTTCTCCCTCAGAGGCTGAGCTTCATTGATTGTGAGAAACCTGGAGACGCTATGGAGCCCTTCATGATCACCTTCAAAGGGTCCATCTTTGCCCTCGCGGTAGCCGGTGTCTACGATACAGGTGTTAGCATCACCTAGAACTGGCTTTGATGGGCCATCTGTGTGCAGGAATGTGTTTGTAGTTCCCCCTAAAGAAAGGGTTCCTTGGTCAAGTAGGTTGGGTACCACAGAGAATAAAGATGAACACATTCATAGCTATGAAAAGGGACCATTTCACTCTGCCTAGCTCAATACTTACCCAAATTATTTTTTTAAAAAAAATATGTATTTTATTGATTTTTCATAGAGAGGAAAGGAGAGGAATAGAAAGTCAGAAACATAGATGAGAGACATCGATCAGCCGCCTCCTGCACGCCCCCTACTGGGGATGTGCCCGCAACTAAGGCACATGCCCTTGACCGGAATCGAACCTGGGACCTTTCAGTCCGCAGGCCAATGCTCTATCCACTGAGCCAAACCGGTTTCGGCCTTACCTAAATTCTTTGAGCCCAGAACTTCCCTTGTTTCACAAGACTATTGACAAACCCACACAGCTTGTGTTTGGTGGAACATGGCGGGGAAAACAGCTGTCAGGATGACAGTCCTAAGCACCTGGTGGAGTTCTGTGCTCTAAGCTAACACATAATGTGGTGTTTGGGTGAACGCAGCCCCTACAGTCTGTGCCAGGGGTGGGACATGTGAGTCCTGGCAGCAGCTGTCACCAACCCCGGGGACGTGGGGAAGCTGGGGAATCTCTGGGTTCCTTTTCTTTCTCTGCCAGAGGAGCCCACGGCACCCGGGCTTTCTTCCGCATCGAATCGAATGATCTCAACAGTGACGCGGGAAGAAGGAAACTCAGCCTGGGGTACAGTCACCTCACTGAGTCCTGAGATCTACACTGCCTGACCCTTTGCAGGTGGGAACTCCGCTCAATGGTCTATCGACATCCCATCGCGCTGCCGTTGAGGTGAGTTGGGTCCCAAGTCCACACTCACCTGATCCATGATCCTGACTGACAGCAGAAAGCTCCCCTCCACCCCCTTCCCCCACCCTATCTCCTATGGAACCGTGTCCCACACTCTGGAGCCCTGAGATGGGGAGAGAGTGGGTGTCACGGCAAGGTCCTTGGGAGGATGAGGACCCAGATTAGGGCATCCCGTTGAAGGTGGGTAGATAATGTGGGGCAGGACAGCATTTATATAAACACACAGGCAGTTCAGCAGAGTGGCTCAATGAACAATTTAGAGTTGTGGGTTCCAATTCTGCCTTCACCCCTTATCAGCTTTGTGAGCTCTGGGCAAATTTCTTAGCCTCTGTGAGCATCCGTTGTCTAATCTGCAAAATGGGACTGATAAAAGTTCCTGTTTGTCAGGATCTCTTGGAACATTAAATGAGATGCAAGTATGTAAGGCATTTTACTGTAAATATCTGGCACACTGCCAGGGCTTATTAATAACTATAATAAGTAGTTAAAACTTCAGTATTGACTGTGTGTCAAGTACCATTTTAAGAACTTCCATGTAGTCATTCACTTGAACTTAACCCTGTTAGGTGGAAACCAGTATTTTATAGATAAGTAAATGGATATAAAAGTTACAAAGTGGTACAGTGTGGTTATTATTTAGCACTGTTGCTATTGTCTTCATTGTTAATATTTCCTGATTATATAATATGTAATTACGTCTATTATATAATATTTCCTATTGTATTACTATCACCTGTCTTGGTAGGTTCTGTTTCTGTTTCACCTACCAATGAAAAGCAGGTAGGTGTGGTTTTATCTATTCACCACCAGATGGCAGTATATAGTGGTTACAGTATTTAATTTATGGCAAGCATGTCAAACTCAAAGGCTAACAGGGGACAAATAAACAAGGTTTAAATTTATGTGAAAAAAAAAAAAGCTCCCATTTCCCTAGAAACGTAGATTTATTTAGAAACGTATAGTATGTATAAAAAAAAGAACAAGAGCCATGATAAAATTGATATTTTCTTCCTGACACTTGGCATCTCTTCTCTGCTACTATCTTTCCTTCTTTGAGGGAAATCTTATTCTCAGTGATTATTTTCAAAACTGACCCAAGGTGAATGTCAGTAATTCTGGACCTGACAGGAGACTTATTTCCTTTCGTAACTGTAAATAATTGTTCACACTGTTATACTGGCTGGGCCACAAAAATATTTGCTGTGGGCCACATGTGGCCCGCAGGTCATGAGTTTGACATGCTTGGTCTACGATAATTCAAGAGAGGGACTTGGTATGGGAAGGTCTCAGAAACGTGAGAATTAAGGCACACACAGTGTAGGTGTTCTGCCATGTAGCAAAGTTAGGGAGGGAGCAACGTGGTAAATATTTGAGACAATTAGTGTCCCCTGTCAGCTGGCCCTGAGGTTGATTCAGTGGTCTGGTCAGATCACCACGGGGTCCAAAGCTCCTGCAATTCTATTTAGGTCTCTTTTAATGCAGTGACTGCTCATTCACCCCCAAATGGGGGAATCTGGGTTTCCCTCTCCCACCTGTATGTGTGGACCATAATTCTACAGGAGGGGCTGGGAAAGGAAGGAGTTTATGGGGTGTGCAAGGGTCCAGCTCCTTCCCCTGGATCCCACAGCATCACACCCAATCACCTTTTTAAAAATATATATATTTTGTTGATTTTGTACAGAGAGGAAGAGAGAGGGATAGAGAGTTGGAAACATCGATGAGAGAGAGAGAGACATGGATCAGCTGCCTCCTGCATGCCCCCTACTGGGGACTCGCCCACAAGCAAGGTACATGCCCTTGACCGGAATCGACCCTGGGACCTTTTAGTCCTCAGACCGACGCTCTATCCACTGAGCCAAACCGGTTTCTGCCCAATCACCTTTTTTATAAATGTGGACTCGGGGCTGGAAGTCTAAACTAGAGGACAAGAAAAAACAGACTGTCCCATATCTGTAGAGGACCCTCGGTGTGCAGAATTGGGATCCCAATGTTTTTTTGAATTAAAGTAAAAATAGATTTTGCATTTGAAAAGACTGAGTAAAGTTCCTACTAGGGACTAGACTCTCTACCAGGTATTAGGACACAAAAAGGCAGAAGATCTCCCCTGTCTGTTAAAGGCCCCATCACCCATTCATGCAACAAACATGTCTTGAGCATCTATATGATGTGCCAAGTACTGGACTTGATTCCAGGGATCTGGAAGGAGTTTACAGCGCAGAAAAGGAGACAGTTATATAAATACATGACTAATGACATGTTATATTGAAATGTTATACCATCTGTTACTTAAGGTGGGGAGTGCCTGAGTAACCTTGGGAAGATTAGAAGAGGCTTGTGAGCAGATAATGTTGTAGGTGGGGTCCAGGGTGCACCCCAGGAGGAATGCAGTGCCAGCTCAGGATCGCAGGAATGCTATAGGGAGGCGGGGATGCCACCTCTTACACCCTCTGTCTTATACGCACCCTCTAATGAGGCAAGATAAAGGTAGATAAGGTTTTACATCAAGGAGGCAGCTTGACCATCTGGGATTTGCAGAGGCAAACAAGGATAATGCACATGCCACTTTCAGGATCCCAGTAGGGAGAAGAGGCTGGCTCCACTGGAGTAAGCTAGACCACAGATCGTATCCCCATGTCAGGCTGAAGAGGGAAATGGTAAGGGAGTTGGGGAGAAGACCCAGAGAGAAATAAAAGAAAGGATGGTCTGCAATCCTAGGGCCTGGCTTCTAACCTTGAGTGCACCAGAAGAGCCTCACCCCCAGACTTCTGACTGAGCAGGACTGGGGTGAGACCTGAGAATCTGCATTCTAGCAAGTTCCAGGTGAGGCTGATGATGTTGGTCCTGGGAACATACTCTAAGAATCACTATTTGGGAGGGATGGTCTTTATTGGAGAAACCCTACATTGCCTGGGGAGACAGAATGACTGAAAATCTTTCAGAATGAAGATCTAGTTGGATCTCACGTGTCTGAGGATGGTAGCCCCAAACAACAGAAGTAAAAAGGAAACCGAGTTCTGCTCAAACCTGAATGAGCCAGAAAGATATAGACTTTGGGGTTTACTCTGTCTATTGGTTTAAATGTTTTAGGTAATAAAAACTGTAGTGAAAGACCGAATAATCGAAAATTTAATGGGTAGTAGAAAGAACAGACTTCCCCCCTCCACAACATTAAAACAAAAAAATAGCTCACCTGTTGTGAAGATTGTCCATTAGGTTTCTCTAGAAGTTTAACTTCTCTTTCTAAAACGACAAAAAAGTTGAAAATTGAGGTCTGAAAGTTGCCTCCATGTCACAGCCAAGTTGCATCAACAAAGTGACAGAGGCGAGCGTTTCCTTAGAGGCACCAGGCAGTGATATGGGGGATGGAGTCCCTGACCTGGAACAGTCAGCCAGGCCGACAAGCTCTGACAGTCACCAGGCCCAGCTCCTGACACTCACCATTCAATGAACAATTTACCCCAACTCCAGCATTTCTCCTATGAAATGAGATGGCAGCGAGATTTAAATGGCACAACATGGGAGCTATTTAGCCCATGCTGGGCATGTTGGAATTGTTCAATAACCCAAAGCTATTGCTCTTTATTAATGTTGACAAACGTTACTTGACAACACGTCTCTTCTCTGATGGGTAAGGTTTCAATTAAGCAGAAAGAAATTCAAGGCATTTGCTTCTCGGAGACATATCAATAAAGTGTCAATGAACACGTAAAATATTTTTAAAGAAATACGTAACCTAGAGCATAGCTTTGCTTATAATGAAAATGATGTCTAGAATTTGAAAGTAGACCAAATGTGAAGACTTACCAATTTATCAATTATTAGAATCATTCACTATCCATAGACACAATATTTTTTAAAAAATGCTCTTATCCTACAAGCCACTGCCCTGCATTGCCTATCTGTCTTTAGTGAACTCAGCTAAACATCTTTCACCACTGGCCTTCCAGCATTACCTCTGAAACTCCTTACGCCACACCAATTTCCAGCCAATCTGGATTTTTCACTATTTTCTAAACATGCCTATATTGTTCTGTTTCTATGCCTTTGCACGTTATTTCCCCTAGTTGGCTTGCCTCCATGGCCATTGATATTTTGCAAAATTCTATTGATCCTTCAAAATGTATTTCACACACCACTTCCTCCATGAAGATAAAAAAAAAAATCCAACTAAAGGTAACCACTCTATTCTTTTACTTTCTATAGGACCTTCAACCTCTTGGATGGGTGTGCTCACTGTATGCCTTGGATGATAGTAATTCATTTATATAACATTCTCTCCATTAGACTGTAAGCTCTGAGGAAGGGCGGGCCCTGGCTTCATCATTGTTTATCTACATGTTGTATTTCTTCACACGCTAACTTACATTGCATGTCTTTAAAAAAAATTGACATATGATGTTAAAAACATCCTATGTTCAATAAGGATCTACCTTGAGTACAATTATACTCAAGAGATGTGTAAGACATGGGTCCATTTACCCAAGAATCGTCTAAGATGAAAATGAACAATATTCAGAGACAGAGTAAGATTTTTACAAGCTCTAAGCATAGTAAAGATCATATATCAAAATAAAAATAACTATAAAAAAAGGCACTTCAAAGAAATTCTATTTTTTTCTAGGATAATTTTTTTGAAATAAACTCTTTCAAAAGAAAGTATTTTTGGCACACTTGCTTTGCCGGTGCCTTAGGTGCATGACTAATTTGTTGGATAAGTTAGCATTAACATTACATTGGGTTGTACATGTTGAGGACCCAATGACTGGTACAGCTAATCAGTGCTAAGTATCATGGGAGCATGAGAGAAAAAGAAATCACAGTGGGATTGGGCTGCCAAGAAAGAGTTTATGGAAAAATGGGGCCATGAGAAATTAGTTAGGCAAAGAGGAAAGTTTTAGTAAAAGCAAAAGGGTAGTGCTCTGGCTGATGTGGCTCAGTTGGTTGAGCACCATTCTGCACACTAAAAGGTCACTGATTTGATTCCCTGTCAGGGCACATACTCAGATTTTGGGTTCCATCCTCAGTTCAGCGACATCCAGGAGGCCAACCGATCAATGTTTTCTCTCACATTGATGTTTCTCTCCTTCTCTTTCTCCTTTTCCCTCCTACTCTCTCTAAAAATCTATAAAAAATAAATTTAAAGAATAAATTGAAAAAAGCAAAAGGGTAGCAAAGAATATGACTTGTGTAAAAAGACAATGGAGGGGACCCATGTTGCGGATATGGGGGATGGATTTCGCATACGTCACCAGCTAACTGAGGCTCCTGAAAACAGGCCCAGAAGACCAAACATGATATGACTGGTAAAGAGAATAGGTTGTTGAGCAGGGAATGACAGCCTGATGGCAATATATTTGAATGACAGCATACATCACCTGCTAGTAGTCATCAGGGAACATGAAAAGGGTTAGGTACAGAAAGACTTGCTGAGGTTAACACTTTGAATTAAGTGAGGAGATGAAAGAGCCTGGTGTGTGGTCTCATCTAAGGGAATCCAGAGGGAAAAACAAATTTGGAAATCTACTTTTTCAAGCTTTCATTGATTTTCAAGTTAAACTTTACTTTCTATTGTCCCTGGTTTCTCTTAGCACATTGGTTTATGTAAGTATTATATATAAGGCCCTGAAAAAATTTTGTTGCCTCAGTACCTGTTCCCTTATGTGTAAAATGACAATTAAAAGTACCCTTTTCAGAGAGTAGTTAGGATTAAGTGAAAGAACACACAGTAGAGGATCTAGCACAGTGTGGTTGGCACAAACTGCAATTTCAACAGGGTTAACTAAGATTTTTTTATTTGTTATCTTCATCATCAACATTATCATCATGATCATAGTCCTCATCATCTCTTAGTAATTTCTACCTCACCCCCCTTACACTACACTGGAAGTTCCTTGATTCCAATGATTGCATCTCATTATCTTTGTTTCTTCAAAAAGAGAATATAAAGTAGGATTTTTGCTATGAACTGAATTGGAAGAGGAAAAATGCCAGAAATCCATGAAAGCAGCGTTCTGTGTTACAAAAGAAGGAATATTAAAATATTCTTATTTTCGGAGGCAGACAGACAGGAAGAATGGTGGTTCCATAAACAGGAGAGCTGGAAGGAGAACCATGTGCAGTATTTGAGAGATCCTGAATTCAGCATTTAGCTTACTGAGTTGATGTGATGGATGGGGGAGAAAAGTGGCAGAGAAAACAAATGTATCCAGCCACCTTCCACTAAAAGAAAAAATGGGCATAAACTTATAGAGAGAGCAAAAGAGGAGATAAAACAGAAAGTCCCCGAATGTCCTCTCGCCAGTTTGGCTCAGTGGATAAAGTGTTGGCTTGTGGACTGAAGGGTCCTGGGTTCAATTCCGGTCAAAGGCGCATGCCCAGGTTTCAGGCTTGATCCCCAGTAGGGGAAATGCTGGAGGCAGCCAATCAATGATTCTCTCTCATCATTGATTTGTTTATCTCTCTATCTCCCTCTCCCTTCCTCTCTGAAATCAATTAAAAATGTATATACATATATGTCCACGAATGTGCAGTAACTGACCTAGTAAATTAGCAATGTAGATAATCAAGGATTAACTGAATATAGACTGTAGAATCTTTAAAGGCATCATAAAGGTGGTAATGAAGGAGGAAGGGCTAAAACCAGGACAGTTTGGAAGGTGTTTAAGAAACAGTTGGACCCTGGCTGGTTTGGCTCAGTGGATAGAGCATCAGACTGTGGACTGAAGGGTCCCATGTTTGATTCTGGTCAAGGGAACAGGCTCGATCCCCATGCAGGAGGCAGCCGATCAATGCTTCTATCTCAACATTGATTTTTCTATTTCTCTCTTCCTCTCTGAAATCATTAAAAACATATTAAAAAAGAAAGAAAAGAAGAAAAAAAAAGCTGTTGGTTCCTAAATCCTTTTCTGTACTCAGATTTCAGGTGGTTTCCATTCTATATCTCAGCTAGAGAATATAAATATAGCATCTGAAAAGGGTAAAAACAGGGTTTCTGGACATAGAACACAGTAGGGAACACATAGCAAAGTAGTTAAGTGTGTAAATTGAAGTGCTAAGACCCTCACCTGCTCCCTGCCTCTTCGCTCTGGGATTGCTGGCAGCCGCCCTCTCACCCTCTCCAGACATCTGAGGAAAGTCTCCCACAGGAGAGACAGAGATGGAAACCAACCAACCAATCAACAAGAAAACCTCTGGAAACAAAGAGGAGAAAACAAAACAATTGACAATAATAATTTTCATCATGTCATTTGCATCCAAAAACAATAAAAAACTGTTAAATAGGCTATATAGAGCTTTCCCTAGGGGTCTCCCCTAAAATCTCCATCATTAAAACCCTTAGGACAGGGGAGAAACCAAGATGGTGGCATAGGTAAATACCTAAACTGCTGCCTCACACAACAATTTCAAAACTACAACTAAAAGACAAAACAACATCATCCAGAACCACAGGAAGACTAGCTGAGTGGAAATTCTACAACTAGAAGGAAAGAGAAAAGCACACTGACACTCAGAGGAGCTTCAGAAGGCAGAGGTAGGGAGTTGCGTGCGCAGAGAGGGCTGACAACCGAGTACGTGGCTGGCTTTCTCAATCGGGAGAGAGACAAAAGCTCCCAAAGGCTCTGAACTCCAGTTCCAGGTGAGACTCTGGGGACTCAGACTCAGTCAGGGAGAAACTGTACTGTCTGGCAGTGGGCAAAACTTGAGGGTGGCTTTCTCAGAGGTACTTGCAGTGATTACCACAGGACACTGAGACTCAGGGGCCTCTTTCGACAGGGCTGACAGGAAGCCATTGCTGTTGGCTCCACCCTGAGACTTCATCCCATCCCAGCCGAGCACAGAGGCTTTTGCAAGTCTTGTCTCATAAGGGTGTCTCCAGCACAGAAGTTCTCCCAGCATAGACACAACTTATTCTCATAGCCAATTGGCCTGGAGGTCAATTCCTCTCAGTGATACCAACAACAATCAAGGCTTAACTACAACAAGACTGTTCACACAGCCCACAAAGGGGTGCACCAGGAGTGTCCACCTCACATAACTGGGGAGGCTGAGCCACTGGCCCCTATAGAACACCTAGCACACAAAGCCACTCTATCAACTCAGGGAAGCAGCCAAAATGCGAAGATAAAGAAACAGGTTACAAATGAAACAAATGGAGAAAAGCAAATGACTGGATAAAGAGTTCAAAACCATGGTTATAAGGCTTTTCAAGAATTTTCTAGAAAAGGCCGATAAATTTAGTGAGTCTCTCAAGGATATGAAAAAGGACCAACTAGATATTAAGCATACACTGACTAAAATAAAAAATAATATACAGAGCCCCAACAGCAGACTAGAGGATTGCAAGAATCAAGTCAAAGATTTGAAATACAAAAAGGCAGATAGAAAAAAAGAATCCAAAAATATGAAGATAGTGTAAGGAGCCTCTGGGACAACTTCAAGTGTACCAATATTTGAATTATGGGGGTACCAGAAGAAGAGAGAGAGCAAGATACTGAAAACTTATTTGAAGAAATAATGACAGAAAAATTCCCCCACCTGGTGAAAGAAATAGACTTACAAGTCCACGAAGTGCAGAGAACCCCAAACAAAAGGAATCCAAAGAGGACCACACCAAGACACATCATAATTAAAACGCCAAGAGCAAAAGAAAAAGGGAGAATATTAAAAGCAGCAAGAGAAAAACAGTTAGTTACCTGTAAGGGAGCACCCATATGACTGTCAGCAGATTTCTCAACAGAAACTATGCAGGCCAGATGGGAGTGGCAAGAAATATTCAAAGTGGTGAATAGCAATAACCTACAACCAAGATTACTCTATCTAGCAAAGCTATCATTCAGAATTGAAGGTTAGATAAAGAGCTTCACAGATAAGAAAAAGCTAAAGGAGTTCATCATCACCAAATCAGTATTATATGAAATGCTGAAAGGTATTCTTTAAGAAGATGAAGAAGAAGAAAAAGGTAAAGCTAAAAATTATGAACAACAAATACATGTATATCAACAAGTGAATATAAAAATCAAGTGAATAAAAAATCTGATGAACATAAAAAACATAAAAAACAAAACAAAACAATCCTTAGGACAGAGTAACCAGTGTGCTCTCTGTCTCAGGCACGTTCCCATTAGCTTCCTCACTCCCAAACTTTATAGGCCTTTCCTTTATCTCAATAATTTGTTTCCTATTTCTTTTAGGAGTTACTTTTTATACTCTATGATTTATCAAATAAATGTTCTCTTACAAAAAAACAAACAAAAAACCAAAAGAACCAAAGGCTATTAAGAAAAATCAGCAGACAGCAACAAAAAAGCTCTTGGAAATTAAAACAAAATAGCAAAAATGAATTTTTAAATACAGAATCCAGAAGGAAAAGGTGAAGAAATCTTACATAAAATAACAAAAGATATAAAAACATAGAAACTGAAATTAGAATAGATAGAAACATTAGAGGACCATCCAGGAGGTCCAATATCCATATAATTGGAGTTCTCTAAAGAGAGAGCAAACTAAGGGTGGAAAAAACTTGGTCAACAAAATATTATAAGAAACATCCTCATAACGAAGGACACGAGTTTCTAGATAAAAGCACTTACCAACTGACCAACACAGTGGCTAAAAACAGGCTCAAGCCAAGATACAACATTGTAATATTTTAGTTGTAAGTATACAGATCACTGAACAAAGGGAATAAAGGGCCAGTGGTTATTCCCAGAGAAAAGTAAAGATCTTACAGGCTTCCAGGGAAAAAAAAACAACCCAAAACAAAACAAAAAAACCCCCAAAAAACCCAGATCATATTCAAACACAGAGCTGGGGATCAAAATGGTTTCAAACTTATTAAACACACACACACACACACACACACACACACACACCAATCTAAACCTGGCCAAACTACCAATTAAGTGAGACAGTAGGTTAAATATATTTTCAGATATATAAAACATCCATCTATATATCTACCCTCCTGGGAAGGAGACTCTGGATGATGTAACAAGCAAATGAAGAGAGAATTCAGGAGGAGAGGGCAAGAAATAGGAAATTGAGCACTAAACACAGGTGAGAGACTCAAGTGTCCTCAGGAAGATGGTGACCAGAGGTCTCAGAATGACAGCAGTGTGCACAGGGAGAGGGCAGCTCATTCAGCTGGGGCAGGTAAGAAGGCACTGGGCAGTTTACTATCCCCTGCACCACCGTTCATTCAGAGCAGCCATCTCAACCAGTGCGCTGAACTTGTACAACATGCAATAGTCGACTATTTAATTGAGGGTACTGACCTCGTTTCCCTTAGGTTGTCAAATTAAAAAATGACAACAAGCCAACACAATAGCCTTCTGGTCTGAATGAATAAAAATAATACTTTTTTTTTGGGGGGCAGATCAGCAAAAAATGTATTTTTTGGTGTGTCACAGAGTTTTAGTAATTAGTTTATGTGTGCCATGAGATGGAAAAGGTTGAAAATTGCTGACTTAGAGAAATAATATTTAGAGGCAAATAACCAAAATAATCAGCTAAAAAGTGATTTCCTTTGAGGAAAGGGATCAGCCAGAGCTTCATTTGAAGATTTGGAAACCCCACCAGTTATAACAGCAATGCCCCGAGGAAGGGTAAACTAGATGGGATAGAAAGCCAGGACAATAATGCTTGTGAAAATGCCAACTCACATCCCTTGAACCTACATGAATTATTCAACTTGCTGCACTGTGGACCGGGCCAGGTGCTCATAAATGATCACAGCGGGATGAGTAAGACATCAAGTTTACAACCCAGTGAGGTAGCCAAAACATAAAACAAACAATTATGATCCAGGGATATAAGTGAGTTAATAGGAAAAGTATGATAAAAATGTGCAATCCACCTTCTAGAGTCCGATATGTGAACTATACCAGCCAATGAGCCACATGTGGGTCTTTTAATTTAAATTACTTAAAAGTGAATATGGTAAAAGTTTAGTTCCTTTGATACACCAGTCAGCAGCACTTCAAATGCCCCCAAACCACATGTGGCTACCATAGCGGACAGTGTAGACCAGTGGTTCCCAATCTTTTTCTTTGGCCATGTCCCACCTAGCATTTCTAAAATCCTGACCCCCCTCCCCCTACCGCCCGTGACATATATAATTCTTATTATTCAAAAAGTGAACTCCTATTCATGTGGAGGAAGCCCTAAAGGCCATGAACTTGGTCTAAACAAACTTCCAAAGAAGATGGTGTCCATGAAAGAGAAAAAATAAAAGAACAAAAGGACAGTTGAAGCACTGAGGAAGAAATCACTAAAAAGTAGTTAAAAAAAATAATATGAAGTGATATGAAAAAATAGTTTCAAAACATGTAATAGAGAACTGAAATGCATAAATATGTCACAATGTTTATATATTGTATACGAGGCCCCTAGAACAATAAGAAATGCAAAAAGTTCACTATTAATAACCCATCCTCAAATTGCCCCCCCCCTTAAGAATCAAATTGTCCCCCTGTGGGGCATGTGCCCCACGTTGGAAACCACTGGTTTAGACCTAGAGCATTTTCCTCATACAGAAAGTTCTACTGGATGGTGCTGACCTAGAGGTTCTTTAAAAAAAAATGAAATTTTTGTTTTTTCAATTATAATTTACATTCAATATTATTTTGTGCTAGTTTCAGGTGTACAGCGATCATATATTTTACAAAGTGTCTCCCCAATTTTTCAAGTACCCCCTGGCACAGTACATAGTTCTTACAATATTATGTTCCCTAGGCTGCACTTGACACCCCCATGACGGTTTTGTGACTGCCAATTTACCATAAGTGGCCAGATTATGATGACCTCTGAATGCATAGTAATCTGACCGCTCAGTGTGTGTGTGTGTGTGTGTGTGTGTGTGTGTGTGTACATATATAATTGGAGGTCCAGTGCATAACTTTGTGCATGGGTGGGGTCTGGCCAGCCTGGCCAGGGGGAGGGGACATGGGCGGTTGGTCAGCTGTCTGCTGGTGGAACTCCTGGCCGAGGAGACAATTTGCATATTAGCCTTTTATTATATAGGATATACACTGAGTGGCCAGATTATTATGTGTTCAGAAATCATCATAATCTGGCCACTCAGTGTATACTTTGTGATCCCTTCCCCCTTTTCACCCAGCCCCCAAATGGAGGTTCTGAAATGGGGATATAGTTTTTGCAGCATATTCAAGTGCAGTAAAGGCCTGGGGGGTCACATTCCATGGACCTATTAGTAAACAGAGGCGTACAGAGCTTGACAGGTAACCAGCTCAGTTATCTGCACAAGGAATGGAATTTTCACTCGGCTAGAAATTTGGTTTTCAAGTGGCCACCTGGAGCTGGCGAGGGGATTTCTCACATCTCCTGAGACTGACTGGCCACCCACCGGTGTTGGGGGCAAATGCTGCCGGTGAGCAGAAGTCTGGGGGGTCTTTGGGAGAGCAGCTTTGCATAGTGGAAAGGTTATGGGGGAAGTCTTGGAGAACTCAAAAGTACCTGAGTGTGAATGTCAGCCCCACTACATATTGGCTGTGTGGCCATGAGCAAATCTCTCAGCCTCTCTGGGCCTTAGTGTTTCTGAGATGTGAAGTGTACAGATAATGCATGCATCAAGATAAGCAGGTGGCAGAAGCACCAAATGGCAGCTGCCAGTCTTCTCATTGTTCTCAATCCCCAACTTTCAAGAAGTAGTGTGGCTGGTTGTCCAGCGGTGTGGCTCAGGCTGAGTGTTCATGTATGAACTAGGAAGTCATGGTTCAATTCCGGTCAGGGCACTTGTCCTGTTGCAGGCTGGATTCCCAGTGGGGAGTGTGCAGGAGGCAGCAGACAGATGATGATTCTCTCTCATCAATGATGTTTCTCTTTCTCTCTCTCTTTCTCTGCCTCTCTCTGAAATTAAATATATATATATATTAAAAAAGAAAAAAGAAATAGGCTGGTGAAGAGGGGCCCCTCCCTGATGAGAGCTGGCTCTCCTCACCTCTCCTTTCTTCTCATTACACCCATTTTCTTCAAGGAGCCATCAGGGACCAGGAACTTCCGGACCTCTCACAGGAGGGGAGTTTCTGGGCAAAGAAGGGAAAAGGATGCAAGGGGAGGGGCAGTGGCATTTACTGGAGGGCCACGGACATGCCAGACCCACTAGCAGGTATGGGATGTTCTAGAAATCCTCCCAGAGTCTATCAGGGAGAGGAGGGGAGGGTTCGTGGGTGGTGGGAAAGAAGGCAGGGTGGGACGTAAGCCACAGGGGTGGGCTGGGCTGGGCTACATGGGGAGGGGCCGTGCATGCCAACCCGCGGGCCCCACGTGATGAGGTTCCCAGTTCATCATAACAACTGGTGGCACCATGTCCCAGGGACACACCGGCGGGTGAGGAGCAGCAGCCTAGGGGACTGGAAGCCCACCCCCCAGCCCTGGCTTCTCCTCAGACGGGGATTTGCCGGGTGTTTTTACCGCCCAGTGGCCGGTCCATCTCTGTGCCCGTCTTTAACTTCCTTGGGAAGAAAAACAAAGTTTCTTTCCAAGCGGAGTTAAGTTCTAACTATGATAAGCCTGACTTGGCACCAGCACCGCTCGCAAGCATTAACTTTCCCTTGTAATTTGTAAATGTATTCAGGCTTGTTTTCGGGGTTTTCTTTTATGGGCCCCCTCCCACCCCCGCCCCGGGCAGGCCAGGCCTCTGAATAGAAAGAAAAGGTCCCCAGCTGGGCTCCTTTCTCCCAACCAGCTTTGCAAGCCTCTCAGCATCTTCCTTGGATACGGTTCAGCTGGGGGCCTCCCCTGTGCTCCAGGAGGCATTCCTGCGGCTCGCACAGGGGCCCCTTTGTTGTCTGAGGCTGTGAGAAGTTAACCGCTGCTTCGCACGAGGAAATATCTTTTCCTTGTGCGGAGGAATGATCAAAGAGGGAAGTCACTTAAACCAAGGAAAACAAAGGCGTGATTTATATCGCCACAGAGAAAAAAGATCCTTGTTGCTGCAGGACAGCGCAGAAATCTGCAGGAGAGGGTGTAAAACGCACCCGTCTTCTGATGCACTTGAGAGTGTAGTCCTTGGTGTGTGCCTACGTCTGCAGTCTCCTTCTAAAATATATATAAAAAAAAAACCTCTCTCTCTTGTGCATCTGACCTGCTCACAAATATCCCCAATCTTTCCCCATTGTTTAACGTGAAACCTCTTCTCATTAAAGATAACATGTATATGTTTGTGCATCTATTGATATATAATATACGTGTACAAAAATACATGTAATGACACACATATATGCACATAAACATATAAACACACGAAGTGTGGGGAAAGGGGAAGAAGGTCAGCCCTAACCATAGCAACCTAACCTCGTGATAGGGGTTCAAGTTTTTCCCAGGATTTGTTTCAGTTGGTCTTCACACAATATATAAAAAACTTCACCTCCTGCCTTTTTCCGCCTAACAGCATCTCTCCAGCCTTTCCCAGGACAATACAAAGCGTCCGCAATGACTGGCTTCAGGGACGACCAATTATTCCCGGGGGTGACCCTCAGCCAGGGACCCAACCCTCCCGCTCTGCAGCTGCCCATGGTTGGGACTTCCCGTGTTTCCTACAGTCACCCTCCTTGCACCTCCCAAGTTCAAAGTCTACATTGCTGACTGTAAACATCACGTGACCGTCATGTGTGTGATGATTTGCCTTTCCTTCGGCCATGAAGAACAGGCGACCTGTGGGGCCCGCAGGTAGAGAGCAGCCAGGAGGCTGTTCCTGCATCACAAACCAGGAAATGCGGGATCCTCAAAGCATCCCCGCTGTTCCATCTCAGAACTCCAGGGAAAAGGTCCAAGAAAGCCGGTCCAGCAGAAGCCCTCCTTCCCAAGCAGTTAAAGGCCCGGTACAGGGGACCGCAAGGAATCACACTCAAAATCTCAACTCCTAGTGTGGTCGGCTCTCAGCCCGGTGTGTCTCTCTCAGCGGCAGGGCTCGGGAACCACGGCTGACAACCGTCAGGTCGGGTAGACTGTAGGTGCTCCATTGCCCTTTGGGGAGCGCCCATCCTCTTCATAAAGTCCTCATTCTGTCAAATGTTCTCACGTGTGCAGCATGAGAGATTCCGCTCAGATGTGCAAACTATCTTCGTTCCCAAGGGCAGGTGGGGGTGGGAGTGGGGGGTATTGGTTGCACAGGGGAACCTCAGTGAGGTGAACTGGGCCCAGGTCAGCAGGGCAGTTAGTTACACTCAACAGATTTTCAAAATGAAACCTTGGGGCTCTAGCCCTGATGCATGAGTGTGAGAGTGTGTGAGTGTGTGTGTCTGTGTTGATAGTAATGGTATCTGATATTTGAATGTCCACTATATGATTGATACTTTACACTCACTATTTCCTAACTTCCCAGCAAGCATTACAGTGGTACCTTGAGATACGAGTGCCCTAACATACGAGATTTTTGAGATACGAGCTGTCGATCGAGCGATTTTTGCTTTGAAATACGAGCAACATTTGAGATAGGAGTAATCGCGCGGATCAGCCGGCTGCACAGGACGCACCAGTTTACCGCGACTCGAGCGTCTCATAGTTTCCCACGCCTCAAGGTTACGGAACGAATTAAACTCGTATCTCGAGGTACCACTTGTATTAGCAAACCTAACTACCTCGTGTAAGGTTATACAACGAGTAAAAGGGGGAACAAAGATTCGAAGTTCAAGCTTTCTCATGTACACCATGAAGTCTTCAACATGGCAGACAGGCTGTATGTCACTGTGTGTTGGGGCAGGCAGGGAATTTGAGAACATGGGCTACAGGTTAGTTAGCCTGAGCTTCCTATTCACTTAGGGCCTCAAATGCAGACTCTTGACAACTATCTTCAAATACGTGCCCAGAGCTATACTGACAGGACTGAAAAAAGTTCACCACACAGAGCTTTGAACTTCAACCCCATTTTTTCATAAGAAACCCCCCACGTTTCCTGTGAACCTTTATCTCAAAAACAGGAACATTCTGTCACCTTCATGCTTGGGCGCAACATGGCAATTTGCACATGGAAGCATTTAAAACATTCTTCCATTTTGATAACCCTGTTGTGTCATTATTTTAGAACTGCAATATACCGAGAGCCCCGAAAAACAACAACAAAACACCTACAAACCTCTGAGAGACCTCGATCGCATGCTGAGGCTGCGCGTTCACAAGTGTCACGCCGAAGGAAATATTAGGGACAGACTTCTGTGCAATTGGTTGGAGGGAAATTCTTGATGGGGCCTCCTCGCACATGCCCTCTGTAGAGACTCCATTATTTGTGTTTCCTTATGTATGCATATTTTAAGAACCCTCAGAGCTGCTATCTCACGGATTCCATGCTTGGTGTTGGCCTGTAAGTAATCAATCACTGCAGCTCTATTATGATGCCACGGGTACTACAGCTCTGGGCCTGCCCTTTGTCATGCAGGCGGGCAAGGTCCCTGCTGTCAGGAATCCATCCCTCTCAATGACTGAGACCACACACATCAACAGGAGGGACTGAAGCACCTCAACTACATTGTTCCTGGCTAAATTTTTCTCTCTACAGTGAGATTTGTAAGGTGTTTTGACACTCTAGTTAATCTATCAGTTTTAAGAGAGAGAGGAAGGGAGCGAGGGAAGGAGAGGGAGAAAAAGAGAAAGAGAGAGAGAGAGAGAGAGAGAGAGAGAGAGAGAGAGAGAAAGAGAGAGAGAGAGAGAGAACAAATAAATGGCTATTAAACTACTGTGAATGAAGACACAGCATTTGTGGTGTGGGAAGGCCCTAAAAAGATATTACGGAAAGTCCTCGGGTTACGTAGGATTTGATGGATGTTGTTTCGTGGTTACATTGCCACCTCCCATTTATTTATAAAAAAAAAAAGTCCCATTATTTCTATGTATGTACGTATGTGCTTTATGTTTTATTATTTATTTACCACAAGTAAAGGTCAGGAATTGTTATCTTCATTTTAATTTTTTTTTTTCTGTTTCACTTCATTACTGCTGTGTATGTGCGCCATGTGAGTGACGTAGCTGCTCATGTATGTTGGGTTCTGACTGACGGCGAAAATCGCGCCATAGGAACGAATCTCATACGTAACCCAAGGACCTACTATATTCTAATCCACATTGCTCCCCTCTAAGCAACAGCAAAATCCCAAGAGAACAAAAACTTCATCAGGGTTTTCTTTCAGATCATTTCTGAAAAATTAGGTAAAAACAGACATCTCAAGAAAGTAGAGAACCTGACACATGCTTGCTGAATATCAAAGCCAGAAAAGAAAGTCCTGCCTAATCACCAGGAACATGTGTATGGTGATTCCCGCCTTCCTTGGCAACCCGTCTGTTGTAAGCCAAGAACTCTGCAGATATGATCTGTCTCCATCAGATGACTGTTCAAACCTGAGTCAAAAATAACCTGCCCAGTTATCATCTTCATCCCTTCCACTCAACCATCCCTAATCCTACTTCAGCACTTTTCCAGAAAATATCAGAAAGGTCTCTACGTGTTTTTCTTTCATTCATTCCCCTCCCCCCCCATTAATAAATATTAGATGACCACTGGATCATGATGGAAAGGAGGGCAGTTCTCAATATTTTGTGTATTAAAGTTTGCTCAGAGACAGTAAAAAATTTGGTCACAGAAAGTTTGCTAATTCTTAAGCTAAAATCAACAAAACAGCCCTACCTTCCATTGTGGAATGTCATATGAAAACACAGTGTTGTAGAAACAGTCCAAAACCAATTAAGGGAGAAGTAAGCAAGCATATAAAAACGTGCGTGACAATCCACAGATCACAGTGTTTCTAGAGAGTGGTACAGGTTAGAAGTAAAACAAAACCAGGAATTGATATGCTCTTACCCTACGTTTAAATCACTCAACTAAGTAAATACAAGACTGGTTTGAATTCCCAATTTTCCAATCCTTAACGTTTTCTTACCTTGATATACTAACACACAGAATGTATTAACTTACTATTTGGCGCCGGGGGTGGGAGGGGGGATCCTACTGCTTAAGCCAGAGATAGCTGGATATGGAGCCTATAATCTTCTTTAGTAAAAAAGGGACATGAACATATAGCAACAAAGAGCATGACATTTCAGGAGAAACTTATCTGTAACCTGCTTCTGGGTAGTTTGAAGACTTCTTGGCATTATTCAATCTTGCTGGTGGACTAATGCAGAAAATTCAACACCAGAAACTGACATGCTTTTTAGCTCTTCTTCTCCTTTTTTTTTTTTTAAATGATGGGATTAAGAGGTATGTTCTGATTTCAACTATATTTAAAGGATGCCAATGTTTTGGGGGAAGGCATGAATTTGACTCTGCGGTTCTGGCCTGTGAATAGTTTGCAGACCAAACCTCACAGGCAGTGGTGTGGTAGCAAATGTTTACCAACTGGTTCTACAGAAACAAAAATGTTTATTATTATAAATAAGGGATGTGTAATATGGTTCACAAATAGAGATTAAACAATACTTTCTTTTTACTTGGACAAATTAATTTTCACAGGATGTTTTGAGTTTTTCTGGACGCCTCTATTCATAGTCAATCTCTGGTTGCAACTGAGAAAACAAGTATAGTTCTGACATGAATGTCAGTTGATAGTTTATTCACATTAACTAGTTGGATGAAAGTGAAACAATGAGCACCAATGTTAGAATTTCACTTGTTTGTTAATGACGGGAGCACATTCTTTGCTGAAACAGATAATAATTTTTTTTTTTAATACTGGAAGAAAGATTTCCTCAGGAATTGTTTGTGTGTTATTCTCATGAAACAGCTAAAGACAGTCAAGTTTTATGTTTAATTCACATTAATGTTTTCATCATCACATTCTTAAGCATAGTCAAGTGACAAAACATTAAGTTGAACCTGATTTATAGTCAATTTCCATCGTGTAAATACTCCTGTCATGGCTGATTTCAAGTGAGTAACATTAAGTCATTAAACACAAAGTTGAAAAGAGATGGATAGCTGGTGTGGCTCAGTGTTGAGTGTCAACCTATGAACCAGGAGGTCACGATTCGATTCCAGGTCAGGGCACATGCCCGGGTTTCAGGCTCGATCCCCATTAAAGTGTATGCAGGAGACTAATCAATGATTATCTCTCCTCATTGATGTTTCTGTCTCCCTCTCTCTCTCCTCTTTAAAATCAATAAAAATATAGTATTTAGAAGAAGAAAAGGTGTGTAGTTGCACACCATTATATAATATTTCTACCACACAGATACCATACATGTAGAAAACATAGGAAACTAAGGTAATTAGTAAATGATGAGTTTTGAGTATTGATTAACTTTGTTTCTGATATAATTTGTTTGCCTATATTTTCACAGAATTTAACTTTTTAATACCACCTTACAAAATTTCTGAAATTCTCCCTCCAGTTCAGACAGGCTCCAGCACAAGGTTTCAGGGTTCTGAGCCTGAAGGATCAATTCATTTCCCAGACAATTTTCCCTCAGCCACACACCACTAACCTCTAATAACAGTGACCCTACAGCCCAACTTCTCCTGCTATGAGTTAATCAATCTCAAGGAGCGGGATGTCTGGCATCCAGTTCCCAGTGGAGCATTAACACTTAGTGGGAGAAAAAAATGGCTTCCGCATAGTCATGTGACTTTGAGGCAGTACTCATTGCCTTACCTGTAGAATGGGGACAGTACTTTTCCTAAGGCTACTATAAGGATTAGAGAAAATGCAGCAAAGCTCCTGGCATATAATTCCTTATCATTAATATGATGGCAGAATCCCTGTAAAAGATTCCTTTTGTGAATAGATTATGGGTCAGTCAGATGAACTGCAACAGAGAAGCAATTTCCTTTTTATTTTTAAAATATATTTTAATTAATTTCAGAGAGGACGGGAGAGGGAGAGATAGTAACATCAATGATGAGAGGGAATTGATTAGCTGCCTCCTGCACACCCTACACTGAGGATCGAGCCTACAACCCAAGCATATGCCCAGACCAGGAATTGAACCATCATCTCCTGGTTCACAGTTGAGTGTCATGTGTCCATGTGAGTGATGTAGCTGCTCACTGAGCCATGCCAGTCAGGTCATAGGAACAATTTTCAAACTCGAAAGACTAAAGAGCGGGTTTGAGAACAAGCCCAGTCACAATGGGAAAGTATCGGAAAGGTCACTTGAGTCTATGGAAGATTGTTACCTGCCTCCCAAGGATCACTGTTTTCACTTTTTCTCAGGATAAGTGGATGAATGAATAAGGTAAATTTATAACTGGAGTGTTTTAGCACAGACACAAAAGGTAACTTCCAACAGTCAATATTTTATGTCAGAATCATGAGCTAGAATTTAGGTGGGAAAACTCATTTGCCACCTGTGAAATCGACGCAGACAGCTATTTGGGGAGCATCTTGTTAAGATGACAAAATCTTTTACTGTTTTTGATATTTTCAATTATATATTGCCCTAAAATCCTTATAATAACTTTTGGGATTCTGTTCTGTAAGACCGTTTCTCTACCACCACCCTTTTTATTGTTAAAGGACACAGTAGGCCTGGAGGGTTTGGCTCAGTGGTTCAATTCCCAGTCATGCACATGTCACGGTTGCAGGCTAGATCAGCAGTTGGGGGCGTGTAGGAGGCAGCTGATTGATGTTTCTCATCGATGTTTCTATCTCTCTATCCCTCTTCTTTCCTCTCTCTCTAAAATCAATAAAAACATATTTAAAGAAAAAATAAAAGGACACATTAATAAAAAAAAGAACAATGCAAAACAACACAAACATAAAAAGGCTTACATTATTTTTTTAAAATGGGGAAGGGGTAATCATGCCTATATCACAGGCTTACTGTCTCAAATGAACTAAAGAATACAGCCCACTGAAACTGGTTGGCTCAGTGGATAGAGTGTTGATCTGCGGACTGAAAGGTCCTGGGTTTGATTCCGGTCAAGGCATGTACCTTGGTTGTGGGCACATCTCCAGTGGGGGGCGTGCAGGAGGCAGCTGATGGGTGTCTCTCTCATGGATGTTTCTAACTCTCTATCCCTCTCCCTTCCTCTCTGTAAAAAATCAATAAAAATATATGTAAAAAAAAAAAGAAAGAAAACTATCTCTTAAAAAAAAAAGAATCCAGCCCGTGAAATGTGTCCAGCACACTGCCTGGGCCACACCTCCTGGTAGTGCTGCATGCAGCACACTGCATTCTTCCCTCCTTTCAAATCAACTCAAGGTTAGCGAGGGCAGGGGAGCACAGACAAAACAGCGAGAAGAGGCCGGCTCTCTCCTGTCTACTAAACGATCAGGTAAACAGGCTGAATTGATCTGTTTTTCCTCCCTGGAGGAGATAGTATTTTCTTCTAAAAATAAAAGGAACAGCAGCCCGCTTGTGTTAGTTATTAACCAGATCAAATATCAAGGGAAGCAGAGATTCTAAGATCTCGCTTGTCCTTTTATCTTATGTACAATTATAAACCTTATCATTTATTCTGGATTTTAGAAACACCAAGGATTAACTGTCAAGCCATGGGCACGTTCAGCAAATATTAAACGATTCAAGCACAGGAGGAATGACAGAACCACCAGGAGTCAGCCTAGCCTTAAGTTATAATTATAGCACTTGATAAACACACAATATAGGGATGATGCCCTGTAGAATTGTATATCTGAAACCTATGTAATTTTTATCAACCAATGTCACCCGATAAAGTCAATAAAAAATAATTCATCATCATATGACTGGAGAGAAAATATAAGGGAAGAAATACTTGTGAGACTTAAAGCTAGAAATATTAATTAATGGCTGTATTCTAAAGTACCTAGATTACATAAATATATGTATGCAGCACATTATGGAAGATGATTTGATATGTTTCTGGGGAGACTACAGAAGTTAGCCTAGAAACATGAAAATATGTTAAATTTAGCATCATTCAAATTCTGAGATTTGAGCTCTAGTTGCACTTCATCATGTGTCATAAAAACTCAAGCTAGATTCCTGGGCAGGAAATGTTCTAAATTGAAAAAAATATATATGATCAAGCAAATATGACCAGTTATCAGAATTAAAATCTCAAATGACGAACAGATTACCTAAATTGAAGTGTTAAGAGTAATAATAAATTGTGTGTGTGTGTATGCGTGTATGCAAACTTATGCTGTTTTTCTAGCCTGGGCTTGAGTTCCTTAAACTATAATGTTTTTAAATTTGAATACACATTGGTATGCAGTGCTATGTGAATTTGGAAAGTATGCGAAGTACATTTCCAGTATCATCAGTCTTTCTAATTCAGTCGCAATCCCTCCCTTTCCCGGCTACAGTGAGCGAGTTTCCTGCCTAGGACAATGCTGAGGTGAATCGACAGGCCTTCTTCCTCTCTCTGGGAATGGCAGGAGGAAATAAGTTTCTTGTTTGTATTTCTTTCCTGAAGCATTTTCTTACCTCACCAGGCTTGTGGCGGCATCAGACCACACTGGAGCTGTTCTGGTGGTCTCTCTCCTTTTGTTTTTCCCCAAGAGGTGCTCCAAAAGCTTATACTCCAAGGCTGAAATCCGGGCAGGTGCCCTGAACTTCACACAGGTGTGCAATGGTTAAAAACCAAACAGAAAGCCCAGCCCTGGGCCCTCCTGGCTGGGGTGTGGCCGCAGGTTGGCTGTGTGGCCGAGGGCTATTGCTTAACAAAACCAAACACTCAGCACTAACCGCTGCCCAGGTACAGCGATTACATGCTGAACAGAAGGAGCTGTGCGCCTTTCCTCGCTGAAGGCGTGAATGAAGACAGGAAGTCCCTTTGGTCAAAGCTCCAAGGGTTCCATACTGCAGTGTTTTGCCAACCCTAGCATTCAAGCACTGCCCGGAGTAAGAGCCCACAGCTTACTTCCTAAAGGTGATGCCTGACATAATTAAAATCAGTGGAAACGGAAAGCCTCAATTTTAAACATTCTGAAATAAAGCCAAATATCATCATGGATATTGGTATATTATGGTTCAGACTTTACACTTGACAAAGTGTAATACAAGTTGGGAGCAAGGCTGTGAATTCACACACACACACACACACACACACACACACACACACAGAAAAACCCCCCAGCTATACAAAAGGTACTCCATTTCCATCATGCACGGCAAACTGTACTGAATCATTTCAAGTGAGCTAAGCGGTTCTGTAATGTCACTGGTTCGTTGAGGCACTTTAGAAGTTCAAAGCAAATACAGAGCCCTCAGATCCAAATAATTTGTAAGATATTGCTACAAATTTTAATAATCAAAAGATATTCGTTGTGCATCTACTAGTATATGTACCTACTAGTATATGTATCTAGCACTGTGCTAGTCATTATGGAAAAATTAAAAAGTATATGATTCATTCTCTCAAAAATTTTTATTCATCTAATTAAGAAGTCAAATCTGGCCTGGTCAGGTGGCTCAGTTAGTTGAAGCCTTGTCTTGTACGTCAAAAGGTTGCGGGTTTAATCCCTGATTGGGGTGGGTAAGGGACGCAACTAATTCATGTTTCTCTCTCATATCAATGTTTATCTCTCTCTTCCTCTCTCTCTCAAAATCAATTTAAAAAATATACTCAAGTGAAGCTTAAAAAAACACACAAATAAATAAAAGAGTAACAGAAACCTATATATGGAATATTGCCAGGTCCGACTTAAGTATGCTTTGTGCCTACTTGCTAATAAATGTGGTTTAAAAGTACATGTGCGAAGTGAAATAAGTCAAACAGAGAAAGCTATATGATTTAACTCATGTGGAATATAAAACTGAAACTTATGTACACAAACAGCAGTGTGGTGGTTGCCAGAGGGTGGGGGTGGTGGAAGAAAGGGGTCCTAATATGAGGTGACAGGAGAAGATTTGACTTTGGGTGATGGGCACATGGTCCTATATACAGATTATGTAAATTAGTAACCCACACATGAAACCTCTATTTTCATATTGACTAATCTCACCCCAATAAAATTTAAAATAATTAAAAGAAAAAATATATGTGTGGACTATTTGGTCTGAGATTTGCTTTCATTGTATCCTGGCAGGGATGATGCTGAGAGGGGCTAATTCTCACTCACCTCAGGCTTTCCTATGGCTATCTTTATTGACCCTTGATCCCATTTAGTTGGAGTTTTTGGATGCTGGAAAGACCTATTTTGAAGTTAAGGAAGATGGGCCTTTACTCACTGGTTATGTGGCTGACCAAAAATCCTCTAGGTTCAATTTTAGTCCCAGGAAGTGAGGATAACAACTCTTACCTTCTAGGCGTACTGTAAACATTAAAAACTACTGCATACAGAGACCAGCTACAGCTGCTCATTCGCCACGAGTTCCCCTCCCTGATTCCTGTCCTGTTGTTACACTCTTCCTATGCCAGAGGACATGTACTGATGTTAGCAGAATTGAAAAGTGTAACTTCTTTCCCTCTATTTTCCATTTTAATTTCTTGGGACTGAACAGATGTTGGAATGTAAAGTTGGCGCCTCCGTTACCCCATCTTAAACCCAGATGCCTAATATCATCAGAGGCTGGGATCCTTTCCCTTCCCTTCCTTCCCTTCCCTTTCTGGTACCCAGAGTTCTTCCTCACCCTCTTTTGGAATCCCTGTGCCCACTCACACTCTGAGACTCTCCATGAGCAATTATTGCTTTGGTCTCTCTCTGTATCACCTCATTTGGCCCGCTCCTGCCCTGGCTGGGTCGCTCAGGTGTAAGTACTAGAAAGAGTCATGGATTTGATCCCTGGTCAGGGCAGCTATAAGAATCAACCAATGAAGCATAAATAAGTGGAACAACAAATCAATGTTTTTCTATTTCTATTTCTCTCCCTCCCCCCCTCTATCTCTCTATCTCTATCTCTATCTCTCTCTTATCAATAAAAAAAGTTTTGACCTGCTCCTGAATCTTATTAAAACTAATATAGTTATATATACATATATGCACACATATATCCATACACATGTACATATACATACATTATATCTTTTCGATAAGAGAAGTGGGAGAAGTGACAATAAAAGCATCATGGAAGCTAGAAGGTGGGTGGCTGGTGGCCCCTCACTCAGTGGATCCAAGGAAGCTGAACAAGAAGCTGGGGGTGGGACAAATGAGCGCCATCTTTGACACCCAGGGTCCTCAGAGGCTGCAGGCAGCAGGTGTCTCAGGCAGAGGGGTGGGAGGAGGGGTCGAACTGTGTTCAAGAAGCGGGTGATCCCCCTCTCCTGTCCCCTATTGTCAGCACGTGGGTGACAGCACCTCCCACCTCAACAGCAGCCTCAAAGTGGATCCTGCGGTGAGGGCACACCCAGATGACTCTGAATTAGGGGACACGCTACGTGATGTTGGGGGTGAAATGCTATATAGAGATAGGAGGTTAACTAATACAGACACAGCATACCGAGATTCCTCTTTTCTACTCCTCACCCTCATCTCCCAGATACTGGCAGCTGGGCCCTTACCCTCCCGGCAAGAGTTGGGGGGAGTTTTCCTAGGGGACCTGGCCACCCCTTAAGGAAGGCCTGCAAGATCCTGACATTCAAGTTCCCTGACACCTGGCTCAGCCAGGTCATTGCAGCTGATGTCACCAGTGTCCCCTCCCACATGCGTGTGTTCAGAATTTCACTTTCTAGTTCCTACACGTACATGTGAGCAGAGCACCAATGCTACCAAAGAGCCGAGAAAAACCAAAGACAATCTGGAGAGATCCAGAATTATGAAGGAAAAAGAAAATTCCCAAAAGTATTATTAAAAACGTATAGAGATAAGAGAAATACAAGAAAACGATGCTGCTAGATAAAAGGGTATTCAGAGAACAGAGAGAACCTCCTAGAAATAAAAAACATGACAGCATACATACAAACTTCAGATGAAAGCATCCAGACTAAAATTGAAGACATCAGAATGAAAAGAAAAGGAAGACAGATGATGGCAAAGAAAAGCAGATAAATAATTCAGGAATTCCAAGGAAATCTAGAAAACAAAACACCTGCAGGAGAAGAAATCATTAACAAAGTAATTCAAGAAAATTCCCCCAAAGCAGAGGGTAAGTGATTTTCTAGATTTAAAGGTCTGGCCCACTGAGTGCCCAGCACAGTGGATTTTAAAAGTCCCACCCTGAGGCACCTCACTGGGAAATTTCACAATACTAGGGTAACACATCTTTCGCCAACTTCCAGAGAAGAAAATGAAATTGGACACAAAGATCGGGAAACTGGAATGATGGAACACTTTTCAACAACCATACTGCAGATAACGAGACACTAAAGCAATGTCTCCAAAATTCTGGAGAAAGAACAAAGAAAAAAATGTTGTGTGGAAATGAATTCCAACATGTATAATCGCTCTAACAACCAGGTGGGGAGATGGGATACAGACAGTTTTAGAGAGACCAACACACACACACACACACACACACACACACACACACACACACATTTCTTTCTTCCATGAACTTTTCCTTAAAAAGCCACCGGAGGATGTGGTCCATGAAAATGAGGGAATAAGACAAGACAAAGGGAATCGTGAGGTCCAGGCCACGGGAGGGAAGTGAGGAGCTCTTGCAGGAGGCGAAGGCAGGAGACACCGGTGTGTCCAGGCAGGAGGGCAACGAGGCCAGGGGAGCAGGCCAGGGGGTTACGAGAGGGATTTCTGCAAAAGCATGACGTTTACAACAGACAGAACACCTGACAGGAAACTGGCAGAATCGTGGAACATCGTGAGAGAATATTTAGACAACTGGCAAATATTTAAATACTGAAAGAACGGTAAGTACATAAAACACACATACACACAAGAAAACCAAACAGATAAAAATAGGCAAGTAAAAAGAAAACTATTAACTCCAGGAATAAGTGATGCTGGTAAGAAACAAATAGTTTAATATATGCCCATTTCCGAATAGCATCTATAGTCCTAACAATGTAAACCTTGCATATATTTCTAATCAAAACTGAGATACAGGGTGTGCATGGGAAGTGACCGTGGGTGGTGTGAATGAAGAGAATAAAGAGCTAAGCCTCATCTCTCAGAGGAGAAAGCCAATGTCCAATGAATACCCCAAACGAAAAACCCAGGAGGTGGCAATGATTACTCGCCGTTCAGGTCCATGGAGGTAAAGATCAGGCAGAGAATTGAATGTGTTTCTTTGGTGTTTCTTTGGGCAAGACTAAATGAGAAGCTGAGACCTGTTCTTTTTTTTTTTTTTTTTTTTTAAGAAAGCTTTTCGAGCGAGCACCCTATTATATAACATTCATAAAAAATTACAAAATGCTTTAAAGTATAATCGTGGATGGAGAGCTAACATATGACCGAGTTTCAAAATAACACCTGCAGGATTTTGATAAATAATATTCTGGGTGCTTATTTTCCTTTTCTATAAATTGAAGGGTTTGGACAAAATAATTTCTAAGGTCCCCTGACCTCTCTCTACACACGTTTATTTTTTGTATTCTTTTATCCAAGTCACAGAGGACTGATAATCAACAAGGGGACTCCCCTGATGATTTTGATCATTAAAAATCAATATGCATTATCCACATCTCTACAAAGACACAGTCTGATCCTACCGAGAGAAGGCGGCCCAGCCATCTACGGATTTGCAGAGAAACACCTGAGGCTGCATTTCTGTCTTCCTCCGGCCATGTGAGAGAGGCACAGGAGACTAAAGTTCCCTGTTGTTTAGACTATGGCCTGTGACGCACAGTTCTGCTGACCTGAAAGTTAATATTTAGCCATCCCAGCGAGTTAAGCTGGCTTGAGAGCTTGGTGGGGGGAAAAGGAAGGAAAGAACCCTGGTAGAGATTTGTACTAAAGTCAATGCTAATCTTGGTAGCGTGGCAAGTCACTTCTGTCCTCTCTAGCACATGCCAAGGAAGAACATAGCTAGTCCTTTAACAATACAACATCATAATGGGGAGGGCAGGTATGTTGCTTTGAATTAAAGGGGAAAATTAAGATTGTCCAGTTCAAACCTCCCATTACTTCCCAGCTTTGTGACTACAAGTAAAGCACAATTTCCGTATGCCCTGAATTCTTTCTCCATAAATTGAGGACAATAAAGCAACTGTCCAACACGGAAAATGATGTCTTGATATGCCCTCTCTAAAAAGAGCAGGGGCCTTGGATTCATATCTCTCCTCCCCTCCCCCTCTCCTCTCCCCTTCCCTCCTCCTTCCCCTCGCCCCTCTCCTTCTTCCTCCCTCCCTCCCTCCTTCTCTCTCTTCATCCCTCCCTCCTTCCTTCCTTCTCTCCCTCTCCTTCTCCTTTTCTTCTTCCTCTCTCTCTTTCTCTGATATGTAACCTGGCCTTCAGAATAATAGAAGCTTTAAGAGGAAAGATTTTCCCATGACAAATTTGGTCAAGTCAAACTCAAAAAGTCAAGGAACTTATTGCTCACTGATCACAGTAATCCTATTCAGTAAAATCTCAGGTTACAGTCATTTGCACTAACATTTCGGATCTGACACTGACACTTCCCTTTGGAATTTGGCCCTCCAGATGTATTTTAGCAAACACTGCTAGTGCCAAGTCAAGGAAGTCCAACGACTGATTTAGGGACGCTCTTTCATTTATTTTGTTATCCCAGATTCTCAACAATATCTGGCACAGAGAAAGTGTTCAGTAAATGTCTGTTAAATTAAAACTGGGAAAATACATTGGATACGCTTCTCAAAGTCAAAAGTTCCATAACCATACCTGGGATTTTGACAGGTATTGCATTGAATCTGTAGGTCGCTTGGGTAACAGAGACATTTTAACAAATTTGCCTTCCAATACATGAACACATAATATATTTTCATTTATTTGTCTTTTTTTCTTTCATCAGTGTTTTATGGTTTTTAGTGTATAAGTCTTTCACCTCCTCAGTATTTTTCTCAGTATTTTATAATTAAAAAAATATTTTTTATTGATGTCAAAGAGGAAGGAAGAGGGAGAAAGAGAGAGAAACATCAATGATAAGAGAAAATCATCAGCTCTAGCTGGTTTGGCTTAGTGGATAAAGCACTGACCTGCGGACGGAAAGGTCCTGGTTTGATTCCGTCAAGGGCATATGCCTGGTCATGGTCTCAATCCCCAGTAAGGGGTGAGCGGGTGGCAGCCAATCAATGATTCTCATCATTGATGTTTCTCTCTCCCTTCCTCTCTGAATCAATGAAAATATATTAAAAAAGAAAAAAAAGAGAGAATCATCAGTTGGCTGCCTTCCCCATACCCTTTAATTGTAGATTGAGGCCCAAACCCAGTGGGCATGTGCCCTGACCAGGAATTGAACCATGACCTCCTGATTCATAGGTCAATGCTCAACCACTGAGTCACACCAACCAGGCTACTTTATAATTGTTGATGCTATGACAAATGACTTTTTTTTGTTTTTGTTTTTGTTAATCCTCACCAAGAATATTTTCTCCATTGATTTTTTAGAGAGAGTGGAAGGGAGGGGGAGAGATAGAGAAAGAGAAACATCAATGTGAAAGAAACACATCGATTAGTTGCTTCCTTGACTAGCAACTAATGTACCTTGACTAGCCTGCGGCCAGGGATGGAGCCTGCAACCGAGGTACATCCCTTTGATTGGAATTGAACCCAGGACCTTTCAGTCAGTGGGCCAATGCTCCAATCAAGGAGCCAAACCAGGTAGGGCAACATTGTTTTCTTAATTCCCTTTCTGGATAGTTTATTGAAATTCAACTAATTTTTGTATGTTTACTTTGTATCTTGCAACTTTACTGAATTCATTTATTAGTTCTAATTTTTGTTGTGTAATCTTTAGGCTTTCCTACATGTAGAATATGTAAACTTTTATAATTACTTTATAAATGGTGCTAAGACAACATGTTATTAGGAAAAAGTTAGATCCTGCATTAGATTAAATGAGAACAAAAAATATCTAGAGGGAAATACAAGTGAATATTTATCTAATTTAATCTGAAAGAAACTTTCAGTCTGGAAGAAACACAAAGTAAAAGATTAATAAAATACATAAGAATATATATTTTTTTTACTTTAGAAAACACCACCAACAAAAATAGAAAGATTAAATGGAACAATATTTGTGACACAGATGATAAAGGATCACTCTCCTTAACTCTAACAGGGCTCATAATTCATTATGATATTTATTAAAGACACTGATAAAAACTAACCAAATAACAAAAGAATAAATACAACAAATGAACATGAAAAATTATTTGGATATAGAAATAAATGCAAACAATTGGATAACACTTTTGTTTAATAAATTGATCTTGTTTTTATAACAACCAGTATTAAAAAGCCTTTAAAATATCAATAACTTTTGCTCCAAAAATTCCAGTTCTTGAAGTCTTACCAAAGAATGTTATGAGAGAATCAGAGGGGTATAAACAAATAATTTTTAAAGGGTGTTCAACTTGTTTTTATTTTTAATACCATAGATCACTATAAACTTTAGTGTTCAAAAACAGAAATATCTTTTAATAAATTATGATCTATCCATAATTGGAAAAAGGAAAAATAACACTTAAGGGAAGGGGGGAAGGGAAACAAGGTGTGAGACCAAGTGAAAAAAAGCAGGGATCTATATAATAAAAGGCTAATATGCAAATCAACCCAACAGCAGAATGACCAGTCACTATGATGCGCACTGACCACCAGGGGGCAGACACTCAATGCAGGAACTGCCTCCTGTGGTCAGTGTGCTCCCATAGGGGGAGTGCTGTTTATCCAGAAGCCAGGTTCATGGCAGTGCTAAGGATTCCCTGAAGGGCTCCTGGACTGCAAAAGGGTGCAGGCCAGGCTGAAGGATGCTCCCCGCCTCCCCTGAGTGCATGAATTTCATGCACTGGGCCTCTAGTAGGTATATAAAATGTCATCTCAATTTTAACATAAACAAATCACTATATACATAAACAAAGAGAATATACCCAAATGAAAACACAGGTCATCTTGGGAAAGGTCGTTAGGATGAGGGTATGTTTTTCTTTTTGTGTCCAAATTAGATCCGATTTTTTCTTAAACCATGAAATAAATTTACTTTCAGTCTATAGATTTCATTCTAGACTTCAATGATAGCATGGCATATCATACTGAATGGGAATATTATTCTAATGCAGCAATTTTTACCCGATACGCTGCAAGAATTTTTAAAACATGCAATCCTTAGGGGAGCTATGAGGGGGAAAAAGAGAAACAAATGTAATAATCTGAATAATAAAGATTTAATTAAAAAATAAAAAACAAAACAAAAAAATAAAACAAACAAAAAATGCAATCCTTGACTATTTAGTCAAGGGCACTGTCCTCTTTTCCCTTAGATTGACAAATTAAAAAAAAAAATGACGAGCTAACACAATAGCCATCTGGTGTGAAGAAATCAAAATTATATATACATAAATATACTAGAGACCCAGTGCACGAAATTCATGCATGGGGTTGTGTGTCCCTTAGCCCAGCCTACACCCTCTCCAATCTGGGACCCCTTGAGGAATATCCAACTGCTCGTTTAGGCTTGATCCCAGCAGTCAGACATCCCTCTCACAATTCAGGTCTGTTGGATCCCAACTGCATGCCTGCCTGCCTAATAAGCCCCTAACCACTCTCCTGCTAGCCTGATTGATGCCTAACTGCTCCCCTGCCAGCCCAATTGCCCCTAACTGACCTCCCCTGCCAACCTGGTCACCCCTAACTGTCCTCCCCTGCAGGCTTGATTGCCCCCAACTGCCCTCCCTTGCAGGCCTGGTATCTCCCAACTGCTCTTCCCTACAGGCCTGGGTTCCCCCCAACTTCCATCCTCTACAGGCCTGGTCACCCCTAACTGCCCTCTTCTGCTGGCCATCTTATGTCCACATACGGGCAGCCATCTTTTGTGTTGGAGTGACAATTTGTATATTACTCTTTTACTAGAGTAATATACATATATAATTTTTTGGGGTCACATTAGCAAAAAATATAGGTGTTCCCAAAAACTGTATATGCACTTTGAATAATTATTAATTCCAATGTGTTAAATCTTAAAAGCAAGAAACATTAGTTGAGATATCAGAAAAAAAATATGTTCACATTTTTGGGGGACACTGTATATTTTTTGATGTGCCACAGAATTTTATTAATTAGTTTTTGAGATGAAAAGGTTGAAAATCGCTTTCTATAGCACATTTTGGAAATAATAAGCAAGAGTTTTTAAAAGAAATATGTCTATTCTACGGATTCAGGGAAAACCTTGGAATACCAGGAGAATCCTATTATTTGTCCTTTTCCAATTTCTTCTTTATCTGTTAACCATTTGTTATTTTGCTTATAATCATAATTTTATTTTATCCTTGGAAACTGTACCCTTTATGAAAAATTAAAAGATATTTATTTTTCTTTATCTTTGAATGTATTATTTTCTGATATTAATAAATTCCCTGACTTCTTTTCCATTGTATTTGTTTGCTTTATTTTCCCCTCTCTTTTGATTATTTATTTTCTGTGTCACATTATTCTGGGTGGACAGCAATTGGTTTTATTTCCATCTTTCAATAGAGAACTTTATTATTATTTTCTATTTTTAATCTTTATTGCTGAAAGTATTACATATGTCTTGTTTTCTTCATTGGCCCCATCAAGCCCACCCTTATCCCCTGCCCCAGGTCTAATAAAGAACTTAAAACCATTTACATTTATGCCATGTGCCGACTCTCTTTTCTATCATCTTATTTTACTATTTTCTTAATGCCACCAGGTTGCTTTCTTTATTTTCAGATTTTTGTTTTAAATTTTTGCATTGTTAATTCTCTAGCATGTTGCAAAGTATATGTTGTGTCCTAAAAATTTTCCTTGTGAGAGAAAATATTCTCTTCTTTGAAAAGTACATTTACAAAAGTGGTACCTAAGTGAAGTTTTCATGCAAGGATCACAGGTGCCCACTGGAAGCATCTTGGGCAAATAGGGATGGGTGACTACTATCCCTGGCTGATAGGGATTAGGAGGTGCAGGCGTGGGGCAGGACAGAGATTTCACTTTGGGGTACTCTGTATCTAAGGTGCTTGAGAAAATCCAAAGAGAGGTGTTCAGTTGGCAGTTGTATAAATTGGCTAGGAACAGGAGAGCACTTTGGGCTCGTTATAAAGATTTTAGAGTCATCAACAATATAGCTAATAATAGGCCCTAAGACTGAATCTAAAAAAATAGATACAACAAGTTTCTATTATTGTAGTGTTAAAGAAAGAACAGAATTCTAAAGAACACTTAGTGTGAAAAAAAAAAAAGACTATAAAGGAGACTCAAATTGCAGCCAGAGGAGGATAAAAACAAACAAATAAGAACATGTAGAGGGTTAACTCCATTCCTTGTCATGTCTTTTCATAAAACCTGCAGGACAAAATGGCTTCTGGCCAAGAAACAAGAGCAGAATTGTCCCATTCCCCATGGATTTGGATGAAGCTAATAATAAACCCTAACTGGAAAAGAACCAAGCTGGGTCTATAAGATGGCACCATATTTATTCTTTATCAAGGTCACTAGCATCTCTCCATATCAAGCTGAAAATATCACCACCATCCAGGCAGTTAAGCAAATCTTATTGGGAAAATGAGCATGTTGAACTATGCTTCTCTACTAGAATGCTAGTTCAGTAATAAATACATGAGACTTTTATTTGAAAAAAAAACAACAACAAGAAAAACACAAAAACAAATAAAGAGAGGTGAGTGTGGTAAAGGAAAAAGGTAGTGTTTTAGGGAGCACGGATTGGCCAATCCGTGCTATTGACTGTGGAAGGGCTACAAAGAGGACTGTAAATGCCTCTTAGATTTAGCACCAAGGCGGTACTTTGCTGTTTGGTGACTTGGTGAATCTGTAAGCTAGACTGCTCTCAGTTACCCAAGCAGTGGTGAGGAAGTGGAAATGCTAAACATCCAGAAGCCTTAGAAGAAAACTGTGTGAAAGTGAGAGATAATGAGAAAGAAGAAGGCAGGTTTCAAGGGAGGTCTGCTTGGTTTGGGGAGTTTCCAAGTTGTTGAGACATGTTAATAGGAGGCAGCAGGAGACAGCTGAAGAGCGAGGAAAGAGACGTGATGATCATGTGAGAAGTAAGGTCTGTTAGCAGACGGAGGGACCAGCCAGGGATTAATGAGCCTCAGACAGGAGATGGGTGATGAGTAAGGTGGACTTGTGCTTAGTGTCTTCATTCTGTGTCTTCCTGTTCTGCAGAGAATAGAAGGCAAAAATACATCCCATACAGACTTAGAGGAGAAAGGTGGCAGGAAGCGAGACAGAGGTTGGACTTTGCCTACCTCTGCTTTCTCTGCTGGCAAACCCCAGGGACTCACATTGGACTTTTCCTTCGCAGAGGCCCCATGTCCAGGTGCTTTGCAGATGTCAAGAGGCAGAGTGCGCCCAGCTGGCATGGCTCAGTTCAATTCCCGGTTAGGGAACAGGCCCGGGTTTGGGGCTTGATCTCCAGTGTGGGACATGCAGGAGGCAGCTGACAGCTGATTCTCTCACCCACTGCTTCCCCTCCTCTCATCACTATTTCTCTCTCTCTCCCTCTCCTTTCCTCTCTGAAATCAATAAAAATAAAACAAAGTGAGAGTATGTAGAAATGTCCTTTTTGCCTGTTTGAAAGACTTCATTAATCTTTGGACAAAGAAAGCTATTTCAAGAAAAGCATTTCATATGGTCCTTGCCCTATTTTGATAAACGGATCTTAAAATGTCACACATATCATCTCCATTCCAGTAATGATGACTGTCAACCATTATTATCGGTGCCACCACTGCTGGATCACTGGGGTTGTCCCAGGCACTGCACTAATTTTTTACACGTTATCTCCACAGAGAGAAATTAACGGCTGTCTTTATTGTTTAACAAAATGCTCGAGGCTGAGTCCCATCTTCAGAACTTCCCGCCAGAATCGGGAACAAACAGATGTCCAAGAGGAAGATAAAGCCTTTGATGCTGGGTATTTTTAGCAGAATGCATTATTTAGATAGGTTAGGACAGTGGTCGGCAAACTTCGGCTCTCGAGCCTCGGTTTGCCACTCTGTTGACTAATGAGTTTGCCGACCACTGGGTTAGGAAGGTATGGGACAGGGTGTGTGTGCTGTATGGATAGGGGCTGACAGCAGACTTGACGAAAGGAAAATGTATTTAGAAAGAAGATACATACTCTAAGCCATAAAAGAGAGTAACTTTAATCCAGTTTCTATAGAGGGAGAAACCTGGTACCTGTTCTCTTTTTCCTGGAGCTCAGGTCCAATGCCATTCGATAGCGTCACCTGGCCAAGGGGTGCGACAGAGGCTGCCCGGATTTGGCACCTCCTGCTCGTTTGCGGCTTTCCTCTTTCAATAAACCTTTCACAAAGGTCAGGCTTTGAAAGGCTGGCCTTTTCCTTGTTTGGTCTAAGTGTTTCTTGCTTAGAAGAATGACGGAATGTCCTCGAGTGTCAACAAATAAGTGGTTTCAGTGAAGCTTTGGGGAATCCAGTCCCCTCAAGGCTGCTTGGTGGCGTGCCTGGGATTGGTCTGGTTTTGTGTGAAACTAGTAGATAAACAGTGTAATTACCGGGCTGCCTGGGCCTCCACTCCTGATACCTGCAGGGCCACACAGATGGCGAGAGAGCAGGTCAATGATCTTCACCTAAAACCGGGAATCGGCAGCTCGGAACTGCAGCTGCGAGGGACGAAATGCCCAGGCGCTGGTGCGGCAGAGGCCGGATTTGGAGGAACGTGGAGGAAGGAGATCTCGGGAGCATTGGGCAGCTGTGGCCGAGCCAGGAAGGACACACGAGCAGGGTAAATATCTCCTGGGAAAAAGAAAAGGCAGGCCAGCCCCGAAGGAAGATGATGAGTCTCTGATGCACTTTATTCTGCCCAATGAATGGTATAAATACAGGCCATAATCCGAACCTAATTCGTGAGACAGCGCCTGATAGTCCTGGCTGTGTCCAGGGGAAATACATCAGCATGATTTGGATCTGGTTACCCCATGTGGAACGGAGACAGGCCAGTAAGCCAGGACAAGTGGTGCAGGGAAACTGAAATGACAGTTAAACGGCCAGTTTATAGCCAGCTAATAAATCGCCAAATCCCATCGCCCCTCACCAAGGACACTTAAGAGTAATTGCTTTACACTTCTCCCCAAGCACGGAGTAATAGCTTACACCACCCTACTCGGGGAGCTAGATAACAGAAACCCAATTAGTGCCATTTGTGCCAACCACACCCCAGGGCAGATGAAGTCCGGGGAATAAATCTCATTTTGCCAAGTCAGCATAAAGCTGATGCATAGTCTGTTGAGAGATCCTTCTCTAAGACCCTTCCCCTCCCCCCCCCACTAAAATTCCTGCTGTTAGAAAACAGAGACGAACCCTGAAGACAAAGGAAGACCCCAGCTCAGGCTCTCTTGGGAGCACATCCACACCCTTGTTCCCTCTCAGGAGTGAGTGCATTTTTCCTCTGCTTTCCTGAACTCCAAAGGTCCCCAGGAGACTTGCAACCAGAGAAGCAAGGGGCAGCGGCAGCTCGTCCTGGACTAACCCCTGGAACCTGTGCCCAGGACCCCGATTCTCTGACTTTTCAGAGAGCTAACAGCAGCTCCCCCCTGGCTCACTGCCTGCTGCTTCTATCCTCAGCCCTTCCTTTTCTTTCCAGCTTCAGTAAACAAACTGTCAGAATCGCCTGGATTGGTATGGCGAAATCTTTCCTGCACAAAGTCAAGAACTCATATGCTACCTGCTAGCCTGAGGCAGACCCACTCCAGGTCCTGGCCCTTTCTGGTGACAGAACAGGTTCAGGGAGGTCTGTTCGGTCCTTTCTATTTCCTCCTGCTGCTGGTATGCGGGAGAGAAGAGTGCTTTTTTGGTAACGCCAGGTCCACCAGTCTCTTCCTGGGAAGTGGCGGACCAGCGTTCCCCTGGGCTCAGGTTCTCTGCTGCTTCGAGGAAAAAGGCTGGTCTCACCTGATCTGAAGAAAAACCCAGAGACATGGTCTCTGCCTACACTGGGGAGTCACTCAATCAATGGCATCTAGGTTCCAAGAGCAGCAGACTGACTTTGAGACTTAATAGGATTAAGAAAAAAAACGAAAGAAATCCGGGCTGCCTTCTTCACATACATTGCTTGTCATCAGCAAATAAACAGGCAGTTTTTATGGGTTTGTGATTCACTTGAGACGTAAAATTCCAATAAAGATGATGTGGTGACATTTAAAGGCTTGGCTGAAACTAGAAACACTAGGAAGGCTGAAGGTGCTTTTGCTGGAGAACACAGATCATCTTAGCCGTTTTCCCAGGATAAGGAACAGAAAGGCTGCATGAACCACGTTCTGAGCAGAGACTGAAGTGAGGATGTAAATGTTAGTTCCCAGCTATCTCACCCACTGCTTGCCCACCACATCCCTCCCCACAGGAGGTCCTGGCTACAGGGAGGCTGGACCACGGATGCTGGCAGGCAGAGTGCAGCAGCCCAGTGAGCACCTGGGCTCAGGTGCCTGTGGCTTCTGGGTGAAATTTTGCTCGCACCTGGTTAGGAGGAAAACCCAGACACATGGTCTCTCCTCCACCGGCATCTTCATCTTTGACAGTGGTTCTCAACCTTTCTAATGCCACGACCCTTTAAGACAGCTCCTCATGTGGTGGTGACCCCCAACCATAAAATTCTTTTCATTGCTACTTCATAACGGTAATTTTGCTACTGTCATGAATTGTAATGTAAATACCTGTGTTTTTTGATGGTCTTTGGTGACCCTGCTAGTGGTTCACACAATCTGGGCATGTGCCCGACAATGGGGAATTGAACTGTGACCTCCTGGTTCATAGGTTGATGCTCAACCACTGAGCCACGCCAGGCAGGCAATGTGGAGGGCGGGGAGCTGTTTTTAAACGAATACAAACCATGCCTGCCTTTGGGCACTCTCTAACCTATCCTAGACTGGAAACCCGCCTTTCCGAGGATGAGGTCTTCAGGTCCCAGTAATCATTTTAGAGGCAGCTCTGCTAAAACGCAGCTCGCATATGTCCTTGGCCTGAGAACCTGGCTCTCTAAAACCTAAGCTCTAGACTCTCTACCTCGCTGCTTCTCGAATAAACTCTTTCACTTTAAGTTCTTAAAAAACCCACAAGTTCTAGCTCACATTTCCCCACCTGGAAAGGAGTGAGGAAGGGACAATGCTCTCAGAGTCACAGGATTCCTCGTGTCCTTTAATTAACGCTTCGAACTCGTACTTTTCTGAGCGTTTCCTCAATGTGTGTATATTAATTTGGCAATCAGGGGGAAAAAAATTGAGGGAACTATTACAGAATGGAGTTGAAGTTTCTTGTTTTTGTGCAGGGAAACAGAAGCTGTTGGCGGGGAAGAGCCACTGGCAAGACAAAGCCCAGGGATTTGCGGGCACATCTGTGACGAGTAATAAACAGACGTCTACTGTCTACTGACCTCTTACCTAAAAACTTGTACACTTGAAAGGTTATGGAAGTTTCTTAGAAACCTGTCACTTCATTTTTAAAATAGTTTTATTGACATGGTAGGGTACAGTATATGAATTCGTGTACCATGAAAAAGAACTATGGGCCGTGAGACTGCAGGGGGCTCAGGGACAGATCTCAGCCCCTCCTCTGTATCCCTGCCCAGCCCCTCCTGCTGCAGTCTGGTCCCGTCTGCCAGCAGCCCCTCTCCTGCCACCACTGCTCCTGCGTGCTTACAGCATGGAGTGGTTGGGGCCATCACCAGCAGTGGGAGGAAGAAGCAGCTGCCAGCCCTGCTCGCCCCTCAGGAGCAGGGAAAGGTGGAAAAGTCCTGAGGGGCAATAGGGGCTGGCAGCTGCCACTTGCAGCGCTGATGGTGCCGAGCAATCCAGGCTGGTGCTGGCAGCAGGTGCCAGTGGCGGCTCTAGTACCAGCAGCAGGTGCAAGTGGCAGGTAGGACTGTGTTGTGCAGGAACAAAGAATTTTTAGTAACCACCAGAGGCTCGCCCTGATGACAGCGACTGCTGCCTCACCTTGGTCTGGCACCCCTGTTCACCTGCTCTACCGCCCCACCTTGGCTGATGCCTGCCATGTTCCACACACGCCCCCTCGTGATCAACACGTCAGAGCGACCGATTGTTCGGTTGTTCTGCCTTTTGGTCTATTTGCACATTAGGGTTTTATATATATAGAATAATTCACATATCTTACCATTTGCCCATTTAAAGTGTACAAGGTAATGATGTTTAATATATTCACAGAGCTGTGCAACCATTGCCACAATCAATTCAGATCACATGCATCATCCCCACAAGAAATCCTGTACCCTTCAGCCACAAATTTCAGATTCCCCATCGTCCTCAGCTCCAAACAATCACCAACCTACTTTCTGTCTTTGCATTTGTCTCTTCTGGACCTTTCATATAAATGGAATCCAATGATATGTGGCCCTTTCTACCCAGCTTCTTTCACTCAGCAATATTTTCAAGGTTCATCCATGTTGTACCACATATCATTCCTTTCTATGGCCATATAACAGTCCGTATGACATTCACCAGTCAACGGACATTTGAACTGTTTTCAGATGCTGCTATGAATATTCGTGTACAAGTTTTTGTGTGAACATGTTTTCACTTTCTTTGGAGTAGAACTTTTCTTCAAGTGGAAGTGCTGAGCAGCACAGAAAATTCCATGTTTAACCTTTTAAGAAAATTCCAGACTATTTCCTGAAGTGGATGCACCATTTTGCATTCCTAGCAGCAGGGTACAAAGGTTTCAACTTGTCTACACCACTTGTTATTACTGATCTTTTTAATTACAGCCCTTCTCGTGGGTGGCTATCCTGGAGGGGTAAGTCTTTAAGAATTCTCTGCTTACAGAACTCCCACAGGCAAACACACACCATTTCTTCACGTGCACTGATTTGATACCTAGCTTCTCGGGCAGCAACAATCATCTCACCTGTGTGTCAGCATAATTATTATCCCAATTTTTTAAAGCAACGCAGGTTCACAGAGGTTAGGAGGCCCTGGAGCTGAGATTCGAAACCCCAGCGTTAACCTCATCAGTGGCTGCTGTGTGCACACATAAACTCGCCAGGATCAACTCAGGTAATGAAGGAACTGCACTTTCTGAAATGAAAGCATCTAGGAATGAGGAGTAAGATGCCGAAGGGACGTGCCTTTGGATTAGATCAACAGATAACATGGTGCCTGTTGAGAGATTAAAGCACAGAGAAGTGATTTCTGTGGCCACAGAGCAATTTAAAGGCACACAAGACTAAGCAGTCCCACACCGATTTGGGTAAATTATTGTCTTTATCACCCCAGCTGGAAAGTGAGAGCATTCATTGTCCGAAGGGTGTGGTGATAAGTAGCACGGAAACTTGTGCTGTTTACCTTTGCCTTTTGGTCCGTGCGCCTGAGAGAATGAGGCCAGTTTCTCCTGAATTACTACATTCTCTGATGCGGCCAGATAGGTCATTTCGGTTTTGTGATTATTTTCCGCTTTATATAAAACAGCGCCTTTCTTTTTACTCCTTGTAGTGGAGGAAACATTATTTTGCAAAAATAAAAAAATAAAAAATAATTATTTTGAGTTTTTGGCCACAACCACAAGCAATTCTGGAAATTAAACACTGTTTGTAAAAAGGTCCTTTCTAGAAATTCTGTGGCACCGTGTATATAGCTATTGTATCTTTATCTAGGCTCTTCCCAATTTTCAGCCTTGTATATGTGACTCCATCAAGGAAACTGATCTTCTATGCAATTAATAAGCATTGCTAAAGGTGGACTAAACATATTTTTAGGATACTTCCATTATTAGGGTATCCTTACTTTTTTTTAAATTAAATCTCTTGGCATGATATTGGTTAGCGACATGATATAAGTTTCAAGTGTACAATTCTGTAATACATCATTTATCGATTGCATTGGGTGCTCGCCACCCAAAGGTATTTTTTATATTTTTATTTTGTCGTTGTTATATTTTTATCTATCATTTTCTGAAGATAAACTACATATAGATGGAGATGAGATCCTTTTCTCTCTAAAACAGTTTGAGAAAAGGATCTCACCTCAATCTGTACTTGTTTAAAAGTTTTATCCTCCATGGGGTGAGGGGTGGGGCTGCAGGTGGGGCAGGGCGGGGCTGAGGATGGGGCGGGGTCAGGGGTGGACATGGAGGGATAAGATAGCATTTCCAGTTTTACCACTCTTATAATTCCTGACGAGGGTTGAAGTGCTCAGTGGAAAAAGGGAGCATTGTTTCTGTGAACTGTACCAGGGAGCGAGGAGGAGGAAATGTAAGAAGGAGGATTTCTCCATTTTATTAAGAGGCGCTTCTGTGGCTGCACTTCCTCAAAGTGCCCCATTCTGGGCCCAGCTTGGCTGGAATGCGCCCCTCTGGGCCTGGCAGTGCATGGGAAGGTTGAGAGGACTTTCCTCAACACGTCCTGGGTCAAGCAGGGGGAACTGAGCTGATGCCTCTTCAGTAAGTGACGGCACTGACCTTCGAAAGCATTAAGCCTTGGTCTTCTGATCTAAAGGTGGAGTTCTTTCATAAGGAAGTGGGAAAAATAATCTCCCAAATGTTTACTAATTAGTTTTGTTTTTTCATCCTCACCTGTAGTGGATATTTTTTCCATTAATTTTTATTATTTATTTATTTATTTAGAGAGAGTGGAAGCGAGGTTGGGAGAAGGAGAGGAGAGAGAGGGAGAGAGAAACATAAATGAGAGAGACACATCCACTGATTGCCTCTCACACATGTTCTTACAAGGCGCGAGGGACTGAACTTGCCACCCAGCCTCGTGCCCTTGACTGGGGACTCCAATGCCAGCTCTCTAACCACTGAACCCACCGGCCAGGGCTGTTCCTCGACTGATTTCTGAGTTGCTAGGTATCCCTCAGTTTTCATAGTCACATCAGGAATGCTACTGTGTAGAAATCAGTCAGAGAAACCTGGCCCACGGTGAAGGCAGCTACTCTGAGCTGCGGTGGGGATCACTGCTGTCTGCTGGCCAAGAGGGCAGGCTCTGGAGCCACCCAACCTGGACTGGGTCCCGGCTCTGGCACCAGCTCTGTCACCTCGAAGAGCTGGCTGAACCTCTCTGACGCTGCCCCTTTAACAATGTCTATAAATCACGTTGAATGCCGGGCGCACAGTAGGTGCTCCGTCAATATCAGCTCTGCCTGCTCTCCTGACAAAGGTTTTACCCAACACCAACAGGCTATGGGTCAGCTCCTCCGAAAGCATGGATTCCTGCCATCTCCTATTTCACTGGCCTTTGTCTGAGATTCTTAGTGCCTACGGTGGTCAGGTAGTAGGCATTGAGGAGTCAAAAGATGACCCAGCCACAGTCCTGGCCCCGAGGCCAAGGAAATCCAGATGAAGTCAGTAACAGGAGGGAGAGGAAATCTGGGGTGGGGTGGGCAGTGATGAATCTGGTTCCAGATGGGTTATGTGTAGAGGCTGTATGTGTGGGGGGGGGGCCGGGGGGGGCAAGGGGATCTGCCCTGCAGGCAGCTGTTTTCCAAGGGCCTGCAGGGCTGGAGGTATGTATGCAGCATCATGTGAGCACGCACACGTATGACACTGCCAGATGCTGGCCAGAGGGCCAGGGGGCCAGAGGCTGTTCAGGGAGCCAGAGGCCGCTCAGGACCAGAGGCTGTTCAGGGGGCCAAGGAATGGGAAGAATTGAGGGTGAAGGAAGAGCCAATGTTTGGGAGCAAAGGTGGTGACAGGGGCTTCTGGGTACCCTGACGGCCCCCAAAATTATTATATGGGGCTATTTTGGTTTTTGATTAATACTTATTTGACTCAATAAATTAAACTACAGTCCAAAAATGTAGTTTTTTCTTGAGTTGGGATTAACTACAAATCTTACGTTCTATTTAAAATTCTCTAAACTTTATCAATCCCTGTAAGAGCGATTTTTCAACTTGGTTAATTAAAGCAAAACACTTTTTAAACACATGCAAAATGTAATATATTTCATCTTCTCTTTAAATATTCCAGTTTCTCTTTAAACCATTCCCTAGTATTTGTCCTTGTATAAAACTAATCAACTCACAAATAAAGTGAATCTTCAGTTCTCTGAAGTGTTTTAATCCAGTATAAAACAGAGCAAAATTATCTCAAAAGTTTCAACTGAAAGACCCAAAGTCTAAGTGGACTCACAAGCTCAATCATGTCAATGAACAGATTTTCTTAAAAAAAAAAAAAACGTGAAGATTGCGCATATTCAATTATTAAATACAGACATCTCCAACTCTTTGGATAGAAGTATGTCGGATTTTATTTAGTGCATTGTATTTATACTTAATTCCAAACCTTCTAGCGTTAAAACACTATCTTGTAAGAAATCTGCTTTAACATGGAATCCAAACTTGACAAAGGGTTCCCTCTTCTCACCTCCAGTCCCCAAGATTCAAATTACTAGTTACCGAATCCTCAAGTCCTCTCTGATTCTCCACCACCCACAGAGGCTGCCTTGCCAAATGACCCAAATCAATGAACTCCGCCACCTCTTAATCCTCGCCCTGAATTCTTTGTTCCTCCTTCCCGGGTGACAGAACCACAACTCAGGAGGACCTGCGAATGGATTCCTCTTAGCCATCTCCTCCTGCCTCAGACAATGCTCAGTGGCAGATCAATAGGGAGGGGCTGGAGGGAGAAAGAATAGAAGCCCCAGGAAAGAGAATTTCAAAAAGGAAGGGTTCAGCCATGTCAACAGTTTGGAACGCAGCAGGGAAGTTTCTAAGGTAAGAGGATGAAATAGGACTATTAGATTTAATGGTCATAAATCTAAGATAAGACTCAAATTTCATCAATGAAATTTTCATGTCATGATGTGGGTAGACAACTTACATATTAGGAAGTCAACAGGAAGTGAGAAAGTGGCAATTTTACTTAAAGGTCTCAATGCCTCAAGACTTCTCGAGACTTTTAAATGTACCTTAATATTTTAATAAGGGAAACAGTGAAGGGGAAGAAGGAGAAAGAGAAAGAAAGGAGAAAGAGAGAGAGAGAAAGAGAGAGAGAGAGAGAGAGAGAGAGAGAGAGAGAGAGAGAGGGAGAGAGAGGGCTCAAAGAAAGAGATATTTGTTCTGTATTTTATGCAATAAATTTTTTTTGAGTGTGTTTGCTGAGGAGAGTTTACTTCTTTTAGGGGCAAGAAGAGGGTGCTAAGAACTCAAAGTCAGGACAGAGGGATTAACTGGTGAAGCAAGGTGCCAGAGAGGACAGGGGCTGAAAGGAACCCTTGTGTTGACCTTGAAGAGGAAAAGAAACACCTTATCCTCTGAGAATGGAGGGAATGAGGAAAGGGTTGATGGAGGGGCAGATAACTATGTGGATGTGGGCGGAGCAGGAAGTTGAGGTCACTCAGCCTACGAACTGCCCGAATCTGGCCTGACCAGGGTCAGCCGGGCCGGAGCTCAGCACA
>JAAGEH010002528.1:15051225-15323746 GCA_011751065.1 Lasiurus cinereus | reverse complement strand
ACACACACCAGACCCTCCCCTGAAAACACACACATACACACATACCATACCCCCTGAAAACACACACACACATACCATACCTCCCTGAAAACACACACACACACACCATACCCCCCTGAAAACAAACACACACACACACACCAGACCCTCCCCTGAAAACACACACATACACACACACACCATACCCCCTGAAAACACACACACACACACTCCATACCCCCGAAAACACACACACACACACACACACACACCAGACCCTCCCCTGAAAACACACATACACACACACACACACACCATACCCCCTGAAAACAAACACACACACACACACACACACACACACACACACACACACACACACCACAAAACCACCCAAATCTCTTAATCTCTTCTCTCTCTCTCCCTGGCTAACTTTCGCTCATTCTTCTGTTTGAGCAGTCCGTTTCTCTGAAAGCCTTCCCTGACCTCTCTCCCCTTCCCCTCTACACCAGTTCCCATGGAGGCTGTTACACACCCCTCTCCCTTTCCTTTGTGGCACCCCAATGTGAAGCTCCATTTTTACTTATGAGATTATTAAATGTTCCTTTGCCAGTAGTGATTACAAGCCGCATGAGAACAGGGGCTTTTTGTTCACGTCTGCATCACGGGCAGCACACAGCTCGATGCCTAGCTCAATGCATATGATAAAGAAATGTATATTCCAAGTGCATGGTGTGGGAGAATAGTGTGCAAGACTTTCATTTGCAAACGACAGTTTTGCATTTGTGAAAAAATGCCCACCATGGGGCTCGGGGAGGTGACGTATACTCACTCGATAGGTCAGGCAAATGGGAAATGCTCAATGCATATTTGTTGACTGAATAAGAATGTCTGCACTAATGGAATTTTAATTCCCTTAAAGAGGGGGCGGGACTAAACCTTGCCACCAAGCTACTTAATATAATTTAAAGGTATTACCAAAATATTAAAAAAGCCATTTAAACAAGCAATTTAAGATTTCCCAAACAGACTTCGTAAGTACTTTGTGAGAAACTGATTTATAATGAAAAAACTGATGCTATAACTAAGGTAGCTTTGCTAATCACATATAAGTAGAAAACCCAATGTTTAATTCTTCAAGTTTCATCCTTTTGAATATCTCAGAGACGTCTCTTAGATCTGATCTCAGGCACTAAATAAACTAACCAATTTTCAGTTTAGAAATTCATGCCTGTGCAAACATTTAGAAAGAACAGACCTCACCAAGGAACTGCCTACCACCTTTCTCAGGGAAGGAAATTCATGAACACACGCATGCAGATCAGTAACCATATTTTCCCAGGTCCCACCCAAAGCAAACAAATGGAAATAGAAACTTCAAGGGCAATTGTAAAATAGCTTCAAATTTAAAGACTCAGAATCCGTTTCTGCTTCAAGAATCCAAGTTTCCCTACTTTCAACAGAAATAAACATTCCTCCAGTGGTCCCAACTGAGAAGTTCTAGCAGGAAAACATTCCTGCTCTTTTTGATTGTGAGGTAATTATTTTTTTCTGACACTTATTGACTGTATCAAGTAAAAAAAATGGGTAGAAGATAGTCAAATGTTTGTTAATTATGGATGTTAGGAGACACCACTGAATCCACCTTGTCTAGCCCTCTATTACGCCTCTAGACCTTTAATTCTTTTATGGAAATCTTAATTTCCAATAGAGACTGTAATAATCCCTATTCACAATCAAAATGTCCCACTGTTGAGGCATACAATCTACTAGTATATCTCCCCAAGGGTCGCAGTGTCGGCATAAAAACATTAATTTGGGCAAGTTATGGAGAACATCAATTCTTGAGTTTTCAGAGCAAATTTTAATCTATCCTGTTGTCCATTTAGTATGTTTTGTATTTCAGTAGAAAATTTGGTAACTGTATCTCATGCAAGATCACGAAGAGTCAGACAGATTACTGCTCAGGCTGGCCATAGCTAAATGGCACGATGAGAAACATAACCTTTTCCAGGTTGGATATCATACCAGCTCTCTAACTCGGCCAGGCCTCATCCGGCCTCTTATCTAGGGATTTTCTGACTCTAAGATCTGGTGAGCTGTGACTCTCTCACATTCCTTCCTGTTCCATTTAGAACACAAGTCCATCAGGTATTTCCCCCACGGAAGGGCCTACCTTCTCCCCTCACCACACGCTCAGCCTCTGTGGGAGGCGAGGGTTCCAGAAGCTAAGCTTCTGTACTTGTGGAAAGCATAAGGTGAGCTTCCTCAAAGGCAGACATACTGCTGACGGAAGGGAAAAGAATGACTAATACTTTACATTTATGTTTTTCTTTGCATCACGTCAATGTACTAGCTTTCTTACAATTTAAAAGCAGACCACAGTTGTGATATTTAACTGCTTCTGTTTCTCCCAACGGTTAAGATAAAATGTACACATGCATTATGTGGAGAAGGTAAATACTTAAAACATTGCAGACACACACACATGATTAGCAATAGGAGAAAGAGAAACTGGTCTGAAAGAGCTTTAAACTAGATAAACGTGTGCGCGCACGTGTGTGTGTGTGTGTGTGTGTGTGTGTGTGTGTGTGTGTGTTTATAGAGTCTAAAAAATAAGACAGATGGCAATTTTAAAAATGGAAATGTTTCAGATATGGAAAACGCTGTTGACATACATTAATAAAACACTGGGAACAACTCACCAAATTTGCAAAATAGGAGCAGAACAGTTTCAAAAAGACCGCGGCCCATTTAGGTGATAAACACCAGATGCTGGGTGCAGGGCAGTGTAGACAATGGCATCCTGACTTGCCTCAGGGGAGAAGGAGAGGAGCATCAGGCACCATGCACAGAGAAGCCAAACACACATCCCCTCCCAGGCCGGGGCGTGGGACTCGGTGCCTGGTCTAAGGGCAGCACAGGTCTCTACCCTTGTTTCTGTCCCCGATTCTGATGCAGAAGCGCCTGCCTCGCTGGGCCACCGCCACGTGTGGATGGACAAGCTGAAACACCGCTCAGGGCCCACCCGCAGGCCAGGGGTGGCTGTGATTCTGTGAGCTAAGGGACAGTCCCTGAATCACAGTTTGTGAGAGGGGCCTCCGAGAGGCTTAGGAAGTGAGCTTTCTGAAGACAGCTGGGCGAAGTCCCTGAGATGATCAACCAATGGAAAGAATCCCGCAACAGCGAGCCGTTTCCTCTAGGAAGTTCAGGAGACGGGCATGTTGCTCTGGAGAAAAGGGTCCTCACTGCTCCTCCCTTAAACCCGAAGTCCATTTCCCCAGCATAACCAGTCAGGCAAGGAGCCCCGGGCTGAGTGCCCCTAACTGACCCTTATAAGTGTGTGTGGGGATGGGCGAGGGGGAGGCAGCTGTGTGAGGGCCACCCACGTGTGGGAGTCCTCCTCCCCCCTGAACGTCGGTTCAGCCTCTGGGACCTGAAGTCCAAGTCAAACCTGCTGGTCCCTTTAATGCACACCTACAGGGTGTTGAACGCGATCCTGGACACTGCCTGTCTCGGTCTGAGCAACTCATTTATCGAAGGAGAAAGATTTATTCACTTCACACTCCAATAAAAGCCATGTTATTCATAGGTACAGTGAGTGTTAGGGAAGACTTAGCTTCTTGAAGTAGGAAGGATCCTAGATTAAGAGTTAGCATGTCCCTGGATTCTCATCGTGGCCCCGCTATTCGTTTAGGGTCATGTGACTCTGGCCAAGACATTAACCTCTCTGGGCCTCAGTTTCCTTGGATGTGAAATGGAGATGTTGAACTAACTGACCATCTTTATTTTTTTTTAATTTATGGATTGATTTGAGAGAGAGAGAGAGAGAGAGAGAGAGAGAGAAACATTGATTTGTTGTCCTACTTATTTTTGCATTCATTGGTTGCTTCTTGTATGTGCCCCGAACAAGAATTGAACCTGCAAACTTGGCACATGGGGATGACACTCTAACCAACTGAGCTACCCAGCCAGGCTGACTGACCCCTTTCTGAGCTAAGGCTCTGAAATGAATGTGGTCTGTGTTCAGAAAAGGGAGAAATCATTGTGGGATAGAACGATGAGGAGTTTTCATGATGGAAGCAGTGTCGTTTGCGCATGTTCTACAAAGTCAGATTTCTCAGTTGTGAAATAAATCCAGAGTACAGATGTGTCAAATGGAAACTGAAAATATCCCTGATAATCTCTGCCTCACAGATAATCATGAGTAGGATTTTTTTGTTCCAGATAATTCACATATAAGTACTACGTGTAATCATTACAATGGCTGGGTTAAGTCGTAACTGAAATCAATGCTACCTGTATTAACATGGAGCACCAAGTGCATGCTTCTTCAACACATGTTTTAAAATGTAAGATGACGTCCTTGACATCCTTCCACCATGTCATCCCATACACATCTCGTTTTCTTTCATCAGGACCGAGAATTGCTTTATAGCCACCAATCGCACTTCATGCAACTACTGTATGTTGACAGCGAATGAAGATTTACTTTTTTTTTAAATATATATTTTATTGATTTTTTTACAGAGAGGAAGGGAGATAGATAGAAAGTCAGAAACATAGATGAGAGAGAGACATCGATCAGCCGCCTCCTGCACGCCCCACAGTGGAGATGTGCCTGCAAGCAAGATACATGCCCTTGACCGGAATCGAATCTGGGACCTTTCAGTCCGCAAGCCGACGCTCTATCCACTGAGCCAAACCCGTCTTGGCAAGATTTACTTTTTGATCATAAACACGGCAACAAAATTCCTTGTGTCCCCTGTCCTAAACTCAATGTGGACACCTCCTCCCTCACGTGCCACTTCCGAACCATCGCCAGGTCCAGTCATTTCACCTACTTTCTCCGGAACCAACGTACTTCTCTCCCTCTGATTACCTCTGTTTCATTCAAGTGGAAAGTCAGTACCATCCATACAACAGCTTCTTCTTAACTGGTTTCCTCTCCCTGCCAACTTCCGTTTCCCAAACTGCAGCCAGATATGCAAGTCTCGTTCCTTTCCAGTTGAGAACCTTCAATAGCTTCTCACTGTTCTTAAGATAAAGACAATGGCCTTATAATGACTGTGTTATCTGTAATTCACCTTGAGATATGTCAGCACAGACAGCCTGAGGTTTATGGATATGATTTTAATCTGTACCCTAGGACGGAAATGAAATTAGTTGCCCTAATCAGGAATGTCCACTTCAGAGATGATTAGCAAGAACTTTATCAGAGGGCTACAATTCAGAGGTGGTATCTAATAGAAGCTAATGATGTTAGCTTTTTTTTTTTTATCTCTCACCAATGCAAATGACTTTATTCTTCAGCAAATGGGTATTAGAAGTTATTTTCCCTTGAAGCGAGGTCTGTGTGTGTGGATGGGCTAGAAATGGTGGAGGGGCATTCCTGTGTCATCTTGTAGATGGTAGCACTCCAGGAACCGGTGGTCACACCAGTTCCTCCCGATTGTGGCTAAAACATGCCTTCTCCAGGGGGAGCTCAGATGTTTCTTGCTGTGTCCTGCCTCAGAAGAGTGTCTCACTGCCTGTCACGAATGAACTACCCGTGAACTACAGAGTTGGAGAAACTAAGAGGACAGAAGGAGGCGCGTCACCAAGCTTACGCAACAGGATGCATGGCGGTCTTCATTCCTGCTCACCAGTCAAGGTTGGCCTGTGGGGCTGAGTGGAGCCTGAGATTTGCTTTTGGGCCAAGGGTGAGGCTGTGAGGAAGGAGACCTTTACCCTCACCCATGTCTCAATATTGGAGGTTTCAACATCCACCTGCACCCCTCTTCCAAAAAGCCCCAACACCCCTCTAAACAAGAAGGGCCAGACTGGTTGAGGTCAGATTACAGCATGGGGGCTGACAAAGCCCTATATAATCTCGCTTCCACCGACCATCTTGTCTCCCTCGCATTACCAGGGACACTGCCAACTCCAGGGGTGAGCACACTCCCACCTCTGCTGGCTCCTCCTCGTCCGTCCCTCCCTTCCTGCCTCGCAGACCAGGTCCCAGCTCCCACTCTGCCCTCATAGGGCCCAGGAACTCCTCCTGGCAGTCCCTTTCAGGAAGCCAGTGATATGTCATACTAGTGGCCTGATGCACAAAATCCATGCACATTAAAGGGAATTAGAAGAAATATTCTAATATTGCTATTTGCCCTTTCTCTATAATAGAAATGTCGGAAATGAAAGAAAATTAGTAAAATGTATATGAAAATCTTCCTCCTGTCAGAGTCTGTGGCATGCCGCGGGACCCAGAATCAAATCCCTGCCCCTGCATGCACCTTGAAATTCAGCAAGACCCAGACATGGGCGGTCCCACCCCCATTGGGCGAGATCCAGACCAGGCTGGCCCCACCATTGTCAAGCCCCACCAGGCAGAGGGCACAGCCTCAGGTCCCCTGTCAAGCCCCGCTAAATGGGGAGCATACCCTCAGGTCCCCTGGCCCGGCGCTGGGGTGGGGGGCATGGCCTGTGGTCCCCCATCAATCCTTGCTGGGCCAGGGGTGCAGCTTGAGGTTCCCGGGCCTGGCACTGGGGCAAGGGGCGTGGCCTGAGGTCCCCCATCAAGCCCCACTGGACAGGGGATGCAGCCTCAGGTCCCCCGCCCTGGCTTGGTGCCACACAGTCTCAGGTCCCTGCTGATCGCTCGTTACAGTTCATTACAGGAACCCTGTCTCTGCTGTGGGCGCAACCATCTTGTGACGGTGTGACAGAGTGATGGTCAATTTGCATATTACATCTTTATTATATAGGATGGCTGATGCCTCAACACCTAAGAGACTGTGTTCAGGTTCATATTGCTCACCTTTGTATCCCTACCACCCAGCACAGCCTCATCTGTTCAACAGATGATCATTTAGGTTTTAGCCTTTTCAGTATTAACAGGTGTGCGTGCGTGTGCATGCGCACACGCACACGCACACACACACACACACACACACACCCCTTTTATGTCACTACTAGAGTAGAGGCCCGGCGCACAAAATTCGTGTTTGGGGAGCAGGGTCCCCTCAGCCCAGCCGGTACCCTCTCCAATCCTGGACCCCTTGGAGGATGTGCAACTGCTGGTTTAGGCCCAATCCCCAGCAGTGAGACATCCCTCTCACAATCCAGGACTGCTAGCTCCTAACTGCTCACCTGCCTGCCTGCCTGATTGCCCCCAAATGCCCTCCCTGTAAGCCTGATTGTCCCCAACTGCCCCCCTCAGCTGGCCTGGTTGCCCCTAACTGGCCCCCCGTTCGGCCCGGTTTGCCCCCAACTGCCCCCCACCACCCTGGTCACCCCCAACTCCCATCACCAGCCTGGTTGCCCCATGAGCCTGCTGTTCAGTCATTTGGTCTTCCTTCACTAATCTCCCTCCCGGTCTGGTTGCCCCATGAAGCCTGCTATTCGGTCTTCTGTCCAACTGTTTCGGTCATGACGGCCCCTGACTTTTTATACATTAGGACTAGAGGACCGCTGCAAGAAATTCGTGCATGGGGGTTTGTGTCCTTCAGCCCAGCCTGCACTCTCTCCAATCTGGGACCCCTCAAGAGATGTCTGACTGTCCATTTAGGCCTGATCCCTAAATGGGCAGTCAGACATCCCTCTCAGAATCCAGGACTGTTGGCTCCCAACTGCTCGCCTGCCTGCCTTCCTGATTGCTCCTAACTGCTTCTGTCTGGCAGCCTGATCACCCCCAACTACTCCCCTAACAACTTGTTTGCCCTTAACTGCCCTTCCCTGCAGGCCTGGGTCCCCCCCAACTGCCCTTCCCTACAGGTCTGGTTGCCCCCAACTTCCCTCCTCTGTTGGACTGGTCACCCCTAACTGCCCTTCCTGCTGGCCTGATCACCCACAACTGCCCTCCCTTGCAGACCTGATCCCTCCCAACTGCCCTCCTCTGCTGGCCATCTTGTGGCAGCAATCTTGTGTCCACATGGGGTCAGTCATTTTTGACCACATGGGGGCAGCCATGTTGTGTGTTGGAGTGATGGTCAATTTGCATATTACTCTTTTATTAGATAGGATAGAGGCCTGCTGCATGGGTGGGGGCCGGTTGGTTTGCCCTGAAGGATGATCCAGATGAGGGTGAGGGTTCCCTTGGGGCGTGGGATGGCCTGGGTGAAGGGCCTGTTGTGATTTGCAGGCTGGGCACGCCCCCCCTCTCCCCGGCGACCCAAACAGGAGGCCCTGGTATCTGGGATTTATTTATCTTCTATAATTGAAACTTTGTAGCCTTGAGCGATGCCAAGCCTCCTGCTCGCTCTGTGGCCGCAGTCATTTTTGTTGGAATTTTTTATCTTCTATAATTGAAACTTTGTAACCTTAAGCAGAGGCCAAGGCAGGCCAGGGCTGTGGAAACTTGGCTTCCTCCATCTCCGGGGGCAACTCAAGTCTCCTACTTTCTCAGTGGCAGCAACCATTCTTGTTGGGTTAATTTGCATACTTGCTCCTGATTGGCTAGTGATGTGGCTTGCAGGTGTAGCAGAGGTATGGTCAATTTGAATATTACTCTTTTATTAGATGGGAGGATGTGGTATGGGCCCTCCACAGTAAAAATAACTTTCTAAAACACACACACACACACACACACACACACACACACACACAACTAAATGTACAAAGAAAATGATGAAGGATATATAAAGAACCCCAGGCAAGGCGATGGCCCTCCCTTTTAAATACAGTCAATGCCACTTACTTATTCTGCAAATCATTCATGGAAATGAGGACCAGGAAAATGTCACCTCCCTCCTCTCTCGCTTCTCCGTATTTTGTGGCTTCCTTTCATCTGGACACTTACCGAATGATCGCTTCAGCAGGACAAGAAGTCCCGCTTTCTCACACGGCTACACTTTTACTTTGTTCACTCCAAACTAACTCCCTGGCACCGCCCTGCTTGTCCCTGATGCAAACACGGAACTGCTACTCCACTTCACCCCAAATTCTTTACACGCGTGAGGCGCAGCGAGCATTTACAACCACCCGGTCCAAACCTGCCATTTTTACCTCCGGAAAAACAAAGGCCACAGAGGCCGAGACGGCGATTGATTAAACCTTTACTAAGCGCAGACACGTGCTAGGGGAGGCAGGGAGCGCCCCCGTTTTACAGAGAAGGAAATGAAAACGCAGGGGGTTACGTGACAGGCCTCCCCAGGTCCCCCAGCACATGGCAGAGTCAGGACTCACAGCCGATCAGAGTCCAGGCCTCGTTCCAGGCTCGGGGAGAGCGGCTGGCACCGTGACTCACTCCAGAAGCGCTGAGGCCACGTGGTCAGTGAGGGAAGAAGGGGCACCCCCACCCCCCAGGTTTCTGTTCAAAGGGCTCCCAAGAACCACCCACAGCCACCAGGGAGGAGAGGTTTAATGGGACCACACATGCCTATGATGCTGTCACCTGGGTCTGAGGGTGACTCGATGGCTCCTGACTTATGGGCGTGTGTGTGCGCCTCACCCACTCACACCTGCCATCAGGGGCCCCGTGAAGTGCGAGGACAGCAGATTCTTGGAGTTTTTATTTGTTGGCTTGTTTTGCCTTTTGTTTGTCTAATTAGGCCTGACAGGACGACTGTCTCTCAAGGATGGCAATTCCAGAGATTTTGCTTCCTCTGAAGTTACTTTAGCTTTATGCCTGCGATGACATAGAAACCACACTTTTTTGCCCCATTAACTCTTTGAATTCAGGCAGAGTATCAACAAACCAGGCCTCCAGCTTTCTCCCCACCAGCGGGCTGTGACTTCTCTGCCTTCCCCGGCCTGCCTGCTCAGGGCCATAACTTGGTGCTGTGCTTCAGCTTCGGAAAGTGCCGCATCAATACCAGAGCGGAACTGCTTTCACTGCGGGGCGCTGGGAGTGTGGGGGGCGTGGGGTGGGGAGCTCACCCCCAGCAGTGGGCCTCTGAGGCTGGGCCTCAGCCTGGGTTGCAGTGTATTTCTGGAGCTTTTATTACCTCCACTCCTAGAACACCTGGCCTCCCTCACCAAAACCAAATCCCAATGAGGATCATAAAACCTGTCACATCAAGTTTAAAACAGCATGCGGATAAATTGTACTTTGTAAACTGCTTCTTCACTGGTCTTGCCAATTATTTATGGTTTACGATTCTCTTTGGCGAGGACTGCAGCAGTAAATTCACGGAGTCCCATGGACAGGGCTCAGGGTTAGAAACAAGGGCTCCAGCTTCAGTTTTGCTTTCAACTTGTGGGGTACCCTTGAACTCCTTCTCTCTAGGTCTCAGTTTCCATAAAATCAGGGGTTTCGACCCCTTTGGGGGTCATGATTCTGTAATTGATGGTAAGTTATACATACATACATACATACATACATACATACATATGTATATATATAAAGCCTCAGCTTAGTTGCTTCAGAACAGGCTTAAAAATGCATTTGGAAATAATTGTAATCTTTTTATCGCTCAAAGAATCAAAGGAAAAGGCTGCAAAGTAGCTCACATCGTTTGAAATATAAAGTGCAATTTGTTGCCGTTGGGATCGATGTATGGGAATTTAAAAAAAGTAGAAAACCAGGTGAGGAAAGAAATCCATTTTTATGAGGCATTTTCAAATTTCTATGAAATAGTCACTTCAAAATCATCACCTTTCAACCATATACATTTTCAAGCACCTTCTGAGCTGGCACGATGCATACGAAAGACAAAACAAGACCCCAAACTGATCAGATTGAAAATTTCCTCCAAAGACCAAATATACAAGGCACAGACAGAACACGGGGCTTGGAGCCCATAGACCAGGGTTCATTCAAGTCCTGACTGAGCGACATCGCTAAATCTCAGTGCCCTGACCTGTGGACAGGGCATAGTAATCCTAACTATACCGATGTCCATAGCGCAGCTGGGAGGGTCTGATAAACAGAACTCTACAAACAACTGTTTCACTATAACGAATTGCCTGCCTGCCAAATTCTCTCACTGGGTATGGGACATTTCCATGGGCATACAAATTTAGAACTCTTGGCAAAACCAGGATTTTCACCACAAAATATTTTCTTTTTCAGTAGCAAAGAAATGTACGCAAAGATAACAAACATCCCAACCCAAAGGCTGGGAAACGACTCAGAACTTGGCAGTCCCAAACCATCTTCGCTTCCTCCCTTATTCTCCTTAGAATCCAGTTTGGCATCGAGTCCGGCGGGATGTGCTTTGAAATGCCTCCCAGGTCAGACCTCTGCTCTTTGATGTTCCACCACCCGCCTCTTAGCCCGAGCCGTCCTCACGGCATGCATGCCCGATGACAGCACCGCCTCATCACGTTCCTCTCCTGGCCCTCCTCGGCCGCCTGAGTCGGGTTCCTGAAAAGTAGACTCATCCTCAGGATCCGAGATCCTATCAGCCTCACACTGCCTCCCTCTCCTGCAGACATGTGACCTCCTCCAAGTCCAGGAATTCCTTCACGTGCCTGCAGACTCCAGCCGCCGGGCACGCTCTTGCTTCTCCCTGCCTGGAATGTTCTGCCGCCAGCCTCTCTTACGATGGTTTTCCCAGGCTCCCTTCAGTGCGGTGCTTCTCAGCATCACCTGGGATCTTGTTAACATGCAGATTCTGACTCCACTGATCTGAGGTGGCTCCTGACTCCGCCTTTCTAACCACTTCCCCCGTGACCACCATGCGGTTCCATCCTTCCCAGCTGCATCTCCCAACTCAGACTGACGTGTGTTTCAGTTTCCTCACCGGTACGATAGCAATGCTGCCTGAACCTCTAGCGTTGATGTGAGGATCACGTTAGGTGAGTTGCAACATCAAGAGCTCTGCCAATGGGGCAGGTGGCAAAAATGGCCACCATTCTCCAGCCCCCCTGAATCCGCACGATTCTCGTGGCTTGCTTTTAAAATAGATTAGAAGAGAAGCAACTTGTGTCTGATTCAGGCTAGACCTTCAAGCTCCCTGACTCCACGGTCCCTTTTACAACTACCCTGGGCCTCTGCCCAGTGATGGGGGCATGAGGCCCAGGTGCTCCCCAGATGACTCAGCAATGATCAGCCAATCCTCAGAGGCAGAGCCGTCTGGGTGACCCCACCTGCATAAGGGAGTCCCGAAAAGACAGCAGATTCTCCAGCCCAAACTGCAGATCCACAAAGTCATGAACAGAGTAAATGGTGGTTGTTTTAAGCTATTACAGTGTAGAGTGGTTTGTTACATGGCAACGGACAAATTATAATGAATATATAAGTAATTTCTCCATAAAAAGGTGGCTATGACATTTTAAGAAAAAGGCACGTAATAGAAAATGAGTTTTCCATACCCCTAAAATGTGTGCTTCTCCGTCAGTGGTAGGAAGATGACTGAACTGGGAATTGGGAGTCTTAGATGTTGGTCCTAGTAGCTTTTTCAATGACCTGTCATTTAAGCATTTGGAGCCCTTGTGTGTTTTTTTAGCTCTAAAAATGATGGAAGGTGCATTTTCCCAAAATGCAATACTTATTTCCTTGCTAACAGATAGTTCTGCGCCCAATTTTTCTTTTCTTGTGGATTTAGGATTGAATCACAGACAACCTTCATTGTATTGTCTTCGCTATTCGCATTTGGTTGTGGCTACATTTCATATCCTATATAATAAAAGCCTAATATGCTAAGTGTCTGGTCGACCATTCAACCAATCAAAGTGTAATATGCTAATGATATGCTAAGGCTGCTCAACCTCTCGCTATTGCACTGACCACCAGGAAGCAGACGCTCCGACCAGTAAGTTAGCTTGCTGCTGGGATCCAGCAGATCGGGACTGAGTGATGGGCCGGACATGTCCTGGAGCCCTTCTGTGGTCCCTCACCAGCCCTGATTGTGCACTGGTGGGGTCCCTCAACCTTGCCTGCACTCTCTCCCAATCTGAGACCCCTTGGGGGATGTTGGAGAACCAGTTTCGGCCCAGTCCCGCAGGCCAGGCTAAGGGACCCCACTGGTGCACAAATCTGTGCACCGGGTCTTTAGTTTATCAGAAAAGCCATTTCCTAAACCAACAAGGTGGGCCTCATTGTTATGGACCTGGAACCCAGAAAGCCAAGCTCATGAGGAATCAAAAAATAAATAAGTTGTAGTGAGAATTAAGTATGTGGTTCTTCACTATTTGTAGGGACAGGTAAACTGCTTTTATTCATTTCTAGGTTGTAGTAAATATTCTGGAGGATTGAGGGCATGTAGTCTGATCACCAAATAAGAGGGATACTGTTGGCTTTTTATTTTGCTATTGATCTTCAGAGAAAGAGAGAGAGAGGGGGGGAAGGAGGAAGAGGGAGAGAGGAAGGAGAAGAAGGAGGAGGAGGAAGAAGAGTAGGAGAAGCAGGAGGAGGAGGAGGAGGGGAGAGAAAGACCTTGATGTGAGAAAGACAGCGACTGGTTGCCTCCACATGATCCCCGACTGGGCCAGGGACTGTACTTACAACTGAGGTACGTTCCCATTGACTGGGAATCGAACCTGCAACCCTTCGGTCCTTTGTGGGCCAACACCCTAACCACTGAGCAACTGGCCAGGGCAAGGGGAATGCTGTTTGACAGCCATCAGATACGAATCAATCTGCCTATGTCACACACAAATGACCCAAGATATGTACTTAATTATCAAATGGGTGGGAGATTTAACACCACCATGAGAAGGAATTTAATGATGGAGATAAACTCTAGGGTTAACAAACAAGTAATCACAATTCTATCCAAATACCTGTTATATAAAAAAGCTATTCGTGTGGTAATGAGCCAATAACCAAGGTGAGTTTTCTTCTCTCTCAGGCATTCAGTGACTCTCACCTACCACTAGTCCACACTGACACGAACAGCTGGCCATGTTGTGACCAACTTTAAAAACAAAAAAAGGCTATTCACTACCATTTCCACCACTGTTACACAATCTGCAGTCAGGTATTTCTATTCCTAGAAGGAGGTAAGCTAAATATAAAATATGAGGGCAACAGTGTATCTTAACTTTGCCTTCAGATGTATATTCTAAGTCTATACAAAGAAGCACTAGATTGGCTCATTTTTTTTTTAAAATCAAAACTTGTTTTCTGTGATAGAAACAAAGTATGTAGGGCTTACAGTGAGTTGAGTAATTAAGAACACCATTGCAATAAAACATGGCTTATGGTTAGCTACCTGGCACAAATGTATTCTGATATGATACATAACTTCATAGACAGGAGCCACCTAACATTTTCTTCCTAAATACTTTTGGCCCTCTAATTACCTCTTGTAAAAATATGTTTTCACTGAGGACGGGAGGGGGAGAGAGAAACATCAATAATGAGAAAAATCACTGATCGGCTGCCTTCTGCACGGCCCCTACCAGGGGATCCAGCCTGTCACCCGCCGTGACCTTCTGATTCACGGGTCAACGCTCAACCACTGAGCCATGCTGGCTGGGCTCACTAATTATTTTTTGAATCAATTCACTTCTCTCTCCCCTCTCCTGTGGGTTTTTACAGAAACCGCTTTGCTTGTACCTTCCCCATTTCATTCTTCGCATTGCAGCTAGAGGCTTTCTGAATACAATCTGCCCTGTTTCACATCCTCCGTGGCTTCTCTGCAGGCCAGGTCTGTGTCCCTAGCTCTCCTCCCGGGGTCTGGTGTCTCTGGGTCTACACCTGTGCTGTCTCCAAGGCCAGATCAGGATTTCGTTTAATTTTAGAGCCACCTGCACTCTGAACAGAACAGCGTTCACTGCTAGGGGTGGCATTTGGGACATGATATTCTTTTTGTCCTATGCAGCTGAGGAGTGTCCTTTCTAAGATGTTAATGACTGAGTCAGTGTTTAGAGTTCTTTTGAGCACCTGCTTCAGGACACATGTGTGTCTGATGGGTGTGTTGTAAGTCTGCTTTAGGATGGGGTCATATTGATGACATACAGTCCTTCTGAAGATCCAATCTCTGAGGGACTATGACATGCTCAGGGTGCAAATGGAGAAAATATTTCATTTCGTTTTCTTAAGTAGCAGAGACTAAAAGAGGCTACAGCTGGGTGCCCCATCGGACCTGCAGAGGGTAAAACGTACGTCTACCCTCCCCTACCAATTCCTCCTTTATAGATATCCAGAAAAAAAGATGTTTTGTTGTTAATCCTTATCCGAGGATATTTTTTCCATTGATTTTTAGAGAAAGTGGAAGAGGGAGGGGAGAGAGAGAGAGAGAGAGAGAGAGAGAGAGAGAGGGAAACATTGATGTGAGAGAGACACATTGATTGGTTGCCTCCTGCACACACCCTGACTGGGGCTGGGGATGGAACCTGCAACCCAGGTACATGCCCTTGACTGGGACTTAAACCTGAGACTCTTCAGTCTGAGGGCCAACATCCTATCTACTGAGCAACACTGGCCAGAGCCGGATATCTAGAAATTTTATCTGCCACCAGACCATCTAAAAACCAAAAAAAAAAAAGAAGAAAGAAAAAAGGCAGGACCGAGGTACTATTTAACCAAGACTCCCCCGAAGTGCCCAAGACGCAGGGTAACTGGGAAAACTGTGGCATTAGGGGAACATGTGAAACATTCCAGGTGGAGGAAACCCAGCTACCGGGGAGCTGGCAGTCCACTGTTCGGGACCTGGAGTCCATTCCAAGAAGCCCAGTCAATGGGCAGGGCAGTTCCCAGAGCCGGGAAGGCAGCAGCTGCTCTGCCCTGGGGGCCGGGACTCCGGCCAGCGCTCCGCCAGGTGGTGTTTCCAGGCTCAGAGAGGCACCGGCGAGAAGTCAGGGGAAGCCCCCATTTTTTAGGTGAATGAACGTATTTCATTGCTTTGCTATACACGTTTTCTGTTTCAAAAGTCCCTATATGCAATAGCTCTTAGTACCCAGCTAAGATTCCCCGCCTGTATCTTCCCATATCGTTGTCTCTTTGAGCCTCTAGAACAGCGGTTCTCAACCTGTGGGTCACGACCCCTTTGGGGATCGAATGACCCTTTCACAGGGGTCGCCTAAGACCATGGGAAAATGCAGATATTTACATCACGATGCATAACAGTAGCAACATTTCATGGTTGGGGGTCACCACCACATGAGGAACTGTATGCAAGGGTCGCGGCATTAGGAAGGTTGAGAACCACTGCTCTAGAACCAACTAGAAGAGGACAGGCCCTGGGGCTGGGTGCCATGAGCTAGGCACTCTCTCATCGCTGCTGAGGAAAGAGCAGGGTCAGGGGGATGGACAGAGGGAGTGGACACAGAGAAACACGAGAACCCCGCCTTCCTTTTTCAGCGCCCTGTCCATTCCTCCTCTGTGACCAAGGCAGCTGCCTCCAACTCAGCGGTTCTCAACCTGTGGGTCCCGACCTCTTTGGGGGTCAAATGAGCCTTTCACAGGGGTCGCCTAAAACCATCGGAAAATGTAGTAATGTAGTTTACTGTTGTTATATTAAGACTGTTACCCATGCTACACCATGCTTCAAGATAAAATTTCATTTATTTGTAATTAGAAATAAATATTTCACAATATCTAATTGTGATGATCACCATGCTTTAATTATGTTCAATTTGTAACAATGAAAATACATACCGCATATTTATATTACAACTCTTAACAGTAGCAAAATTACAGTTACGAAGTAGCAACGGAAATAATTTTATGGTTGGGGGTCACCACCATATGAGGAGCTGTCTTAAAGGGTTGTGGCATTAGGAAGGTTGAGAACCACTGCTCTAACTGACTCCACGCACTCCAGGTGAATGCAAATAACCCCGGAGCGCCACCTTCACTGCTTCTGTGCCTCAGGACTGCTAAGGTGCTCAGTAGACACCGGTGTTTTTTCAGTCTTCTCCTTAAAACAGTATGAGCTGGGTCTTTACTAATACCGTATTTTCCAGTGTATAAGACGACTGGGTGTATCAGACAACCCCCAACTTTTCCAGTTAAAATATAGAGTTTGGGATATACTCACCCTATAATACAACACCTGCCGAATAAGACGACCCCCGACTTTTGAGAAGATTTCCCTGGGTTAAAAAGTCGTCTTATACGCCAGAAAATACGGTAAATGTGGGAATAAGTGGCAAATATACACTCCATGGTCTTTAAAAGCAGCTGCCAACTTCAGTTTCTTTCCCAGTCAACTCTCAAATGTTTCTATCTTTGCCTCTCCACTCCCCATCTCTTCTCACCTCCCACCCCCAATAGCTTGGTGTCAACCCCAGGGACATTCCTAAGTCACTGGTGAGAAGCGACCTCAGCGACCCCCTCTCCCAGCGACAGGAAGGAAAACCTCTCTGCAAGGACTGGACCACCACAGGAACGCGGGCTTGCTGGCAATGCCCGGGGCCAACTTCCACCCCGCAAGGAACCACACAATGTGCCCGGTTCCTAAAGGGAGTGTCAGGACAGGCTGGAGGGAGAAACCCCAGCACTGACTCCTGTCTCACATCACAGGGAAGCGCTCCCGGGGCGGTGTGTGCGCATCTCACCTGCACCTCCCCGGCTGCCAAGGTCAGGGCAGCCCGGGAGCGGCCCGGAGGAGCCCGCCTGATCATTAAATGAGAATCAGACAACACTCCGTGACCCTTTAACCCTGTGCAGCCCGCACCCTCGCTCAACACGTGCTCCCACCTCGCTCTGCGCCCTGTCCCCTCCGCCACCCAGGGCGCCGGCACCCCGAGGGGGCAGCTCCTGGGACCCAAGGACACTTCAGAGAAACAGCGGCGGCGGCGGTCACATCCCATTTCCCCGTTTTGTGAAAAACAACAAACAAAAAAACCAAAAGCAACAAACAAAAACAAAACACAAAAACCAAAAACCCCACCCAAATAAAACTCAGATGCTTAAAAAGGGGGGGAGGAGGGACTTAGAAATAAAGGGCCACCCCCTGCAGTCCTCCCAGTTCCAGTTCTCAGGCCCTGCCCTAAGTTCTCATTAGTGGGGGATTTCAACACAAAAGTGTTTCCTGCACCACGCAGATGCCAAGCGTCACCCACCGCCCTGACCTTTGGGGACTTGGCACCCGCCGCCCCCCCCCCCAAAAAAAAAATCTCCGGGATTTTGCCCCTCTCCGTGTCTTGGTGGAAAGGCGACATTTGCTCCCAATAATCAAACTCGGAATCGCCTCGCCCGGGGCCAAAGGAAACAGCAATAAGAAGGACCCGCAGGAGAGGCGGGGGAGGATGCCGTCCAGCCCAGCGCCGCAGCAGGCAGCCCGCGGGTCCCCCCGACGCGCGGGCAGAGCCGGTCCTACCTGGGGCGGCGGCGGCGGCGGGGTCTCGGCGCCCATGGCTTCGCGGGCCTCGGGCGGCCGCGCCGGCAAACACCAGCGGCTGCTCCTCGGCGCCCGGAGCCCGCGGCGCTCGCGGCGGCCGCCCCGGCGCGGTCATTGGGCCGAAGCCTCACGTGGCCGGCCCGGGGCGAGCCTCCCCGGCACGTGTAACCCTTTACCTGCGCGCCCCGCGCCGCCGGGCTCCCCCGGAGGTGCCCCGGCTGCACCCCGGGCGCGCGCGCTCGGGCCCCGATATCCAACTCCGACCCCCCACCTCCCACCCCAGCCCGCGCTGGCCTTGCGGACGCACGGAAGCCCCAAATGCAGGCGCTCCGCCTCCGCGCACCCGCGCCGGGTGGCCGGCCGCCAGCCTCCTGCCCGCGCTGGCAATCCTTCCGTCCGGCTGCCGGGAGAGGAGGGGGGCTCCCCAGGATTCGGGGCGGAAAAGTGGGGAGAGAAATACGTGCACTGCTTAGACCCGGCGCGTGCACGGTCGCCTGCCTCTGGGACAGGGATGGTGGGAGCAAGAGCGCAGCAGCTCCCCGGCTGACTCCCCGCGAAGCTGCGGGCGCTGGCCGCGGTGGGCGCCCCAGGAAACCACGCTCCCCGCCCCTACCTTCTCTCTCCTGCCCTGCGGCGGGACCCTCGGCTGCAGCGCGTCGTCCCGCCTACGGAGCTCCCCGCCTGGGCTGGTGGTAATCCGCGCACCTCAAGTGGGTGAGGAACCCACAAAGTGTTACTTACGGTGGGGACATTCTTGCCACCTGCGCTCCACAGTAAGATGTTTTGAGCAACGGCGCCACCTAGCTCACCCTCTTCTCTCTCCCCTGCAAACGCGTCCCGGGATGCAACAGGATGCTGCAGAAGCGGGCAGAGAATGGTGTACCTACTACCCACTGCCCTTACTTCTCAATGTTTCCACTGAAGTGACTCCCAGCGCCACTTACCTGGCAAATGCCTTTATGGAGTGAAACTCATTTTCTGCATCTTCCCAGCCGTGTAGTAGTTGCATGCTTCAAAGGGACAGATTTATGAGGGAAGTGATACTCTGTTTTCCATAATTTAAAAACCCTTTGTCACAATAAAAGGAACCTCATGCCCAACGTCTAGCTGATGTTTTAGTAACGTCCACAGGATATGGGTACATTTGCCAGTTAGGTTATTCTGACCATAAAGACTTTGGTTTTTATTTTAGGTTTTAAAGTGTGGTCCCCAGACTAGCGGAATGAGCACCGCCTGGGGGAATTTAGTGAAAATGCAAACTCTTGGGTCCCACCCCAGACACATAGATTTCAGAAACAGTGAGGGATATGGGGGTAGGGGGCGGGGCGGGGGGAGGATGATGTGTAGTCCAGTGTTCAGATCACGGTTCTTAATCTGCTCAGGTGGCTGGTTAAGTTACTTCCATCCAGTAAAGGCTGGGATTCTGTCATGGCGGGGGTGGGGTGGGGTTGTATTTTGTTAATCTCACATTACCAGAGCTACATAATTTGTCACGTTGATACACTGAAACCCCACCCCCTGATGTGTCTATATACAGTGTGATCTGTACTTCCTGAGGATCACATGGTGTGCCAAGTAGAGACCGAGGGGTCCCTGTGCAAAATACAGAAGAGAAACCTACGGTTTCTTGAAGCTTGTGGAACTGAAAACACTGTCATTCACTTAGTTTGTAAAATGTGTTTGTGTTTTCATTGGCATAGAAACTGTTTCCAATTGATGAGTCATGGAAGATAGGGAAGCTAATTTGAATAGATTTGTCTATATAGTTCTAAAAAAAGAAAAGGATGAAAATTTTAAGTGTATGGTATTGGTTTACATTATAACAAAAAGGCACCATACAAGGCATTTTGGATTTTTAAGGAAGGGGTAACTGGTTGGATTCTTTATCTTTAGCTCAGATTTCCAGTTGCCCGCACAGATGTCTGAACCTTTGAACTCTTTAGGTCCAACTTCATTATTTCCACAACTTTCATCTCCCAAACTATGCATTTTATATTTGCAACTCTGCTATCTACCCAGTTTCAACTGAAACTGGAGTTTGTTTTCTTTTTCTCCCCACCAGCTTCCACCAGTTAAGCTTTTAAATTGTTCCTGAAATCACTCTTGAATTGTCCCTTCTCTTAGTATTCTCACTGCCACTGTCCTAAGATCAAAGTCTTATATTTTCTATCTCAGATCATTGCAATAGTCTCTGTATTGGTCTCATCCACCTCTAATCCATCTGACACAGTACTGCCTGAGTCATTCTAAAATACCATGCCAATCAGTCCATTATCCTATAATTTTTTTTCATGATTCCTTTTTGACTACCGAATAAAGTATAAAATCCCAACATAGCATTTAAATTCATCCAAAATAATCTGCTGTTTTTGTTCCTATAGCTTCTTTCACCTGAAACGTCTTTCTGACATTCTGACAGCTCAGTCCTAGTATTGTTCAAGTCTCAGCTCTCTGTAATCATCTCTTGGCCATTCCTTTAGATTCCCAGAGTTCAATGCTCCTCTATGGTACATTTTCTGCACTTGGCTTTCACTTTTATTAATAACTTAGTATCACAGTCTGTCTTTTTTTAAAAACGTTTTAATTGATTTTTAGAGAGAGATGAAAGGAGAGGAAGAGAGAAAGAAACACTGACGTGAGAGCAATATGGACCGACTTCCTCCTGTACACCCCCTACCATGGATCGAACCCGAAATCTGGAATCATACCGTCAACCTTGCAGTGCACAAGGTGATGTCCATCCTGGCCAGAGTCTTAGTCCCTCTTACACCTGACTTAGTTGTGTCTCCTTTAGATTGTAGGATTCCCAAGGGCAGGAGTTATATGTGACTCATTTCCAAATCACCCTAGGCTAGGGCATAGCATAGTGCTTTGGATAGAGCAAGCAGGCAGTATTAGTTCTGTTTTTAATGCTAGGATAGAAGATAATTTAGTTAAGCAACAAATTCCATGTGTATGATATTTGTACCAGGGGCTCGGCCCTAGCGGCTCCTCACAGCCTCGGCTGGCCCTCACAGCCCCAGCTTCATCCAGAAGGTTGTCCGGAAGGTCGTTCTGCTGTTCGCTCTAATTGGCATATTAGCTCTTTATTATATAGGATTAATGGTCAATTCCTCTAAGTTTTCTCTGAGAACCAAAGGAGAAGAGGGTTTAACCTTCGATGCAAAGGATTTAGATTAGAATCCAAGAAGGCATTCCCTAGCATGGGTAGTGGAATCATTTTCAGGAGGGGTGAATTTTAAACAGAAACCTGTTTCAAGCCGTATGAAATGGAGGCAATAAGCCTAATGGATAATTCATCATTTTTCTTAACATCTTGATTTTAAGTTTCTCTGAGAATGATTTTCTCATGGAGCCAGATACATGGTTTCACCTGATCATTTCCTAGTTATCACCACTTAAGCCCTTCACTGCTGCCCTGTTTAAAAAACTCTGTGTGTGTGTGTGTGTGTGTGTGTGTGTGTGTGTGTGTGAGAGAGAGAGAGAGAGAGAGAGAGAGAGAGAGATTCTCAGATCCAATAGGTGACAAAAAGAAGAGGTGAATGTGGGGAAGTTCCCCGGGTTTCTCACCTGCAGGGAGAAATGAGTGGAGGATTCCTTGGTTATGGTCCTTCCACTGCCACCCCCAGCTCCAGCGGGAAGCACGCTGTCCTGAAACTTACACATGGAACTTGTTTTCCTGTTAACACTGTGAAACCCTAGAAGGCACAAGCTACTTTCTTAACCTTTGTATTCCTGGCCAAATATATGCTCCAATAAATATTTGCTAAATGAATAGTGTACCCACGACTGTGGCACACCTGAAGATCCGGAGAGTTTGCAAACCTCCAGAAATCCTCAGCGCCCAGCCTGGTCTGTAATCTGAAAGTTAGAAAATATCTTAAGGGTCATTTTCAGAAAGTACCTACTGGATACTCAATACTGTATTTTTATGTGCTTTCAGAAAAAAGCACATTGATTTTGCATTGAAGTCCTGTTCAGCTATGCTCCCTAGACCTGGGTTTCTTTATCTGTCAAATTTGGAATACTACCAGTACTTATCACAGAAAGCTATTGTGAAGGTTACATGGTTTAGTACATGCGTAGCTCCGAAAATAGTGCCGGGTATACAGTAAGCACGAAAAATAATGATTATTATTCTGAACTACATCTGCCCAAGTTGGGAGAAAAACAAATGCCACACAAATTTACATAGTTTATCTTTTATTCATACAAACAATACATACACAAGACTGCATATTGTTTGAAGACTGCAATAATTTCCTAGTATAACAACTCTGTAACAAAATTTAACTAAAGGTAACATTTATGAAAATATAAATCTCTGATTGGGTAATTCTTCCCAACAATACAAAGTTTACATAAAAACATTCAATATGATCTATCAGTTGGCAAACAAGTTAGGAAAAAATCATTCAAGTCACTTGTTAAAACTCTATTGGCTGTTACACAGAACATTCACACACTACATTGAATCCAGCTAGGCATTGAATTCTTAGAAATGTGTGGCATGGAGATCCAACTGATAATGACAGGAATAACTGGTGTTGCCTCTGCAGTGGTAAAAAAAAAAGCATCGCCTCCTACAGCAAATTCCAGGTGACTGTCCCTGGGCTGGGCCTTCTCTGGGTACCACCTCCCTGGCTGGTAGCTAGACCAGGAGGGACATCCTAACTGAAGTCTTCCACTGTGGATTGGGTGTGCCTCTCCGAATACCATCTCTTTCCAACAATCAAGATGTCACTGTATGCTTTCCTTATATTTCTGGGAGGGCTATCGTAGATGCTACCATGATCTTTATCTTACACGTTACAAAAACAGAACAGCAGGGAGGTGAAAGTTCTGTCTACGGACACGTGATGAGTCCATGGCAGTGCGGGACCAAAAGCGAGTCAGCTCCTTGTCCGTTAATTCTGTCTACTCAAGTCACAACTGCCCCTTTCAAACAAAACTAAACCACCTCTACTGACGCCCTTTGGAAAGTTATCCACAAACATGCCATGTGAAGGAAAATCACTTTCCCCTTTGGGGATGTAATGTTTTCTCTTAAATAGGTGATGTCGTTTTTTTTTTTTTTAAAAGAGAGTGAATTCATCTAGAAAAGTCTCGGACGAGTCCTCGAGTGGCAAGGGAGACAGATAAAGAAGCAACACACAGTGTGTAGAAGTAAGAAAGCGATTACAAACAGGGATGATAAAGAGCCTTTGGACACCCCGAAGACGGATGGGATAATTTAGCACAAAGACAGGCATCTTCCATGTGTACCCAAGTATCTGGTCACCTATCCGGGTTTTCCAAGGAAAGAGGAGGTGTAAGAGTAAGGCAGATGTCGTCAGTGTTACCTAGATGGTGTGTTGAAACAGCATTCCTTCTGTTAAGATTTCCCACAGGGATTTAGGGAATAACGTATGCTGACTGCACTAGCACAGACTTCGGTTAGTATGATGAGAGGAGTGAACAGGTGATTGGACCCAATCTGTAATGCCCTTCCTGAACATCTTCTCTGCACCCAGCACAGGAAGGCAGGGCGAAAAGACATGAAAAGATGGTGGTTCCTTAGTGAATGTGTTCTTTTGCAGCCCAGGAAACTGCTTCAAAGACCACACATCCCGTGATACAGAAACCTCGGCATGCAATTGTCGCCACTGCGTTTTCACGAAGGCCGACTCTGGGGGTGCGGTAGCCCTATGACGGTGGCAGGTAGCTCTCGTCCCAGTCCAGCTCGTGGCCTCACGTTGCGCATCCTTTCTCTTGGGGAACTGGGCGTAGATCGGGGCATGTTCGATCCATGATTGTGCACAGTTAGGCCTTCCTGCTGCAGACTGGGGTTACACAGTTGTCAGGGTTGTAAAAGAGTAAGCAGAGATTAAGGCTGTGTTTACTTGTGGCCGCACCATCACTTGACGTCCAACAGCCCTGTGTGCTTGCGATTTTAGCCGATTTCTATAAAACTGCTGCCAGTCCGAGCGATCTCCAGCCTCTCTCAGCTGGACCCAGGGTCTGAGTGATGTTGCCTCTCCCCTCCTCCCCAGTTTTAAGACCACCTTCTCTCCCCAGGTGATGGATGTTAGTCATGGAAATATGCTTTCCACAAATTCTCTAGGAAAGTCTCAAGACTTCCACCCGGGGGGGTAAACTTGACAGGAAGAACAGACCCACACACCCATCTCCCATTTCCGTCCATTTCAGGAGGAGCATGCACATCAGTCACCCTGGGAGGGACCCGGGCCTCTTCCTTGCCTGTGCGGAAGTGAGTCGTTTTACTGTTGGGGAGACAGGAGATACTGGGCCCACCGCCCTTCGGGGCCTGTCTCCTGTACCTCCGAGGAGCAGGGAAAGAAAGCTCTCCGTCAGTTATCGGGGCCATAGCTGTGGCCCCTGGGGTCCAGGGCAGCACACACCCGGTCGTAGCAAGCATTGTGCTTCTTGGAGGGCGTCGCCTCGCCGGGCTCCGTGGGCTCGCTCACCGTGATGGGGCTGTCTCTCGCAAAGACCTCCGTCGACTCCCTCCACAGGCAATCCACGGACGTCTTGAAACAGTAGCGACTGCACTTGGCCCTGGAGGTCTGCGTCGCCGCGTTGTTGAATATCTGCCTGCTGTTGGAAGTGGCGATTTTGATCTTCAGGGCGGCGTCCACGCGGTCCACCACCGTGTAGATCCCTATGCTCCCGTCGTCAAAACCCACCACGATGTGCAGGTGCCTCTGGGAGAGGGCGAGAAACGTGGGCGTTTTGTAAAGGGAACAGGCACCGATGTTTTTGCCGTCGGCCAGCCTCATGACAATCAAGCTGGACACGGCCCCGTTCTCGTCCTCGTCCTCCCCGCTGCGGAAACAGATGTACACCAGGTAGCGGCCGTCCCGGGACAGCCTCTGCCTCCAGATGACCCCGGAGGCGTGCACCACCCGTAACTTACCGCTGTGCAGGTCGAGCACGTTGATGTTCTCATCTCCCCGGGAGATGATGCCCAACTTCCCGTTGGGGGAGATCTCAAAGTCCTCCAGCGTCTTCAGGAAGTTGCTGGGCAGCTGCACGCGGCGGCAGATGACCTCGTCCGTCAGGCTCCAGAGGTTCACGGTCTCGGCCGACGTGATGAACACGATGACGTCGGGGCAGTCGGGGATGAGCTTGAAGCTCACGATGGTGGTGCCGTCCTCGCAGCAGAACTTCTTGGTGATGCTCCCGGTCCACAGGCTGACGGCCAGCACTTTGCTCTGGGTCACGCCCACCACGAAGGTGTTGGCGGAGGTGATGAAGGCGTTCTGCAGCGACGTGAGGATGTTGCAGACGCGGTGGCCCGTGGCCAGCCTCCAGACCCGGGAGGCGTTCTCCTCGCACAGGGACACCACAAACTGGTCGTTGTGCGTGATGAGCAGCTGCGATATCCGCTGCCCGTTGATCCGGAAGAGGTTCTCCCCGCTGCTGGTGTGCCAGACGTACTGGCTGCTCTTGTCATCCGAGGTCACCATCACGTCTCCGGAGGACGTCAGCACGCAGTGCTCCACCACGCCCTCGTGTTTGAACACCGCCTCGATGAACCCGCTGCTGAAGTTCCACTTGTGCACGCAGTCCGAGCCGTCGAGGGAGTAGATGATCTCGCCTCGCGCGGGCAGCATCAGGCTCTGGATGGGCTTCCCGGTCTTGTCGATGTTGGACATGGCGGTGATGATGTCCACGTCCCAGATGGACAGCACGCCGCTGGCGGACAGAGAGAGCAGCATGTTGTGGTGGCTGGACTTCACCAGCTTCACGATGGTGCCCGAGATCTCCGGCAAGCTGGCCATGCACTGCCCCGTGTCCCGCCTCCAGAAGAACACGGCAGAGGTGTTCTCCATGGTGGCGATGATGCAGTCCCCGTTCTTGGACAGCACGGCCGACACGAAGCGCTCGTTGTGCTTGGCGCGGAACTTCTCGGCCACCTTCCACAGGCCCGTGTCCAAGAGCTCAATGCTGAGGGCTTTGCAGAGCAGAATTGCACTCTGGTCCTCCGACAGCTCGATGCTGACCACCTCGCTGTCTTCCCGCCGGCAGTCAAAGTCGTCGGTCAGCTGCGGGCTGGCCATGTCCTCCGTGTTCCAGACAGAAAGGCTGCCCTCGCTGTCCACCATGACCATCTCCTGAGCCGTGTCCAAGATCAGGAGGAATTTCACAAAGCCGCCCGAGAATTCCGACGTCACCGTGCATAGCTTTTCTCCGCTCCCCAAGTGGAAGATGGTGGTGGTGTTCAGGTACTGCCCCAGGAAGGCGTATACCCCGTCCAGGGAGCACTGGACGCACGTCACTTCGTACCAGCAGTGGAACTGGTAGAGGGGCCATCCGTAGAGCAGGTCGATGACGGTGACGTCTTTGCTGGCTTCGAGCCATGCCAGGGCGTGGTTGACGGACAGTGTAAACCCGTTGATGTAGGTGGAGCCACTTCCATGCTTGGTCCCCTTGATCTCCACTTCGGACAGGAGGCAAGAATTGACATTGTCGTAAATCAACAAGGTGTTGTTGGTCGTGGCCACCACCAGGTACTTCTCGTCCCCGCTGAGTTTCATGCCCAGGATGACGGACTGGGCGGTTGTGATCTGCCTGAGAAGCTGGCGCGTTTCCACGTCCCAGGTGCTGATGGAACCGCTTTCCAAAGCCGTGAGGACAGTCCTGGGGTTACAGGTAGGCAGGATCTCGGTGACATGCAGGTGGCTGGATGCCAAGGGCAGGCGCTCCGGGCTGTATGTCACGTCCATGGAGGAATGGAGCGGCACAATGGAGCAATATTTGGGCCCGTCCTTGTCACACTCCAGGAGGAGGTGCCTCAGTTTGGGCAGGGAACTGAGGACCGGCAGCAGCCTCTGCTGAAGCTCTGCCGACAGGGAGCCGGGGAACGCAACGACCTTGCTCTTGAGGCTGCGGAGCGTGTTGGCCAGGAACTTCATCTCCTTCTCCTGCGAGTAGCTGTAAGCCAGCTCGATGTCCGAGAGCACTTTGTCGAACTGGCCGATTCTGATCATGGTGTACAGCCAGCTGAAGTTCATGATGATGCCGTACATCAGGTCGTCGGTTTTCCCACACCTCGTCAGGTGGTACAAGAGCTCGGACATCTTCCGGTGATTGACGAAAAAGATGTCGGGCTCCAGGGGGTTGCACTGGAAAACCCAGGGCTGGTCGGGGGCCTGCCTGTCAAAGGAAGCCTGTTCCATGAAGTGCTTCTCTTCCTCCAGCAGGCTTCTGCTCTCCAAGTCCAGGCAGCCGTTCAAGTAGGGGTCTTCGGGGCAAAAGGCTTTCCGCCTGCCCCCTGACCAGGCCCCCAGGAAATAGTCTGCCAGGATGGTGTGCATTTCGTGCAGGTGATGGTCTTCCTTCAGGTACAGCTTCTGCGCTATGAGCTGCAGGTGTCTGTTGGCCCAGACCAGGAGGGTGACGTTCTTCACGTGTCTTTCTATCAGGTACCCGCTGAGACCTTCCTTGAGCCGCGCGATGTGCAGGTAAGGTACTCGCAGGGGGTTGCTGGGCCTGCTGTGCTCATGGAGCTCGCTCATGACACTGTTGTCCAGGGCCAGCACATCCTCCAGTTCCATTTCGCTCAGACCCATCTTGGCCATGGTGATGTAACCCAGAGCCCGGGAGACCAGTTTCTGGCCACACTTCTTCTCCAAGGACCAGAAGAGCTGCTCTATGCTCTCGTGAACGGTGACGCAGAGCGAGGACTCATCGACATCTTTGTGAGACCTCCAGTGCCTCACCTCCCTGAAGGTCAGGTTCACGAACATGGGCAGCGTGCACTTGGAGAACGCGTTGTTCACGTAAATCTGCTGGCCCGAGGTGACCTTCCTTTTGACTCGCAGCAGCTGGTGCTTGAGGACCTGGCTGCACATCTTCCTGTCCCGGGGAATCAGCTCGATGTAGTTGTTCTCCTCGTGGATAAGGCACCGGAGTTTCTGCAGGATCCCGTGTTTGTTGGGCAGGGTGGAGAGGACTACGCGGACGAAGCGGGGAAGGTGAGCAGGGAGCCACCACAGCTTCCGGGCCTCGTCGCCCTCCGAGAGCTGCTCGAGGGCGTCGAATATGATCACCAGCGGTCTCTGCGGCGAAGACTCGTTCAACAGGTTTATGAATAAGTCACGGAGGTCATGGATCTTCTTCGGGTAGTTCTGAACCAGGCACCGGTAGTTCGCTGCCAGCTGTTCGCACACACTCAGGAGAAGAGTCCTAAGGTCAGTACTCAGGTCTGTGCTTCCTAGAAACCGCACGACTATTACTGGGTCTGATTCTGGTCCGGCGTGTTCGTGTAGCCAGCCGTAAGCCTAAAACATAAAGGTGGCGTTTAGCATGGTCACACAGATTCACGTGCTCACACACTGCAACGCCTCTTCTTGGCAGAGGGCAGACTTCGTGGAACCCGGGCCACGCAGAGAGTCACCTAGAACCAGGAAATGGAAGAACCTTCTGAGGAGGTCAAAGGGCTGCCACAAAGCCCACGCCCTAAAATCTTTAGGTGAGCCCCTCAGGATCACTCGTCTAAAGGGAATAAAAGAGTGAGTGGTAATATTTCAGCCAAAGGCAACAGTCAGCTTGTCGTCTCAAAGTTACAAAGTGGTTCATAAACAGTAAACCTGAATATCCGGTATGGTCACGACATTTCAGAATGCTGAATCCCATTTCTGGGCACGGTTGTTGGCGCATCGTAGGTACCTAGTAAGTGTTTGATGAGTAGCTTACATAATAGTTTATGCTATTATCAAGTAAGATGTTTTCATTAATTGGATCATATAATACCATATATGGCTGAAAAAATTTCCTGTTAAATAAAATGCAATAAAAATAGTACTAAAATGACACTGAATATAATCTTTTATGACCTTTAGAGACATTTTACTATTTTGTGATGCTGTAGATTTATCATGATTATTATTTATTATGAAAATCTGGTTAAATCTGGTGAAAAGGGTTTTGCTAAATTTGTGCTTTATAATAGTTTACTATATAAACAGGAACTCATCATTCTCAATGATCTCTCTGTAGGGAACATGGAAGTACAGTGTCATTTAACAGAAGTGGAAACCAAGGTGCAGGCTGAAGAAATGACTTGTTTAGGGTTAAATGGTTAGCAGAAAACAAAGTTGGAGAAGTTAATTTGACTTTCATTCTATCTATTCATTCGCATTCTCCCCCCTCTCTCTCTCCTCTCTCTTGTTTGCTGGGCTATGGAGAGGATCTTGGTAGAAAGGTACTACAAGTGTGTTGTTGACTATCTAGGAGCCAAGGAAGCGGGCTGAGAGATGCTCAGCCAGGACAAGGGATGTGGGAGGGAAGGGCCTCCAGGAAGCCATGAGAAGGCCTCAGAAGAGGCAGAAGCAGCTCTCAGCACCTGCCAAGACCAGAGGGTGCAGAGCCCAGTTCAGAGCAGTACTGGTCATGCCAGAACTTTCTGCCCACCTTACCTTTCCTACATCTCCTCCGCTGCAGCTCTGCAGGGGTCATAAAGGTGGCTGGATTTGGTATCAGGAAGGAGGGGAAGAAGTACTGTGTGGAGAAAGAAAGGAGCCCTGGCTGGTGTGGCTCAGATGGTTGGGCGTCATCCTGTGCACTGAAGGTGTGTGGGTTCAATTCCCGGTCAAAGCATATGCCCGTGTCGTGGGCCCAATCTGTTTTTCTCTCTCCCTCTCCTATCTTCTCTCTCTCTCTCTCTCTTTCTCTTTCTCTCTCTCTCTCTCTCTCTCTCTCTCTCTCTCTCTCTCTCTCTCTCTCAATAAAAATCTTTTTTTTAAAAAAGAAAAAAGATGGCTACACTCCTGCCTACCACTGTAGATACTTTGCTTATGGTAAGCCTCAGCTGGGGGAGAGAAATGTAGACTGAAATTTTAATGATCATTTTAGACTGGAAATATTCGTTGCGGAACTGAGACTGATTTCATGCCCAGAAGCAGCTGGAGGGTGTCTTTGCTGAGGAGGGAGGATCTGTGAGATGCGCACTAGTTTCCATTCGAGTGAAGGCCAGCCCCACAGCGTGAGTCTGAACAGTGGGAGAAAACATCAAGCTGTCCTATAACCGCACCCTCCGAGTCTTCCTCTTTCAATTCACCTGTTACACCAGCAAAAGGGAAGCACTGAAGTGTCATCCAAAAAGAATAATTATAACCCAGATAGTAAACACAGAAGATGGAAATGAATATGGTCAATTTAACATTTCCCAAGTTTTCCATAAATATGCACGTAAAAGAATAGGCTTTTACCTTCTTTGCCACTTCAGCTAGCAGGAGTGTCTTCCCCGTGCACGGTCCACCATATATAATAAGCGGGTTGATGTGCCCGGTTTTGCTCGGGAGGATGTATTTATGGACTCTGGTTAGAGATTCGCACTTGTACTCATAGAAAGAGGCGTACGTTTTACATAACGAGGAATGCTGGAGGATTTCGTCGTAGAGTGTATCCGTCTCAGTGTCAAAATTCTGCTGTACCGTTGCCTGAATTATATCGATCATGTCCTCATAAAATTGCTTGCCAAGACCTTCTATGTAGTGATTTTCTATTTCCTGGGAATAGCCGAGTTTCATATCACAATGAGTGACAGACGTGTATACTCGGAGATTAGATGATGCAACAATCGTAGGAATAAATTCATCCCTGAGTTTTACCAGCTTCTCTTGGGCTTCTGGGTCCCGGATAATCCTCGGGTCTGTCCCAGTGATATCCATGTATTTCCCCATCTCCGGGATTTTCACAAATCGCTCAATGTTAGCAATTTTCCTGATGTAGCAGACGCACTTCTTCAGGAATGCTGGAGTTTGCTTGCCCAGGGCGAAGTCAAACTCATCCTCTATAGCTGCAAGCAAACAAAACCAGCTTATTGCACGAAACAAGCAACAGACCGTCAGCCCAGCTATTAAGTCTCCAGTCCTCGTGGCAGATTATTCTATAGAATAATTTCTTTGCTCCTTAATTTCCTATTTGTGTTTCCTTCACAGCCTGGGACCCAGAACAATGGGTTTTAAATACAATTCTTTCATTCTCTCTCCAGTAGCAAGGAGAGGTTGAACATAAGCATAAGAAAGTGCACCAAGTTTATATTTAGGTTATTCCTTACTTAGCTTTCCTCTCGGACCGCAGATGTCTAAGAGTGAAGAGCAGGGACCCATTGGGGCCAAGAAAGAATGAGGAAGAGGCCAAATGGCAGACCCAGTGTACTGCTTCCTGCTCACTCTCCCCTTTACATGTAGCTTCACCATTTTGTTTGAGGTGCATTGTACCCCAATCAGTTACGGGCATATATCAATATAAAAAGCATGTTTAAAATACAACCATGTTCTGATTATTGATCAATCTGAATTATCCATGTCACTGTTAAAACCACATTATATCTATTAGATCAGGTATAGAAAAATGACTTAGTATGTAACTTTATTTCTTCTAAGATAAGGCTTATAAAACATATGCTTACATACAAGTAAGTATACCTTATAAATCACTCAAGGCTCCATAGGAATATTTTAAATTAGATCCGTCGTAAGAAAAACATCACTTGTGCATTATTTTAGGGAAGAAAAATAAAAATGAATGAAATGAATTTTAAGGCCTGCAGTCTTTTTAAATCGTCCACCTGCCTTCATTTCCTTCTTTCTTCTCTCCCTCCCCCTTCGCTATCCTTCATTCAGTTGGTCTTACTGAGCACCTACTATGTGCCAGGCATGCTGTAGGTTGCTCAGGATGCAATGGAGAGAAAATAGACAATGCTGAGAGAAAAAAACCTTTATGGAGCTCCCAGTCCAGTGGAGGACAGCAGACATGAATCACAGAGCACCACTAATAAATGCATTTTGATAGTTTCAGTCCCAGGAAGAATAACGTGATGCAGTGACAGAAAACAATCAGGGGTGGGGAGGAGGGTGACCCTAATCCTCTTGGAGAGGCCAGGAAAGGCGGTAAGTATTGAGCTGGAGTCTGACGGGAGCATGGGGTGAGGGGGTGGCACTCAGGATGCACAGAGCTGGTCATAAGCGGAAAACACTGCCATGTGTGTCCACAACTCCAACATCAAGCAAGACTTAAAACACACCTGTATTCTATACAGTGACTATTAAGGCAGGTGGGGATTTTATTTTAAAATGATGTCTTTTAGTGGGACTCCCGTAATAATATTTCTTCAGTGATTGATCAAAATTCGTGACCGAAGAAGATATGTTTATAGCTACCAGTGTTGAGTGAACTGTGTCATTTGCATCAGTATATTTTACTGAGGTTTTTAATCAGACCACTTGATTAAGGAGGCCAGTCTAGTCTTCTTTCTCTATAAGAGCAGGGGCTCCTTACAATGTAGACGAGGAAAGATTCAAGACATCTCGACTGTATGAGCTCCGGCAGAGAGCAGCCTTCGGCCCACATCTCTCCCAGGCATCTGTGTGAAATGCTAGGAGCCACGCTGGACTGGCTCGGTGCTGCATTCTCAGTCTCATGAAGAGAGACAAGTGGCCAAACCATAAACTTACACATAATGAATGATAACCAGGACTTGCACTGCTACCTCTGACTCTGGAAAACACGTCAACTGTCACCTAACCAACATGGGGTATCACTCTATCGGCAAGAGTATATTCCAGGGTCAACTGTAGTATGTTTTATATTTTCAGAAATCTTGAAAATATGAATACTCACAATCAGGAGTGTTGATAATAAATGCAGCATAGAGATACAGACAAAGCAAGCTGGTAGAGCCCATCTAAGCTTGCCTCAGGGGGAAAAAGACAGGCTGTACATAAGAGTGCCTGGTTGATGGTTTAGACCTAATAAATACACTTAGTGGCCAGATTATTACGATATCTGAATGCATAATAACCTGGTCACTCAGTGTATGTGTATGCATATATGTATTCACACACATATACATATACATATACACTTATATACACACACATACACTGAGTGGCCAGATTATTATGTGTTCAGATAATATAATAAATATAATATAATATAATAAATATAATATAACATATATATGTATTAGAGGCCTGGTGAATGAATTTGTGCATGGGTGGGGTCTGGCCAGCCTGGCCAGGGAGAGGGGATATGGACAGTTGGCCAGCCTGCCTGCTGGTTGAATTCCTGGTCAAGGGAACAATATGCATATTAGCCTTTTATTATAAAGGATTATTATATAGGATATACACTGAGTGGCCAGATTATTATGCGTTCAGAGATCATCATAATCTGGCCACTCAGTGTATACCTGTATAAAAGAGCCATCAAAGATGAAGTCAATTCCAGAGTTATTTTTAGAAGCAAAGTGCATCATCATGATTTCAGGGGACTTTTATGAATAATTTCTGATATATCCTTGTCTATAATTATTATAAACTTCTCCCTTCTTTCCTATGCAGTATTTGTTTTCTCTCCTTGCATTTTTCTTAATATCCGAAAACTGAACCAGTCACAGCACCTGGTAAAAGACATATTACGAGGACAGGCCTAGCCCTGGTAACTAGCATTCATGAGACATTAGTCTCTCTACTCTCCCCTCAGTTTTGACTATAGAGTACCATTTTGAAGTCTAATTTATTTCTCTCCCTCTCCTATTATATAAAAATGCAAAGCTTTCCAGATTCTAGTTAATATTCATATTTTCAAAATTTCTGAAACTATAAAATATTAGAGGCCTGGTGCATGAATTTGTGCATGGGTGGAATCCCTCAGCCTGGTTGGCAATTAGGGCAGATTGGGGCATCTCGTCCAGTTCCGACTGGGGCCAGCCAGCAAGGGTGGAGGTAGGGGTACTGGGAGGCTGGCTGGCCAGGGGGAGGAGCCTCAGGAGGTTGGAGGTTGGCCAGCCAGCCAGGGGGGACGAGCCGTGGGAAGTTCTGATCGGGGGCCGGTCAGCTGGCAGGGGGCAGAGGCTGTGGAGGTTGGCCAGCAGTAGGAGGTTGGCTGTGGGAGCTCACTGACCACCAGGGGGAAGCTCCTGCATTGAGCATCTGCCCCCTGGTGGTCAGTACGCATCAAAGCGACTGGTCGACCTATTGTTCCTGTTTTTTGGTCATAATGGTCACTTAGGCTTTTATATATGTAGATACTACATGTCCCTTGAACAACATGGGTTTGAGGTGTGCAGATCTTATATGTGGAATTTTTTTCAATAAATATGTAAAGTACTGAAAATGTATTTTCTCATCCTTATGATTTTATTAATATTTTCTTTTCTCTAGCTTACTTTTTTTGTAAGAATACAGTCTGTAATACATATACAAAATATGTGTTGATCAAATGTTTATATTATTGGTAAAGCTTCCAGTCAACAGTAGGCTATCAGTATTTAAATTTTTGGGGGTGTCAGGTTATGTGTGGACATGTGACTGCACAGTAGGATTGGCACCCCTAACCCACACATTGTTCAAGGGTTATCTGTACATCCATTTCAAAGAATGGGTACTTCTCCAGCAATTTTCATTGTGCAGATATGGTCTTAAAATGAGTTTGAAATACAAAATAAATAAAACTGTTCTGAGCATGTATATCTGTAAGCAATGTAACCCCAAGCAGAAAACAAATGACTTGTAGTAGTAGTTCATACTACATAGTATGAAATTATTTATCCTCCTGAATATCTATGTGAACAGAGTTGTTTAGTGTGGAGAAAATTAGAAGTGTTTGGCGTTGAAATATCTGAACGCTTGAGCTGTATGAGTCTGAAGAGAGGATGCCTTTCCCAAACTGATGTTTCTTGCCAAGAATAGGAGAGCTTTTGCTGTGGGCATTATTTTTTTTTCTAACACAGCATGCTTTTAAAACAGGGTGGTTTTTCCTTTGATAAAGATGAAGATCCAGAGCCTCAAAAATGGATCAACAAGATCCCAAAGGACAGGGATATTTGTTCATCTGTGTATTCAGAAAACACTACTCATTCCTGCCAATTTTAGTGTTTTCAGGAAGATTTAAAATAAGACCTAAGTTTTGACAGCTTGCAGAGAATGACTTTGTCAGAATTCTTTATAATTTCTCTGAGCTGGAATCCATGTATCCAGGGAGAATAGTATCAAGTGCTGTTTAGGTTTTCACAAACGCTTTGCTATCATTCTCTAAACCAATCTGAAAATGCAACCACGGTTGCTTCTTCTTCAGTAATTCTTTACTATTGACTTTCAGATAAATGCTACTTTTGGCTCTGATTCCTTCTATCATTCAGCTCAAACATCATTTCCTTATTCCCCTCTCCATCTACATCTGGACCCACCCATCCTTTATCAGGCCCTATTAGCCTATTGCTATTTTGTTCTATACTCATCACTTATCCTTTCTGAAATGACCTCATTCATTTATTTGATTATTTGCCTATCATTTATCCCCCCTGCGCCGCCCTCCCATAAACACAAACTAAAAAATAAGTTCTGGGAGAGCAGAGACCTTGCCTTCTCTTCCTGATTGTACCCCTAGTGCCTAGCACATAGCATAAACTCAATGAATGCTTACTGAGTGGGTGAGTGAGTGAGTGAGTGAGTGAATGAATGAATGAACAAATGAACAGTTTAACTGGCTGGGTATGGTCTATTATATCTAGCATGCTCTGACTTCTTTCAAAAAGTACATTTTCTAGAGAAGTCCTCAAATGAAGTAAAGGCTTATCGACGAGTTAAAAATAAAAGAACATTTGTCTCTTCAGGAGATGGAGACACTTAGGAAAAATTGAATGTTGTCAGGTAGTATACATGTAACACAATAAAAAAAATAAAAAAAATTAAAAAATTCAATTTTCAGACCTTTACCATTTTCTTCTTCTTCCTCTTCTTAAAGAATACCTTTCAGAATTTCATATAATAATCTGAACAATAAAGATTTATTTTAAAAAATTCAATTTGCAGAACCATGAAAGGGAAGCAGTGAATGCGTCTATTATCTGTTCCTTAGTGCATTGAGGATCTACAAAAATTACCTGAGAACAGGTACCTCTTAGCTTGGCTGTGCTTCATTTTCCCCTGGTCATGTAGCAGTTTCACAGCGGCCTTAAATATATTTTTGATCTCATCGGATATCTCTCGCCAGGTCTTCTCCTTCTCCGCAGGGGCAGGAGGCTGCATCTACGGAAATGTGAAAGTGAGATACTGAAGAGCAAAAGAAGTATTATTATTTGGAGGTTTCTGTGTGCCAGTACTATGACAGTACCTGACACTCCCACTAACGCCAAAAGTTAGAAATTGTTCCCATGTTGTATGTGAACTTGCCCAAGTTACACAAGGGTGTGAATCCCAACAGGATGCATTTGCTGGGCTTTCTTATTATACCATGATGCTCCCTCTTGGTTTTTGATACAAATAGCATAACAGAATCATACCCTTAATAGTCTCAAAGAGGAAGGAAAGTTAAAGGGGAAGTGCTCATATGTTATAATTTAATTGTTTCTTCTTCTTTTGTTTTTCTGATCTTCTAGGAAATAAAACAGGAGGATTGCCTACCAAGAAAGTAACATTCAAATACTTATTTATTTATTTATTGTCCAAAGAGTGTATTTGAATGGAATTTTCACAAAACCTGGAATATTTTCCCAAAATGGAAAGCAAAGGTAAAAACTATAGGCACTATATGGTGTATCCATGACAGGGCTCAAAACTAGTCAAATGAGATTTGGCAGAAACTGGAAAGAGTAAACTGCCAGTCCTGTTTTGAAGTTCAGAGTGTATGGCTCCACCTGAGGCAATCCCAGCTCTGATGCTTCCTCCAGCCACACTTGCTCTCCATTTGCTCTGGGAGGACTTGGAGTGGATCCATGCAGACCTCCGCTGGCTCCTGAGAGACAGCCCAACACACAGCAACATGCTGTGTGTTCCCACTCATCCTTTCAAAGCCATCAACCAATTCCTTTTCCTGCCTGCTCCTCCAAAGTATTTAAAAAGGTTTTATGTTGCCCTAGCCCAGTGCTCGGCAAACTGCGGCTCGAGAGCTGCATGCAGCTCTTTGGACCCTTGAGCGTGGCTCTTCCACAGAATACCACGGCCTGGGGCGAGTCTATTTTGAAGAAATGTCATTAGAAGAAGTTTAAGTTTAAAAATTTGGCTCTCAAAAGAAATTTCAATCATTGTACTGTCGATATTTGGCTCTGTTGATTAATGAGTTTGCCGACCACTGCCCTAGCCGATTTTGTGCAGTGGTTTGGAGTGTCAGATCCCAGGTCCGATTCTGGTCAAGGGCACGTACTTTGGTTGCAGGCTCGATCCCCGTATCTCTCTGATGTGTGTAGGAGACAGTGTCTCTCTCACATCAATGTTTCTCTCTTTGTCTCTCCCTCTCCCTTCCACTCTCTCTAAAAACCAATGAAAAAATATCCTTGGGTGAGGATTAACAACAACAAAAAGTTTTATGTCTACAATCAATTGACAATAATTATGAACCGTAATAAACCTAAAACTTGGATGAATGACATGTTAGATATTTTAAGATGCCTGTTATACACCTTACGTAATAATTTCAGGCTAACATTTTAAGTAGATAACTTAATACTATTTTTGTAGAAAACTAAATTCACACGGATAATCAGAAATGTTCCCAGTCATGCAATGTAAAGGTAACACAGCTGAAAATTGGAATATGAGCTTGACACACACACACACACATACATGTTAAACATTCATATTTAACAACCATTTATGCAGAAATATCTCGTGTGGTTTAGAGAATAACTTAAATTTCCCCAGAGGATCACAGACTCAAATGAAGAAGGGATAACTAAAACCAGTGAAACAGCACCAGGTGAGCACCTGGCCCCCAAACCACCGTGTGGACTTGGTTTCTCGAGGGATCGTGGTTAGATGGTTACACTGACTAGCTACTACCTTTACTCTCGGCTCATTTAACTGGGAAATGGTTAGGGTTTACCTAGTATTTCTCTCCATAGAAGCAATATGCTTGCAGATAATTACTTTGAAAATATGCCTGTGAGGGAGAAGAAATACAACCAAGGATTCTGACATTATTTCATATTGCATGGAGAAAACGCTTTAGGTTAAACACCAGAACAATAAATACGCAAGGTCCTTCCATGAAGAACTGGGTTGCCAACACAGGGCTCTCCTCTTCTTAGAGCTGCCTGGGGCTAAAGGTACCCGCTGTCTTCCTTGGAAGACGGATGGAATCTACGCCTTCTTATCAGTCTCTCCTGCAATGAAGAGACCCACCCATTTTCTCTTCCTCTGTCATTCAGTTTTAGGAAAAACATCGTGGATACAGTTAGGATTCAAGTTGGAGAGGGAACAATAATGTTTCTATCACACTCATGTATGAATCAACCTCACTTCAAGATGCTTAAGATTTAAGAACATACAGTACATTTGTATGAAATGTTAAAGGGAAATGTTGAATTAAAAAATAAGAAACTATAAAAATACATTTAAAAATACCATCCCAGCAATCAGATAAACAAAACAAAAACGAACAAACAAACAAAAAAAACCTTTCACAAAATTAAAAGTACAACTGTTGAACTTAACTCACTGTATGGACACAATGAATACAGGTGAAGAAAAAAATACATGAACTGGGAGAAAGATTTAAAATAATCTTCTGGAAAGAAGCAAAGAGGTAAGAAAATTGATAATGTGAAAGAGGATGAAGAGACATGGAAGACTGACTGAGATGGTCTAATGTCCATCTAATAAAAGAGCAAAAAGGAAAGAACAGAGGAAATAGAGGAAAGATTATTTGATGAGATGATGGCTGAGAACTTTCCACAACTGGTAGGATACATGAATTTACAAACATAAGAAGCATGACACATATTAATGAGAATAAATAGACATATAGCAAAATGGGAAAAATAAGAATATTTTCAGAGAAACAAACACTGAGAAAATGTTTCTCTCTTAGTTGAGCTTCATTAGCGGAACTTCCAAAAGATATAGTTCAGGAAGAAGGAAATGACCCCAAAAGGAAAGTCTGAGGTGCTAAAGAGAAAAGCCAGTCAAAAATGGGAAGGTTTCTGCCCTGGCCCGGTGGCTCTGTTGGTTGGGGTGTCATCCATTTCACCGAAAGGTTGCAGGTTAGATTTCCAATCAGGTCACATCTCTAGGTTGTGGGTTTGATTCCCGGTTGGGCGGGTACAGGAAACAACAGATCAATGTTTCTCATCCTCCCCCCACCACTTCCTCTCTCTTCCTCTCTCTCTCAAATCAATAAACTATCCTTACGTGATGATAAAAAAAATTAGAAGGTTTCTAAGCCTTGGATTTTGTTGTTAAAAGGAAATTTAGGGCTCAACACAGAATGGCGTTGAGTCCACCACTCCGGATGACACAAGCAGTTTAAAGTCAGGGCAACTTACTGCGTTTTTATGGCCTTTCAGCATTTCTGACTTGGGTCTGAGGTAATAAGCTGCTGGCACCGAGTTCTCATCTCGACAATACCACTCTTCCAGTAACTTGGTCTCCAGCTTTGCCTCGATGGCAGCGTCCAAAATCATTTCAAACTCCGAGGCCTCCACTTCTCCGGGGATCCGGATGTTCCCATATTTTTCCCCTAACAGTCCCTGTGTATCAACAAGAAAGGTCAGGTTAGTGTATCATCAAGAAAGTTCACGTTAGTATTCACATCACGAAGTCACTCAATGAATATGACCAATAGGTTCCAATGAGCAATGTGCCACCAGGTTTCTTGTTTAATGGCATTGGCTACTCCTCGCCCCCACATGAATTATTTTATAAGTGAAATTAGATGAACCACATTGTAATTATAGTAAGTTCTTCACATACTGAGAAATGAGGTTGCATATCATTTTAGACATTCAAAATACAGAATTCTGTAGCAAATTTATTTTCCCAAAGTTTACATAACATAATAAAAGTTGTTCTATTCGTAAGATTTGTTGTTTATGACAGAAAAATGACATGCTGGACCCTGAAATATTAAAAACACATAAGCTCTCAAACAAAATAAGCACTTTTTTAAAAGTTAATAGTACGATTAAAAAATTATTGATTTCAGAGAAGAAGGGAGAGGGAGAGGTAGAAACATCAATGATGAGAGACTCATTGATCGGCTGCCTCCTACACACTCTCTAACTGGTGATCAAACCCACAAACCGGGCATGTGCCCTGACCAGGAATCGAACCAGGACCTCCTGGTTCATAGGTGGATGCTCAACCACTGAGCCATGCCAGCCGGGCAGTTGTATGACTTTTAAGCTCCAGATGTACCCAGCTATAAATGAAAGAAGTATGACGTCATTGAATGTGATGCTACTAGCCACCTCACTGAAAATATGAGCAAGATCCCATTTTCCTACTATTAAATTGGCAAAGGACAACACGCTCAGTTTTATGTGAGGGTGTGGGAAAATACCCATATGGTGCTGATGGGTGTGAAAATTGATCCGACACTTCTTTGGAGGTTATTCTGGCAATATATATTAAAAGCCTTAAAAATATATATATAAAACTTTTGAGTTGGCAATTTTTTTTCTGGGATTTTGTCTTTAGGAAAAAATGATGAATGTACTAGAGATTTAACAGAATATGTCGGCTGAACCTGTTTTATCAGTAAAGAGCTTGGTATAACAACCTAAGTGCTCAGCAAAGTGGGGCATTGCCATATTTTATGATATCTTTATTCAAAGGATGTATCAAATTACGTTCTAGAACTCTATGGACATAGAGTTTATAACATAGAAGGGTGTTTATTATAATATACTCTGAGTCAGTGGTTGGAAAACTCATTAGTCAACAGAGCGGCAAACCGCGGCTCATAAGCAGCATGTGGCTCAGAAGACAGTTTGCCGACCATTGCTTTGAGTGGAAAGGTAAGTTACAAAACAGTATGTATAAGATGATTCCAATGTCTCCTTTTGCAAGCAAGTTGAATGGAGGAACTCTACATTGGTCTCTGTTAATTCATATGGTCTAGGAAGGCTCAGAGAGGGCTCTTTTGAGATAAGGGTGTTCTAACTTCAACTCAGTGTATCAGCCTGAAGGCCAAGGAAAAATTTAAATCATTTTAATCTGCATTTGATTTGGACCAAATGAGCATGGACCTTTAAGGGTAGCCAACCTAGTGATTATCCTATTACCCTTGGCTAATTCTGGATAAGGACAGTGAGCATCCTCAGCCAGGGCTCCTTGTGACTGTCACAAAGAGTGAGGTACTAGTGCTGGGATAAGGCATCAGCAAAGCCACATGGGCACACTAGGGAAAAGGAAGACTGTCAACAGTAGCCACAGGAGAAATCCAAAAAGCATACAAGTTTGGCCATGGCTGGAGGACCTGGTGGACAGGCAGACATTTAAATAGGGGACTTAGTAACTGACAGTTCTCCATCTCCAGGAAGATCATGGCCTCAGCTATTGAGCTCCAAGGCTGGATTCTGGACACGAAGTGGAAAGAAGACAAAACAGTGACTAGTCAAACAAGATCATGTCCCACGGCTGGAGTGGCATTACTGCACTAGCAACTTATAAATGGTTGGTCCTTCATCTTCTCTCTGCCCTAAATAAGGTTGGTCTCAAAGGCGAGGGCAGGGTCAAGTCTCTGGATCAGTTTCTAAAATACACTCCACGGATTACCTGCACCTGGATTACCCAGGGGCTTGTTAAACTATGGGTTACTAAATCTCTTTTTGGACCTAAAGGGCTCTGTGGTTAGGGAACCTAGGAATTTGGATTTTAAAATGAGGTTATACCTGAATCTAGAATTTGGGAGCCCCTGAACTGGATGGGCCATATGAGGTCACATGAATAATGGTCAGCCAGCACTGCAGGGGTAGGACGGGGAACACAGCAAATCATCATAAAAATCGAAGGTTATTTAAAAATAATTGTTTATTTGAGCCGAACAGCTGGCACCAAATGCTAAAATTATTTGATCATATAGCAAGGCAAATGTTCCTTAGAGATTACCGGAGAAGAAAAATATCCTCATCTAATTCACATCACAGATATATATTGAGCGCCTACTATGTATAAAGAAACTCCAGAAAAGTAATAATGTGCTTAGGCCTAAAGTTACTTATTGGATTGTTCTCTTCTTTTCCTTCTCTCTATCGATTCCTCCTGTAGGTGGAATGCTCATAAATCATGAAGCAGTTACTTTTCAAGTGCCTGAGACAGGATCCTGCCTCAGACTTACCTTACTTTTTTGAGAATTAGCAAAAAAGAGAAATAGCAGGAGAGCAGATTGCTACCATAGTTTTCAGGAAGACTTTTCTGGGTTCTGTGTGGATATAACTCTAAGGTAACACACAAAAATGCCTATATTGGCCCACACAGGCGGAGAGAGGTGATTTAGAGAGTCAGTTTGAGTCATTTGCAAAGTCCAGCTCATATCGTCAGTGGCTCAAAACAGGACCAAGTCTAAGAAGCTAGAAGTAAGAGTAGAGGTGGCAAGATGCAATCTGGTTTTGGTTTCCTAATCAGCCTATTCCTTAGCTCTGTATCCATGGCGAGTATGCATGGATGACCTCTGGGCAGTCACAGAAATTCTGAGCCAAAGGCCTCCCTCTCTGTTCACAACAGCAGTAGAATGTTCACTCCCACCGGCAAAAGAGAATCAGATTTTCCACATCCTTTTGACCTCAACGTTTAAGAAACTCATCTTTCACTTAAACCAACTTTGTCAGTTTGTAGGAGAAATTTGGTGGAGATTTGAGGGGCTATATTTGATTTTGCATTTAGGTTGATGTTTATTAGTTACACCCTTGATAAATCTGCTTGTGCGACCCTGTGTGGGAGAAATGCGTAAGTCTGGAATAATGTTCAACTTTTTATTGGATCGTTTAAACACTCTATCAACACATATGAGCATAAACATACGGGGTTTCACTTGTATGTAGAAATCTATAATCACCTCTCCCACCCACCTGGTTAAGTGTGAAAACATATTTAAATTGGCTCGTTCTTTTTGATTCAGGTGTTACATATGTGTCCTTATTCCCCCATTACTCCCCACTTCCCATTCATGCTCCCACCCCCCTGTTATCTGTGTCCATTGACTAGGCTTATATGCATGCATATAAGTTTTTTGGTTGATCTCTCCCCTTTACCCCCACCCTCCCCTTCCTTCCCTGAGGTTTGACGTTCTGATTGATGTTTCTCTGTCTCTGCATCTATTTTTGTTCATCAGTTTATGTTGCTCATTATATTCCACAAATGAGTGAGATCATGTGATATTTATCTTTCTCTGCCTGGCTTGTTTCACTTACCCTAATGCTCTCCATCTCCATCCATGTTATTGCAAATGGTAAGAATTCCTTCTTTTTTTTACCACAGCATAGTATTCCATTGTGTAGATGTACCACAGTTTTTAACCCACTCATCTGCTGATGGGAACTTAGGCTGTTTCCAAATCTTAGCTATAGTGAATTGTGCTATGAACATAGGGGTGCATATATCCTTTCTGATGGGTGTTTCTAGTTTGTTGGGACATATTCCTAGAAGTGGAATCACTGGGTCAAATGGGAGCTCCATTTTTAGTTTTTTGAGGAAACTCCTGCATTGGGTGCATATATGTTTATCAGAGTTATGTCCTCTTGTTGTATCAATCCCTTTATTATTATGAAGTGGTAAATTGGCCCATTCTTAAACAGTGAAGATAAGTCCTATTAGGTAGAAAGCAATAATCCAACTGAGTGCTCACATACAATCTGGCAGTTAAGTCCAAATTTGATGAAAAGTTTATGAAAATTTTCTAATATTTTTAAACTAGAGGCCCAATGCACAAAATCCATGCAAGAGTAGGCCTTCCTTCCCCTGGCTGCCAGCACCAGCTTCCCTCTCACACCTGGGACCCGGGCTTCCCTCGGGCCGCCGGCAGACAACCAGGACATGGGCTTCCCTCACAGGCCCAGCTATGTCCAGGAGGTCATTCAGAAGAATGTCTGGCCTAATTAGCATATTATACTTTTTTTTTATTGAAGATGTAGTTTCTACGTGTAAAATTCTAGCCTCAGAAATACTTCCAGATGCTGTGGAACTAGACAGAGTTAGTAGTTGCTCAACAATATAAATGTACTAAATGCCACTGGATTGTGCCTTTAAAATGGTTAATGTTGTGTTATATGAACTTCATCTAAAAAAAGTTCCCAGTTGTCATGAACTCAATAGTCATGAACTTAAATATAAAAGGACACTCTACTTTTTGTATCTTCCTTTCCTTCTTTGTGGGTTGATACAGATCTAGCTAAGCCACTGCTTTCAAAGGCTTAGAGGGAACATTTCCTAAGCCTTCAATTGATTTGTCTTTTCCACGGGGCAGATGGCGAATCCTCCTGCCCCCACTCTGCTCCTCATGTGCAGTTCATTCTGCCTAAGCTTGCCATGTGAGGCCCTTTGGGGTCTGAGAGTGATGGTGTGCAGTTTTTATTGTAGCAAACAGAACAGAGGGGTTGAAGTGTTCTCCATGGTCCTGGTGACCTCAGTATGTCCTTGCCTTTGCTCTGTGGTGGGATGTCAGGAGAGAGGTGAGGGTGGAGTCTTTTGGGGGGTTAGGGATGCCATTCTTTGCAAAGAGGTGGGCAAGTGCTCCCTGGGTTGCTGTTTAGGAGCCATTACTCATGGGGGCAGCTGGAAGGGAAAGGAGAAATCCCCACCCCCAACTAGTGCTATGACATGTTGAATAACATGCTCTTTAGTAAATGCCTGATTACTCCTTACCCGGTCACCAAGTAAGGCAGGTGGGACCATTCCTTCCCTTCCATAAGCTCCCCCTTTATTATTAAAATAAAACCCACTTATTTGCATAGTATCTCCCTCATCTACAATCTCATTTAATATTCATAATCCTGTGAAGCAGGGTGAGTTGCAGAAGGATGTGTCCAGGCTCATAGGCATCAACTGGCTTGCCCAAGACGACCTCTCTACGAAGACACAGCACTTGAACATAGGCTCTTCAATTCAACAACTTTTCTTTCTATTTGTTCAAGTCACATGCTACGCTACCTTCTGACAGGGACTTCAGGTGACTTATATGCTTGTGCTGGCTCTCCAGCTGGTGCCCTTGGCCGGGCACACCTGCAGGCACACTGCTCAGGATGACGACGGCACGTCCAGCGCTGTGGCTGTGGGTGGTGGCAATCTCGTCATCTGACTTACGGCTAGGTGGAGGGATAAAGATGGTTGTGATGTATTCCCTGGGGCTCAGAACCCGTCTGCCCACTCAGAGCTCCATCGTGGAGTAATGCCACCAAACCAGATCAAAGGGTCGGCTGTCCCTGCCGCCCACACTTAATATTCTTAATGTTTTTCAAAGTCACGAGTCACCTTCACAACGGACTCTTCAATTTTTAAATGCAAACACAATATAAGGTCATTTGAAGTGGACTGCAACTCGGTTACTCAAAATTTATTTCACTGTCGAAAGATGCAAGCGTAAATGGAGGAAAGGGGACGTACTGGCTAATTGTGTGTGCCAACCTGACCAGCCCATGGAATGCTCAGACATTTGGCTGAGCACTGTCTGGGTAGGTCGGGGAGGTGTTTCTGGATGAGATTAGCAGCCAGAACCAGCAGCCTGAGTCAAGCAGACTGCCTTCTCCAATGCGAGCAGACATTATCCAGCCCATCGAGGGCTGGAACCGAACAAAATGGGGGAGGAAGGGAGCATTCCCTCTGGCTGCCTGGCTCTGCATGAGCTGGGACACTTTCTTCTGCACTCAGACCGGGAAGTCCACCATTGGCACTGCCGGGTCTCCGGCCTTTGGACTCAGGCTGGGGCTATACCACTCACTTTCTTGGGTTTCCAGATGCAGAGGGCAGATCATGGGACTTCTCAGCCTCCATAATCAAAGGAGCCAGTATTTTTTAAAATATATTTTACTGATTCCATAGGGGAGAGTTGAGCCTGCAACACGGGCATGTGCCCTTGACCAGAATCGAACCCAGGTCCCTTTCATCCGCAGGCTGACCTCTGTTCACTGAGCCAAATCAGAGAGGGTGAGCCAATTCTTTATAATAAATATTTATATGTACATATTCTTTGTGTGTGTGTGTGTAACATATCCTTTATGTAGAATATATATCCTTTATATATAAACATGTTTTATATATACACATATATAACCTCAACCATATATATGTAATGTATTATGTTATCTTAACCATACATGTATATGTATTTGTATATTTATGTGTGTGTGTGTGTGTGTGTGTGTGTGTGTGTGTGTGTATCCTACTAGAAATCTGGTGCATGAAGTTTGTGCACGGGAGGGGGGGCGGAATGTTCTTCAGCCCTGCTCCCTCTCCAATCTGGGACTCCTTAAGGGATGTCTGACTGCCCGTTTAGGCCCAATCCAGCAGTTGGACACCCCTCTCACAATCTAGGACTGCTGGATCCCAATTGCTCACCTGCCTGCCTTCCTGATTGCCCCTAACCATTCCCCTGCCAGCCTGATTGATGCCTAACTGCTCCCCTTCCAGCCTGTTTGTCCCTAACTGCCCTCCCCTGTAGGCCTGGTCACCCCTAAATGCCCTCCCCTATGGGCCTGGTCATCCCTAACTGCCCTCCTCTGAAGTCCTGGTTCCCCTCACCCCCCCAACTTCCCTTCCCTGCAGGCCCCATCACTCCCAACTTCCCTCCTCTGCCAGCCTGGTCAGCCCTAACTGCCTTCCCCTGCAGGCTTGCTCACCCTCAAGTGCCCTCCTTTGCAGATCTGGCCCCTCCCAACTGCCCTCTCCTGCTGACCTGATCGCCCACAACTGCCCTCCCTTTCAGGCCTGGTCCCTGCCAACTGCCCCCGCTGCTGGCCATCTTGTGCCCACGTGGAGGCAGGATCTTTTGATCACATGGGGGCAGTCATCTTGTGTGTTGGAGTGATGGTCAATCTGCATATTACGCTTTTATTAGATAGGATAGAGGCCTGGTGCAGGGTGGGAACCAGCAGGTTTGTGCTGAGGGGTGTCCTGGATCAGAGTAGGTGTTCCCTTGGGGCATGGGGTGGCCTGGGCAAGGGGCCTGTGGTGGTTTGCAGGCCAGCCACACCCCCTGGCAACCCAAGCAGAGCCCCTGGTATCTGGGATTTATTTATCTTCTACAATTGAAACTTCGTAGCCTTGAGTGGAGCCAAGCCTTCTGCTTGCTTCCCAGCAGCAGCCATTGGAACTTTGTTGCCTTAGGACCAGGGTGCGGGGAAAGCTTGGCTCCTCCATTGCCAGGGGCAAACCAAGCCTCCCTCCTGCTTCTCTGTGGTCATAGCCATCTTGGTTGGGTTAATTTGCATACTCACTCTGATTGGCTGGTGGGCATGGCTTGCAGTGTAGTGGAGGTATGGTCAATTTGCATGTTACTTTTTTATTAGATAGAATAGGTTCTATTTCTTTGGAGAATTGTGGCCATTACAGGCGTGATATGGAAATAAATTTGGAAATAATGACAAGTGACTAAACTATTATCTGTTAGAACTAGATAATGTCCACAAAACAGATGATCTGAATAAGATATTTAAGAAAGGCCATATCTTGGGCACCAACAGACTTAAGGATAATATCTTTAGAAGACTGTTAATCTGTCAATCATTAAGACACACTCTTGCATGCAGGGTTGCCCAGGATGGATGTTGGCAGACATATTTAGCACATAAAGTTTAGTGTTTTCATTTCAGAGTATTCAATCATCCAGATATCCATGGTGGAGTTCACAGTTTATAACAATTTGATATTTACTGGCATTTGTCTATGGGTGAAATAGACAAATGCCACAATTTTCCACAATTTATACATAGTGAGCCTTTTTTTCACATACTGCAAAAATGAGATTCTGAAATAGTACACATAGACAAAGAGATACATTCATGCACACGATTACTCAACTAATAAAGAAAGGCTATTTGAGGTTAGGAAAAAGCAAGGTATTAGGAGTAACGTGGCAAGTCACTTCACCTCCGAATCTCAGCTTTCACGATGTGAAGGGAGATATTAATTTAGATACATTCATCTGACCACATACCCACTCTGCCTTATTGTGAGAATTAAATAGTTAGTCTAGGTGAAAGCGCTCTGGGAAATATAAAACACGTGGCTAGACATAAGGCACCACTCCTTCACTGAAACATAATTTATAGAGAAACAGACATATTCAGCATATTCCACCATGCACACATATAACAGGAATAAAAGCTGAGAAGTACTGCTGGATAGATGGGTAAGGGAATGAAATACCTCTTGATGGAAAAAAGAGAAACAGAAGAGAGAAAGGAGGTAAAGGATGTAGAGATAGGTGCATACAAGTGGTAAGAAGGTGATAAAATGTGTGGAAAAGAGGCTTAAAAGAATTGTGTTTGGTTAACTGCTGGCGAGGTGCAACCGCAGCAACAGATGTATGGAGTTAACCTTAATAGAGAACACGGGGTACTTTAGGGGCCGCTGACAGCCCCCAGGGGAAACAAGTTTTCAAAAATGAAGCAATTTGTATTAACGGTGTGTTAATAACTACGTTTGTGAGAATCAAATTAAACTCAACTCTTGTAAAAAAGAAGAGCAGCATTGGTATAGACTGAACTGTCCCAGAATTCGTAGGTTAAGTCCTAAGTTCTGTACTGGAGAACTGATCCTTTAAGGGGGTGATTAAGGTTAAATGAGATTATAGGGGTGGAGCCTTGGTCGCCTAGAACGGGTGCCCTTATAAGAAAAAACACGAGAAACAGGAGGCCTCTCTGCCAAGTGAAGACACAGCGAGAAGGCAGCTACTTTCAAGCCAGGAACAGAGTCCTGACCAGCACCTGACCTGCTGGCACGCTGGCCTCAGACTTCCACACTCCAGAATTGTGAGTAGAAACATTCCTACTGTTTCAGTCACACGTTATATAAGACGTTGTTGTGGCAGCTGGAGCTGACTAATACAAGCTCAAAGAGAACAAAATGAAGCAGATGTTGTCCATTGCTGTCTTGATGGCATGATTTACCAATTTCGTTTATACAGCAGAATAACTTAATGCTAATAGTAATCCTCAACGCTATTAACAATCTAGTTTGAGAGTCTCCGCTTTCTCACAATCAAATTATAATGCTACCTTTTCTGAAAGCGGATATTCATGGTTATGAAACCCACTGCTGAACTTAAACTTCTAGCAATAACAATTCTGCTATTTTCCCTGCTTGTAAGATGCTTGTATCTATGAGGAAGTTTCATTACCTTCAAAATACCGAGCACCAATATTCTTCTCTGGAAACATCAGAACTAAGGAAGCTACCATAGGGTGAAAGGCCTGGGTAGCAGAACCCAGGGAATGGAGCCATTTTGAGGTTTGCAGGTAATCTGCACCAGTTCCAAAGCAGAGAGCACAACCCCACCAGTTACCTGATGAAACTGGGAAATGTGTCAGGATTGTTGGAATTCTAAAATGCTAGAGAAAAAAGATTCACTCAAGGAAGTGAATACAAAAGAGCAAGGATGGAGGTGGGGTGGGGTGGGAGGTGAGGGTGTGGTGTGTGTGTGTGTGGGGGGGGAAGGAGTGGGGAGAGAGTTCTGGACATGTTAGAAGTGAGATATCTACTTTTCACACGGTGCGCTCCACAAAGCCATTAGAAATAGAGATCTGTGGGCCAAAAGAGCCATCTGGCTGGAACAGCAGTGCTGGAAGGCACCATGCATTCACTCGGCAACTATTTATTGAGCACCTAACTTACAGGTGGACCAACCATTTCGGTTTGCCCAGGGCTGTCCCAAGTTGAGTGCTGGAAGTTCCAGAAACTTCATTCCCAGGCAAACCAGGGCAGGGTGACTCTAACAAGATGGTCATGGTCTTTGTTCCTTTTGAGCTTCCATTCTAGGAGAGCCTTCAGATAGGGGCATAAGTCACTTTATTGTGCTTCACAGGTGTTGCTGAAGGCAAGATTCCCCCACCAGCAAAACTATTTATGATCCACTGTATCACCATCCTTGCTTTACTGTGGTGTTCTGGAACTGGCAACATCTCAGGGGTATGCCTGTCTCTGTATGGGCTAGAGAGCTCAAGGGAGAATTACAGAGTAGAAAGAGAGAGGGCTGAGGACATGAGCCTTTATGTGGGTGCAGAAGCAGGAGCAGGAAGAGTGGAATGATGTCACAGAAGTTCAGAATGAAAGAATGATAATATTGAAAACATTTATAAAGAGCTCATATAAAGCAGGGAAAAATGGACAAAGGACATGAATAGGAAACACACAGAAGTAGAAAAACAAATGCCAGTGAGCAGGAAAAATAGTAATACTCTATGAACAATCATTGGATTGCCAATGAAAACACAAGTGATAAGATTTATTTGCTTATCAAACTCATAGAGGAAAATAATAATGCCTAATGGTGCTTAGGTAGCAAGGAAATGGGCGCCCTCAGACACAGAGCACCAATAAAAACGGGTGCGACCTTGCCAAGAATGTAATTTGGCAGGAGGTATAAAATTCCTCTTGTAGAAATCCACCCTACTTTTTGCCTCAAGATTTTTATACACAGAAGCTTGGCAATTTTTAGCTTAAAACCTTGCCTTATTCTATAAGAGATTTTTGCTGGTGTTAATATAAATAAGAAAGCTGAGTAAAATTGTCCAACATAGTTACTAACTCACATAATGTGTGGGAATAAATTCTGTTCAAATTTCTATTCTTTTCTAAGTCTGAGAAACTAAAAAAAAAATGGAAAACATGTAAGTCATAAAACCATCAACAATGGTCTAAATCCCAGCTTGACAACTCAACATTTGGTCTTATTTTCAAAGTGATTTTTAAAAACAATTAGTAGATTACTTTTTAGAACAATTTTAGGCTCACAGAAAAATGGAGCAGATAGAATTAGAAGTTCCCATTTACCATCCTTCTTCCACCAATTTTCCCTATTTTTAACATCTTACATGGGTTTGAACCAGTGGTCAGCAAACTCATTAGTCAACAGAGCCGCAGTTTGTGGGCCACTGGTTTGGACTATTTATTACAATTACTGAACCCATACGGCACATCTTTATGAGCCACTGCCTGTAGTGTGTTCAGTTTGCCACAGTTTGTCCATAATGTCCTTTTGTTCTAGAATGCCATCCAGGACCTCATATTACAATTAGTTGTCATTTATCCTTAGCTCTGACCACTTATACCTCTTGGCTCTGATCGTTTCTCAGGTTTTCTTTGTTTTTGATGACGTTGACCATTTTGAGGAGTAGTGGTCTTGGCTGTTGTAGGAGATCCCCTATTGGATTTTGCCTGCTATGTTGTCATTATTGGACTGGAGATAATGGGTTAGGGGAGGAAGATCATTGAAGTACAGTGCATTTTCATGTCAAGGTTCGTACTGTCAACATAGCTTACGAGTGTTGATACTGACCTTGATCACCCTGCTGAGATAATGTTGGCTATGTTTCCCATTGTAAAGTGCCCCATCCCCCTCCCATTTCCATAAAGTACTCATCAGAAGGAAGTTGCTTTGTGCAGCCCACTTAAGGAGTTCCCCTCCTTCAGGGTGAAGAATCTACATGATTTGGAATTATTTTGCACAAGAGATTTGTCTCTTCTTCCCTCATTTGTTAATTTTTTTCCATCATTTAGATCCGAAGCAGCTCATGAATATTTATATTTTGGGTTATGATCCACTGCTAGTTTATTTTGTTGCTCAAATTATTTCAACTTTGGTCACTGGAAGCTCTTGTGTTTGGCTCCTAGGTCTCTTTGACATACCACATGATTGTGGTAATTCCTATTTATTTCTTTTCCTTTCTTTCCCCTTTCCCTTTCTTTTCTTTTCTTTTCTATTTTTTCTTTTTAAAGAACTACTTACTTGCTGCCACTATAAGATGCTCAGGTTCTTCTTGTGTGTTTGCTGCTCCAGCTCCAGAATCGTTTCTCCAAGAGTCTTGTTCCTTTTACTGGAGAATGGTATGAGAAACCAGGGTGTGGGTGCTAGATGTGCTTGTTGCTACTCCAGTGTCATTTCTTTTAGGTCTTCTTAGCTGATGGAGTGAAGCATTTTATGTGCAAGTACTAACCCATGTATAGACACATCTCTGTAAGTATTTCTGCAGGTAACCATCTGGGCTCATTATTATTCTTATACTTGATCTCTGCTAAGTTAAACACGCGTTCTCTATAAATTCCAAGTGTCTCCAATTCTAACCATCACCCTGTGGATCATTCTAGCCTCCCTCCTTCAGCTGATCAGTACATTTCAGCTCCAACTCTGAGAAACCTGGACCCCACCATCTGCCATTCATTCCCTTGATTGTCCCATTCCAGTATGCATGTGCAGCAGTATCAGGAATGTCAGTCTCCACCCCAGAGAAATCCATTTCATTGACAAGAGTACTGTTCTTAAGCACAGTTCTTTTTGCCTTTCGTCTTACAGATTCCATTCGTTTTCAACTTACAGTTTTTATTTTTTGGTTAATCCTCACTCAAGGGTATTTTTTTCCATTGATTTTTAGAGAGAGTGGAAGGGAGAGAGAAATAGAAAGAAACATCGATGAGAGAGAGACATGTTGATTGGTTGCCAACCCAGGACCTTTCAGCCCAAGGGCCAAAGCTCTATCCAACAGCTAGGGCTCAACTTACAGGTTTCAAATAAAAGGAATAAAACATAGCACATTACGCCGAATTCCCCTTTGACCTGAAAATTCAGGCTGATTCCCTCCCCTCACTTCCTTCTCCAAATGCACATATTATAAATGTGTTATATATCCTTCAGCTTATTTTTATATTTTATATATACAGTGGTACCTCGAGATACGAGTTTAATTCATCCCGTAACCTTGAGGCGTGGGAAACTATGAGATGCTCAAGTCGCGGTAAACTGGTGGGTCCTGTGCAGCCGGCCGATCCGTGCAATTACTCGTATCTCAACTGTTGCTCGTATTTCAAAGCAAAAATCGCTCACTTGATGGCTCATATCTCAAAAATCTCGTATGTTAGGGCACTCATATCTCGAGGTACCACTGTACTTATATACATATACGGGTATTTTATTTTAAAATTTCCACAAATTATGTGTAGAGCGCATTCCACACCTTTTCTCATTCTCATAATTGTGTGATGAGTCCACTGATAAATTCAGATATAGTTTATTCCTTTGCGTAGTTATACTATTCCACCATAAGAATATTTCACATTTTCTTCACCATTTTTCTCACTGATAGATTCTTCCCATTTCTCTTTTTGCTTTTATAAATAACTTCCTACACAATATCCCCTCATTAAGCTAGCAAATATTGAGGGCATCATGTCAGTGGAAATGGCATCAATTTATATTGAATACACAAAAAGTCCCACGCTCAGACTGATTTCAAACTCGATACTCCATAAATCATGCATTCCCTCAATGCTGTAGTGCCTGCGAGCCTGGTTCTTGCAGCCTCCTGTCCAGCAGGCCAGGTCCTTGTCCAGGGTTGGGTAACCACACGAGGCCTGGCCCACAGCAGGCTCCCACTTCGCATCCTGCTGCCTTGTAGGGGTCAGCTGGGGTCAGCCTGGCTCAAGGGTCTTTCAGAACTGCCTGCACACACACTCGGATCCTGCAGCAGCTTTTCAGCTTGGCTTTGAAAGCCTTACAAAAATGTTGAATGGCCCATGCAATGCCTGTCCACAATTCCAAGAAAAGTTTCTTCTTTTGAAAGGGAGATGGAGCAGACAGGCCTGGCATGTGTCCTGCGGGCCTAAGAACTGGACAGAAGGAAAGCGGGCTCATTAAGTGTGACTGTTTCAATGAGGACAGCAGCATTCTACATGGGGACCCACTAAGGAGGCCGGGGCTCCTGGAGGCCCCTTCCATCTCTGCCTAACCTGTCAGTGGAATTTCCCTTGTAGTCCTTCTGGTAGCTTGCCTAATATTGTCTCCTTTGATGGCAGTGAATCGACCCAGTATTTTAAAAATGCATTTCAGCCCTAACCAGTTTGGCTCAGTGGATAGAGTGTCGGCCTGTGGACTCAAGGGTCCCAGGTTTGATTCTGGTCAAGGGCATGTACCTTGGTTGGCGGGCACATCCCCAGTAGGAGGTGTGCAGGAGGCAGCTGATTGATGTTTCTCTCTCATCGATGTTTCTGACTATCTCTCTTCCTTCCTCTCTAAAAAATCAATAAAATATATATTTTTTAAAATGCATTTAAGTGGTTTTAATTGTCCTTTATATATTTTGGAAATTAAACCCTTGTGGGATGTATCATTGGTGACTATGTTCTCTCCCCTATCGCAGGTTTTCTTTTCGTTTTGTTGATGGTTTCTTTTGCTGTGCAGAAGCTTTTTAGCTTGGAGTCGCATATAAATGGTGTTAATGAAAGGGATGAACATTTGAATACCATCAGCCCCCTTTCCTTATGGAAAATATTGAGTTTGTGGCAGTTTTTGTCATCCATGTTTCCTAGCACTAGCAGCTGGTGATAAACTGGGGTCAGAATCGTTGTCTCAGAATAGGATTTCTCTGGCTCTGTGGAGTTCAGAGTCCCCTGGGTTCCTCCAGAAGAGTTCTGGGGGGGCTTGAGGGGAGATTCCAGGCGTGCTCCGGAGTCTCACAGCTGCTCTGCCATCTCACCCTTGTAAAGCCTTCCTTGTCTACAGCACTGAGTCCAGAAGCAGCGGCCAAAGGCAGATGCTGGGTTGTTGGGGCCTCAAAAGTCCAGATGCTGCCATCAGCACCCACCGTAGACAATGACGCTGGAGCTGATGCCTGAAGACACTTATGCCACGGTTACTGGTGCTGATGTCAAAGCCAGGTGCTTATACAGCAGGCTGTCCCTCCCTCCTACCACTCTGGCCGCCCTCTGGCCTCCCAGGTGCTGGCTGCCCTCTGCTCCCTGCAGAAGCACCGGCTCCTGCTCTACTGAGGTCCTCACTGTCCACAGCTCCATGTGCTTGGAGCCGTTCCCACTCCCCAATCTCAGGACACAGGCTGCACTCAGATGCACCCCTCTCTTCCACGCTGGCGTATTCCCTCAGGACCCAGCTCATGTCCTGGCTTGCTTTTCCTGGCGGTCAGACACCTCCGTAAGCTTTTCCCGGGACCATCTTTTGGAGGGTCCTCCCTCGGTCCTCTTGGCTGCTAACTTATTTGAATTCTGGACTAACAGGCACTTTGGTGCTCGTTTCTATTATAAAATAACAACTCATTTACCCAGCTCTGTCTGCTTTGCCACAGGAGGGGGAGGAATACGGTTTTCAGTGTGTGGGCCCGGGGCCAGTAGCTTCCGTATGTCCTGGGAACATGTGAGAAATACAGACTCTCTTCTCAGACCCACCCCGTCCAGCTGACGCAGAAACTCTGGGAGAGTGGCTCTGGAGGCTCCTGACTGGGGACACCGCTCTTGACTACCTACCGCGCAGATCTGGCTGGTTGCCACCTCCTGTTGCCTCTATGTGCCCTATAAACTGGCTACTGGATTTACATAGGGTCTTGTCATATTCAGGTTTAGGTGTGTGTTTTTGTTTTGGGCAAGAATAGTTCAAAGATGATGCTGTGTTGTCTACTCCATCAGCCATGATGCTGTAGGATCTGTGTGCCCCGATGTGGATAATGCCGAGATGGACCAGGGCCGTGGTGGCATCCGCCCGATGCCTGCTTTACTGAATGGTTGTGCCGACCAGTGATGACTGTTTCAAGGCCTATTACAGTGGTACCTTGAGATACGAGTTTAATTCGTTCCGTAACCTTGAGGTGTGGGAAACTATAAGAGGCTCCAGTCGCAGTAAACTGGTGGGTCGTGTGCAGCCGGACGATCCCCGCGATTACTCCTATTTCAAATGTTGCTCGTATTTCAAAGCAAAAATGGCTCCCTCGACAGCTCGTATCTCAAAAATCTCGTATGTTAGGGCACTCGTATCTCGAGGTACCACTGTATGTCCTTTGGGATGGCAAGCCGGCTTCTAATATCTCCCGTGGTGCAGTTGTTCATCCTTCCAGCCCTTTGTTTTAGTGGCTGCTTATTCGGGACCATGATAATTTCCACGGCACACTCACAGTGGAAAAGCAGCATGAATTAACACGACTGTGAATAGATTTAGAGGAATTAGAAAATGTAGAGACTTCTTGGATAACTCTTACCATAATTACAACCCCCTGATTTGCATGATTTGCATTTGCTTAGAAACCACTCATTTAATTAGGAAAGAAATTACAATTTAACAGCTTGAACCTGGGCTCTAGTTTTGAATCAGTTATTGTCTACCAGCGGGCCTGGGTGGAGCCAAAGAGGCTGCTCCCCAAGCCTGTTCATTAGGTCCGCGTTTAAATGCCTCCTTCCCCGGGTCTCTGCAAGGACAGCCTCACGGATTCCTACCTGCCTGATAAGAGCTCTTAAATGTTCTGAGGTAACGTAGGTCGAAATACACAAAGTACTCTGCTCTGGACATCTTTGGGGACTTTGGAGACTCTGACATACAGTGTGTCTCTCAGACCTGACTCATTCATCTAGCAGACAGGTCAGTGTTTCTCAAACTTTGTTGGCAGCAACCTACACTATGAAACCCATTTTATATTGTGACCTCATTCAGACATACACACCACACACACACAAAAACCATCACACAGACCACACACACAACACATAACACCCCTCCCCACATGCCAACTCCCCCCAACACACACAGCCACACACACTCTACACACACACACACACACACACACACACACACACACACACACACTACAGTCGTTAGAAATAAAAACTCTCAGTCTTAATGGTATTTCAGGAATGGGTGGCTTATGTAGGACTGCCTGAGGAATGTGGACCTAATTTCCAGAGGCCTCTGATTACTATGACTTGATCAGCTGAGATGTAAGATGTTCCTGAAAGGAATCTATAATAATAAAACTGTGATATGCTAATTAGACCGGAAGTCCTTCCGGATGTCCAGATGAAGCAGTGGAAACAGGGGCGGCAGAGGCCCCAGGCCACCACGTAGAGGCCCCCCCCAGCCATGGCAGTGGCAAGGGCCCAGCTTCTGGCACAAATTTTGTGCACTGGACCTCTAGTTAACTATAATTTATAATGAAATATTACTAAGGTACTGACATTCTTACTAATTTTTACTCCGTAATATATTCCTGGATGGGACTAAATGGGGCAGAGTATCACAAATTACTCATGACCTGAAGCCTATCTCTTTCATGCCATGGACCACACAAATACCCCGGCACGCCTGTAGGAGAGCTGCACAGTGCGAACCCTTCTTGAACTGAACAAAGCAGAGGAGAGTTGCATTTTAGCTTTGTACTAGACAGGATCTGAACTTGGAGTTGGGTCTAAAGTTGCCTCAACTATAGAGAAGTCATCTCCATTGGGGAAAATGGACCCAACTTCTAGGACTTTGTTTCTCCCAGGAACAGGCCCACTGAAATCCTGGCTTATGGTTGGATACCTACCTTGGTGCCCCCAGATTTGCTATGTGACTGATTGTAGTCTCAGCTCAGATGTCACTTCCTCAGCTACACCCTCTCTGTCCACTTGAACTACATTAGCCATTCAGGTACCTGTTACAAAACTTTGCCTTATTGTTTCTCATTGTGCTTTACGTGTTTATGATTTGGTTACTGTGCTAAAATGACCTTTTAAAAACTCATGTATTTTCTTCCTTATTATCTGCTTTCTCCTTTACTATAAACTTCAAGAACACAGGGTCCTTATCTGTCTTCCCACCATCATATTCTTGTGCTTAGAATCGTGCCTGACATATAATAAGCGGTTTAGTAAATACTTATGATCAGAGGAATACCTGGCAATTCATGGGAGTGGTATGCTGTGGGCTCAGAAATCTTCCCAGTGCTGCTTCTTCCAGTTGACTGTGCTCTTGGTCACTTCATGGAAATATCAGGAAGTAGTGAACAGCATAATCCCCTCGCTCAAGGGTTCATGACTTGGATTGAGACCCCTTTCCCATCAAGAAATCCTCAGCATTCGAAGTACCGCTGCCTATGCTATGTTCTTCAAACTTAACCACTAGATTTTGTGTAACAAGATAATGGTGATAGTTAAAATGATAAAATTCTAGACTTGGTAGAAACCTTAGGAGAAATGTAATGCCAACGCCTCTTTTATAGATGAAGAAACGGAGTCTTTCCCAAAGATTAAATGACATGCCTGAACCCCTGGGGCTGGAACTTAGAATTTCTAATTCTAGCCTTCTTTTTTTCTGCTTCACACGAGCTTCCAAATGGTGAGGAAAGAGAGAAGAGAGGGAACCTATGAAATGGAATCATTTTAATCAAGCTGCGAACATTATGAAGGCTGAGGTCTGAGGCAAGACTCCATTCTTGTTCTAATCAGCCTAGGAGCTTTTGAGAACTTTCCAGTGCTGCATCAAAGCCTGGATGAACATCTGGACTTCTAGGCAACCCTCCAATTATCCCTTAAAGAACTCCTGTCTCCAGACTACCTGACCTCCATCATCCAGGCCATCAGACCTCCTGGTATCCATCATCCCACCTGCCTGATATATGAGTGGTATCTCTTCTGACCAATCCCAGGACTTATACTCTTAAGAATGTACTTTAATTTTTCTTTGAAAAACTTCAGGGTTTTTGCTTAGCTGTGTTCCATGTGTGCAAACTCCAAGACCCTTGAATAAATCTCTATGATTCACTTCTCCAGATTCTTTTTGAGTTTGTTCAACAATTATTTTGTCAGAGGAGAATTTAATTGATCAATAAGACATACATTCTAGATATGGATGACGTACATTGCACTTAAGTAATATTGCAGCAGAAGAAAATTTCGGATAAAAATGAACTAACATTCTTTTCTTCCCTGAAATTTCTTTGTGATTACCCATTTGGTTAACGGAACACAACCAGTGCCTAAATACCCCATTTTAGTAAGTCACTATGTTTGTCACTGGGAAAAAAAGTAAAAAAATAAAACAAAACAAAAACACAAAAAAAGAGATAAAAAGACATTTCTCCCTGATCTCAGGCACAAACACCTACAATGGAAGCCAGTGTAGTGATAAATGTATAACATGGGTTCTCAGAGATGGGTGCCATAGATTTGAAGTGGAAACACACTTAAGAACAAGAATGTCAACAGGCAGCAAAGAGACATTGCGGATGGAGTAATGGCAAGAGCCAACGTGCAGAGGTCTGAAGGTGGGCACTGATGCTCAAACAATAGCAGGAGGACTTACTAGTATGAGCTGGAGAGGTCAACGAGGTCATCCTGGACAGGAAAGTAGGGGCTCTCGAGGTGGAATATATATACCTTAATACTCATCACAAAATTTTTTTCTAATTCTCTTGGATATTCCTGAGTTTCAGAGTAAGAGACTAACATAAACATCGATGTCTTTTTAACAAGGTAATGCGGGTGTAAAATGCTGAGAAGAGGCTGCCATTAGAGGGACTAGTTAAAAGGCCAGGTGAGAGAAGATGAAGGTCTGAACCTCAGCGTTGTACAAAGTAATGACTGGATCAGAAAACTACGGTACATCTACACAATGAAATTACCATGCTGCCACAAAAAAGAAGGAATTCTTACCATTTGCAGCAACCTGGATGGAACAGAAGAGCATTATGCTAAGTGAAATAAGCCAGTCAATGAAAGAAAAATACAACATTATCTCACTCATTCATGGATAATAAAGAACATTATAAAATGATGAAGAAAAAGATAGATACAGAGGCAGTAAAGCATCAAATAGACTGTCAAATTACAGTGGGAAAGTTAGGGAGAGGTGGAGTAGATAAGAGATCAACCGAAGGACTTGTATGCATGCATATAAGCATAACTAATGGATGCAAGACACTGGGGGTTAGGACATGCATGGGAATGGGAGGGGGGCAATGAGAAGATATGTACACATGTAATACAGTAATAAAAATATGGAAAAAATACATATTTAAAGTGAGTGTCATTCTCATTCTCACTTGTTCTTAGCTAATATCAGTGCCCTGTACAAAATAACTACACATCATCAACTAATGACAGCACATGCACTAAGCCATAATGCTCCTTTGTGCCAAATAAATGCTGGTTAAGACCTCTTTTAAGCATAATTTAACTGTAGGAACCACAACAAAAGGAAGTCTGACCATTGTTCTTCAGGGAAAGGCTATCAGGCTTTTTCCAAACCTCATTTCAAGCACTGCAGATTGATTGAGATTAAAACCAGGGCACTTTGCATTTTGTTTATAATGCACCAACGGTCTCAATAAAAGCAAAACACTCCCATCACTGCTTTCATAAAATGCCCATTTGTCAGCCACTGTCAAGAGGAAGTACATAAGGCCATTAGTCACAGAGTTGAAGTGTCTGAGAGTTTTCGGCTGTCTTCATAAGCCCTGGCAAGAATCAGGACTATTTATTTTCAAAATGGCCCTTCCAGGTGAACTGAGGGTGGCTGGGAACTGTGTCTCAGCTGAGGGGGAAATATATGCCTTCACTCCAATTTTCTCACTACGCCTGGGCAATTTCTCCCACTGCAGTTTGCTTAATGGCCACAGGCAAATGGAAAAATCTGTGCTGAACAGCAAGCCGGATGCCCCAAAACACAATCCGGGAAGGTAATTCCTTTTTATTTCCCCCCTGGAAAGACGGCTGGGGGAAACTGAGCTGTTAGCTTTGTGCTTCATTATGTAAGACAGACAGACCAGAGAGGACACATTTGGAGACTAACCCCGGGAATATTAGAGGGGATGGGAAGGCAGACTAACGATAAGGGATTTTAAAAGAAGCCGTTTGCCCAGGAGTATGTGTCTCGATTCAGTCAATTTCCAAGGCAGTTGAAGTTTTGAGATGGTTGGGGATGCAGAATCGACCATGCGGCTTAGCTTCCTTTACCTGCCATTCAGTGATTTCGAAAACACGGAAGACAGAAAAGGGCCTGCAAGCTTCAGAAAGGAATGCCCTGTGCACTGGCGCTCCACTCTGGACAGACATCATCTGGAGGGCTTGTTCCAACAGACGGCTGGGCCCCTCCTCAGAGTTTTGGGTTCCGGAGGCCTGGGGTGGGACCGGAGAATCTGTACAGTGCCCCTCTCCCCTTATCCTTACGTTTAGCTTTCTGCAGCTGCACTTAACCACACTCCAACGGTGGTCCGAAAATATTAAGTGGAAAATTCCAGAAGCAATTCATGAGCTTTAAATTGCATGCCATTCTAAGTAGCCTGATGAAATCTCTCACCATCCTGCTCCGGTCCCCCAGGGCATGAATCATCTCTTTGTCCAGCGCATCCACGTTGGACCCTGCCCACCTGTTAGCCATTTAGTAGCCCCCTGGGTTAGCTGATGGACTGTCCTGGTGTCGCAGTGCTTGTGTTCAAGTCACTCTTATTTTATTTAAAAATGGCTCCAGGGTGCAAGAGGAGTCATACTGGCAGTTTGGAAACACCAAAGAGAAGCTGTAAAGTGCTTCCTTGAAGTGAAAAAGTAACTACAGTACAGTACGGCATTGTGGGAGAGATCACATTTACATCCCTTTTATTACAGTACATCGTTCTATTTTATTGGTTATTGTTGACTTCTTACTGGGCCTAATTATAAACTAAACCTCATCATCGGTACATACACACAGAAAAGACAGTATGTACTAGTACAGGGTTTTGTACTATCCATAGTTCAGGCACCCACTGGCAGTCCTGGGACATATTCCCTGTGGATAAGGGGGAACGACTGTATCTCCAAGCAGCTCCTCAGTAATACAGCTGCTACTGGTCTGGGGGGCCACACCCAAAGACAGCAGCCATAAAGGTACAGTTCTGAGTAAAAGCGGGGACACTGGACTTTACCAAAAGGCTAAAGGAATTAAGTTAACTCTAACGAACAAAGAGGCGAATCATATTGGCATCCTGAAGGACTACATCAGAAATTCACTTCACAACAGCAGGAAGAACTGGAGATAGTGGTTTCAAATGGCAAAGAGATTTACTGTAAGGGGAGGTAGAAGGGAAAATCTGGCCACCAAAGTGAATGATGGATTCTTCAAATGAGTGATCTAAAGGGAAATCCAAAAGTACTAACTTTAAAACTTGTAGCTCATAAAATTAAGTGCATTTGAAACAAGTAAAACAGAAGGTGCTTTAAAAATGCTTATGTTGAGATATTTGGAATTTTATGGCTGGCTGGCATGGCTCAGTAGTTGAGCATCGACCCACGAACCAGGAGGTCACAATTCGATTCCCAGTCAGGGCATAGGTGCGGGTCATGCAGGAGGCAGCAGATCAATGATTCCCTTTCATCTCTGATTCTATCTTTCTTTCCCCTCCCTTCCTCTCTCTGAAATCAATAAAAACATATTTTAAAAAAGGTATTTGGCATTTTATTATTATTTTAATATATTGATTTCAGAGAAGAAGGGAGGAGACAGAAACATCAATGATGAGAATCATTGATTGGCTGCCTCCTGCACACCCCCATTGGGGATTGAGCCCTCAACCCAGGCATGTACCCTTGGCCGGAAACAAACCTGGGACCCTTCAGTCCACAGGCTGACACTGTCCACTGAGCCAAGCCAGCTAGGGCAAGATATTCAGAATTTTATTTTTACTTATTTTTATTTTATTATTTTTTAAATACATTTTGATTTTTTGTTTTATAGGGAGGAGGAGTGGGAGAAGGATAGAGAGTTAGAAACATTGATGAGAGAGAGACATCCATCAGCTGCCGCCTGCACACATCCTACTGGGGATGTGCCTGCAACCAAGGTACAGGACCTTGACCAGAATCAAACCTGGGCCCTTCAATCCGCAGGCTGTCACTCTATCCACTGAGCCAAACCGGTTAGGGCAAGATATTTGGAATTTTAAAAAGTAGAATCTAGCATGAGGCGTTCATGTTGCCCGAGTCCAGGCCTCTTTCTACTGTGTGTATTCTAAGCCGGATGATGGTCGGAGAGACTTAAACAGTGAGTCCTGCCGCTGAGCCACCCATTTAACCACGTGTGATTGGCCCTGCCTGTGAGAAAAACTTTTGATCTGAATTTTTCTTAAGAGGTTTGGGTGGGACAATTACAAAGACATGACTGTTTATTGACCTTCATATGTGAAGACACGCACACACACACAGACACACACTAAGTTCCTTTCACAGTTTCCTTAAAATTCTTTTCCATGAACGGCCCTGCTTCTGTTTTATCACATGATGAAAGATGTGGACCAAGAGAGATAACAGAGGTGGGAGTGGGGTGGAGGGGAGGCAGGGAGAATGGGAGACATCTGTGATACTGTGAATAATAATAATAATAATAATAATAATAATAATAATTAATTTTATACACACACACACAAACACAAATAAAAAAAGACATGACATTGACCATGTTCCTCTTGTGTCCCAGCGGCCAGGAATCCTGGGCAAGTTTCCTGTTCAAGTCCGCGGCTTCCCTCAAAATCCTGCCCCGACAGAGTTGTCTCTCCCTAACCCTTTATTCCTTAGCCAGTAATTGTTTTTTTGTTTTGTTCAATGTTAAATATATAAAAAACAAAAACAAAAACAAAAACCTTTCTGTTTCTTATAATAGAAAAATTCCGGTCAAAATCTATCTGGTGTAGATAAGGTTACATATAATGAATTAAAAGTATTCAGTCACAAATATTATTGGTTTCTATTCAGTCACAAATAAGTATCTGTAAAGTATGTAAATGTCTCCGTTTATGCAGAGAAGGCTGGCCCTCGGGCAGGGTGTGCTTTTGAAGCTGCAGCATTTTAGTAAAGAGCATGGGTTTTGCCGCCAGACGGCTGGAATCTGCACCCCATCTCTGCCACATGGGCTGTGTGGTCCCAGGTGTGTTCTGTGACCGCTGTGGACCTCAGGCCTCTCATCTACAATATGGCCTCGTTTACAGTATCACCCTCCAAAGCGTCTTGTGAGGACTCATTAAGGGCTGGAACAAAATGCTTCACACGGTGCCTGGGCCCCATGAAGCATGTAGTAAATATGATCGATTTCTATTAGAAATGGTGGTGATGAGATTGTGAAACTCCATCGCGGAGTTAAATGGCACCATTTTAATCCCAGGTTCACATTTTGGGGCAACCGGGACTCTGGTTTTAATTTGCATTTAACTTGAAAGATGCGCTTCTACCAAACGGGAGCGCACAATGAGAACCTTCTATGGCCAGAGTGTGGCCGGTGCCGAGCCCGGAGGCAGTGGACAGAGAGCGACAGAAAGATGCAGAGGGAGGGAGACCCTGTTCCCAGGGCAACAGGTTACTGCGGGCAAGCATTTGGCCCAGGGCGCCAGCGAAATGCAATTTCCTTGAGCTACATCTAACAGAAATACCCTGTGCTGACTGTGAACTGGAAGCAAGTGGCAAGTGGAACCTAAGAATGCTGGGAACTAGAAATAAGCGTTCTGAAGTCACCCTTACTCTAGCATGGGCTGCTTTATGGCAAGAACAATACGGCACACAAGGGCAGACCGGGTCTGAGTGACAGAAGAGGAAATCTGGAGTCAAGCATGATAGATTTAACTCCCTATTTTGAGGAAAACAACTTGGAAACTAATATCGCCATCAGATGGACAGTATATATATAAAATCACATGCCAGACAATTATAAACTATTCTCATTAGATCACTTTGCTTTTTCCTCTCCCCGCAGTGAACGCTGCTTGCCCTCCCATCCATGTCCCTGTGAAGGAAGGACAGTGCTGTCTGTAGAATTGGGGGGGAGAAGGGCACAGTTTACCCTGACGGAGATGTGCTGACCTATAAAAAAGCCCATGGAGTCCTCTCCAGGGAACACACAGAGATTTCTTCAGAAACCCAGGGAGGAGGATTTGCAGATATGGAGACTGGTTCTTGCTTTCCTCCTAGAGAAGTCTGTGCAATAACCTGGTGGTGGGGGCTGCCTGTGAGGCAGAGCAAGCAGAAGGCAGCCGGGGCCTCCGGAGGCTGGCGCGGTAAGGGGTGAGGATGTGTGCATTTCCCGCGGACTAACAGTAGCGAGGCTCCAGACATCTTGACGAGACTTCATCCAAGATTGCTGCATGCCAAGGCTGAGGACCACCCCCCCTCGACCCCCCAGTAGTAGGAACAGATGAGGTAGACTGCGGGGGCAGGAATCGGCTGCAAGTCCCAAGGGGACCATCAATCAGATCACCTATGTCAGGGTGAGATCCCATGGGAGGGGCCTCACTGTGAGCTCCATGAAAGCCAGCTTTGGGAGATGCGAGACGGCAGACAAGGTTGGAGAAGCTTCTCTCAGCTTTTGTTCCTTTGAAGGATCTGAAGAATCCGGAAGCGGCATCCACGGCTGGGTGTGGGGTGAAGGGAGAGTGAGGAGGAATGAATGGCACAAGGACTGGCCGGGCACCTTCTCTGTTCCAGACGTGAGAGCCTGCACCCAGGAGAGGCAGGCCCTTCACACTGGCTGTTAAGCGGACACTGATGGAGACTCACCTGGCTGTTGTAATACAGTGGTACCTCGAGATATGAGTGCCCTAACAAACGAGATTTTTGAGATACGAGCCGTTGAGCGAGCGAGCAATTTTTGCTTTGAAATACGAGCAACAGTTGAGATACGAGTAATCGCGCGGATCAGCCGGCTGCACACGACCCACCAGTTTACCGCGACTCGAGCGTCTCATAGTTTCCCACGCCTCAAGGTTACGGAACGAATTAAACTCGTATCTCGAAGTACCACTGTACTTGAAAGAGAGCCTCACAAAAGTGTCTGGTTGAGAGAGCTTTCAGGGTGGGAAAAGAAAAAAAAAAAAATCCAGCAGAGTATGTTTGGAGGCAGTGATGCAAGAAAATACATTCTCTTTCCTTAGGTGTCCTCAAATGAGGTCAGCCCTCTCGGTACATTGGTCATGCAAATTTAAAAAGACTCAGCCCTTCCAAGTTTAGCATTGTCACTGCTGCCTTTTTTAGCATCCACTTGGGAATGCTTTGTGGCCCAGATATATGCCTGGCACTATAGCTCCGTCAACTGAGGACAAGGAGGAGGGTGAGGTCTGGGTAAAGAATTAAAGCAAAGGCTCCCAAAAGAAGAACGTGGGCAGTTTGTACAGCGTTCTAAACTCACGTGGCAATCAAGGACAGACAGAAAGGCCCCATGTGCATGGCTATAGTCTGACTGCAAACACGAGTTGATCTTCTTCCTGTTCCTCTAATGTTAGACCAGCTTTCAGGGAAGTGACATGAAAAAAGGAAGTAGCGAGGACTGCAAGAGACACAGAATACTAGTGCTACGGTTTATATGGTAGCCCCGCTTCTACCGTCATTCAGTGCAGTAAGTCTGCCCCTAACTTATGAGCATTATCCACAGTACTTATTGCATATCTCTGAGGGTCACTCTGTCACCTGCTATGGTACATAAATACAAAGCAACAGGTGGACTTTTTTCCAGCTTGTCTGCATCAATAACTGTTACGTATGCCCAGCCATTCTGGTGTTAACCAATTCTACTATCTCTCCTGCAAAGCCTTGGTCTCTCTTCCCTATCCCAGAGACTTGTTTAAACAGACTATTTAATAAAGAGGGGATATGCTAATTGACCATCATGTCCTCACAAAAAATGGTGGCACCCACAGCTAATAAGGAGGGGATACACTAATTGACTGCCACACCTTCAAAGATGGCAGTGCCCACAGCCACAAGATGGTGGCGTCCAGTCCCCTGAGCCCTCCAGCTGCCTCCAGCGCTGGCCCGGATGGTTGTTACCTAGAGCCACCTGAGGCTCAGGTAACTAGGGCCAGCTGAGGCTTGCGCTGCCAGCAGTGGCAGCAGCAGAAGTGTAATGGGGAGGTGACCCCTTATGGCCAGGTCACCTCCCACCACTGAAGGCTCTTAAACTTTGAGAAGGGGTAGGCTGGGCTGAAGGAACCCCCACTCCAGTGCATGAATTTTCATGCATCGGGCCTCTAGTGTGAAAATAACACAGATGAATACATAGAAACATGCTGACAATTTCAGATTTCAGAAGGAGAGCAGGTGGCAAGCATAACAATGAGGTGAGATTTTGCATTTACTTCCGGGTTTAGTAGGGCTTTGTTAAGGGATGGGCAACCTTAGGCTTCACTTCCATGGTCATATCAAATGCTCCTCTTCCCCCACTTAATTTTCTTGTCTTAGAAGGTGTCTGACAGGAGTGACACTCATGCTTGGAGAGCCACTTTGCCACTGGAGGACCATGCTTTCCCAAACTCTTTACCAAAGTAAAGAAGGCTAGTCCTCCTCGCCTGGCGACTAAGGGAAGCGACCAACTCAAGTGGCTCATGGCTTTGAGCCTTAAGGACAACGATGTCCTGAGAGAGATGTTGGCGAAGAGGAAAACCACACACGAAGGAGCAAGAACGGATAAAGTCCAGGCTATCTCAGGAGCTGTGAAAAGTGAAGGCAGAAGGGACTCGAGGTGGTCAGTAACTCCAATTCAAGCCAGCACCATGCTGGCTGCTATGTAGAATTCAGCTTTTCCAATGACAGGTGACATTACAGTGTTCCCCAGGTGGGAACATTACAGTGGGTCCATGAAGGTGTCTGTGGTAGTATTTTGCATTAAATAAACATGCCTGGACCAACTTTCCAAGTTACATTGGTTAATAGTGAATTTCCCCCACTCATTATCCTATTCAGACATTTCATCTCATGACAATGCAGAGCCCCAGAAATAATAAGGGGTCTTGATTGAAAAAAAAAACAAAAGTCAAAACTGAAGTTCCTGGAGAACCTCTTCCAAAAATTTGCTCTCTCGGGTCAATTGCTCCTCTTGTAAATTAGGTAATGTAGCTGGTTCTGGCAGAGAAAAGAGACGCTAAAAAGCCCAACAAAATGATGATTTATTCATCGCACCAAAGAAAGTTTCCTCTGAATCCCATCTTTTGTTCCCTTATAATCCAGGTCAGAGTTTTTTCCGGATGTTTCCTGCCAGCCTAAAGTGGACTCTTTGTTTTCTAAGAAAAAGGCCCAACATTCAGGGCTTGGCCTCACCGCCCGCTGCTCCCACTTCCTGTGGCCGGTGGGTGGGAGCCAGGGCAGGCCGAGGGGGGCTGCAGGGCGGCCTGCTGCTGACTCGAGTGCAGCGGAAACGATTTTTATGTTAGCCCGGCCGGCCGGGATTGGGGTCCGGAGAATTCTGAAGTGCCCACACATTCACAGACATCCCAGTGTGAAGGAGCACATTCCTGGGTGCTGGGAAATTCTCCACAAGGGAGACCTGATCCTATAGCTTGAAGGAGTCTCCCACAGGGTCAGGCCACCCAGGCTGGTGGAGACCCAGTTCAGGTGAATAAACTGTTGACTGCTGACTGGGCTTCACCCTCAGAGGTGTTTCTGGAGCTCAGAGCTCTGCAGGGCCATCGGCAAGAGCTCCCTCAGCAGTACCAAGCAAGACAGCACAGCTCAGGCGGCTACTCCCTGTCCACTTCTAATCGCCAGATCCTATGGGAACTCACTGTTCTCCCCGACATCCTCACTCACCTACATTCATGTTCTCAGCCGGGGAGGGGCGGGTGCGGGGCTGGGACCTGCCCCCCATGCCCGGAGGCCTTTTTGATTGTCACAAGTGTAGGTGCGGGTGGAAGGGTTGCTACAGGGAACCGTGGGTGGAGACCGAGAATGCTGCTGAGCGTCCTGTGATGCACGCGAGTACGTTTTAACGTTTCAATAAAATTATTCTGTGCAACATGTGTTAAACTTTATGAAAGAGATTCTACGCACTCTGATGTTTTCTGTTTTATTCTATAAAGTAAAAAAAAAGTCACAACCCATAGGAAAAGCACTGCCCTCCCCACAGGCTACGCATTGGCCACTAGATGGAACCCTCACATTTACAGAATGGGAAGTGCAACTAGATTCTAAACTCCAGAGCAAAGTCAAAACAAACATGCGTTGTGACTTAGGATGCATTGATGTCCAGACAAAGTCTGATTTCACAAGGAAAGGCATGTGCTGTTGGAAGATGACGGCTATGCTGAGAGTGGCGAATGCTGATGAAAGGTGTGTCACCACCACCTGACGAGGTGGCTGTTTTACCCCTTTTCTAGCCCTGGGGACTAAGAGCCTCAGGATTAAGTAACCTGATCGGCACTAGAGGAACAGCAGCCCCCATCCCTGCAGAGCCAGGCGAGGGGAGAGACGGTTTGAAAGCGAGTCAGAAAGCCACGAAGAGACAGAAGCAGAATTAAGCCGCACTGTGTGGGGCTTTGGCTTCTAGCAATGACAAAATGTAGGGGTTGTCACATTCACACACAGACCACACTTGCACAAAATCGGAGCCCGGTGGAATGGTTTTTCTTCCGGAATCTAGGCTTCATGTGCACACAGGGAAAGAAAAGGGGAGTAAACAGCAGGCAGGGAGTGGCAGATGGATGGTTTTGATTTTGGTTTTATTCAAAGGGCAAGGGGTTCCTGCCTTTAAAGACTGAAGGGTCTTTAGCAGGAGAGGGAGTTAGGAGGGATTCTGCACGGCCAACTCCTTCAATGTATGCCCCTTTCTGGGGAAAAAGTCTTTTCCTGGAGAGGTCTGTCTCAATCATCGGTAATAGCATCCCCGGCTTCCCTCCCTCATGTGGTTCTTTTTTTTTTTTTTAATATGTTCTATTGATTTTTTATAGAGAGGGAGGGAGAGGATAGTGAGTTAGAAACATCGATGAGAGAGAGACATCGATCAGCTGCCTCTTGCACGTCCCCTACTGGGGATGTGCTCGCAACCAAGATACATGCCCTTGACCGGAATTGAACCTGGGACCTTTCAGTCCGCAGGCCAATGCTCTATCCACCGAGCCAAACCGGTTTCAGCGTTTTTTTTTCTTCCACAGCATTTAGCATTAGCAGACAGTATGTTATACTCTGTCCTCCACTAGGTGTGGATTCCATAATAAAAGTTGAAAAGCCAGTAATCCACACCAGGGGCTGGGGGAGGAGGATCAGGGAGTTCATGTTTAATGTAAACAACGTTTCTGTTTGGGGAGATGAAAAAGTTCTGGGAATAGCCAGTGGGGATGGTTGTGCTGCACTGTGAATATAATTAATGTCACTGACTCGTACAATGGTTAAAATGGCAAATTTTATGTTCTATGTATTTTGTCACAACAAAAAGTCAGAATCATTAAAATCAGTCACCCAACAATTCAACCCTGCAGAGTGACTTAAAAATGTATTTCCTATGTACCAAGCACTTTACATTGACTAACTCAGTGGATCATCACAGCAACAAAGTAAGGTAGATACTACTATTGTTCCCATTTTACAGATGGAAAAATTAAAATAGATACTATTATTGTTCCCATTTCACAGATGGGAAAATTAAGATAGATACTATTATTGCTCCCATTTTACAGATGGGAAAATTAAGGTAGAGCAACTTGTCCATGGTCATTCAGTTAGTAAGTGGAGGCTGGATTTGTGCCTGGATAAGTTGCTCTAGCTATTATACTACTGCTACATCTCACACGGAAAACAGAGCCAGGCACATGCCCATTTAAAAAATATTTGTTACAAGAGTATTTCAAAAACGGTTACTCTGGCTGCTAGGTGGAGACCACACTGGAGGGAAGAGAGGAGCTGTCTGTAGAAGGAGGAGACTGCGTTAGGAGGTGAAAGATGAGAAGGTCAGGGATGTACAGAGAAGTTGATAATTTACATATATTTCAAGATACAGACAACAGGACATGCTGATGGATCTAATTGGAGGAATGACAGATGAAGTTTAGAACTAAGACTGGACTGTCCAATATGGTGGCCAATAGCCACATGCACCTACAGAGCACCTGATATGTGGCTAGTAAGAAATGAGATGCAAATATACATTGTGAATGCAAAATACATTCTGGAGTCCAAAGACTTAAGCACGGAAAAGTAAAATATCTTAATTTTTACAATGATGTAGCTATGTTTTTTGGTATGTTGGATTAGTTTATATTAATTAGTAGCCCTGCACACAAATCTGTGTGCCAGTAGCTCTCTGCCTGCTGCCCTGCCCTCCTGTAGCTTCCTCCACCCCCCACCTCTCCCATAGCTTGCTGCCCTGTCCCCTCCGGTAGCGCTCCACTACCTGTTTGTAGCTTGCTGCCCCACCCAACTGCTGATCCGTGATCTGGTTGTTACAAGGTTGGTCATTACACTTCACAGTGTAACAACCACTTGCATATTACAACTTTATTATATAGGATGCCACATAAGTTCCATTTGTTTTTAATATTTTATATGTGACTATATAAATATAAATGTAAAATGGCATATGTGGGTCACATTATATTTCTACTGGAAGGTGCTGATCTAAGCAAATGTCCTGTTTTTTTGCTTGAACAATGTCCTTAATGGTGGTGCATTTACTGAACTGTAAAAAAAATGGGGAGAGGAGGGTTTAGGATGAAAGTAAATAAAAATTCCTGCTCTGGATATAAAGTTGGCAAGCTCTCCAGTGGAGATGGGGAGCCCAGAGCCCAGAGCAGGAGCAGAGATAGTATTGCATATTTGGGAACCATCACCCTGTAGATACACAGAGGTGAGTCCATGTATAGACCCTTCTTGGAAAGCCTATTTGTAGAGAGAGCCAGAAAAGCGCCTAGCACTAAGCCCTGAGGCACACTAACATTTAGGGGTTTGAAAGAAATAGGCAGCCAGATATTGTGGAAAAAAATATTTTTCTTGTTCCTTTTTTTCCCTAGTATGCAGTACATTTTATTTTAATTTTTTTTTTAAGAAAATGTATTTTTATTGTTGACTAGGGGCCCAGTGCATGAAATTTGTGCACAGGATTGTGTGTCCCTCAGCCCAGCCTGTACCCTCTCCAATGTGGGACTCCTTGAGGGATGTCTGACTGCCTATTTAGGCCCAATCCTACCTGGACTGCTGGCTCCCAACTGCTTGCCTACCTGCCTTCCTAATTGCCCCTAACTGCTTCTGCCCACCAGCCTGATTACTCCCTAACCATTCCCCTGCCAGTCTGATTGATGCCTAACTGCTCCCCTGCCAGCCTGGTCACCTCTAACTGTCCTCCCCTGCAGGCCTCGTCCCTCTCAACTGTCCTCCCCTGCTAGCCATCTTGTGTCCACATGAGTGCAGTCATCTTGTGTGTTAGAGAGATGGTCAATCTGCATATTACTCTTTTATTAGATAGGATAGAAGCCTGGTGTACAGGTGGGGGCTGGCTGGTTTGCCCTGACGGGTTTCCTGGTTCAGGGCGAGGGTTCCCTTGGGGCATGGGGCGGCCTGGATGAGGGGCCTGTGGTGGTTTGCAGGCCAGCCATATTTATCTTCTATAATTAAAACTTTGTAGCCTTGAGCAGAGCCAAGCCTCATGCTTGCTCTGTGGCTGCAGTCATTTTTGTTGGGATTTATTTATCTTCTATCATTGAAACTTTATAGCCTTGAGCAGAGGCTTGGGTCTGCCAGGGCTTCCTCCATTGCTGGGGAAACCTAAGTCTCCTGTTCTCTTTGTGACTGCAGCCATCTTGGTTGGATTAATTTGCATACTCGCTCCTGATTGGCTGGTGGGCATGCCTTGTGGGTGTAGCAGAGATATGGTCAATTTACATATTACTCTTTTACTACATAGGATAGTATTACAGATATCTCACATTCCCCGCGCCTCCTTTCCCCTCTCATTCCAGCCCCCTACCTACCTCCCAGGTTTTCACCATCCTATTGCCCATGTGCTTAAAGATAATATATTTCTACAATTAATTTTCTAGCTAGGAAAACATCTCTAAATCCATTATAGTTTCATGTCAACATGCTTTTGTTTGGAACTCATGCGTTTTTTGTGTGTGTTTTTTTTTTTTTTGTGAACTGCAGTTTAATTTAGGATTCTATTTGTTTTCTAGACAACAGTACAGTTGAGCTGCAGAGATCTGTGGATAGCTTCCTTTAAACAGAGGTAACAAGACCCAGTATGATGAACACCTGCTGTAGATACATCTTCACAAATCTCCAACTCTCCCACATCCCGGGAGGATGCTGCTGCTTGAGCTCTCAAGTGGCGACATCTTTGTGGCAACTACCTTGGTGGGCAATGTGCACCCTGAGAGAGGGACCTGTTTTTTAGATATTTAAAAAACTTCATTTAATCCCCAAATTATTTCTTTAAAGAACTCCCTTTTAGATGATTATTAGTCTCATAGTAAAGAGATCAAGCTTTGCCGTCAGGTACATATGAGTTAATGAATGCATTTAGCAGAGTCCCCGACCGCAGTGAGCACTTGGTAAATGTTATTATTCTTGTTGATTAAGTCCTAAGTCCCTGTCCCCCCAATTAATTTCTATCTTATATAAGGGTGTGTATATATACATCTTATATCATATGATCTAACATCATATACAGCCAGTCTGTGTGTTTCCTGTCCATGTTCTGATAAGCACATGCTTTCCTAGTGGATGTTTTCCTCAACGTGGTATCTGGGTGGAACTTACTTGGTGCTCCTGGTGTTTCCTTGAGGCGGGACCCCTATCAGAGTAACACTTCCCATTAATCACCTCCCCTGGATGGGCGAGTGACTCTCAGAGCCTTTGGGAGCTGGGCATGGCTTTTTGGTATCTACCTGTTGGCAGAGAGAGAACGCACTCTACTCTGAGCAGCTACATGCACTTGGGGCAGGACCCTGTGGGGGAGGTTTAAGGCTATGCAGCCGTGGGTGTTAACTAATGATTGTAAAACTGTCAGACTCTCTTACCTGGAACTTCCCAATAACTAGATTAACAGAAAGGTCAAGTTTTTCCATGGTCAGCTGACTCCTGAGTTTCTCTCTCCATTGGTTCAGAATTTGAGCAGGGGTCAGAGGACTGTTTATTGATCTCCTTAATCCCCATGCCCAGTGCATTCAGCTGGGAATTGAGAAACAGACCAAGAGTAGAGAGGATTTTAGTGGGTCCAAGGCACATACATGGCTTTGGACTCCTAGGGCCATAGGGGCAGGGTCCTGTATGTTTTAATCTTGGTAGTTGGCAGGTGTCTATGTTGTGCCAGGCAGCTGGTTTTTACCACTGGCTTTTAGCTGGTGTCGCCAAGTCGAAGGCCTCGGCGTTGGCAAGTGTATTTTTTGTGGGATTCCTACTCTGGATTTAGCTACAGTTGAATGGCTGTTTTTATGGCGGTGAGAAATTATCTATATGCAGGCAGGACGGTCAATGCCAGCCTTGGAAAGCAGTCATGATGGAGGCCAAGATGGGAAAAGGGTTTGTTTGGTTGTAGGTCTCTTAGACATTCAGGAGCTTGGGCCTTTTTGCCGCTGTTTCTCAGTTGTGCCTATTGGCTAGGAATTGCAAGAGCAGACAGAGCCCAGTGCCAAGTGCACTGCAGAACACTGGTAGCATCCACCTTCAAATTATTAGTGCTGTTCCTGGCCAGAGAGGGAGTTAATATGGCTTGCCTCTTGTAATCATGTGCTTGCCAAAGGCTCTCAAGAGTCCCTTGTGAAAGGGAGCCTTCTCAGAATAAACAAATAGAACTGGCCATCTTCTTGGGTTAAAGTGGAGAACGATACAATGCAATAAAGTATTGCAACCCAAAAGCTGTTACTAGGAGTCGGGGAATGAAGGGAGAGCTCAAGTGCTTTGAAAAGCACATGCTTCAGTTTGACAATCATATCAGGAGCAGTGGAAGATTGAAAACAGAATAAAGAAGGAAAAACTGATTCACATCGGAGGAAAGATTTCCTTGAGGGAGAGGCAGACATCTTAAGAAGGCAGGTTAAATAGATAGGAAATCTTCGAAGGCCCGAAGAGATAGACATAAAATAAAAGCTGTACCTAAGTCTGTGTTCCTAAAAAAGAAGAGACCTTTACGCTGACATTTGATCAGAAAGAGTGGCTGGAGTCCAACAAAACCAACAGAGGACTGAAGGCAAGAAGAGCTCAGAAAACCACCTGGAATTACTACCGTAAAAGGTGCTAGAATTCCGAAGACTTTGCAAACACCATCAAAATTGCGGAGCCCACAGGGAGAGCCACCAGGGACCCACCATCTGATGACTGAATCGGTATAGAAATGAATCACACCCGTGGGCAGATGGGATCTGAAAAGACTGGGGAAAACACCAAAGCATTCCTAGGTGAGTTTTCAGGTGACAAGAGCCACGGCAGGAGGCATGCATTTGCTTCCTAGGCCCGGAGGTACTTGCTTGAGAAATTTAACATTAGAGCTGGGAATCAGAGTCAAGCTGAGACATACTGCATGGGAGCCAGCAGGACAAGAATGGAGCAAGTCCAGTAACTCTGACCTGTGGACCTAGATTCACTTGAAAGAAGTTACCATCAAGGGATTGATTGTAGCACTGTTTATCGCACCTGGGAGGACGCTTCTCTCTAGATTGAGAGAGACATATTGTGCACGCAGACCAGCTGGCATCCAGCATTTCTCCTGTGGATTCTTTCGTTAACGTCCTGGGATCTGTCCGCCAGCAGAATGTCCTCATGTAGCTCCTCACACGACAGGCTTCATGGGGTGGAGGTGTGGGTAGAGGCTGGGGTGTTAGGTTGGTCAGTGGGTGCGTCATTCTGTCTCATGAGAGATTTAACCATTTTGCTTGTCATTAAATCCAAGCCATGTTCTTTAGAAAGCTTTATCATAAAATTGTGAATTTCTGCGATGTTTTTTGGCAAACATGAAGCATGGATGTGGGGAACATAAGAGTGCCCAGGCTATCTTCTCCGGGGCCTGAGGTGGGGTTGTTTTCTAAATTTCATGTACGGGTGGCCAGCACTCTGGCGTGAGAGTTGAGTTTTGTCATCTCTGGAAACTCAGAATAATAGTTCATTTCTGAGATGCTGAAGCAGTAACACCCATCCAGAGCCTATGCTTGTCCCAGGTATCAAGAATGACTCTGAAGGAGACTAAACACACTAAGATATGGACGACCAATTGTGATCTTTTAAGTGTTCAAATGCAAGAGACTTTTCAATATTTTGCAATTTGACTTAGCTGCTTACAATTTTGGATTTGGGGGATGTTAATCTTTAAATTTTTGGATGTTAATCTGTGCAATTAATAAGGGAATGAGATTTATATTCAAATACAGAACTGATTTATATTAACATTTCACTATTAGAACTATACGCTCTCTTAAGCTCATTATGGAACCTCTGCAGGGCTCTGTTGGCCAATGAGGCTGCACATAATTTGGTAGAGGACATAGAATACTGACTGAATTTTGGATTTAGGTTCAGAGTAGCCTTGGTATTAATTTCATGATTCTATATTCCTGAGCTGTTTTTGAACTTTCTGGGGATAAAATGAAAGCTGCCTAGTGATGGTCTAGGAAGGAAACCCAACGAAGCAATAGTTGGTGTGGGGGAGGAGCCTCATGAAGTTGGGGCCGGTCTGACCCTGACAGATGTAAACTTCCTCACTGGGGCAGTCACACACCTGGATGACCCAGTATCTTAATGGTGGAACTCCATGAAGTTGAAAAGACACAAATCAGGGAATGTTATATGGGATTTGCACACCCTGCTGGGGTGTTTCTATTTGGGGGCGTTCGGGTAGAGTAACAACCCTGGCCTTTCTCCTCCTTCACTCACACTGCCCAGGGAGGAAGAGTCAGTTATCTGATTGGTGATGTGGAGAAAAAAATGGAAACTGAGTCAGCTCTTCTGTCGTCCTGGGATCTGTCTTCCTGGGATCTGTCCGCCAGCAGAATGTCCTCACGTAACTCCTCATACGACAGGCTTCATTGGATGGAGGTGCGGGAGGGGGCTGGGGTGTTAGATTGGTCAGTGGGTTCGTCATTCTGTCTCATGAGAGATTTAACCATTTTGCTTGGCATTAAATCCAAGCCATGTTCTCTAGAAAGCTTTATCATAAAATTGTGTCATTTTAATTTCCATCTACCACCTCGCAACAGGTTCTGAATTTAAGCAGGAAAAAAAGGGCATTTTTCTAATCTGCAAAATCCTAACACTTGAACTCCATCAAGATGGGGAACTCTATCTTAACTTAGTTTACCAGAATGAGATTAGAATAGCGGAGAGTTTTAAAAATCCAGAATATCATTTATAAAGTGAAAATAACATAGCAACCACTTCATAAAAGTTTTGGTGAAACCAAAATCAGATAACGTAGGCTACTTATACAAGTCTGGGTTTTTTTTTGGCCTCCTGCCCATGGTTCCTTGCATACAGTTCCTAATAATAATTATAGCTAGCATTTCTGATAACTCCTCATTTTATGTTGTTGATAGGTTCTTGGATTTGTAGCAAAACATATAATGTATAAAGTCAAATTTACCATAGACTAATTGATAGAAACAAAAGATAAATTCCCACAGCATCTCATCAACATTCTAAGAAAATGACATTGAAAAAAAAAAAAAACAACCAACCATGTTATTTGCAAGGATCTGCTCTATTTAATGCACATTATGGTAAGTCCTTGTGTTTAGTAACCAGTAACGCCTTGATTGTCACAAAATTGTGTAATAGTTGCTAACATTATTCCAGTTTTAGAAACGAGGTAATTGCAGCCTAGAAAGATTGAGAAATTTGTCCAAGGTCACGTATTATGTAAATAGTAGAGCAGATATCTGACATGTGAATTTGAAGTCCATACTCTTAAGTAATGTGCTGTCACTCTAAATTAAATTCTGCCACTAACTGACTGCCTACTATGTGCCTCAGGTAGTATCTCCCATCATATGTAGATTAGGGGCAAGACTTTATAGTCAAACATATGTTTTTGAATGCAAACCCTACAATGTTCTAGCCTAGTTACCTTGGGGGAAATTAACTTATCTTTCTGAGCCTCATTGTTTCCATCTATACATTGGGGATGATAATGCCTATATCTCATCCGTTTGCTGTAAAGGCGAAGTGAGAGAATGCTTAATACTAGGCTCACCAGAAGCACTTGAAGAAATGCATCAATTCTTATTCCCATTTCTCAGAAAAACAGCAGGCTGAAGCTCACCAATGGCAGAGCCAAGTTCAAATCCAGACCTATCCCACTACCAAAATCATGCTTCTTCTTCTGGTGCTATTCCCGTTTCCAGTAATTTCTGGCCTCTCCTGTGCTAATTTCCCTTAAATCATTCAGTTTTTCCAGGTGAAACAAGATCATTCTTCACCTTTTTGAAAGATAGCATGGGGTAAGGCAATGGAGTCCTGCTTGTGTTCCATGGAGCCAATTTAATGAGCATCTGTGGTGAAATGGAAATGCTAAGAGCTGTGTCCACCTTGCTTCAATGAGGACAGTATCTGCCATCACTGATTTTATAAGGACATAGTTTAAGTTTTTCATTGGTCAAAATGTTCCGTGGCAAAACAAAAACAAACAAAACCTCTGTGAGAAACAAAGATGGGGGTGAGAGACAGGAGGAAGAGGAGGTGGTTTGCAATCAGGAGACCTGGGGTTGAGACAACTTCATCAATTATTAGAGGCCTAGTCACCTCTATTTCCTGCCGAAGCATTCATCTTACATAAAAACTGCTGTTTGAAATTTTAACCCTGCTATTTGGCTTCTGTAAATGCTTGCTTGCTTAAATAATAAGGAAAATAAGACTACTCCCACTTCAGAGAGGCCATTAAACCTTCCCTGGACAAAATTACCAGTGCTGACACCAGGCCAGGCCTTTGGTTGAGGTCTCAAGGCCCCAGCGCATAGGGGCTATTTAAGAACTTGCAAAAGGGAGGAAAAGAAGATAAAAACATATAAATAGGGAAAATTCCTCCATGTTGGGGCCCAGAATTTGAGAGACATTTTCCTCTGGACCCGCGTGTAACTCCATCTAAGTATTGCTTGGTTCTTCTCCGGTTTTCTGTTACACTGCCTCTGTGTCTGCTTACTCTGTGACCACCAAGAATAATAAAACTTGAATATCTCCTGGGGCTACTAAAAGGATTAAGTGTTACAGCGTATTGCCAGATGTGTTTTGTGAGACACAAAGCACAGAAAAGGGTGACTGTACCCCAGAGCTAGAACGTCAGGGTTTGTGATTCTGGCTCCCTCTGTTATGGGGTGACGCTGGGCAAGCCGTGTAACCTCTCTGTGCCTTGGTTTGCTCTTGGTTTGTGGAGAGGATAGTTCCATCTTCATCATGCCGTTTGAGGACTAAATGGTGGAAAACATGGAAACACTGCTCCACAGGTCATGCTTAGGTCTGAATGACTCTGTTAGCTCTGTCCATCGACATCCCTCCAGTGAAGACCCTGCAGAACGGGCCAGAACATGCTGCCTTCTCAGGGCCTAGTTACAGCAAACATTGGGCAAGTTCATGACCCCTGTCATGTGGCTGTTTCACTGCATTACCCAGACAGGGGGAGTACAAGAGTGTTTGGGGGGAGGAAGGGGACAACAAGGTGTCTAGTTAGCAAGCCATTTGCCAAACGTCAGCGTTCTTTACACAACGCGGCTGAAAGTTGAGTGATAAAAAGTGAATGGAAATTATTTCCAGCTGTATAGTCTCAACACAAATTAAATCAAACGATTCCATTAGTTTTATCGTTTCTAATGGGAAAAACGATAAAAGCAAATGTCCAATCCCTCAGCTTTTAAAGCAATGAATAAGTCCTTGCGAATTTCAGCGAAATGTCCAATTCTTGAAATTTCTCAATGTTAAAAGAACACAGTTGTTGAGCACAGCATTAGAGAGGAAGCAGGTTTCTTTAAAAAAAAAACACAAACCAATTTATAAAATTACATTTGGAGAGAACTCAGAGGGGGTGTATTGAAAGAAAACACTTTTACAACAGTCACCCAATTATAAGTCCATCTGACTCAAAGGTCACTCAGACTAAAAAAAGACAACAACATATTCAGGGAAATAAGGCAAAACACAAGAGCCGGCAGAAAGGTAACTGCATAACAGACTGAGGAATTGTCCCTAAGATCCTGGCAAAACCAGGCTAGAGTCTGTCTGGCATCAGCCTGGCTGTCAGGGAAAATGAAGTTCCCTCCTAACTTTCTTGAAATTGTGGACTGTCACCTAAAATGAAGGACAGTTAACTGTCACACTGCCTACTTTCTTCAAGCAAGAGGCTTGTTGTTATTTGGCCCGTGTTTCACTTTTCTCTTTGAGAAAGATTAGATGGTAACACTGAACTTAAACTTGCCCCCAAAAGATAACTGCTGTATATGTCTTTTATTTCAGTTCAGACATCAGAGCATAATAATAGAACACTTAAAGACCTCCAAACCAAAGTCATTTTTGTTCATACTTTGTGAAGTGATTATTAACAAAGATATGGTGCAAACTCAGGCACATACGTTTAGAGCAGCGGTTCTCAACCTGTGGGTCACAACCCCTTTGGGGGTCGAACAACCCTTTCACAGGGGTCACCTAAGACATTCTGCATAACAGTAGCAAAATTACAGTTATGAATTAGCAATGAAAATAATTTTATGGTTGGGGTCACCACAATATGAGGAACTATATTAAAGGGTCGTGGCATTAGGAAGGTTGAGAACCACTGGTTTACAGGGTGAGTTTGGGATGGATCTGGGTCATGCAGAGCCATACATAATTTATCTTCTCAATCATTATAATCAAAATCAGGTGTACAAGAATCTATTTTTATTATAAAAAGATGCTCTAACTTAAAATATGCTTTACTTTATTCTGGAAACATTTCCTCCCCTGGTCTTTTGTAATAAGTTTGGTCTGACAGTAAAAATCATTTAAGACACCATGTTGACTTTTGAGGACTTCAATTTTTTTTGTTTTTCTATATCAAACATTGGGAGGTATGTTGAAAACATTTCTGTCTCAATGGAAAGAAAAGGAAGAAGGCAAATACTTCTGCACTTGCTGAAGTCCCCACTGTGGTCCCCGCTTTATTAATCAAACCACAGTCATTGGGGTGGTCCCTGCTCTTGTATTTCCTCTAGAGCAGTGGTTCTCAACCTTTTTAATGCCACAACTCTAATATAGTTCCTCATGTTGTGGTGACCCCCAACCATAAAATTATTTTTGTTGCTACTTCATAACTGTAATTTTGCTACTGTTAATGAATCATAATGTAAATATCTGTGTTTTCCGATGGTCTTATGTGACCCTGCTAGTGGTTCATGACCTACAGGTTGAGAACTGATGCTCTATAGATTGGCCTATATGGCACTGGCCTGGATTCAGTCTATCCTAAAGAAAGTGTCGAGCAAATAGTAAAAACTCTAAACGTTGCCTCTGAGAACGTAATTTTGACGATTTCTACTTTAAAAAGTTATGCAATGGGAAAATGATACCATGTTTTAGAGGTTAGCTAGATGGAATTGTGACATTTAATCACTGAGTGTCCTTTGGAAGTAATCTCACATTCAGCCCAAGACAAGAGAAGTATTCTTAATTCAGATCAGGCTTTAGGCTGGATGCTGCAGACAGAGGACAAAGATAGAAATTCCTCCTGGGGACTCATCATCTATTGTGGGAGAATGACACGTACATACCAAACTTTAAAACGAGTCTAAATAGAGTCCAAGTAAGTGACACGAAAGCATGGAGCAATATTTAAAAACATTTACTCTTTGGAGGCTAAATGTTTTTTTGTGTGCTAAATACTTGGCATATATTATCGTATTTACTATTGACAATAAAGCAATCAGTATTATCATCAACATTACCACTTAAAAATGAGATTAAGGTTCAGTGAGATTAAGTCTGTGGGATTAGGATTAGCCTAGATCTATAGGAAAAACTGGATGACTTTTCATGTCAGTCTTGTGTGACAACTATGTATACAGTATAGTGATGTTCTATTTCTTTTTTCTTTTTTTTTTAATGTTCTATTTCTTAAAAGTTGAAAGGTCCAGAGCTTTTGACAAAAATGACTGTTCTTTCTCTGAGGCAGGAATTAACAGGCAAGTCATACAACAATATTCCAATGGCTAATGAACAAATGAAAATGTTCTTGAGCCAAAGAGGTGAAATAAGATACCCATTTTTCACTTATCAAATACACAAGTTTTTAATAGAAATACTATTCAGAGATAGGCTGTTGTGAGATGGGCATTCTCAATGTCTCTGGGTAGAAACACAAATTGCAAAATCTTCCCACAGAACAAGTAGAAAATCAGAACAGTTCACAAATACTCAAGACTTTGCCCTAGTAATTCTGCATCTTGGAGTGTCTCCTCAAGGAAAGAAGTTGGGTGGTTGGAATTTATATGAAAAATGTAAATGCATTAATAGTTATAATAATTCATGAGAAATGACCTACATATTTAAAAGTAGTCAATGCTGAAACACATATAGTTCATCCATATGCTAGAATATCATTAAAATCATTTTAAAACATGTATCATTGGAAATCCCATGATAAAATACTGGAAAAAAAATTCTCTGAAGAGACAGTTGAACACAATGGTTTAAGGGAGTGAATTCTAGAGCAGTCACCCGAGTTTATATCTCACCTATGGAACCTCTCGTCTTCCTCTGCATCAGTCTCCTCAGGAAAATGGGGATTACACCTGTGGCAGAAGACCCTTAAAACTACAAACATGCAGAGAAGCACTTAGCATAGTGCCTGGCACGTGTGTAAAATAATAGGTAAACTATTAATGGTGAATATCTCTGGATGGTGAAATGATTATGGGTGATTTATATATATATATATATTATAATCATCTGTAATTTCAAAATTCCTGTCAATAAACTTTAATTTTATAATAGGCATGCTTACAGTAATCACAAAGTTGGTTTCTAACATATTGGTAGAAACCAATATTCTTAAAGTCCAAAGAAAGACTCTTGCTAAATTTATAGAATTCATCACTGGTTAGAAATGGGTCTTAAATGACTTTTTTGGCATCGAGATTAATGTATTTTTCACATTTATTAATTTATGTCTAATAATAAATCCTTTTTACATTTCTGGGATAAGTATGGTGGATACTTTTTAAACCAACTTTTGAATTTGGTTTAGTGATCCAATCTAATAAAAGAGTAGTATGCAAATTGACTGTCACTCCAACACACAAGATGGCTGCCCCCATGTGGACACAAGATGGCTACCACAAGATGGCTAGATGGGGAGGGCATTTGGGAAGGACCAAGCCTACAAGGGAGGACAGTTGGGGGCAATCAAGCCTGCAAGAGAGGGCAGTTAGGGGTGACCAGGCTGGCAGAGGAGGGAGGTTGGGGAGTGACTGGGCCTGCAGAGAAGGCAGTTTGGGGAGGGGACCCAAGCCTGCAGGGGAGAGCAGTTGGGGGGGACCAGGCCTGCAGGGGAAGGAAGTTAGGGGTGACCAGTCTCACAGGGGAGGGCAGTTAGAGGCAATCAGGCTGGCAGGGGAGCAGTTAGGCATTAATCAGGCTGGCAGGGAAGTGGTTAGGGGTGATCAGGCTGGCAGGCAGAAGTGGTTAGGGACAATCAGGAAGGCAGGCAGGTGAGCAGTTGGGAGCCAGCAGTCCTGGATTGTGAGAGGGATGTCCGACTGCCTGACTCACAGGATTGGGCCTAAACAGGCAGTCGGACATCCCTCAAGGGGGCCCAGATTAAGAGGGTACAGGCTGGGCTAAGGGACACCTTCCCCCTTTGCACGAATTTCGTGCACCAGGCCTCTAGTTTAAAATAAAAAAAGAATTCTGAATCTGTATTAAAATCAAGGAGCACTGATTTTTGCGCTCTCTCAGGTTTGGGCTCAGGATTATGCTAGCCTGGAAAGTGAGTAACATAGCTTTTATAAGATGGCTTTGTCTGTCTTCACAAGGAACGATTTATTTAGCATGAGACCACATTCCTTGAAAGTCTAGAAGACACAGAAAATACCACTTAGCCTATTTTTCAAAAGTAAGAGGAAGCTTACTTTTCTAAGTTATGCTTTGGTGAACCTTCATGTTCTTCTACAACTACCCATTTATCTAAATCCTCTTCAATCTACTTTGGTATAAACACTTCAGTCTTGAAACTTTCTCAAGTTTTATATAGTGTTCTCTTTTCATTTGCAAAGCTTACTTGTGATATAACTGTTTAAAATTTGTATATGTAACTTACTTGTGATATAACTGTTTAAAATTTGTATATGCATGGTACCTCATTAGTGCCATGTGATAGTGTTGCTGGTATTATTCTGTATCTGTGGCTAACTCACCTTTTTATTCCTAATTTTGCCTTTTATGTGTTTTTCCCATTTTACTTTTGTTAGTAAAAATCATTTGTCCAGCCGAGACCGGCTTGGCTCAGTGGATAGAGCGTCGGCTTGCGGACTGAAAGGTCCCAGGTTCGATTCCGGTTGGGGGCATGTACCTTGCTTGCGGGCACATCTCCACTGTGGGGTGTGCAGGAGGCGGCTGATCGATGTCTCTCATCAATGTTTCTGACTTTCTATCTCTCCCTTCCTCTCTGTAAAAAATCAATAAAATATATTTAAAAAAAATCATTTGTCCAGAATTTCCCCCTCCAATTATGTTTCTGATTATTGCCTCTGACCCTAGTGTTTTCCCAGAAATACCTGTAATTCTAGGGTAGGATTCCATTGGTTCCCCTGTATCTCAAAACCATGTTTATTCCCTGTATCAATGATGATGTTTTCTGTGTTCATACTATTACTGGTTTTCCTTGTACATCACCCATACCATTTAGGTTTTTTTCCCCCACATTAGTCTGTTCTCATCATATATGATTTTTAGCCTCAAAAGAATCTTCTGTGTGATACTGAAATGCCAACATGTTTTTCTAGTCTTTTTTTCTTTCCTGTAGCAAACCATTTTCAGATACATTATTTTCTTATTCATTTTTTAAATCTTTAAAATGTTTTTCAAAAGCCTGCCATTCTTCCCCCAACCCCAAATGAGATATTGGTGAATATACAGGATGTCTGGCTTGCTCTTTGGTCCTGATCTCTGTCCATTTGTGTGTTGATCAACTCTTCCCTATGTAACAACAAAAGTAGCAAAAATAATTATCACATCATTGCTAAAAATTAGCAGGAACAGTTTCCCATCTGAACTTCATTAAAGAAATGACTTGAAAGTCCATTTTGGCCACCTATTAAGAGGAAATTGGAAAACACAGTGATTATGATTTTTAGGAAAGTAAAGGTATAAGTGTGATAATCTATGAGGAGGGGCATCAAGAACCTCAGTTTACCCTGTGCAGGGCAAAAAATCATGTAGACTAAAAAATTAATCTGTAGGTTTGTCCCTACCACATAACATAGTTACAAAACTAGTAACAACTAAGACTAAGCTGAACATTTTACAATTAAGCTTTAGTATCACTATTCTTCCTGTCTTAAAGAAATGAAGTTAGAGATGGGTTTAATGGCTCTTCTGGACTTGTTCTGCTTAACTCATCTGCTACATTTTGGAAAAAGTTGAGTCTAGTATTTCACGGAGACTGCTATAAGTAATTAAGATGCAAATGCTTCCCTGCTGTTGGTTAATCAGAGGCACCTTTATATTTCTTACTGATTCAAGTTGGAGACCAGTTAATATCCATTTACACAGGAACACAGTTTAAAGACTCTTCTGAGTGCTTAATCAGCTGCCTCTCCCGAGGCCAGGTAAAAATCCATAAACCTAAACCCACTTTTCATCAAGAAAATAATTTTATATTTAAGGGAAAGCACCATAAATAATGCATTTTCATAAAGAGATACATTTTTATGTGTAATGTTGCTAGTGGCATTTGAGCATTTGATTCTAATCTAGAAACGCTAATCTTGATAGGTTTAAAAAACCCAAAGTGCCGAAACTGGTTTGGCTCAGTGAATAGAGCGTTGGTCTGCGGACTGAAAGGTCCCAGGTTCGATTCCAGTTAAGGGCATGTACCTTGGTTGTGGGCACATTCCCAGTAGGGGGCGTGCAAGAGGCAGCTGATCGATGTCTTTCTCATTGATGTTTCTAACTTTCTATCCCTCTCCCTTTCTGTCTGTAAAAAAAGAAAAAATATATATATTAAAAAAAACCCCAAAGCATCCATTGTTACCAATATGTTCTTAAATAATAGACAATGTATAAATACTGAACTAAGTAAAAATAAGCAGTTTTCCTTTCTCCAAGTTAAAACTAAATAGTAAAAACTATTACCTCTTCTGTAATCAGAGATATCATCCTATATAATGAACATGTAGTATGCAAATTGTCCCCTCTATGGGCAGGTTCTCTGGGAGTTCGACCAGCAATGGCCACTGGGAGAAGAGAGGGAGAACCTAGCAGGCAGCTGGGGGCAGGGAGGGAGGCAGCCAGGGAAAGGGAGGAAGAACCTGGCCAGCAGTCGATAGCTGCTAGGGACCCTGCCAGTACACGAATTTCGTGCACTGGGCCTCTAGTGTTGAAATAATTAGAAATGCTGAAATACTTTAAATTGCTCTGAACGATTTATATCTGCAGAAGAGCTGGGAAGACTGTTTTACAACTTATAGCAAAGTGAGAAAGGGGTCAGGAGCAAAGGTAATCCCACAACTTGGTCTGCACATCCTCCAGCATCTCAGGTGCTAGGAAGGCAGAGAAGGAGCAGGAAGAAGAGAAGGGTCTCCTGGTCTTCTTGGGGCTGCAATGCACAGCTGAGAATACAGAAGGAGCCGTGAGACCGAGAAGTCAAAGAAGTCTACAAAACGGTCCCATATCTGAGTCTATTTCCAAGATGGGGGAATACCTGTTTTGACCTCCACTCCCAGCACTGAGTTTGCACTTGCCCATGACAGACATTTACAAAATTGGTCTGTCCCTGATTCTTTTCTTCTTTAAAGTAAAAAGTGGGAAGGGAAGTGTTCGGAGAATTGTAATGGTCCGCACTGATTTTGCAATCCACCTCGCCCCGTATTCACTCTTGGTTTCTCTCTCCTCCCATACTGCTGCGTAGAAAAGAATGAGAAAGAAAATGCAGAGATTGCAAGTAATGAAGAATAGTACAAATGCTTGTGGGTTAATACGGATTTTATTTTGAGCAAATAATTATGTTTTATAAACCTGGTTTATGGGTTACTCTATAATAGGTGTTTGTGTGTGTATATGGGATGGATGGAAGAGCTCAGACTCTAGTTTTAACATAATCATCTTTGAATCATCCTATTCCTTACCCCCCACTTTTTAAATTTTAAAAGGAGAGAGTCTGAAAATTAATGATTTTATTGTCCATCCCAAGAGGCTAGAAAAAGAGAAAACTAAACCTAAAGAGATTAGGAGAAAAAGGCACATTCATTAGAAGCAACAGCTCCTAAAACACTTTCAAAGATTCTGAGTACTGTTTGTACCTCTAAGAATAAAGAATGATAAGGCTTTAGAGCTGGAAAGAGCCTTGAGATCATCAAGTAATTAAGTAGATAAAAATCCTACACTTTACAAGGTAAAATTCAAGATCCAAAGAATTCAGTATTTTCTGAACTCTTAGATATGGCCGGTGCTGTGCTGAACACTTTTTACCTACCATTTCTTATACCAATCCACTGAGGCTAATATTTTTCCACCTCTGTCAATAAAGATGCCGAGACGTATGCAGTTTCTAGAATATTCCTAAAGTCTTAAAATTATAAGAGTAGGAGCCAGGATTCCAACATGGGTCTCTTTAATTCCAAAGCCCCTAATTTTTCTACCCAAGACCCTAAATGGTTGAATGAGGGACCATTGTGAGGTCTGGAACCCAAGTCCATTTCTTCCTGTCTATTTCTTCTTTCACTACAAAAGTACAGCAGTGTACCATCATGTCCCGTTCCATGTTGTGTGGAATGCTCTAACCATTGGTCTAGTGTGCAATGTACTTTTTCTCCAATGGGGAATGAAGCTGTGTTGCCCTCAGCTTTATTGAAATAGCTTAGGCCAGCCATTAAATTATATGATAAGCTTCAACTTCTTAATTTCCCTAGACAGAGAAACTTGAAGCTGCCAAAATCTGTGCTTGGAAATACCACACATGCAAACTGTGAAAACAATGTAAATGTTTCATAGACATTTCCCCCTCATGCCTACCCTGTATCTACTCATAATACAAGATCAGGTCTACTATATTTTGGCACTAGAGACACTGTGCATGAAATTTGTCTATTTAGAGGGGAGGGGTGCCTCTCAGCCCAGCCTGCACCCTCTCCAATCTGGGACATCCCTCTCACAATCTGGACTGCTGGCTCCCAACAGCTCGCCTGCTTCGGTGGGACTGAACTCTTAGATATGGCCAGTGCTGTGCCTGATTGCCCCTAACCGTTTCTGCCTGCCAGCCTGATCACCCCCTAACCATTCCCCTGCCAACCTAGTCAATGCCTAACTGCTCCCCTGATGACCCAATTTCCCTTCCCTGTCATCCCGGTTGCCCCTAACTACCCTCCCCTGCCAACCTGGTCATCCCCAACTGCCTCGCCCTACAGGCCTCCCACACACCCCACACTGGGAATTGAGCCTGCAACCAGGCATGTACCCTGACCGGGAATTCAACCATGACCTCCAGGTCGATGTTTAACCACTGAACAGCACTGGCCGGGAAGATCTAGTAGTTTCTGGAGTCATTAGGGGTTTTTATGGACAATATCTTATCATCTACAAATATAGTCTTACTTCTTCCTTTCTAATTTGAATATCTTTTATTTCTTCCTCTCACCTGATCTCTATTCCAGTACTATGCTGAAGAAGAGTGGTGAAAGCAGACATTCCTGTCTTATTCCTCATCTTAAGGGAACACTTTTAATTTTTGCCCACTGAGTACGATGTTGGCTATAGGTTTTTCATATATGGCCTTTATTATGTTAAGGTATGATCTCTCTGTTCCCATTTGCTGAGGGTTTTTATCATAAATGGGTGCTAGGTTTTATTGAATGTTTTTTCTGCATTTATTGATGTAATCATTTGATTTTAATCTTATTTTAGTTTATGTGATGTATCACATTTATTGATTTGTGAATTCTGTATGCTCACAAAATGAATTTTTAATTTTGATATTGTATCATTCAGCTCTAGAATACCCATTTGATTCTTTTTATTTTTTTATAGATTCAGGTTCTTTAAAATCCAGGTTATCATTCACTTTATCTATCTATTCCTGTATTTTCATTAACATACTTATAATAACCCTTTAACAGTTTTGGACTGCCAATTCCATCATCTTAGTCATCTGGGGGATTGAGTTCTCTTGTGTATTTTTCTTGTTTATTAACCAGTTAACTGCTACATCCAAAATGGAAACCATCCCCATTTCTTCCATATGCGCTGGAATATTTACGAATTTCAGTTTCCATAATTTTCTTTAGAAACCTAGAGATGTCACTAACAAGTCTGACTTCAAAATTGGGCAGGCCAGAGATGATATGAGAAGTTTGTGGCTATAAACTCACATGGCGTGTGGGGAAGGACCTCTGCTTGATCTATAAATGCTTAAGGTGTACAATAGATAAATCTTATCTTCACTTAAAAAAAATCTTTACTGTTTAGAGTATTATAGATGTCCCTCTCTTTTTACTTCATTGCCCCCTTCCACCCAGTTCCTGTCCCATCCCAGGCCTTCGTCACACTATTGTCTGTGTCCATAGGTAATGCATATATGCATATAAGATCTTTGTTTAATCTCTCCCCACTTCCAACCTTCTTCCCTCTGAGAATCACCAGTCTATTCCCACTTCCAACCTTCTTCCCTCTGAGAATCATCAGTCTATTCCATTTCCATGCCTCTGATTCACCAGTTTATTCTGTTCATTAGATTTCTTATTCATTTATTTTGATTTTTAGATTCAATTGTTGATAGGTATGTATTTGTTGCCATTTTGTTATTCATATTTTTTTCTTTTTCTTTTTCTTCCTCTTCTTAAAAACATTTAATATAATACTGGTTTGGTGGTGATGAACTTCTTTAGCTTTTTCTTGTCTGTGAACGTTTTTATCTGACCTTCAATTCTAAATGATAGCTTTACTGGGTAAAGTAACCTTGGTTGTATATATCCTTGCTATTCATCACTTTGAATATTTCTTGCCATTCCCTTATGGCCTGTATAGTTACTGTTGAGAAATCAGCTGACAATTGTATGGGCATTCCCTTGTAGGTAACTAACTGCTTTTCTCCTGCTGCTTTTAAGATTCTCTGTCTTTTAATTATGACATGTTGTGGTGTGGATCTCTTTGGGTTCATCTTGTTTGGGGTTTTCTGTGCTTCCCAGACTTGTAAGTCTATTTCTTTCACCAGGTAGGGGAAGTTTTCTGTCATTTCTTCAAATAGGTTTTCAATATCCTGCTCTTTCTCTTCTCACACCCCCATAATGTGAATGTTGGTATGCTTTAAGTTATCCCATTTTCTTCTAATTTTTGGATTATTTATTTTTGCTCTTCTGGTTGGGTGTTTTTTTGCTTCCTCATATTTCAAATCATTGATTTGATTCTTGGAATACTCTACTGTTGAATCCCTGTATATTATTCTTTATTTCAGTCAGTGAATGCTTAATTTCTGACTGGTCCTTTCTATTTTTTTGGCATTCTCACTAAGATTCTTGAAAGTCTCACTAAGTCCCTTGGAAGTTTGTAGAAGATTCTTGAGTAATCTTATAATCTTGGTTTTGAACTTTATAACTAGTAGTTTGCTTTCTTCTAGTTTTTCTTTCATTTCTGACATGTTTGTCTCCACATTTTGTCTGCTTCTCTGTGTTTGTTTCTATATATTAGGTAGAGCTGCTATGTCTCCTTGAGTTGGTAGAGTGGCCTTGTGTAGCAGGTGTCCCATAGTTTTCAATGTTTGCCCATTCTAATTTCTTCTGGTGATAATCACGTAATTTATTTTTGGAACCAATTTATTATAGGAACCGAATTGGAACCTATTTTAGAACTTTGATGACTATTCATTTCAGCTAGAAGAGGCTTAATTTTATATGTAGAAAATATTTGTTTCTTTTGATATTATAAGCAAAGTACATTTGGAAAATGTGAGGTTTTAGATTAATTTTTATTTACATTTTTAAATAAAGACTTAAAATGATTATTATTTAATTTAGGTGCTTTTCAGTTCAAATCAATTATGGTTTTCCCATTTTAGCACATTTTGCTTAGTAAACTTGTACTTAGGAATGTGAGAACTAAATCTTAAAAATATCTGGACATTTTGTGAGTCAAACTAAGATTAAATACTTTATCAACTTTTTGTGTGTATTTACTTAGTGTATCTAAAATGGTAAATCAATCATATATTGAATTGTGAATAAAATGAAATATTTTCCAAAGCTCAACTGTTACAAAAATATGGTAATTCTTTAAATTATTTAAGAACTCTCACTTTCTCAAACTAAGAAATTTTCTCAAACTGAAAATTACTTAAAGTAAGAACCTAAACGGAATCTTAACTTTCAAGTAGGCACAATTTAACTCTGAAGGAGAGTGGTGACACAGTGGGGTGATAAAAATTAATCTATATGCTGTAGGTTTAATTCAGTATGTCATACAGTGATGTAGAATTATAAAGTTGTTTAGTTTTTACCAGGAATTTCTACGGACTATATACTTTCTTATCTTTACTCTTGTGGCTTGGGGAAAACTTAAACTTGCTGAATAATGATATATTTCTCAGTCCAGTCCTTTAAAAGTCTTCACATTTCTGGTTCAAAATCTAGCTCAGCCCCCAAACATGGATATCTTAGCTTCCTTTTTCCCACTCTGCATTCTGGTCTTAAGTGTAGCTACCAGGAGCTGTCTGTGGCTGCTCTTTGTCCCATGCCATCTGTACCACTGATGGCAGTGTGTGTGTATTGGGGGGTAGGGATATAAGTCTGCTTTGGTGTCTGCTAACACTCAGGTAAGAATGATGGCGGTAGTCCCACTCTTGGTCTTGGCTATTTCTCTCTACAATGCTGACAAATTAAGTCTGTTTACATCTCTGTGATCTGGTAGCCCCAAATGAGGATGCTATATAGGTTTTTGTTCTGACTTCTGAGAATTATCAAACACTGCAGGCAGCATTTCTTTTGTCTTCAAGACTTGGAGAATGACTCTCTGAATGAGAAGTCACCGAATCTTTTACCTTCCTTGAGCAGTGGTAACGAGTGCCCCTGTTATTGGGTACAAAGGCCTGGCTTCGCTCTCCTAGGGAAGCCTGCCAGGGCCTAGCCCTTAGGAGATCCCCACATCATCTACACTGGATTGAAGGAATGTAGAGAGACACTGTCTGGACCCTGTGGAGCTCATACATACCGGGGCAGCTCTCTCAATGCTATAACTAAGCTTTCAAACTCCAATTCTTCAAGCCAGCTGAGCACCTGCTATTACCAACTTCTGCCAAGAGGCAGAACGTTGCTCAAGGTCCAGGGTGAATGCTCAAACTCCACAAGCAAGTCTTTTGGGGCACTTCAACTTTGGAGGGATGCTAAGAAAAGCCCCTCTCCCCCTAAACACACCTCAAAAAGATGGATGGGGATGTTATAGGTAGCATTTACATAGACTTTGCTCTCTCCAAAAAGCAATATTCCCTGCTCCTCACAAGGTTGTTTTTTTTTTAATGGACTAAGTGGGTGGGATTGGTTGGTGGAGAAGATTCTGCAGAACTTCCCATACTGTGAAGCTGAGGCAATTCTCTGCACCTAAGAGGAGAAGAAGCCGTGAGTCTAAATCCTGGTCAACAATCCCTCCTCGGGAAGAGGTAAAGGTCTTACTAAGTGAATTCCAGCAAATTCATATCTAGCCAATTCATACTCTACATTTTACAATGTTTGTTAAGAGTGAACTTAGAAATACTTTAATTTGACTTTAATTTTTAACTTTAAAAAGCATTTTATAAAACTATGTATAGTACAATTTTTTTTTTCAATTAAATCTTTATTGTTGGAAGGGGTCAATGGGAATAAAAGGGAACATATGACTTTAATTTTTGACTGTCTGAATCCTCTCTTAATACTTTCTACATTTAGTCTATCAACTTTTCAAAAGGGAAAATATTTCCAGTATCATGTAGATGTTCACTAATAAATATTTTATTCTCATTTGACATAACTTAAATCATCCTATTTAATAAAAGCCTAACATGTAAATTGACTGAATAGCAGAACAACTGATCGCTATGATGAGCACTGACCACCAGGGGGCAGACGCTCAATGCAGGAGCTGCCTCCAGCCTGCAGGCCCCAGGCCAGTCAAGGTGGTTGTCTTGCAGATCGGCCCCGATATCTGGCCAGGCTTAGAGACTGTACCCATGCATGAATTTCATGCACGGGGCCTCTAATAATTTAGTAACTAATGACTGTGTAGCCCTTCATAGTTTACAAACTCTCACAGAGATCCCACAACAAACTCTTGGTATTTGCTCAACATTTACTTTTAGTTTAACTGTTATTATTTCTTCATTTCATGGGTGTGGTCAGTAATCCCTGGTGAGGTCAGTGAGCTGCCCCATCAGGACCAGGGCTTTAACTCAGGATGTAAAATAAAATCTCTGGGTCTTTTCCACCATGTTTATTCCTCTACACACGTCTGCAAGTTCTGTTCTTCCCGAGGAGAGATGATGTGTTCTCAGTATGAAATGTCTCATGAGTTAATTCTTAGAGAGTGAAACCTGGACACATGTCTGGGTGCCTTATTCCATCACCCCCTCCTCCTTGTGACCAAAAAAGCATGTGTTCAAGCCACTGGCCAGGATCAGCAGGCACAGCTGGCACATCTCTAGGACCTCGGGACCGTAGCCCAAAGCCCCACAACATGTAGGAAAGGAAGTTAAAAAAAAGCCAAGCACATGCAAGATTTAAGTCCAAGTTCCCTTTGGATCCTAATTCCCTGGGTACTTTAAAATGAAAGCTTGGTTTGGTCCTGAATTTATCTGTATCTAACATAATAGCTAATATCTGTGAAGCCTCGTAAGATATAAAAGCATTTATTCACTCAGCAAGGGTGAGTTTTCTCGCCCATAACGTTACCATCAAGTGAAGTAATATGCCACATTTTGCCACCCGCCGGGGTCATTATGACTTCCAGAACGATCACAAGGGAGCCTTGGGTAAGGAAGCTGGAGCTCAAAAGCGGCACATATAGGCCCACTGTTACCATAGTTACGACGAGAAAGGCCACCAGAGCGGTACTTTTCCCTATAAGCAGTGAGATTAGCCTTGGGTGATTTGGAATCACTGGGGTGAACAATCCTCATCCTAGCTACAGGGATTCTTTACGGTTGCCATGAGTTTCATCATGTAACACGGAGCAGACGGACAGATAAATGATTTCTTTATGCTCAATAAAGTTGTTACTGATGTTCTATCAGCTAACCTTTGCTCTCAGAAGCTGCAGAAACTTGCAAAGTCTTCAAATTACTCACCTCCCTGCCAGCAAACAGTTGGGATTAATGGCCATGGTTGGTTTGGGTATAACACACTAGAGGGTGATCAAAGGGACAGAATGTCTCTCTTGTTCCTGGATTTCTGAGGCTGGATCAGAGTAGCGCTATGGAGATCATCACAAATGAGATCCCCAGGACATACCCACAGCGCTTGTTCCCGCCCGCACCAGGCTTTCTAAGCATGATGAAGCCCGTTCCAACTTGCCTCCCAATGTTTGCCATCTCCTCTATAGCTCCACTCCCTGTCAGAGTGGTTTGCAGTTTTTTTAACTTAATGACAACTTCGTTGGTGACATACTCATTACAACTTGAGGCAGGTAATTTCAGAGCAAGTAACAACCGGCACTTACTGTTTGTTACTCTACGTGAGACACCTTAAGCCCACGATATGGTCTTGATCCTCTGTGGAGCTGAATACGGGGAGATGCAAGTAGTTGTCAAAAGCACTTGTAATTTCATTTCAACCTCAGAATGACCCCAGAAGGTACATGAGTATTACCATCATCTCCGTTTCACAGATAAGGAAAATCAAGGTAGTGAGGGTAGTTAGTAAAGAAATGCGTTTAAGTCACACAGCTATGACATGTTTGTCAGCACCCAGGGATACTTGACCCTAGGACCTGAGAGAGCCTGACATCCTCTGAGAGTGTGACGTCCTCTGAGTTCTTCACCTGGAGATGACATCTGTCTCCTTGTCTTTCTATCCGCTGGTCCTAGTTCTAGCTTCTCAAGGCCATGGAAGCATTTTCATTCCTCTGCCCCTCCCACCCCTTCAGCTTGCTAACATGGCTTTCAGGACCTTTTGTGTTCTGTTCAGACCACAGGGTGTGTTTTCAGATGACAATTTTTCAGCCTGTCCCGAACCATGCATTGGTCCTGCGTGGCTCATTCCATCAGCTCTCTAACGGGTCTCCCTGCTCTGCCTTCTGCCATACACCCAGGAGCCAAGAGAGGCCTTCAACTATGTCCGATGACTTTAGTGCTCTGCTCAAAACACTTGGGCTTCTCATGTCATTCAAAGTGAAAGTAATATCTTTACAGCCAACTTCGAGATGATAAAGCCCATGATATGGTCTGCATCCCCCTGCTCTCCCCTTTGCTCTTATAGCTCCACGCACACTCACTGTCCTGCTTCCTGGTCCCTGAACATGCCAATCATATTCCCGCCTCCTCTTCCTAGAAAGCTTTGTCTGAATATCCACTGGCTTCTTTCCCAACCCTCTTCCTGCCTCCCTCCCAAAGTCACCTTCTGAGGGAGGCCTTCCCCAACTACTCTACGGCAAACCTGTCGCCTCACTGCTGTTCCCGGCTCTTCCCTCCTTTCTGTGTTTCTCTCCATAGCACTTCTCATCGTCTGACTTGTTTCTTTTACTTACTCCTTTGATATTTGCTTGCTCTCTCCCTTTACCCCCATAGGAGAATGCAAGCTCTGTGAGGGCAGAACGTTTTATCGTCTAAGTTCGGTTCTAAGGTTGAATCCTATGAAACTGGTCCACAAAATTACTACAGCATATGGGTCAACCTACCATGCCCCCAGCACTGAGAGCAGCCCCTGGTGCACAGTAACATTTAGTAAGTGAAAAATGAGTAATTTATTCATATACTGATACCAAAAATATTGTAAGAGCGTTCATGTACTTTATGATCCCTGGTAAGGACTTAATCAACTGGTCAGGTTTCTGGTGTCATCTCTTGTCATTCTGCTCCTCTGTGGAGCTGAATACGGGGATATGCACATAAATATTGAAAGCACTTGTGTTGATACTTTGAACCAAGCTTTTAATTGCAAGACTTGGTATTTCCTTCATAGAATGCCATAGTAATTTTGCCCCTCAACTGTCAGAATCAAAACTTCCTGTGATGTAAGGGGCAACTTCCCCATCAACTGGTAGGATTTCTTTGGATTCAAGATAAGGTGCTTGCACCAGTTTCTGCATAGTCACCTGCCAGAGAGTGACCTTTTGATCTTACTACCCTGTGTTTACAGAGGAGTAAGTATTGTTCAGAAAACGATGATGAATTAATAATAATGTTCTACTTGAATCTGTAGCTTATAATGAACATCTAGCTGGAAATCTCTGCATAATCAACATTTTTTTTTTTGACAGGGCATCATCTCCTGTTGGCAGATCTGACATAGCCCATTTGGTTTCTTTTACATTTCAGCCACTGTGCTTAAAAAAATGACAGAAATTCTAATGTTGAGGAATAGAAATGCTCTGCTTAAATACAATAAAAGCATATCTGGGATTATAATTGTAGGACTGAAGCACTAACCCCTATTGCTGATCTCTGGCACTGTGGAATCTTTTGTCAAGCTCAAGTCATCCCTTCCATTCCCAGTTCAAATTATTCAGCATTAATATGCAGTACGTCGCGACCCACAGGTTGAGAAACGCAGGGTCGCCTAAGACCATTGGAAAACACTGATATTTACATTACAATTCATAACAGTAGCAAAATTACAGTTTTTTTTTTTAAAGAAAAGAACCTGTTAGTATATTATGAAGTAGCAATGAAAATAATTTATGGTTGGGGTTCACCACAACATGAGGAACTGTATTAAAGGGTCACGACATTAGAAAGGTTGAGAACCACTGCTCTTCCGGAAAGCTGAGGGTTTCATTCTCACACACTGAGGTCAAGGAGACAGCTTGAAAATTTAAATAGAAACAGAAAAGCAAGTATATCCCCCTCTCCCCCATTTTAAAAATCACAAATCTGCAAGAATTCTCACATTCATCCACATTTCATATAAAGCATTAGTTTTTTTATACCCACAACAAAACATGGACCTGCAGAAGTTTTCAAACAATCCTCCAGCAGCTTCATGCGGGCCTTCTGGAGCTCGGGGCTGTCCCACTCCTCTTCATCCACGCCCCAGTACAGATCGATGACCTGGGGACCAGCAGAGGGGCAGCGTTAATTCACCTGCGGGAAACTTCGTTTACCTACGGGCTGGATTCGCATGCGCCATGTTAAGCTAACATGACTTTTAACTTTTCTTCTTGCAGCATTTTTTCCCCGAGAGAGGGAAAATGATTTTTAAGATCCGTTTTTTTTTTTAAATCCCATGAGGGGTTGGGGATGAACATTATCATTTCCTATGTTTCTGATTACACTGTTGACGTGGGCCCAGAGAAAATGAAATGTTCTATGTCTGAGGCTTTGCGGTAAAGGCTTTCATGATATTGAAAAGTTGGACTTCAAAAAGTGCTTGAAAGCAGCTGGGATACAGTTATACATTATTTGAGACAATTAAATAACAAAGTATGTTACTGAAGGTCTTTTAATACGAGAGGGGAAAACCACAATGGGCATCAATATATATATATATATATATATATATATATAGACCTGAAGTTCAACATCTACATTTCTTTTCTTACTTTCTTTTGAAAGAAAAGAACCTGTTAGTATTATGGTTTATCGCCCAGGGATAGACATTTTGTTGATGTCTGTGTTATCTATGAGCAACCCTGCTTTCATCAATACATACCTGAAAACCATGTATTGGGAAGCAATGAAAGGTATGCCTTCCTAAGACGTGAGGATAATAGGAGCTTCTATCTCCTCACTTCAAAGACCACAGGGAAGATTCTGAGAGTCTGTAAGAACTTTGGCAAGTAGTACATGCTTTGAAAAACTGGCTATGGAGAGCACTATGGGTTTCACTCCCTTTACTCAACTGCTGTCTGCATAAGGTGAATGTTTCCAATCGCAGCTTTGAAGATTTCTTCTTTTCCTTTCCTTAGTTCACACAGCAGAAAAAGACCCTCCTCTCCTTCCTGGTGGTTTGTGTGGCATTCAATGAGATGGGAGCACCGAGCAGGGGTCCTCCATTGTACCCCAAGGAGAAGTTGGGGATTTTGTGTGCTCCCCAGGCCAAGGCCCCACACAGGGGTTTTTATCCATCTGCATTGAAGGTTTTAGAGATATAACAGCTTCTTTAAAAAATATTCCCCCAGCCCAGTCCATGAATTTGATAATATATGAAACTATCAGCACTGATTTTGGATTCGTCCCTTTAATCTACCTTAGAAGGTTTAATCACAATATTAAGGAAGGCTACATCTGAAATTATACTATCCTGTCCAATATGAGAGCCTTTACCTGTGGCTATTCAACATTCAATATAAATTAAAAATTCAGCTCTTCAAATGCTCAACAGTAACATGTGGCTACTGACTGCCATGTTGGAAGGCAGAGCTATGGAACACTTTACCATCATATAAACTTTAATTGGACTGAACCGTAAATTACTGAGATTCATATACTGAAATAATTATAACAAGATATTTCGGCCATCTGCCAATAAACTACCAAAGTAAACACACACTGATCACAATGCAAACAGTAGCTCTTAGTTGTGCCATGCATGAGCTAATTACTACACATAGAGCCTGGTCTCCATCTTTTTGGCTGACACTGTTTAGATATATCTGAGGAAAGATCTGATTTAGAATAAATAAAGAGAAACAGAAATGTATTTATGAATGTGTAAATATGTAAATATGGAGATTAATATAACAAAAGACACACACACACACACATACACACACACGCACATGCACACACACACTCACTCTAGAGGCCCGGTGCACGAAATTTGTGCACTGCAGGGGGGTGGGATGTCGTCCTTCAATCCAGCCTGCTCCCTCTCCAATCTGGGACCCCTTGATTAGGCCCATTTAGGCCTGTTCCAGGTAGGATAGGGCTAAATGGGCAGTCCGACATCCCTCTCACAATCCAGGACTGCTGGCTCCCAAATGCTCACCTGCCTGCCTTCCTAACTGCTTCTGCCTGCCAGCCTAATCACCCCCTAACAATTCCCCTGCCAACCTGATTGATGCCTAACTGCTCCCCTGCCAGCCTGTTGCCCCTAACTACCCTCCCCTGCAGGCCTGGTCACCCCTAACTACCCTCCCCTGCAGGCTTGATCATCCCCAACTGCCCTCGCTTGCAGGCCTGGTACCTGCCAAATGCCCTCCCCTGCTGGCCATCTTGTGTCCACATGGGGGCAGGATCTTGTGACTACATGAGGGCAGCCATCTTGTATGTTGGAATGATGGTCAATCTGCATATTACTGTTTTATTAAATAGGATAGAGGCCTGGTGCATGGGTTGGGGCCAGCTGGTTTGCCCTGAAGGGTGTCCTGGATCAGGGTGGGGGTGATCTTGGAGCATGGGGCGGCCTGGGCTAGGGGCCTATGGTGTTTTGTAGGCTGGCCATATCCCCTGGCAACCCAAGTGGAGGCCCTGGTATCTGGGATTTATTTATCTTCTACAATTGAAACTTTGTAGCCTGGAGCAGAGTGGAGCCAAGCCTTCTGCTGGCATAACCAATTGAAACTTTGTTACCTTAAGTGCCACCAGGGTGTGCCAGGGACAACCCAAGCCTCTTTCCTGCTGTCTCTGTGGCTGTAGCCATCTTGGTTGGGTTAATTTGCATACTTGCTCTGATCGGCTGGTGGGCATGGCTTATGAGTGTAGCAGAGGTATGGTCAATTTGCATATTACTCTTTTATTAGATAGGATACATATACCTGTGCTTCTCTCACCTTCTCTTAATGACAAAATTATATAAAGTAATAACTATAACAGTATGTCAGTGGGTTTGTAACATATTTAGATGCCACATATGTAACAATAGTACAAAAGGGAATGGAGTTACATAGAAGTAATCTTTCTATAGCTCACTGGAATTAACTTAGCATAAATTATAAGTAGCCATAAAATAACTACAAAGAAAAGAATTCAAAAGAAATAAAAAATTCATCAAAGGAATTAAAATGTTACACCAGAAAATATTCACTTAGTACAAAGCAAAGAAGTAAAGGAGGAACAGAGGAACACAAAAGACATGAAACAGAAAAAAAAAAGTCAAATGGAAAATGTAAATTCAACCAACTATACCAATAATACAATAAAGCATGATTGGATTAAGCGATCATGTCAAAATCAGACTATGTAAAAACAAGAACCACCTATATGTAATCTACAAGACACACATTTAGCTTCAAATAGGCTGAAAGAAAAGGATACACCACACACAGCAACCATAAGAAACCGCATGTCTATACTAATATCAAAGAAAAGACACAGCAATAAAAGGTGCCATTTTCTGATAAAAAGGTCAATCCATCAGAAGATATAACAATTATAAATGTATTTGCTACTAACAATAAAGCATTAATATACATAAAGCACAAACTGACATAAATGATGGGAGAAACATTTCAACTATCATGGTTGGGAACTTGGATATCTCACATTCAATAATGGGAATAACAACTAGAAAGAAATCAACAAAATTAGAAGAATGGAATAACACTATAATCTAACATTTCCATAGAACAATGTAGACACCAACAACAGAATACACAGCGTTCTCAAGTACCCATAAGACATTCTCCAGTACATAAACTAGGTCATAAAACAAGGCCCTATAAACTTAAACAGATTTAAATTATATAAAGAACGTTCTCTGAATATAATGTAATGATGTCAGAAGGCTTAGCTCTGCTCCAGGTTACAAAGTTTCAATTGTAGAAGGTAAATAAATCCCAGATACCAGGGCCTACGCTTGGGTCGCCAGGGGTGTGGCCAGCCTGCAAACCACCACAGGTCCCTCGCCAGGCTGCCCCACGCCTCAAGGGAACCCACATCCTGATCTGGGACACCCTTCAGGCCAAACCAGCCAGCCTCCACCCGTGCACCAGGTCTCTATCCTATTTAATAAAAGAGTAATATGCAGATTGACCATCACTCCAACACACAAGATAACTGCCCCCATGTGGACACAAGATGGCCACCACAAGAGGGCCTGCAAGAAAGGGCAGTTGGGGGCGATCAAGCCTGCAGGGGAGGGCAGTTAGGGGTGACCTGGCTGACAAAGAATGGAAGTTGGGGGTGACCAGGCTTGCAGGGAAGGGCAGTTGGGGGGGATCCAGACCTGCAGGGGAGAGCAGTTGGGGGGAACCAGGCCTGCAGGGGAGGGTAATCAGGGGTGACCAGGCCCACAAGTGAGGGCAGTTAGGGGCAACAGGCTGGCAGGGGAGCAGTTAGGCATCAATTAGGCTGACAGGGGAGCGGTTAGGGGGTGATAAGGCTGGCAGGCAAAATAGGTTAGGGGCAATCAGGAAGGCAGGCAGGTGAGCATTTGGGAGTCAGTAGTCCTGGATTATGAGAGGGATGTCCGACTGCCCGTTGGATCGGGCCTAAACCAGCAGTCGGACATCCCTCGAGAGGTCCCAGATTGGAGAGGAGGGTGCAGGCTGGACTGAAGGACACCCCTCTCCCCCGTGCACAAATTTTGTGCACCAGGCCTCTAGTTATTTATAATAACCAAAAAGTGGGAAAAATTAAATGTCTATCAAGTTATCAATGGAGACATAAAATGGTATATTCATACATATTTTGGCAATAAAGAGTAATGAAATCCCAGCCCAACACCACAACAAGGAGGAGCCTTGAAAACATTATGCTAAGTGCAAGAAGCCAGTCACAGAAGACCATTGATATGAATTTATATACAATGTCTAAAACAGGCAAATCTGTATAGATGTAAAGTAGATTAGTAGTTGCCCAGAGCCGGGAGGAAGGGCAATAGGGCAACCAGGGAGTCACAGTGAAAAGGCACAGATCTCCTTTGCGAGTGATGAAAACATTCTAAGATTGACGTGGGCAATGCTCATACAACTGCCTATGCTAAAAACTGTGTACTTTGGGCAAATTTTGTCATTTGTGAACTGAATTATATCTCAGTGACACTTTGCACATCTAATTTGTACTGTGAGTTTCTACAGGCCTCACCTCCTCTATTCCTAGTAGAACCGAGTGCATGAACAGTATAAGTTTAAGTCAAGCACTTATTAAGAGCTAGACAACGAGATCTAACAGCCTATATAAGTAGATCCATTGACCAGGGCTAAAGTCGAAACAAGGCTTTCACCTGTATTTTAAAATAGGAGGCTGAATGTTACACTCTTTGCTGTGACTTGGGAGTCTTTTGTAATAGTTTTTGCACCTGTTATTCCCTTCGAGTTTGGTCAGCCCTGTTCTCTACCAAGCCTTCATCATTCATTTCCTCAGGTCAGCAGTTCTGTTTACATATTCTCCTCCGTCCAGCTTTGCTCCCTTAAGAGTGTGTTTTCTCCCCTGCCTCAAATGTCTTTATGGACAGAGCATGATGAAAAAAGATAAAAATCAAGCAACCGTGAAGATAGGGAAGGAAATAAATAAAGGAGGCATCTGACTTATGCAACACAAAACATCATTTGGGGCAAATGACATGCCATGTATCCGCATGATCAATAATTGGCACACAGTGGCTGCAACCCAAAGTGCTCAACAAGACAAGATTTATTATATACTTAAAAAATTAAGTTTAGCTTTTAGCCTAATGTCCAGGCACTGCAGACACTGGAATCTAATTTACTATTTATTGGAATACTAACTTGTTGACAGCACATTTTATGTGCCTTTACTTATTTCATCATTAAGTATAAAAGCTCAGGAAAGTAATTTGATTTTATCTCTTTTTACTTAAAATCATCTAACTAGTTTTAAACTGTTCTTAGGGAAGGCAATTTATCATGCTTATGATAACGTGGTGAATTGGTCTGCAAAAAAAAAAAAAAAAAGCCAGCAGATACAAGCCCTAACTAACTTTAACCACTTGAAATTAGACATAATTTAAATACAAAAATTACTGAACAAACAATAGAGCAAACTATACGGAACAAATCTCAACCTCATGCTTTACTGAGAAAGAAAACAAAACCCAGATTTGAATTCATAGTGGCTTCACACTATTTCTTCACAAAAAGCTTTTCAATTTAAGTATTTTCTAAAATATTTTCTCATGCCCTTTGACATTACTGAAGAGCAAAAAATTGTAAGTAGAGAGACAATAGCGCTGATTGAGTTTCTGAACAAGGATAGTCCCGAAATGAAGGTTGTTCCTCAAAGTTATTACAATGGGAAGCCACACACTCATTCCAATGATCCTGCCACTGCCAAGGGCACTTTCTCTGTAGGAATCATCACATTTGGTATTGAAAATAACTCCTGTCACTTTATCATTGGAGTTTGTTTTTATTACAAATGTTACTGCTCCTGCTTTAACGGCCGTTAAATTTATAAGACATGCCTCTGAAAAGACCTTTCACTCTTAAAAAAATAAAACCTATTCTTCAAGGGACTATACCTGCCACTACTAAAAATATTCAGAATAACACAGAGCAGGTTCAGAAAGATTTGGACAGAAACATTCTTGTGCTATGGACGTAACTTTCAAGGTCAATACAGAGGTGAAATCACTCATTTGAATTGGTTTAGGCAATTGAGACCCATAGCTAGTATGTTCATCTCACAGGAGAAGGTGAGCAAGGAGGAGTCTTAAACCTCAGACTAGGTTTGTCAGATACTGTTTGCCCGTGGTGAGTTCTGCTTTATAGATATTCTCACTCTAGTTAGAATGCCTTCCCCCAGATTAATGGTATATAAGAAAAAACACACACCCTCTTTAGGTCTACTCACCCATATTCACACTTGGACTACAACTACTGCAAATACTAGGTCACCTGCTGGTCATGGGGTATATGGGATCATGACTAAGACACACATTTCTGGGACAATCAGGTTCTTTATCAAGCCCAGGAAGGACTGGCTGGCCCCAATGGACATACACAATCACTAAGGAAAGAGGGTCCCAAAGCATGAGGCGGGAGGATGCTTCATTCAGAACCTTGTAAAGACAGCAAACTGCTCAGACCTGATGCCTCTCTGACTTGAGCGAGTTAGCCTCTGGGCAGCTTTAACAATTATTGATGGTCAGGAAGATCTGAGCCATCAACTAAGGCAGGACCCCTGACTAGGAAGGCTTAATGAACACAGAGGCAGGGAGAAGGGACCAGGAGTTGCTGTAGGCACAGAAGGAGCCACAAGCCAGAATCCACAGGGCACCTGTGTGGAGTACAATAAGCTGCAGAACTCACTGCCCAAAGGAAGCTCAGTCAGGTTGCAGCTAGGTACCAGCTCCCTTCAGTGGAGGGGTATCTGGCCTCCGACAAAGGACGTGACTGAGTGAAACCCCGTTCAGGCTCTGTGCTTCCCTGCTCACTGTTGTTTACGACCATCTTCTCTGTGAGACGGAAAACTCCATGAGGGCAGGAGTTTTCAGCACTCTGGTATCCACCACCCCCCCACAATTCTGCCTGGTGCAGAGCAGAGGCTCAAGAAAGTCTGTGGATAAATGAATAAAGCTCCTTGGACCAAGCCCCTTAATTTGCTGCTGGGGAACTAGGACAGACATTGATGAGGAATGAATAAATACAGGAGCCTGAAGGTGACTGTAAAAAAGACTGTTCTTCAGACAGGGTTAGAGGGACTTCTAGACAGAACACCCCCACAAATGTGACATGGCCTGCCCATTGGGAGATGAGATCATAGCATCATAATTTTGGAAGCTGAAAGAAGGTCACAGCATCATAATAGAAGAAAACTGTTTCAGTAAGTTTTCAATGGCTTATAAATAACTAGAGGCCCGGTGCACAATATTCATGCATGGGTTGGGTCCCTAGGCCTGGCCAGCGATCAGGGCTGATAAGGACTTTCCAGCTGCCAGCTGGGGCCTTCCTTCATTCCGTGGTGCCTCCTGGTGGTCAGTGCACAGCATAGGAAGTGATCCAACGCCCTGTCTCCCAGTTGAACTCCTGAGGGGACATTTACATATTAACCTTTTATATATATAGAAGACTAGAGGCCTGGTGTATGAAATTTGTGCATGGGGGTGGGAGGGAGTCCCCTCAGCCCAGCCTGCACCCTCTCACAATCTGGGACTGCAGGCTCCTAACTGCTCACCTGCCTGCCTGCCCCTAATTGCCCCCTCCTGCCAGCTTGGTCGCCCCCAACTGCCCCTCCCCCACCACTGGCCTGATGGCCCCTTACTGCCCCCCTTGCTGGCCTGATCACTCCCAACTGCTGTCCCCTCCTTTCCTCCTCCACCTCCCCTCCCCCACCCTCCACCCTGCTGGTCTAGTCACCCCATGCAGCCTGCTGTTGAGTTGTTTGTTTGTCCCTCACTATTTCACTATTCCTCCTGCCGGCCTGGTCACCCCACGCAGCCTGCCGTTCGATCTTCTGTCTGGTCATTTAGGTCATCATGGCCACTGGCTTTTTATATATTAGGATTATTGACAAAGGAAACCTCTAAAATAAATTTTCTTTTTACTTTGCAAAGACCTGTTGAAAGCTCTTTCTTTCCTGTAGGAAATAAAAAATGAGAATGGAAAGAAATAGCTACCCTGTGTTCAGAATTTGACAAGAGCTTCATGGTGACTGTACCCAATTGGGACACTTAAATGTCACCTGCAAATGGGATTCTGTTTATTAAAGGATTCATCTTATTGGGTGATTCCCATAATTGAGCAGAATTAAACATTCAGCTAAGTACAGCTCCTCCAATAAATCTTCCCACAATGCCACTGCTCTCTACTTAGAAACATATTAGGCAGAAGAGTGTCTATACACACAAGGTATCTGAAGAACAACAGTGCTATCTTGGGAAGTCAGGCATGAGAATTCCAGAAGAGCCATTCCATGATGCAAAAGCAGTGAGCTGATTATTTTCAATTAAAATGGGAGCAATTGAAGGTCAATTATGACATAATGTTTTCCTTCCCTTCTTCCATCTCTGTTCCTCTTCCTTCCCCCTTTTTATAAACTGACTCATGGGTGGGAGAAAGATGATGTTACATTTTCACATAATATTAACTTGGTAAAACCTGCTGGGGCTGTGACAGACAAGACAGAAACACAAAGTGAGCTAGACAAATTGCAGAGCTGGTCTGAGGGAAATGATGTGTGGCTCAATGAGAGGATATGCATTTCACCTGAGAAAGAAGCAGACATTTGATTACTAGGAAATGGGAAAGGGCAGATTAGTTGACAATGTGGAGAAAAGACCAAGGGCATCAGAACATATCCTGTCAATTATAAAGCCAATGGTGTGTTTTGAGCAAAATGCATTTTGAGATTCCTCAGTAGGCAGGCAGTTTGGAGGGGAAATGTGTGCAAAGGAGTAGATGGGGCTCCTTTTAGATCAGGAAGGATGCAGTGGGAGAATAAAGAAGCGATGGAGAAAAGGTAGGTGGAAACAACTAATGAAGAACCTTCAGAGTGAGACTAATTGTTCAATTTAGTAAATATTAGCAAGGTCAAGGTAGTATAAGACTCACATAATCTAACTTAACTTTGATGTGCATAGAGAATGTAACTGTTGATTTAGTCTACAAGGAGTATGGGTTTCCTGCCCAAGTCTCCATCCAGTCTCTGGTGGAGTGCCTTCCATGTGCTAGACACTATGTGTTATTGCATTGAATTCTCACGACAATCCTGGGAAATAAACACTGTTCACCCATTCATGTTACAGAGAGGTCAACTATGTGTCCGAGACCGAGCACTCTGCCCAGTGTCACAGGACTGGTAATTTATGGACCCAGAATCTGAATCCTAGTCTAACAGAAAAATGTATGCTGCTTCCACTAGACCAGTGGTTCTCAACCTTCCTAATGCCACGACCCTTTAATACAGTTCTGTATGTTGTGGTGACCCCCAACCATAAAATTATTTTCATTGCTACTTCATAACTGTAATTTTGCTACTGTTATGAATCGTAATGTAAATATCTGTATTTTCCAATGGTCTTAGGCTCATCGTGACCCACAGGTTGAGAACAACTGCACTAGACCCTATAAATGAAATCATGTGCTGCAATTTATGGAATCTAAAATATCACTTGTAGTATGCTCCAATAATGTACATTCCACTGAAAAAGATGCACTACCAATGACATCATCACATATGACACACCACTAATTTGTAAGACGAATCCTGATTTCTGAGATGTCAAAATGGGGGAAAAGCATGCCTCTTACAATGAATGAAATCTGGTCAGTATTGTTTAAGGAAGATCATCTGGCAGCTGTGAACAATCTGGACCAGGACACAGACACACCCCAAGGGAAGGAAAGGGAAGAGGTTGTCACTGTCCTTCAGTTGCTAAGAGAAGGAAGCCTGAGTAAAGACAGAGCCTTGTGACATGGAAAGAGAAGGCGAACTTCTAAAAAACACGTTGGCAAAAGTAAGGGCACTTACTGAACATTGGTAAGTCAAATAACCTATCATTTAAGTGCCTTTTCTTTTTCTTTTGAAACCATGTGTGTTCTCTGCTCTGAGTGGGGTTGACATTCTTTCCATTCAGCTATTCCCATCTCCGAGCAGTCAGCCTACATATTTATTACACACAGAATTGAAGGTCTGGAGCATTTTCATTAATCATCTTAGTCGAAAAGTAAAAAGGACATGCTAGGAAACAGACTGCCACATAGACATCTAGATAAAAGTAGGTGGCCTTCTTAAAATGTAACTCCATAGCATATTTAGTTTAATAAAGATTTAACTAAATGGCCTACTATGTGCCAGATACTTGACTAATCATTGGGATAAAATGAATAAGACACATCTAGTCATGAGAACTTTCCAATTTTACAGTCAGTTGATAAAAAAGTTTACCTAACAGGTGTCTCATTATCTATCTCCCCTGCTGGCTCTCATCCATGCCATGACCATTCTTACCTGAATCATCTTCCTACTTCTACCATTCTTCCCTACCCCATTCTTGCTCCTCACAGAGCTTGGGCGACTCTTAGTCATAAGTTATATAATGTAACTTTTATTTCTTACTCAGTAAAATTTTAAGTCCTTAATCTTGGTCCATATGATCTGCTTTTGATGCCACTTCCTACAATAAATTCTCTTACTCCACTTTGCTTGGCTTCTTTACTGTTCCTAGAATATTCTAAACATGCTCATCCCTCAGGCCCTATTGCCTATCCCCAGCACCTTCCTCCCTAATGTCACCAATGTGCTCTATCACTTTTTCTGCAGATCTCTGCTCAGAGGTAGTGTTATTATTGAGTCCTTCTCTGACATTCCTTACCCCTTATCATAATTGCTTTTTCTTTATTAGAAACATTTACTGGGGGGGGGTGCGTAAAAGCATCTATTAGCACTGGAATTTGTTGTTTGCCTCTCCTAACAATATTGGTTTGCTCTTGTATTTCCAACACTTGCAATGTTGACTGCGATGTGGTCAAGGGTCAACAAATATGTCTTGAATGAACTGGTTGAATGGTTGGGAGTTATGCATAGGATTTTAAGGGAGTAAAGAGGAAGGTATACAGCATATTCTGGGAGGGATGGGGGACCAGAGAAGTCTCCCATAAGCAAGTAATATTGGGCTGAGACTTCTTCATTCACATGCTCATGCAGGCATTCATTTGTTCATTCAACACATTCTTAGGGAGTTTTCCTCTGTGATAGGAACTATTCTAGGACCAGAAATATGGCTGTCACAAAGACAGACAAGTCCCTGTTATTGTGGAACTTACAGTTTAGAGGGAGAAAGACAAGTAAGTGAATGCATAAGTAAACAAGAAAAACACCCAACATTGACACATGAAACGCAAAGAACTAAAATAGGATGACGTAAAAGAATGCCTAAATGGTTACTATAGATTGAGTCATTAGGGCAGTGACATTTCAGTGGAGACCTGAAGGACTATAGGAAGATGAGCCATTCCTATAGAGAGAGAACATCAGGGGCAAAATCCTTAAGTGGGAATGGGCTTGAAGTGTTCAAGGAGCCAGCTGAAGGACATGTAAATGCAGGGCAGCAAGCAAGAGGAGAGGGCATGACTTAAGATCAGACAGGAAGAGTATTAGGAGTAAATAGGACTTGGGAGGTGATACAGGGGAAGAACCAGATTGAAAAACATTGTAGGTGGCAAAGGGCATGAAATAGATTGGGATGGTTGAGTAACTCGAGGAAATTCATTTCTCCTGGGTTCACTGCACAGCCAAGGATGGATTCTAGACTACTGCGTGGGTAAATTGGTTTGTTTTTCCATGAAGCTCTGGCACCATATTTTGTTGCAATTGAAGAGAGAGCCATCTCTCTAGAAAACATATGGTCAGAGAGATCAATAATCAATCTACCAGAAAAGACCACACCAAGATGTATATTCTTAGGAGGTTCAGTTATTATATTTGGGCTCCTGTTAAGCTTAGAAGCTGGAAAGCCAATGCAACCTTGCATATTTTAATCTAAATATAACCCGAGACCCACAAGCTGTCGCCACCCCCATCTTAGACACTGAACTGAAGGACTGGCAGGGTAAGTCACTCAGTGCAGACAGTTGGGGCTCAGTTCCCGTCTGCTCTGCCCACCGCTGTTTGCTCTGCTGTCCAGCATCTCACCAACTGATTCACTGCACCTGCCTCGAATGATCCTTGCCATCCATTTACTCTATGAATCTTGCTTGCTGCAGTTTTTCCTTTGGCGTTCTGTCTTCTCTGGTGCCTGCCTGCGATTTAGAAAATGTATTTCTCTATTTTTCTCCTCAGCTAGTGCTAATCAATACCATGTTTTATGGAAGGTGTTCTGTAGCTCAAAGACTTCCTCCCTCTGCTGACAAAAATGACACAAACCCAAACTCCCTCCAAGATGGGATTAATGTACTTGCACACCTTTCTTCCTTGATAGTATCCGAGTCCCCAAGGTTGTCTGAGTCTTTGGGAATCTTGACAGATGGACATTTTTGTTAGAGCTGAGATCCTGTTATCAGCAGAACCAGATTCTTCAAAGAAAGTAATGCTAAACTCACAATAAGAAATCTGAGGTTCACAAGTTATCAAGCAAACGGTAACTACTCAATATGTATGTCAGTGCCCTGTGGCTGACGAATTATGTATTGAGAGAGAAGTAATCTGAGACTATTACTTCATGCAACATAACCGAAGGCATCACGAGGTCTAACTAGATAAAATATATAGCCAGGAGGAAACAAATGAAGGTGAAATTTTCTCCCACTAACAATGGTGCCCCACAAATCTCTAGTACATATTCCTCACTTAACAATGTAAATATGTGGTTAAGACCTAGCACAGGAAAATGAAGATTTCCATTGTAAAATGAGGTTGCAAAACAGTCTGCCTAGATGTTATCTGTTGCAGGAGTCTTTTATTTTTTCAATTTTGGGATGTCCAAGAGAGATCCAACTTTTCCAGTGCTTTTCTATGAGGTGGCCACATCAGCTATGTCCACAGATGCCAGGGTTTTCAGAACGTTAGCAATGATATGTGCGCACTTACTGTCTCCTGCCAGCGTTTTCATAAACTTCAGCAGTTACCTTTTTTTTTTTTTTGTAAATGGAAAATTCCTGAAATGCTGAAGGCAAGACAGAAGGCAGGGACTGGCTAGACTGCTGAAAGGAAATACCTGTGAGAAAGTTGGTCCCCATTTTCAGATGACAAACAATTTTAGAGACCAGAGCTTAAAGGCAGGTGCTCAGCAACCTTCACCTTTTTCCTAATAGTGGAAATTGTCAAAAAAGCACATAAACGTGGTTAGAAGAAAAAAGACAAGCCGATCACAGGCAGGGCCCAAGAAACAGCATAATAGTGCAGAACGTGGAAAATGACTAAAAAATTTATCTCGATTTTCCAGTGTTTCTTTTTACCCACACTTATAGGAACGACATTTTTTGAGGGCTTAAAATTAGTCTTTTTTATAGCACCCACATTGTGACAAGAAACAAACACAAATAGTACTTATTTAGCTGACATAATTAAGAATGAAAATAACATCAGAGTTACCTGAAATTCTAATCCATAATTTTCTCTGCAGAATTCTCTCAGTTTAGGATACACATTTTCTTTTAGTGCCTGTCTTTCTGCTCCCGTGTCTGTAGTAGAAAAAAAACACACACACATACATAGAAAGTGAATTATGTCCACATATATATATTTCTGGGAAAAAGAAAGCTTACAAATAAACGTTAACAAAAGTATGATCAAGCTGGGGCGCTGCATGGTGAAATAATGGGGTATGTGACTGGGGGCATGGGGGGGCCTGCTCTTCACCGAGCAGGGGGAGCAGGCACCCACAAGAAGCCATCGGATGGGAGCCCCACTGCTCACTTCTGTGTGCGCTGCGGAGCTGAGAATCCACAGTTGATCTTTTTGATTTTTTATTTATTTTTATTTTTTATTCATGTATTACATGTGTACATATCTTCCCATTGCCCGCCCACCCCCCTGATTCCCATGCATGCCCCAACCCCCCAGTATCTGTGTCCATTGGTTGGTTATGCAGGCATACAAGTCCTTCGGTTGATCTCTTTATCTACTCCACCTCTCCCTAACCTTCCTACTGTAGTTTGACTTTTATTATTTTTTTTAATTCCTCACCCAAGGACACGGGTGAGAAGGAGAGACGGGGAGGGGGAGATAGGGGAACACCAATGTAAGAGTGAAACAGCAACTGGCTGCCTTCCCTAAGGGAATGGAACCAATGACCATTCAGTGCATGGGATGACACTCCACACCAGCCAGGGCCACAGATGATTCTTCATGCCCAGGTAGACACTCACATGGAGCTCTTAAAGAGCCATACCCCACTGTCTTTGGACAAGGTAGAAGGAAAAATTCCAGGGGTATCAGGTGTTTCAGCCCCAAGAAGTAGAACTTTCAAATTACACACACGCGGATTAATCTAGTTTCTGACTTCCATAAAATCTAGACTGTATCACCATTTCCTGTCATATTTAGACATACTACGACTTTTACAAAATTTAGGACAGCATCCACGCAATCAGCACTATAATTAGGGAAGGCAAATGGTGGGGAACCAACACCCCAAACTAGCAGATTCCACAAACTGTATAGTCGATCAACCAGTGTTAAATCGAGTAACGTCTCCCACCTGGGATTTAGGGACTTCTATTATATCAGAGGACGGGGGGATTGTTTTACAGGTGCCACGTTATGTCACAGCTTGGAAATAAAATATTTTTTACTTTCCATGTCATCAGACATGAAAGAAGGAACAGAGGTCCCGAAACCAGAAGCACCACACGCTGTGTGTGCCCTTCATGGTGAGTATTTGGCACAGAAAGGGATTCCATAGCCAGTGCTGGATGATGCCCTGCAGCAAAGACGACACTAAGATTCTTGCAGCAGAGAGGTGGTTCCTCGCCAAACAACCTTCAGTGCAGGATGAGACACGGAGCTTTGAAAAATGAGGCTAAGGTGTTATCTCATGAAAAGAACCATTTTCTCAATATACCTCAATCCCAGGCATAACAAGGAAACATTTGCCTACCACATTTATAGCTGAGGAACCAATTTAAAAGAATTTCCTTATTATTCTCAAGCAGATCTGTCCATGCAAACTCGGCCAGATGCTGTGTTCACCTGCTCGACTCTCCCGCTGTTCTGAAGCCTGTTTTGAGATGTAAGTAACCAGTCTCCAGGGTGCGCAATGCAGCTGCAACCTGACAGGGTGTCGGTAAACAGTGTTTACACCGAAACGAAAGATTCAATATAAAGTCTTGTAGGTTACCCTCGGATCCACGTGAAGGGGGTCTTTCCAACAGCAGCTCCCACCTGGGCCTAAGTCCTAAGGAAAGCAGGCAGCCCAAACTGAGGACTGACATTTGAGCAGTGCCCACATGCTGTGATGGCGCTGGGAGAGGCAGTATATTACAGTTTTAAAAACATGTTATTGATTTTAGAAAGAGAGAAAGGAAAGGTAGAGAGACAGGATGGGAGAAAGAGAGAGAAGAAAGATTAATTTGTTGTTTCCACTTATCTATGTATTCATTGGCAGCTTTTTGTATGTGCCCTGACTGGAGATTGAACCCATAACTGTGGAATATCAAGATGATGCACTAATTAAGCTACCAAGACAGAGCCTTAAGCTTTTATGATTTTATATAATTTATATAATCTTGGAATCAGATGCCCATCCTCCCTCACACTCCATTTTAAGTGATGAAAGCTAACAATATTCAAACATTCTCTCTAAAAGGCTACAGATGTTTAAACCCAAAATAACAACAAAATCACTATAAAAATAAACACCATCAGATGTGGAAGTTGGGGATATATTAAGCAAGGACTATTGTGAAGACATTTTTTAATAAGTATCAAAATAATTCATGCAAGAATATGAAATAAGAAACAGAAATTATGAGCTTAAATTTTTTTTATTGTAACTCTTACCACTAGATACCGAGACCTGAATGTGCAATCATCAGGAGGTAAGACAGAAATACAGTGTATAGTTACTGACATTTACTGAGTGCTTAGAGTCCAGGTGTGTGCTAAGTATTTCTACATGCATTTTCTTAGTCACTTCTGACAACCTCCCTACGATATAGGTAAAATTATTCTTCCGTATTTTTAAAAAAATATATATTTTATTGGTTTTTCCAGAGAGGAAGGGAGATGGATAGAGAGCCAGAAACATCAATGAGAGAGAGACATTGATCAGCTGCCTCCTGCACGTCCCCCACTGGGGATGTGCCCGCAACCAATGTACATGTCCCTGACAGAAATCGAACATGGGAACCCTCAGTCCGCAGGCTGACTCTCTATCCACAGAGCAAAACTGGTTTGGGCTATTTTCCCTTATTTTTTATAAGGAAACAGAAAAATAGAGTAGTTAAGATACTTAATTACTGAAGTCATCTGAACACTAAGAGAAAATGGATTTGAATCTAAAGAGTCATGTCATAATTTCCTCTAACTATGGAAAATATGTAACTGTGCAAAGAATCAGTCTTTGAAAATGATAAATGTGGTAACTTCATAGAGTAGTTAAGGGATGCTGAAGCCTAACATTTAGGAAACAAATAAAACCCACCACTGAATTACCCTTAATGGGTGCATCCCTTTTTATAACATACCCATCAACAGCCAACTCATCAATAAGTTGTCTTTCTCCATCTATCTCTAAGCCCTGGCCCAAATCCTAATCCTAGAATAACCCTAACTGTAGCCCTAATCCTAATTCCAGTTCTAACCCTAACCCAAATCCTAGCCCAAACACTAACCCTACCCCTAGCCCTAGCCCCAACTCTAACCAAACCCTAGCCCTAATTCAAACCCTAACCCTAGATATAACCTAACCCTAGCCCTAACCCCAACCCTGACCCTATCCCAAACACTAACCTTAATGCTAGTCCCCAAACCTTAGTCCTAATTCTAACCCTAAACCTAACCCTAACTCTAAATGTAGCTCAAACCAAAACCCTAACTCTAGCCTTAACCCTATCCCTAGCCCTAACCCTAACCTGAGTCCTAAACCTAACCCTCCTTCTAATCCTGAAAATAGCCATAATTCTAACCATAAATCTAATGCTCAACTTAAACGCAGCCCAAACCCTAATTCTAACCCTAAGCCAAACTCTTCTCTCATCTGGACTCTCTCTCCCTGTTTCCACACTTGCTCCTTCAGGCCATTACCCAGAGAGCAACCAGCAGATCTTTTAAAAATGGAATCAGATCACCTCACTATCTTGTTTATGTCCCTGCAGCAGTTCTTCATGGAACTTGAAATGAAATCCTCACTCCTTACATTGACTGTTCTCCCTCTTCCTGAGCTCCTCTCTCACCACTTTCCCAGTTCATGTCACTCCAGACTGGCGTACCTTTGGTTCCAGATTCTGTCACTCGTGGCCTTTGCTCCAGCTGCAACTTCCTCCCGGAACACTTAGTTCTTAGTCCTGTGACCACATAATGGCATTGCCCGTCATTCAAGTGTCCACTTAAATGCCACCTCCTCAGAGAGCCCTTCTCTACAGCACCACCCTCTCTCACATCACCCTCTTTAAACTCTTTGTGCATTATTCATCACAACTGTGGTATTTATTTGCTTACTCTGCCTCCCCACTGCAATGGGAGCTCAAAGGGAGTCAGGACCTTCTTTTGTCTCTCCCACTGCTGCATCCCCAGTGATTAAAGTCCTTCTCAATGAAGGAATGAGTGAATGAGAAAGCCCACACAGGCACCAGTGACAAAAATGATCTGACAGGCGATGATTCCCTGTAATTACCCCCAGAAGGAGAACGGTTTCCTTGATTCTGGATAAATAACAGAATCAAGACTAAGTGAAGTGCTGGGAAATAAAGCCATGGGGTTTAGAAAGTTGGTTTCATGAGGTAAGTAAATAAATTGTAATATTGGCTTCTTTTCCATGTTTCTGAAAGAATATGAGTATGTTTTGCCAAGTTACGGTGAAGCTCCCTAAGAACGTGAAGGGAACCTATTGACATATTTGAAAGGCATTCTGTTACTAATAATAATACAAAAATGACTCAGATTGTCCCTTACATTTTTATTAGATAATGAATGGCTCTGGAAATGGAACAGTACTTAAGACAGAATGGATTAATTATGATGGGTGACAGATAAACTGGCTTCATTACATGAAAAAGCCTGATTCATACTGATAACAAATCCGGACGTTGGCAATTGAAAAAAACACTAGAATGTCACAAACAGGAAAAATTAAGTCACAAAATGTCACAGGCAAAAAGGAACCTCTTTAAAAAGTATGGATCAGAGACAAGATGTGTCATCATTCACTCTTCATAGAGTCAGTGCCTCCATTTGTCTCTGCCTAGCTCCTTCATGCTTTGAGAAAAGGCCCATTAACACGTTGGCAGCACGATGAGGTTCTTAAGGAGTTGCTTTCTAAATAATTCCTCAATGATTTCAGAGTTAATGAAGGTCTCTGTTCAGTGTCTGCGCTACCCATAGGAAGAGCATTCGCTGGTGGAGAAATGTGAATCAAAATCATTATCCTACTTCAAGAAGGAACTGGATTAATTCCAGATTTGTATTAAAAATAAGGGTGTCCAGATGATCGTGTTGGTTTGGAACCTTTTACTGCCCTTCCCTCATGCAAAGGTAAGGCCATGGACAACAGACTAAGTCTTCTCCGTTGTGGCAGCTCAGAAAATTTATTTAGGATCCACCACACACCCTCTGCTTACAGCTGCTGTTGCAGCCTGCTCTCCAGGTTCCTCTACATTTGCTCTTGCTGGGTTCTCCCTCTTTCTAGGTCCCAATCAAAGGCAGCACACTTTGTGAGTTCTTACTAGTCAGAGATAGACATGCATCTATAAGGCACCCCACAGCACTCTGTTCACCTCTATATATCATCATGTACTATATGTGCTGTATTATTACTTATTTTTCTTTTGTTTCCACCATTAGACCTGTGAATTCATGGAAGACAGGGATTTTCTCATACACATCTATACAGAATTTAGAGCAGACTCCAGAACATCGACAGAACTCAATAAAGGATTGAGCGAACAGATGCTATTCTAATGAAAACATTAATTAAGTCCAACCAAAGAATTAATTTGTCTCCATAAAGCTAACATACATCAAAATCCACTGTCATTTTCAAAGAATAGTTGATTATTTTAACATTAATAGTCATGTGTGAATCTGGGGTGGTGCTATAAAAAATTTATGATGGGGCTTAGCAGATCCTCTTCCCAATAAGCAATAATAAAACGGAACAAAATGGTCAAAATAAGCATTTAAATGCAATGTAAACTGACCAAAGACCAAAGGCATCAACCAGATAATCAGAAAGTGATTTATTCATGAAAAACCACTGAATTTGGGGAAAGACCAGTTGAGTCTATGGTATTCTTGCCTGGGCTTCTCCCATTCCTCATTAACCACATCACCCACTCTCATCTTAGCAAAGGTCAAGCTGGGAACACCAATGACTTCACTGCCAGAGAGGACTTGCCTGCTTTGGAGCTGAGCGTAAAAAATCTCCATGTCCATTGCTGTTATTAGCAGTGGTAGCGGTTTCAGAGGAGCAAATCGGAAGTCTAGTGACTCAGCCAGTCTGTGGCTTCATCCATATTAAGGACCTCAAGGAAATAAACAGCCAGCAAGGGCCTTGATAAGTTCTCTGCAAATTCCTGCTGATGGGCAGGCTACCCACAAATATCAGAGAAGACTAAAAAGCTACCCACGCGCTCCTGGCTGGCTTTGAGCCTCTGTGTGCATGGGGAGTGAAAACACGAGAAGGCCTAGTAGAGAGTGAAAACTGGGGCAGATTTAAACCCTGACTAAACTCTGCATTTGTTCCTTCATGAACATAGAGGCAAAAATCCTTAATTCAATACTTCCAAACTGAGTCCCGCCACATACACGCCAAGACCAAGTGGGATTTATTACAAGAACGAGAGGTTTACCATGTGAAAAAAATTAATGTAATATGCCACATTAATAAGAAGCCATAAGCATGTGATCATTTCATGGTGGAGAAAAATCGTTTGGTAAAATCTAAACCCATTCAAGACAGAAACTCAGCCTCAGGGAACAGAAAGAACTTCCTCATCCTGATAAAGGGTTTCTAGACAAACCCTGCAGTTAGCACCATACTTCATGTTCGAAGATGAAGGTTTTCTATCTACAATCAGGAACACTTTTTTGTCACTTCTATTCATTGGAAAGAGAAAAAAGAAAACAATTTTTCTTCGCTGATGACAAGCTCTTATATTCAGAAAATCTTGAGGAATCCAGAGGAAAAAAAATTCAAGAACTAATAAGCGAGTTGTTGAGACTCAGAAGGAGCAGGCCATATGAGCAGTTGTGGATATATGAGAGAGTCTTTATTGTAGGAGCTAGAGGCCATGTAGCCACTGCAAACAAGGAGCCACTAGACAAAATAGTCGTTCAAAGCAAAGTCCCATATGGCAGGTAGCCACACACGAGCTAGGTAACAGCATCTTTACACAAGGCAGTAGCCCCTGTCCCCACAGCCATTATCTGAGCAGCTGCCCGCTGCCTCTAGACCCACTGCACCTCATAGTAGCTCATCTGAGTTCTCTAACTTCAGTAGCCTCAGTAACATTCTTTAATACTACTCAGACAAAAGAGGCTTCTTTTCAAAATAGTGACCTCACTATTTTAGGTTATGGAAGGGCACGCTTGTGCAGTGTATCGTGAGGTTATTGTGGCCTTGCAACTGCGTACAGTCCTTGGGACACCCTGATGAAGATTCCCATGCTCAGAGTGGGCTTGGACCTCCGGCGTACTAAAAACAAGGCCTCCATATTCCAGCTGGCCTTGAGCATCTGGCGAACCCTGGTTCCCACACAAGTTCAGCAAGGTCATTGAATATACTGTACAAAGTCAAATATTTCATAATAAAACAACCCCAAAATGAAATAAAAAACAATCACATTTACAACAGCATTAAAATAATAAAACACTGAAAAAAATTAACAAGAATAAGACATAAATTACACACTATAAAACTTTACAGAGAGAAGATAAAAAGGGAGAGACATTTTATTCTCATGGACTGGAAGACTCAAGATTGCAACTTGGAAATCCTCACCAATTCCAGGTTTGAGATTCTCCAAACTGATGTATAGATTCAGCACATTCCCTATAAAAATCCCAGCACATTTGCTATTTTCAGAAGAAAAAAAAATTCTTCAAATTAGCACAACTCATCTCTAATTATTCTCTTCCTTTCATGTTGAAGTCTATTTAAAAAGAACTTAGTAAGAACTAAACACGGCATCGCAGATCTACTCATTTAACTAATACATAATCTGAATTTCACACTCCAGTAGTATGATTTCACACACATACAGTTCTCAACAAGGGCTTGCTGCCACATTAAAATTTACTGACTGCTAGTGCTTCTTTCAAAATAAAAGACACACAAGGCGCATGCAGCTTCGCCCTCAGCACTCAAATGATACTGGGGCCAAACAGCAGTCAGCTAAGAATGGCATCCCCAAGAGTTCTAGAAGAGAGGCATACGAAGGATTCTACTGAAGCACACGGAGAAGAATTCTTGCTTTTGTCTGATGGCTGGGGAGAGTTGACAATTAGCTTAGGACTTGAAATGTAGCCACGATTCTGTCAGAGAGAAAGGAAGAAGTATCTTGTAGAAGCGGGAGCAGCATGAGCAAAATGAGAAAGGCTTACAAAGTGCATGATGTGTCTGAGGCGCCTCGAGTGGTACAGTTTGATGTCGTACAACCTATGGGGTTATATTATAATCAGTCTGCCAGCTACAAGTCTTTGAGGTTCCTCTGTGTCCTGAGAATTGGGGTTGTGACAGCAATTCTCTCTCATAATCAAGTGGGGAAAGGACAGAATACATACAGAGGAACATACAGAACAAAAGCAAGTCAGCCCAAGTTTCAGTTAACGAAAAGAAAAAGATAGTTCAGACCATGCACAGTGCCACTGTCCCTTCACTGACAGGGGCCCACCTGCACCTGGCTGGAGTATTTCACCAATGAGCCAGTCCTCCACTCGTCCAGACACTCTGCTGGGTGCCAGGAAATCATGGCACAGCCCCCAACACAAAGGAACTTGTACGTCACAATAAAACTAATGTCCCTATTGAAAACAGAAAATGATCCCACCCTGAACTGCATGCAGCACATCCTAGACACAAGGCCAATTTTGAGTTGCAAGTTGGAGAAAGACTTCAGGGAAGCAATGACATGAGGAGCATTCAGTTTGGATCTCCATGTATGTCAGGATACCTCAGTGTCTTGTTACCTGCTCAGATGGGAGTTTGGGGTAAGAGGTGAGCCAGGTAAGACTTGCTGGCCCCAATTCTCTACCTCAATCTTCTAAGGCAGTGGTTCTCAACCTTCCTAAAGCTGCGACCCTTTAATACAGTTCCTCATGTTGTGGTGACCCCCAACCATAAAATTATTTTTGTTGCTACTTCCTAACTGTAATTTTGCAACTGTGATGAATCGTATCTGTGTTTTCCAATGGTCTTAGGCGACCCCTGTGAAAGTGTTGTTCGACCCCCAAAGGGGTCGCGACCCACAGGTTGAGAATCGCTGTTCTAAGGGGATGAACCTCATCACTGTGGAGGGAGAAGTCATCAAATGTACTAAAGTCTGTACAAATGTATTCCCTTTGAAATATTCAGGGATTGTTAGGTCTGATATTCAGTGACATTAAAAACAAACGAACGCTGTGTGATCCTGTTCAGATGAGTAACTTAGTCAAACAGATGTTCAGTCTGAGCTGCTTCAGTGTCTACCGAGTCAGCTCACATTCAGAGAATATTTCCCCTGTTTTCAAGAAATGACATAATGCCAGCCACGCGTCTGAGGTGCTACCTATCCCGGAGGCATGTAACAGATGGTGTCTTAATTTTAATGTTTTGAAAAGAGCTTAAGTACCTTGATCTTTGGAGATTTATGGATGTACTTATCTGGTCTCATCACTAATGGAGATAATTACTGTAGTGACATCACACCGTAAGAAGAACATTAATACAGTTTACACAGAAGACAACAGCGAAACAAAAGTTTTAGTAAAGTTATCCTGTCACGCTAATGCATTTATGAATAATATATTGTTATTATTAGTGTGAACTTCTAAATACTACTCAGGGCTAAGCGTTGTATATGTTTCCTTTTAATCCATTAAAGGATGTTTTCACGTTTCTTTTTTTCCAAAGTATCAATACTGAAATGTTACAAAAATACTTTCAGCATTTGCTTTCAAATGAAATATTCAATGCTCAATGCTTTCATGGAACATTTTACCTTAAAAATCCATTATACTAAAAGTAAATATCTGCATGGAGCCCACTAGACTGATGTAATTAAAATTAAATTTACAAAAAGGTAATGGAGATTTTATCAGCAATAGCATGCAATTCAATACAGCAGCTGACTCACTGGAGATGTTTTTCCCTATATAATTTTATTTGGGATACATATATTGTTGCAGGTTGTTTTTTTTTCTTTTTTGTCTCACAGCAATCCTTAGATTATTTTTGCTACAGCAATTTAATTTTATTACAAGTTACTAAATAATGCGAGAAAGTCACAATGAGAGGAAGGCAAGAATCTGGCCACATTTAGTTACTTATAAAATGAACTAACTGCTAACTAACTGCTAATAGGTCTAGTTACCACTGCAGCATGCCCTGGGCTGCTTGGGGCCTCAGAGGGAGGAGGCTAAATTCAAGTCTTTGTTTTTTATTGAGTGTGTCTCTATTGATTAAGGGATTACCTATGTGTCCTCATTCCCCCATTGCCCTCCCCCACCCATACCCTCCCCCACCTGTTGTCTGTGTCCATTGGTTAGGCTTATATGCATGCATGCAAGTCCTTTGGTTGATCTCTCCTAATTACTCCCACCCTCCCCTACCTTCCCTCTGAGGTTTGACAGCCTGATCGATGCTTCTCTGTCTCTGGATCTGTTTTGGTTCACCAGTTTATGTTCTTCATTATACTCCACAAATGAGTGGGATCATGTGATATTTATCTTTCTCTGACTGACTTCAAAGAAGCCCCGTGATTGCTTTTGGGTTTGCTCTCAGGGTCTCAGATGAGACAAAGCTGCATCTTTTAACAAGTCTGATTAAACCCCAATATTCTCCTATCATTCCTTTACCGTAGGACCCCCCCCTTTTTAAAAAAATATATTTTATTGATTTTTTACAGAGAGGAAGGTAGGTAGAAAGTCAGAAACATCAATGAGAGAGACATCGATCAGCCGCCTCCTGCACGCCCCACTGTGGAGATGTGCCCGCAAGCAAGGTACATGCCCCCAACCGGAATCAAACCTGGGACCTTTCAGTCCGCAAGCCGATGCTCTTATCCACTGAGCCAAACCGGTCTCGGCATCATAGGACCCTTTAAATCCCGCTCTTAGCCTTGTTTCTTTCTGAAATAGTAGTACAGCCAGTTCTAGATGGCACTCATACAGCTAATTCAAAAAAGCAGTAATTTATCTGGGGTGTGAAGAGGAAAATGAGGGTGGCTCTCCACATCAAATACTCTTCCCTTCTCATGAGAAGAATCTCCTGGGGTGACCCCACCTCCTCCAGCGCTCACTCTTTGTCACTTTCCTCCTTGCTCTCTATATTTCCAACTTTCCAACAGGCCAGGCATTTTCTTGCACTGTTTCCACATGCCTGCAATCTAACTCCTTCCTGCACACCCCCTTCACCCTAGCTCACTCCTGCCTGCCTGCCCTTTAGCTATCAGCTTCAAGGCAATTTCTTCCAGGAAGCCTTCTCTGACTACCTACATCCTCCCCAAAGGCCTAAGTTCTTGCTTCCCACTATACACTCCTGTAACACTGCATTGGGCTTTGTGATCCTCGGCACAGTTATAATTACTAACGATGGCCATCAACCAGCTGAAGCTCCCGGGGGCAGGAACCATCTTATCTTGTTCACAGCTGTATCCCCATTGCCTGACACTTAGGGGAGGCTCAGGAGGTATTTTTTTTTTTAACATAATAAATGAATGATTAACAGGTATTGGCTATGTGTCAATCCCCTGTACTGTGACTTCTACATGTTTTATTCATCTTGGTACCCTGCATGTCTAGCCCAGTAATTGGTACAATGTAAGCACTTAATAAATGCTGGCTGGATTTATTTCTGAAATGATGGGCTTATCTAACTTACCAAGGAGTTTCCTCCTCCTTTAGCATAACTGTAACTATGGAAAAGGAATTAGTAGATGGCTGGAAGAGAAGCAGAAATGACATCCTCAGAAAATTATACCGATGTGAAAATGAAAGGTGGTTTGCTCATTCAATCTTCAGGGCACCTAGGAATACAGCCAAATCCAACCGGGGCTTTTTTGTTTTATTTGTTTTAAAATGTATTTTATTGATTTGTTACAGAGAGGAAGGAAGAGGGATAGAGAGTTAGAAACATCGATGGGAGAGAAACATCGATCAGCTGCCTCTTGCACACCTCCCACTGGGGATATGCCCACAACCAAGGTACATGCCCTTGACCAGAATCGAACCTGGGACCCTTCAATCCACAGGCCAGCGCTCTATCCACTGAGACAAACCGGTTAGGGCTGTTTGTTTTTAATAAGGAAAAATCATTTGCTAATAATTGGTTGCTTGGAACTAATCTATGGTGGAGAAAGTCAGAACTGAGGTTTTTATATAGAGTTTCGTCATTACTCCATCCTAACCTCTTATCCATGAACTTAATTTCTGACTTTGCATAGCTGGAGGACTCCCTGGAGAGAAGTCAGTACTTTTAGTTACTAATATGTCTGCATCTAAATGAGGACAAGAAACCTTCAGTCCACAGGCCGATGCTCTATCCACTGAGCCAAACCGGTTAGGGCTGCTTGTTTTTAATGAGGAAAAAATCATTTGCTAATAAGTGGTTGCTTGGAACTAATCTATGGTGGAGAAAGTCAGAATTGAGGTTGCCTCTGGGTTTAAGGATAGAGACTGACTAGGAGGGGAGGTGGGAAACTTACAGGAGATAAAATGTCCCATGTTTAATCCATGGTTTGTTCTATACCATTGTATGCATTTCAACACTCAGCTAAAGGTGCACTCTGGATTTGTACATTTCATAGCATGTAAATTCATCTTAAAAACAAATTAGAGATCTGTCAACAAAGAATGAAGTCTATTAAATGATATGCATGACATGATATGTTAAGGGTGGAGTATACTGGTAACTGCATATAATAAAAAGGACTGATGAAGAAATGCAATAAAGCAAAAAATATAAGACATTAATCACAGAATCTAGGTGGTATGTAATTGTTTACTGCAGTTCTCTCAACATGCCTGTATATGTGAACATTTTCACAGAAAAACGTTGGGGGAAATGGTTTCTTGTTCTCATTTAGATGCAGACATATCAGTAACTAAAAGTAAAGTACTGGCTTCTCTCCAGGGAGCCCTCCAGCTATGCAAAGTCAGAAATTACGCTCATGGATAAGAGGTTAGGATGGAGTAATGACGAAACTCTATAAAAATCTCAGGAAAATGGGAAAAGTTCTCATCTGTAACTGATCGACACATTCATTCATACAATAAATATGCAACTCCTCGTATGTAGCAGAAACCATGTAGACACACAAAAGGAAACAGACAAAGGTCTGGCCTTCTTGGAGTTCAGATTTTCATCATGATTTCAAAGAGGTTCCTCCAAAGATGAGAAGACAGGTGGTGGTAGCGGGGAGGATTAGCAGGTGAGAAGGTGGCAGTTCTGTTACTGTTTCAGGTCTAAGATTCTCCTTTGACAGGAATAATTCCATATGTGGATATAAAATGCATAAGGGGGTCCTAGTTTTTGGTTCAGTGGATAGAGCACTGGCCTACAGACTAAAGGGTTTGGGGTTTAATTCCAATCAGGGGCATATGCCCTGGTTGTGGGCTTGATCCCCAGTAGGGGGCATGCAGGTGGCAGCCAATCAATGATTCCCCCTCATCATTGATGTCTCTTATCTCTCTCTCTCCTGTCTCCCTCTAAAATCAATAAAAACATATTTTAAAAATAAAACAAAATAAAATGCATAAGGTCACCGTGAACTGGCATGTGATGGTAAATCCAACAGCCCCTTCACCGGAGACCACTTTTAGTTCATAGTGGTCCATTAGCTTACCTGCCAAAAGTAGAAAATTTATGGTCTTTGATTTTCTTAACTTATGTTACAGTCTGCTCGGGAAGACTATATCATGTCCAATATATGCAACACATATATTCTGTAACTTTTACTAGTAAAACCAGACGTAACCACACCACATCCAAACTCCTGCCCTGTTCCCTCTGCAAAAGAGGCAGAGGGTGGTCAGGATTTCCACCACAGGAATTACTTACTTCTTTCAAGAACAAACCTGAAGCCTGTATGGCAAAACATGTTATATGTGAGTGGTGCATTTTCTGCACATTTAAAACATTTTTTCAGAAATACAAATTCCATAATTAAATTACTGAAAAAAAAATGTTGACATATAATGAAAGTTCCAATGACATCCTTTAACCACAGACTATATGGGGTTCTCTGTAATGCACTTAGTTGGAAGGGAGGGACGAAATGAAAGGCAAATGCAACTATCAAAATAATAACATACCTCCTAGGTAAAAATGCTTTTCTTAATTGATTCCGAAAGTATTCCTTCCTATAAAGCAACATACTGGGAGAAAAATGAAATGACCCTATTTATGCAGGAAACAATACTCATTATTTGAGTATTGTCATTAGTATTGTAATTTCTGACATAAATGAACACTTGGATTTAATTCACTGATTAGCAAATTGCTTTAAAAAATGGTGCAAATATGTAGCATGTGCAAATTACAAATGAGAACTGCTTGCTAATGATGAAAACATACAGGTGTGATGTGGAATTTTCTAATGTGTATCGCCCAGTGCTTGATTATCTGGGGTAGTCAAGTTGGAATACTGCAACCACGCTGAAGGCATGTGTCCAAAAATCCATCCATATTTAGGCAACAGCTTGAATTCTAGTTTAAGAGATTCACTACGAAAAGCCACTGTACACTTCAGGAATTAGAAGGAAAATAAGGCAAAGCTAAAACACCGATGCAAAGTATATGTGGAACAAACAAAAAGACAACATAAAATAACCAATAAATAATAATTCAGCACAATCTTATATATCTTTTTTAAAAAAAGAGTTCAGTTGTATTTAAATTGCTAACCAATACAATTCATCCCATGTGTCCATCCCTGCTTCTTTATGTTCCTAACAGCAGGTGTCAGCTAATCCTGTGAAAACCAAACACTAATTTAGTTCTATTGTTTAGCACCGAGTAATAAATGAAATGGGCAGCTCACAGCAATTGCTATTTTTCCACAAACCCTGCTGGCTGTGCATATGGGCTGTGCCCGAGGAGGCAGAGGAGATTGGGATGTCTGACTTGCATGCCAGAAGATAACCACTAAACCTCCACAGTAATAACGAGGGGCTGATTCCACCTCTGCACATGCTATCTTGAAACACCGATACATAAATGAGGTTGACCATTAGGTACACTATACATAACAGGTTTAATTTGATAGCGTGGCTATTGCAATACATTTAACAATGGTTTCTCCCTCTTGTTATATTCATTTTCACCTCAGGGTTAAGTGATACTGGCTAAAGTGATCCCGGAACAGGAGGGGGCATATGCAGAAGGCTAATGTATGAAATTAATTTTCTTGCACTGGCTTTACTCCTGTGGACATCAAGGATCCGCATAAAACAATTCACATCAGAAAATACCCTCTCTTCTTTATATTGTTTTTTTTTCCTTTCAGTGTCATGAAACTAAGTTAAGCTTGGTGAGAACACAAGCAGTCGAGATTCATACACACGTAGCATTCACACGGACCGCCTCAGTAATCCTCCAGGTGGCGTGACACTGTCCCACTAAGCCTCACAGTAACCACGTGCACAGCATCACGATCTCTATTTCACACACGAGGAAGCTCAAAGTTGCTAAGTAACTCGCTGAAGTGCACACTAATTTCACTGGTCAATTCATGACTTAATCCTGCGCCACACACTCCAGAGTCCACGTTCCTTCTACAGCCCCCAAACTCTGACTCTAATCCTTCACCCTCGCGACCCCATGCAATTGTCTCAGCACATGCATACTTCGGTTTGACTGATATCTAAGTTAGTTTCTTCTGAAGGTACTCTCCCATCTCAGGATGCAAGGGCCGGTTCATCGTCATGGAGCACGGCAAGAAAGAGTTACTGTCCAATGTGCTTTCCAATGAGTCCAAGTGTAATGTGGATGCTTCCACACGAGGATATCGTGGGGATTTCATGCTCACTGCTGTTACTGTTAACAAAAGTGCTGAGGACCGAAGAGTCGCTAAAGCTGATGCTAGATAAAACACAACATTGCATTAAAATGATTAACGTATCCCATCATATTAGAGAATTAAATTTTTTTTACAGATGGCAATAAAAATTTTATTTGGAAAAAACAGTTGTGCATTAAGTGATACTCTGTGATGCTATATCTTTTTTGTTCAGCCAACTAAATACAGGAACATCGTTCTCTGTAGATTTCTACTGGCGATAGCTTTATTTTTTCCCCCTTTTACAGGTTTTTTTTTGTATTTTTTTATTAATGTATTACATGTGTACATATCTTCCCATTGCTCCCAACCTCACTCCCATGCATGCCCTCACCCCCCAGTGTCTTGCGTCCATTGGTTATGCTTATATGCATGCATACAAGTCTTTTGGTTGATCTCTTATCTACCCCACCTTTCCTTATCCTTTCCACTGTAATTTCACAGTCTGATTGATGCTTTATTGCCTCTCTATCCTTTTGTTCATCAGTTTATAATGTTCTTTATTATCCATAAATGTGATCACGTGATATTTTTCTTTCATTGACTGGCTTATTTCACTTAACATAATGCTCTCCAGTTCCATCCAGGTTGATGCAAATGGTAAGAATTCCTTCTTTTTTATGGCAGCATAGTATTACATTGTGTAGATGTACCACAGTTTTCTGATCCACTCATCTGCTGATGGGCACCTAGGCTGTTTGCAAATTGTAGCTTTTGTAAATTGTGCTGCTATGAACATAGGGGTGCATAAATCCTTTCTGATTGGTGTTTCTAGTTTCTTAGGGTATATTCCTAGGAGTGGGATCACTGGGTCAACTGGGAGCTCCATTTTTAGTTTTCTGAGGAAACTCCATACTGTTCTCCACAGTGCTGCACCAGTCTGCATTCCCACCAGCAGTGCACGAGAGTTCCTTTTTCTCTGCATCCTCGCCAACACTTGTCGTTTGTTGATTTGTTGATGATAGCCATTCTGACAGGTGTGAGATGGTATCGTATTGTCATTTTGATTTGCATCTCTCAGATAATTAGTGACTCTGAACATGTTTTCATGTGTCTCTGGGCCTCCCTTCTGTCTTCTTTCTGTATCTTTAAACGATTCGCTGCCACACACAAGCTGAAGACCAGTTGATTCTAACACCAAGATGCTTTAAGATCCTCATAGGTATGTATATGAGGAGTCTTCAAAAAAATCAGTGACATTCTTTTTTAGCATAGTTTGATGCTAAAGCAATCTTTTTAATTTATATTTTAATTTAATTTATTGGGTTGATATTGGTTACTAAAACTATATAGGTTTCAGGTGTACAGTTCTACAATACATAATCTGTATATTGCACTGAGTGTTCACCATCCCAATTCAAGTCTCTTTCCATCCCCATTTATCTCCCCCATTCCCTCTTTTACCCCTCCCAAACTCTACCACTTGGATGGCACAAATGGTTGATACTTTTAAACAGAACACCCTGTATTCTGAGCGTTAAAGAGGACAGAATTTTCTGCATATAAAAATGTTTTATGAGAAAAAGCAGCTTATTATAAATTCCTGTATAAAACTTTCAAGAGAATAATGTGAAGATAAAATTCCTGGATATACATATATTAGAATCCCAAATAAAGTAAAAATAAATTAACTAGAGTTAATTTGGTAACTATCATCCAGTTCAAATGTAACCAAAACATATATGCTTCCTCAAAGAAAATTAAACATTAGAAAACAGGATCTTTCATGTTGACAGTGTCATTTAACAGAATAAAAATGATTTTGTAAAAACAATGCTTAACTAACGTTTCCATTTGATTCTTGGGTACTTATTATAAATCAGTGTGGCCTTATTGTTCTTACTATACTACTATAAATATTATATTGTGCATTATTAGGTCTTAGAGATCAGCCAATGCAATCCTACTTCACCAGATAGGAGGAAACTTTTAGGATAATTACTTACAAATTGGTCTTGGTAAACCCTAATGTTTTTTTTCCTACGAATTCCAGAGCTTTGGAAAAATAACCAAATGTTATTGAATTACAGAGAACATGTATCAGAGATCATTAAAAAAAAAAACAACCCCACAAAATAGTCTATTTCCTTCAAAGTTACATAATCTGCTGTAAAGTTGGCTGGAAAGGGAGACACATGGACTAAATTTGAGCTCTGCCAATTCTTAACGGTAGCTTGATGAGGCTTCTGGCACTCACTGGTAAAATGGGTGCTTCTGTGTGTGGGGGGGAGGGGGTGCTGTGTGAAGAAAGGAGTGTTAAATTATGTGTGATCCAAGGTCATATGCAGTTACCAGATTAAAAGAACATCAATCCCACTCCCTTCAGACATGGGAGTAAATGTCTAACTGTGGAGCTGGCGGAGAGAGGCACTTCTCTGCTGAATGGATTACTGAGTGTCATTCCCGAAGGCAAGCAGGCTCCCAGCATTTCTATCCATAACCCAACCACCTCCAGGCACTGAAGGGACACGAGGAGAGTGCTACAAAGACACAAATGTGCAGCCTTGTTCTGGGGAACACTCAGCCGCAAGGGCTATCGAAGTGTCCTGAGCACCGGTCTCCCACTAGTGTTGGCCAGAGAGAGAGATGTGAACCTCACCTACAGTTACCATAAGAGAGAACTAGAATCGTTCAGGGTCACTATGAACTCTTAATGGCATGTATCAGCAGCATACTGAGTTAAAAATTAAGCACACACATTACAGAGAACAGAAGTGCTATCTTTCAGAAAGTATTTTGGCTGTCAAAAAAGATGGGGTTGGTCTTCATAGAGAATTTCTCCTAAAGCCATATGTATTGAGCCTAAGATGCCTCCGGACTTGGGTAAAACAGATTGCTGCATATGAAAATATTCCTGATATGCATTCTGATTTGTACATTTTGGGTGGGGGAAGGCTTTTCATTGATCACAGAAGATTGCATCTGAGGCAAGTTCGGTAAATGATTCTGCAATGACTACAGCACAGCCAGTGGCTTGGAGCTTCAGAGTCAGGCAGAAGAGGATGACAGTTCTGCCTTCTCCACACAGTAGCTGTGTGACCTTTGGGCAAGTTACCAAACCTCTCTGAGCTTCAGTTTCTTCATCAGTAAAACAGGGATAATAATATGGCGTCATTATAATCTGTAATATGTAAATAACTTAGTAATCATGCAAATTCTGGGTGTTAATTAAATGGCACCTATTATGACATTGACATTTATTAACTAATTTATTTCTTACAAATAAATTATAAGGAGGAACATTGACACAACTTTTAGAATTATGAAAGTGAGAGCATTGAGAGGTTAAGTAATTACTCATGGTATAACTATACCCACAATATTCAGCAAATGCTATATAAACAGAACTCAGGGAAAGAGAAGATAATGCCTCAAAACCTAAAATCCTATCTAATAAAAAGAGTAATATGTAAATTGACTGTCACTCCAAGATACAAGATGGCTGCCCCCATGTAGACATAAGATGGTTGCTACAAGATGGCAGGCAGGGGAGGGCAGTTGTGGGCAATCAGGCCAGCAGGGGAGGACAGTTAGGGGTGACTGGGCCAGCAGAGGAGGGCAGTTGGGGGAGACCAGGCCTGCAAGGGAGGGCAATTGGGGGGGATCAGGCCAGCAGTGGAGGGCATTAGGGGTGACCAGGCCTGCAGGAGAGGGCAGTTGAAGGGGAACCCAGGCTTGCAGGGGAGGGCAGTTTGGGGGACCAGGCCTACAGAGGAGAGCAATTGAGGGGGACCAAGCCTACATGGGAGGACAGTTAGGAGTGACCAGGCCTGTAGCGGAAGGCAGTTAGGTGTGACCAGGCCTATAGGGAGGGCAGTTAGGGGCAAACAGGCTGGCAGGGGAGCAGTTAGGCATCAATCAGGCTGGCAGGGGAGTGGTTAGGGGGTAATCAGGCTGGCAGGCAGAAGCGATTAGGGGCAATCAGGAAGGCAGGCAGGTGAGCAGTTGGGAGCCAGCAGTCCTGGATTGTAAGAGGGATGTCTGACTGCCTGTTTAGACCTGATCCCACCTAAATTGGGCCTAAACAGGCAGACGGACATCCTTGAGGGCTTCCACATTAGAGAGGGTGCAAGTTGGGCTGAGGGACACACTCCCCCCATGCACGAATTTCATGCACCGGGCCTCTAGTAATACAAATACAAATCCAGTAAATGGTGCCTCTGTGCATTCAGATAGAACTTCCCCTGAATGTTTCTACAACTCCAAGTACATGAACCTCACAAGGATTCAGAATGACTGGAAGGTCAATGGGTCTCACTTACTGCTTCACAGGGTGAGAGTTTACTATTACTACAGCCACAAACTGCATTCACTGGGCAAGAAACAGTATCTGAGTAGACAAAGTCATAACATGCACCTACATCACTTCAGGGCCAGGGAATAAAGCAGGCTCAGGGGAGAAAACCCAGTGTTATTCTGCAACTTCTTTTCCTACCTCAGAAATAGGGCTATGATGTAATCACAGCTTATAAGCCATACAGATATTTTTCAATCTGAGAGTTGATTACCCACCTTATGCTCAAGGTTGTAGGGGATGTTTTGGTTTCCTTGTGTGTGTCTTTAACAGCCTTCTATTGAAAAAACTGTGGCTTCTACAAAAAACATGCTGGTGACTTTAAATTGTGAGACTATTAACTTATATTACTGCACACTAATGGTGTGTGCATAGCTGCTCTACATATTGCCAGAGAGAAGCAACATTTTACTCGGTGTCCTGAAGAGAAACCCCGAAGACAGTGGAAAAGCCAGATCTTCCTATTTCTCCCTAGGTAATCATAAAGGTTTACTAAGCTACGTTGAGTCAGACTACTTTTTGTTTTTTTGGTGTATTTTGTGTGTGCACGGTTGAAATGATGTGTCATAGCAGCCCAATCACATGCCTCTGACAAGGTGGCATCCATCATGAAGGACAATGACAGTGACGTCAGAGCCAACTCTCCAGCAATGTACAAGTTGTCAGAATTTTCAGTTGTTTGTCCACTTTGATAGAAAACACCTATTTTTGTTTCATTTTTAAAAATATATTTTTATTGATTTCAGAGAGGAAGTATGAGGGAGAGATGAAACATCATTAATGAGAGAGAATCATTGATCAGCTGCCTCCTGCATGCCCCACACTGGGGAATCAAGCCTGCAACCCGGGCATGTGCTCTTGACCGGAATTGAACCCGGGACTCTTCAGTCTGCAGGCCAATGCTCTATCCACTGAGCCAAACTGGCTAGGATGAAAGCAAGTATTTTTTTTAATATATTTTATTGATTTTTTTACAGAGAGGAAGAGAGAGAGTTAGAAACATCAATCAGCTGCCTCCTGCACACCCCCTTCTGGGGATGTGCCCACAATCAAGCTATATGCCCTTAATTGGAATCGAACCTGGGACCCTTCAGTCCATGGGCTGACGCTCCATCCACTGAGCCAAACCAGCGAAAGCAACCATTTTTGAAGATGGAATTACATTTATGCAAATACATGATTTGCATCAGATTCCTTTTCCCTATTAAAAAAGGTTCTTTTTCAGTTGCAGTTTATACTCAGTATTATGTTGTATTAGTTTTAGGTGTACAGTATAATAGACAATCATATACTTTACAAGTGCTCCCCTGATATTTAAGAACCCACCTGGCACCATACGCAGTCATTATAATATTACTGATTATATTCCCTATGCTGCACTTACTAGGTGTACCAATTAATAATGCGGATTTTGTAATCAAAGAAAACACAATAATTTCAAGAGAAACATCAAAAGTGCTTTATTCAAAGTAATGTCCATTGCTAGCTACACATTTCCCCATCTTTCAGGTAATTTGTGGATACCATCCCAATAGAACTTTTCTTGTTTTGAGGTAAACCATTCAGAGACCCAATTTTCCACTTCTTTGTACGTTTTGAAGTGCTGCTCAGAAAGTGCATGTGCCATCGATCTGTGATTACAGAGGGTGGGTTAATACTTCCCAGGCAAGATCTTTTAACGTGTCTTTAACTGGTTTTAAAGTATGTGATGGTGCATTATCATGAAGCAAAATTACTTTGCCGTGTCTTCTAGCACATTCTGATTGTTTTACCATCAAAGCATGGTTCAAATTGATTATTTGTTGTCGGCAATCAGTATTAATGACTTCACCTGGTTTTAGAAGCTCATAATACACCACACCTTCCTGATCCCACCAAACGTAGAGCATGTCTTCTTTCCAAAGTGATTTGGCCTTGCAGTTGATGTTGATGGTTGACCTAGATCAACCCATGATTTGTGTGTTTGTGATTCTCAAAATAAATCCACTTTTCATCACCAGTCACAATTCAATGCAAATAAAACTTCCTTTTGTGCCTCTGAAGTAACATTTTACTGATGACTTTTCAGTTTTCCATTTGTCTTTTGTTCAGTTGATGTGGCACTCATTTCCTTCCTTTAAAATCTTTCCCATTGCTTGTAAATGATCAGAAATTGCTGAGCAATGTTTCATCTTTCTGCAAGTTGTTTTTCAGTCTGACCTGCATCTTCATCCAATAATGCTTGTAATTGTTGGTCTTCAAACTTTTTTGGTTGACCTGTCTGTTCTTTGTCTTTCACACTGAAATCGTCACTTTTAAATCTTGTTCACAAGTATCTTGAGATGGAGTATGTTAACCATAAGCTTTCCAAAGTATACATTAACTTTTCAGCAACACTTTTCTTTAAAATAAAGTAATGAATTAAAACTTCACGCAAATGCTTTTTTTTGGTCGTGAAATTAGACATTTTTAAGTGTAAAAATATCTATGATGTTAACACCTTCAGCAAATTTGACATATGAAGTTTCGAAGCTTGTTGTCAATACAACAAAACAGCACACATATATCAAATCGCATATATAACAACATATGTGTAACTCCATCTGTTGAAAAAAATATGCATTATTAACTGGTAGACCTACTACATCCCTATGACTATTTCATAACTCCCATTCTGTACTTAATCCCTTCACTTTGTTCACCCAGCACCTCCCTCCCCTCTGCAATCCCACTTCTAGATATACATCTGAAGAAACCCAAAACATTCATTCAAAAGAATATGTGCACCCCTACGTTCACTGCAGCATTACTGACAATAGCCAAGATATAGAAACAACCCAGGTGCCCATCATCAGACAAGTGGATAAAAAACCTGTGGTACATATATACAATGGAATATTACTTGGCCATTAAAATAATGAAATCATACCATTTGCAACACCATGGGTGGACCTAGAGGGCATTATGCTAAGTAAAATGAGTCAGAGAAATACCATATTTTACTTACATGTGGAATCTAAAAGCAAAATAAATGAACAAACAAAATAGGAATACCCAGGCTATTTTGATTTTAGCTACTAAGGCGTTATTGTGTAAAGGAGAGAGTTTAAGTTAAATTAGGATTTTTACAGTCATAAATTAGTTTAAAATAAAAATATTTTAATATGAACCACGATGACTAAAATATTAAATAGAATAGAGTAAAAATATATAAGAAAATAAAAGTGTTTATATTGGTGTTACTACTTTATTATTCTATTTTCAGCAGTGATGAATCTCATTATATGATCACATCTGATGGGTGTAATGTACCCACTGCAAAATATTCAGAGAGACTTGGTGCAAGACTTGAATCATTATGGCATGCTTTTAACTTCTTTATAGTATAAGTGGTTTGGTAAGATTAAAAAAACATTAATTTATTATTTAGCACTAGAAGGTCTGAAAAAAAGTAAAAGTGGTTAACACAATGAGGGGCACACATAAGTTCCTCATTAAATGACAGCTATTATCACTAAAAACACTTCTTCCCATCACTCTTCTTCTTTTTCTTTCTTAACTTTCAGAGTTGAAAAGTGGGTAGGAGGGCTCTGGAATGGTTAGAATGGGAGAAGAGCTAGGGCAACACCAGCTAGCTGAAAACCCATCTTTATTTCTTGCTAACTCTGTAACCTTGGCCATGTTACTTAAACTTTCTGTGCTTCAGTTTTCTCCCGTGTAAAATGGGAATAATACCGGAATGGTAACAGAATGAACCCCACAGGGTCAGTCAGATGAAGAATGGTTTAATACACACAGAGCACTTCAGAGGAGAGATGGCTCCCCATCACCTCCTCCCCCCACCACCCGCCCGTCTGCTCTAGCATCCATGCGCAGATCCTGCAGACATTGTTTCAAGATGTCCTTTCTCCCTCTCATCCTATCAGGCCTTTGAGGGCTGGAATTGAGCATTCACTTTACCCACTTTATATCATCAACTTTTACAACCACACAGAAACTTTATCTCTTTAACATGACCTGTTGTCCTTTCTGCCCGTCCATTCCCTTCCTTAATCATGAAGCCCATAGGACATGAGATGCTGGTTGGCATTAAACTGTCTTCAGAACAAAGCCTCAGATAAGCTTCCCACAGAGACAGTTTGGGTCCAGCTAAGATAACATCCTGACTTCAGCTGCGTTTCAGCCCCAGGCCCCTGAAAGTGGAAGACCCTATAGACCACAGCCTTAAGAAATCACACAGAACAACGCCATGGTTAATGTCAGGACCTGATACAATGATCCACTACTCCCTGCCCTGGCGTCTACTGATCAATACACCCCAGGACCTCAACTCCTTTAGCCACGATGATTAATGGTTTTTCCTCTCTCTGTAACTCATCCTCCGGAAGCCATCGGGCAGCCAGGTCTTTACGCTTTAGCTCACCAGTAACTCCAAGCTTGGAGCTGTTTCATCAACGAAGAAACCATCACTTTCCTGCAAACTCCTGTTTTCATTTTCATTTGCTGCAACTGGGCTTTGATGCATATAGGTGACAGGCCTCTTTTTGTCCACACCACTTGTAACAAAATGTCTGGCACACAGTAGCTTTAAAACACACACACACACACACACACACACACACACACACACACACAGAATTCTACTAAACTCCTCAGCTGGTCCCAGAAATACTTGGTGTGGCTCCAAAGAGAGGGGGTCACGGACATCCCCATGAGACGGGAGGGAAATCCATCATTAAAGATGTTGGATCAGAGTCCTGTAATCGCCATGTATGCTTTGCTCACTGGTGTTCGTATTTAACTTTGTTGTAGTTGTTTTTGCCCAAATCTTCCCACTGACCTGTAGGCTCCATAAGAGTAGCATCCTAAAGAGCAAGCAAATGGGGCAACTTCCTTTCATTTGCCCCTCCACATGCATGCCCCCACCCTCCTCCACCTGGTTTCTCCCCTAGCAGAAGGTGGATCTATAGAAAATAGGCGTAACAAAGCCCTTATCCCCACCCCATCCTCCAGTTTCCTGTGATGAGTGGACACTGGGATCCACAGCAGGAGGCCAGAGAATGAAAGGAAAGAGAAGTTAGGGTCTGCATTCCACCAGGGCTGACCTGTAGGTCCCCTCAGAAGGGCCTTCGCTCTAGGACCGTAAATGTGCTTTCCTCTGGGTTCTTTGTACCCGGGGTGGTAACAGCTCTATTAGCACAGGCACCAGGGTGCTGCAGGATCCCTTGTAATTTCTCTCCACTTTCCTCCCCGCTTTGTTGAAAGTCCCTTTCTTAAACCCTGTAGAAATAATCTAGTTTGAAAGTGCCATGCTTCCTGCTGGATCTCTGACTGGTACAGTTCTCCAGACATAAAAAGTGGGACTATAAAACAATCGTCACATTTCCTCTGGCTACACAGCCAGTCAGCAACTACTTTTCCTCTTTTTCGTCTAATGGGATCCAAATACTTTCCCTTCCCTGCTCCCCAATGATTCCTATAAATCTCTTCCTGAATTCTGAAATGATAAAGCTCCTCTACTCATTCTTCTCCTCCAGGGACTCACTAGTATGTTAAGAGAAAAGATCTCTTATAATTTTCTATTTCTTGTTTTTATTTTGGTTTCGCTTAGTACTTTTTAGAGGCATCATTTCCTTTGATTATATTCTGATGTCCATGTTTAAATTTAGTCATAGGTGATAAAACAATCTAAGTGTAAAGCAGTACATTTTTTCAAACGAAACTGCCCTTACCTGATTTTTTTCAGTCAATAGCTGAATAAGAGTTGTAAATACACTTATAAGCATGCCATTACTAGGAAATATTATGTAAAATAAAATTATTTTTGAGATAATGCAGATATAATATAGATGCTTCTACTTTTCACTGTGTATTTCCCGTAATTAAGTACAGATGTTAAAGCAACTTTAAAACACTGTTGGGCAGAAGAAACTGATATTCATTTATAATGAACTTCTGTTTCTACATGTTACTTCAGGAGGTTTCACCATGAAGTATGAAAATGAGTAGCAAATTACGACGGTAACTTTTTTCTCCTGCAGGTGTCGTCTTATTGTCACACAACTCTTTTTGTTGTTTGTAAACCAAAGCCTCCAGCTGGCGAGGAGGATTTTCCACAAAAGTTTTTGTTTCATTTCTGTTTAGTTTGGCTTCGAAAGGGATTGGCATTCAAAAGGAAAGCAGATGGATAATAAAGCTCCTTGACACAAACAGACCCAAAACCCAGAAAAATATAGTAGTGAATTCTACATCTTCCCGGCTTAAAAGTATGGTTTGATATACAATTTCTCTATCTTATTTTCATTTCTTTTGCACTCTCTCTTCCTTTTTGGTGTTATACAAAAGTGCTTTGTCCTCATGTTTTGACAGAGCTGACAGAGGTGCAGGAGGGAGGCTGAGTAAGCAGAACTACACTGATAAATGGCCCGGGGAAGGAATGCTGGCTCTCAGGAAGGTTCAGGGAATGGCAGAATGATCAAAACCCTTACAAACTGCCACCATTAGTTCACCATCCAGATGCCACTGCTGACGTGTACACATAAGGCACTGTTTGACATTGAAACTGGGACTCAGAACTATCGGACACTGAAGTTGGGTCTCAAACATTTTTTGTTCTTATAGTTTTATTTCTAGCCTGCAGAGGCAAGATGTTTTTAAAGAAAAGAATCGGGGTGGGGGGGTCCGGCGGGCAGAAACAGATACAGAGGCAAAGAAGCAGTGAAAAGATGTCATACTACAGTGGGAAGGCAGGGGAGGTTGTGGGGGAGGGGGTTTATAAGAGATCTACTGAAGGACTAGTATGCATGTATATAAGCATAACCAATGGATACAAGACACGGGGGGGGGCAGGTGAGGGCATGTACTGGGGGGTAAAGAAGGCCAGGGGGAGGTCAATAGGAGGAAAATAAAGAGACATATGTACTACTACCTGTAATACTTTAAACAATAAATAAATTAAACCTTACAAAAGCCACTGTGAATTTCTTTAGATTCATTTTAGTGCTTTTTTCTCCCCTAATGGACATAACCATATTTCATCAACTTCTAGTGGCATATTTGAAGAAAAATGACACTTACAATGATGGGTGTCTCATAATGGCTGCTGACAGCAAAGCTGACATGGAGGTTCCACCAGGAAAGGGAAAGCCAGGGCCAGTCCAGGCCATAGGGTTGGCGTTTTCTCTGCTGGAGGTAAAGGGAATGGTGGATGCTACCCCTTCCATGTGCATGTTATGATTATGCTCAAAGAAGTAAAGGAAATGATTTTTAATAAGTTATAGAAAAGTTATGACCACAAGGAATGCATCATCAAAAAAGGAGAAATTATAAAGAAAAATCATGGAGTTGAAAAGTACAATAACAAATAAAAATTCACTAGAAAGTGCAATCTCAGATTTGAAATGGAAGAAAAAAAGAATCAGTGAAGTCGAAGCAGGTGCAATAGAAATAACCCAATCTGAAGAGCTGGCAATAAAGGTAAGTGAAGAGCTTTAGAGAACATGGGACACATCGAGCCTGCCAACTTACAGAACAGTCCCCGGAGAGAAGAAGGCAAGGGCAGAAAAATTCTTCCAAGAAATAATGGACAAGACTTCCCAAATTGGAAGAAGAATTTTAATTTATGCATCTATCAACAAAAGGCAAATCGGATCCATATAAAAAGATTCATACCTGGACATATCATAGTAAACTTATGGAAAGCCAAGGACAGAAAATCCTGACTACAGGTCACCCCATTCAGCAGAGGTTCCATACAATTCTTGGTGACCTTCCATCAGAAACAATAAAGGTTAGGAGGTATGGGAATGACAAATCAAAATGCTGATAAAAATTTAAAACCCTGTTAACCAAAAGTTCTATATCCATTAAAACCATTTTTCAAAAAATGGGAGCAAAATTCATAAAGACTGAGAGGATCTGTTGCTAGTAGACCTGCTTTGTTAGAAATATTAAAGACAATCTTTTAGGCCAGTCATCAGCAAACTCATTAGTCAACAGAGCCAAATGTCAACAGTACAACTACTGAAATTTCTTCTGAGAGCCAAATTTTTTAAACTTAAACTTCTTCTAATGCCACTTCTTCAAAACAGACCTGTCCAGGCCATGACATTTTGTGGAAGAGCCACATTCAAGGGGCCAAAGAGCCACATGTGGCTCATGAGCCACGGTTTGCTGAACACGGCTTTAGGCTAAAAGGAACTGATTTTAGATGGTGACTCGAATCCACTGAGTAAAATGCAGAACATTAGATATGTGTTAATAGAAAATACCAGCATATTTTTTTCTCTTTTCCCATCTAAGTTCTTTAAAAGACATAACTTATATAAAGCAATACTCAGAAGACTATTTTATTGGGCTTATTACTTAAGTAGATGTTACTATACATGACAATATTAATACAAAGGGAGAAGGTAATGAAGGCATTCTGTACATTTTATAGAATTAAATTAGTGTTAATGTGAAGGAGATTGTAAAAAAAAAAAGAGGCATGCTATGATCCCTAGAACCACTAAGAAAATAATTTTTACAATATAGTTTAAAAATCAATAGAGGAATTAAAGTATTTACTTCATACAAAAGAAGGCAGTCAAGGAGAAACAGGAACACAAAAGACAGGAGTCAGGCACCCAGAAAACAAATAACAACCTGGGAAAGATGGACTATATTAAACCCAATTATGTTATTATATTTTATGTGAAGGGTCTAAAAACCCTAATCAAAAGGCACCAGTTACCCGACTTGATTGATCAAAGCAAGACCACATGCTACCTACCAGAGATACACTGTAGATTCAAGGAAAGTGAAAGTGTAGAAACAAATATGAATGTAAACAGCAACGAGAGAGCTAGAGTGAGTCTGTGAGGAAAAACAGACTCCAAGACAGAAGCTATCTCTCTATATAAAAGCCTAAGCACAGGAGAACAAAGGACAGAACACCCAGTCACTATGATGCTCCTGCATTGAGCATCTGCCCCCTGGTGGTCACTGCACACCCACAGCGGGAGCGCAGCGCAGTCAGAAGGCGGCTGAGCGAGCACAGCTGCAGTGAAGCGAGCACAGCTGCAGAGGTGTGAGCCTCTCCCGCCTCCAGGCAGCACTGCGGGGCAGCGGCAGGGGCAGGCTCGGTGGGGCTGGGTGAGCAGGCGTGGCACTTAGCCCCAGCTCAGGCTCCTCCCCGGCCGTCTGTGGCTTCCGGCACTAGTACATTCCTCGGGGGACACTAGACTGCCGGTTTTGGCTGGATCCTTGAAACTGGCAGTTTAATGTCCCCCGAGCGGTCCCGGATTGTGAGAGGGCACAGGTTGGGCTAAGGGACCCCATGGGTGCACAAATTTGTGCATTGAGCCTCTAGTAATTAGATAAAAAGTGAGAAGTTTTAAATAAAAGAGTCAATACACTGGGAGGATTTAGCCATAATAAATGTATGTTCCTAACAACAGAGCAAGAACTGACAGAAGGAAAACACACAATATTAGTTGGAGATTTCAATAATTGATAGAACCACAGGGCAGAACAGTATTAAGGATATAAAACACTAGCAACAAACTTAACCGGACATTTATGGAACACTTCACCCTATGTTTGCAGACTACACATTCTCTTCAAGCTTAGATGGAGCATTCCCCAGGACAGATCATAATTTGCCTGAAATGCTTACATTAGAAAAAGAGAGTGGCTTAAAATCAGTAATTTAAGTTTTTCTGTAAGATGATAGTAAAAGGGTAAATTAAACCCAAAATAAGTAGAGTACAGGAAGTAAGAGCAGAATACAATGAAATGGAAAGCAAACAGAAAATTTAAAAAATCAAAAGATGTCTGCCTAATGAGATTAATAATATTAAAATGATTAATACTAGAGTTATTAAGAAAAAAGGATAGGAAACACAAATTATCAAAATCAGGAGTAGGAGGTTATCCTACAGTTATCAATAAAATAACAGAAACAATATATACAACTTTATGCTAATAAATTCATTAACTTCAATGAAATAGACAAATTCCTTGAAAACCTCAATCTATTAGAATTGATGCAAGGTAAAACAGAAAATCTGTATCATTTTAAAAACTGAATTATGAAATGTTCCCTCAAAGAAAACACTGGCCATGTACATTAGTATAACCTTTCAATCATTTAATGAAAAAATAATATTGATCTTACACAAACTATTTTAGAAATGGAGGTGGTGGGAACAATTCTCCACTCAATTCATGAAACCAGCAGTACTGATCCTCAAAGCAGGCAAGAAAAGAAACCCACAGATCAATACCCTTCATGAGCACAGACTGAACGAAGGTCTTTAAAATATGAGCAAACTGCCCGGGCCAGTATGGCTCAGTTGGTTGAGCATCCCCCAATGCACTAAAAGGTCCCTGGTTTGATTCCCAGTCAGAGCACATGCCTAGGTTGAGGTTGGTTCCCCAGTGGTCAAGGTACATATATATGGGAGGCAAGGAATCAATGTCCTCTCCCTAATTCATAGTGTAACAGCTATTGAGAGTAGCATGAATAGAGACAAGAATCTGATGTCCTCAATCAAACCAAATCCTGACTGGAATTTCCATTTTCATCTTTTTAAAATATATTTTTTATCAATTTCAGAAAGGACAGGAGAGGGAGAGAGAGAAACATCAATGATGAGAATCACTGGTTGGCTGCCTCCTGCACGCCCTCCACTGGGGATCTAGTGGAAGCCTGAGTATAGGCCCTGACAGGGAATCGAACTGTGACCTCCAGGTTCATAGGTCAATGCTCAACCACAGAGCCACATGGGCTGATTTGGCATCTCCATTTTCAGTTGAGAATTAGGGAAGTTTGGGGCTGATACCATGTGCCTCTCCTTTCCTCCCTTCCCCTCCCCTCCTCTTCTCTCTTTCTCTCTCTCTCTCATTCCCTCCCTCCCTCTCCCATTCTCTCTCCAAAAGTAATCAATGAAAACATAAAAAAAAAAAATCTGAGCAAATCAAATTCACCAATATACAGGGTGTCCCCAATATATATATATACACTTTAACAGCTGATAGCTCAATTATAAAAATGAAATGGTAAACACTGGGTTTATAATTATTCAAAGTGTATGCACACATTTTTGGGAGATTTCCTACATAAAATGGTAAGGCATCATGACCAAGTTAGGTTTATCCCAGGAAGGAAAGACTGGTTCGATATTTGCAAACAATGTAATTTGCCAGAATAACATCATTAAAAAGAAAAAAAACCTGTATGATCACTTCAAAGGATGCAAAAAAGCCTTTGATAAAATTCAAACCCATTCATAGTAAAAACCCTCAGAAAAAATAGAAATAAACTGGAACCTTGCAAAAGAAAACAAAGGCTAACATCATACGTTACAGTGAAACATTGAACACTTTCTCCCTAAGACTGGGAACAAGGAAAAAATATCTGCTCTTATCACTTGTATTCAAGCACTAATCCTGGAGTACCATAAGCTAGTGCAATATGGCGAGAAACAGACATAAAATGTATAAAGACCTAAACAAGAAGAAATATAACTTTTTATTTCCAGACAACATGATTGTATATCTAGAAAATGCTTAGGAATTTACAAAAGAATTATGGATGAATCTCCAAAGCCTTCTGCTAAATGACAGAACCCAGATGAAAGGGTACTTATTGTATGATTCCATTGGAATGAAGTTCAAAGGTGAAACTGGTGATGGAAATCGGAAGAAGGGTGCTTATGTAGGGCGGAGATGGTCAGGTAGGGTGGGGAACACAGGAATGGGTTAAGGCAAGTGTTCCATCGCTTCATTAGGTTGGTAGATTGTCAAAACTCAGCCAATGTGCACTGGGGATCTATGCATTCCATTGCTCACAAAAGAATTAGTAGGAATAAAATTTGTGGATTAACCTTATACTTTTTACTTTAATGTTTTAGACATCAATTTCGCATGGCACACACTCTCCCTAACTCATAGTATAACAACTACTGAGAGTAGCATGAATAGAGACAAGAATCTGGATGTCCTCAATCAAACCAAATCCTGACTGGAATTTCCATTTTCATCTTTTTAAAATATATTTTTTTTTATCAATTTCAGAAAGGAAGGAAGAGGGAGATGGAGAGAGAGAGAAACATCAATGATGAGAATCATTGGTTGGCTGCTTCCTGCATGCCCCCCACTGGGGATCTAGCCAAAGCCTGAGTATATGCCCTGACAGGGAATCGAATTGTGACCTCCAGGTTCATAGGTCAATGCTCAACCACAGAGCCACACTGGCTGGTCTGGCATCTCCATTTTCAGCTGAGAATTAGGGAAGTCTGGGCCTGGAGGCTGATACCATGTGCCACATAACAGGCACACAAGTCCCTCCGTGTGATCAGGTGCAGCTCATGTGGTGCACATGGACCCTAGGGGCGCAACAGTGGGTCCAGCCTGACCAGCTTTAAATGTTTATTTTTTTAATATATCGTATTGGTTTTTTACAGAGAGGAAGGAAGAGGGATAGAGTCAGAAACATCAATGAGAGACATCGATCAGCCGCCTCCTGCACGCCCCCTACTGGGGATGTGCCCGCAACCAGGGTACATGCCCTTGACCGGAAGTGAACTCGGGACCTTTCAGTCCGCAAGCCAATGCTCTATCCACTGAGCCAAACCGGTTTCAGCAGCTTTAAATGATTTATTGATTTTTTATATATTTTTTTTAAGAAAGAGAGGAAGGGAGAGAGGAACTTAGATGAGAAACATCGGTTGGCTGCCTCCTGCACATCCCCTACTGGAGATGGAGCCTGCAACCCAGGCATGTGCCCCGACTGAAATGGAACCAGTGACCTCTTGGTGCATAGGTTAATGCTCAACCAACTGAGCCACACTGGCTGGGCCAGCCTGACCAGCTTTAGACCTCCTGCCTTACACTTGATCAAAATGAATCCCAAATGCTCCTGCCCAGCTGGTGGACCCTCCACCTGTGCCGCCTCCAGCAAATGCAAAGACTGCAAATGCACCTCCTGCGAGAAGAGTTGCTGCTCCTGCCGCCTCCCAGGGCTGCATCCGACGAGTGCAGCTGCTGAGCAGGCCTGGGGGGAGAGCCTGCTCCCAGATGTAAATGGAGCAACATGTCCACACAGGCATCCTGTCTTCCATCCCACCCTGACCCATTTGCCACATTCTCTTTTCCATGAACTATGGGAGGGATAATAAAATTGTTGACTTCAAAAATCTTATTTGTGATTGCAGTTCCATTATGTGTTCTTTCCTCTAGCCAAAGGTACAAGCCATTATATTTAATTTCTATAAAAACATCAATACACACATCTACATAATACTAATAAAACGCGCAATGGCAAAGGAATTCTTCAAAGACTGGGCTTAAAGGTCACCGCTTTGGCAAATCAGGAATTCACTCTAACTGACCTTACTTGGCTACAAAGGGAGCCTTCTTTCATCTATTCATGGAAATAAAGCCTGATGATTTATTTCTATTTGTCAAATGAACAACATTTATATAACGAAGGGTACTGATGAGCAAAGCTAGCTCGGTTTGGGAGAATCATAGTCCTGACACTCACGTGTCTCTTAAGCTTGATGACTGCACATGTCTTGTCTACCCGCCTCCAGTCTCCCTTGCTTCATCAACCCATCATGCACATGGCTCTGAGAATAATTTTCTTAGAAACGGACTTTCTCAGGCCAACAGTCTGTTTCCCCTAAAATATTACCAAGTAGCCCTTTTTAAAAGATCTTAGAAATCACAAGTTGTTACTAATGCCAATGAGTGATCTTACTGAATAAAAGTACCATATGTCAATCTACATTTGTAATCGCAACATGCGAGCTATGTAGGTATTGTGATACTGCGTCTTTTCCCAGTGCCTTGCTAGCCAGGAACTGTCCAAGGTGCTCATCAGAATCAAGGGAGGAACAGAACAGTTACTTCTTTATTAGTTAACAATGGATTTAGGAAGCAAGGCATAGACATTAGATAATGGAAGCAATAACGTGAAAGATCTCTGATTACAAATCACTACTTAAGCATTAATTTCCCTAGGAGTTCACTCAGGACAGCTTCCCGCAGCAGGCAGACCTGAAAACTGAAATGTGAATATGCGAGGGTAGGGTACAGGAAGAAATCAGCTAGCTGATAGGATGATGCCCAATTATGGAAATTTTGGCAAATCAGGCTCTTGAGTTCAGCCTTCACCCCACAGGTGGTAAGAGGTAGTTCAGATGTTTCTGGTTGAGAAGGAGAATATGGAAATGTTTTTTTTTTATATACTAAGTTATTTTCCTTATATAGAGGACTCCTGTAGGAAATAAGACAGGCCCTGGGACAGGTAGGGGTGGAAGCAGATTAAGAAGAGTAGACAGTGTTTGCGAAATCAGGATCAGAGTTAGCCACACAGTGGTCTCCTAATATGGGTCAAATGGCTTTTACAATTCTCTGCGCATGCAATTATTTTCTATTTCTGCATTTCTCTCCCTCATATGACATGAGGTCCTTGTGAGAAGAACCTGTTTCTTATTAATTCTTTTATCAATTATTGTTTTTAATTATGCTATAATACTAATTAATCCCTATCTGGAATATGATAGGGCCTCAAATCTTTGGTTTAAAAAACAAACACATTAAGACCAAGAGGTAGTTCCAGACTCCAAATGTATAGCCTTTAACTTCTGCAAATCTATAGATTGTGGCTAAATGCATCCTTGGGTGAAGTCTTCAATTCAAAGGCCACAGGCTCATCTTTACAGGCACTACATTTCCAAGAGAAGAGGCGCAGCAAAGAATGCACAGGGCCCTCTGGTGTCTGCATTAGAGGTGAAAGATACTTCTTTTGTCCTTGACTGACAGGTTCCTATGAACTCTTACAGTTGTAGGCTCATGGAATGGATACCCTCAGAGACAGCGCTGCTTTCCTCCAATTCCTCCCTCACACTCTCTCCCCACAGCTCTTTACCTCCCCCGCTGAAGCACTAGTAAGTTCCTTAGCATGAGTGACAGTTCTCACTATGCATAAATCATCACAGCAAACTCCCGATAACAAAATGAATGACTGGTTAAATGAATCATTGCCCTGATACAGCAAAACAGCTATTTTGCAATGACAATTTCTAATTAATATGAACGTGAAATATTTATGAGTTAGAGCAACAGAGTCATAGAAGGAGGTCTGAGGACCAGGAGGCAATTCTGTCTAGAATTTAGTTATCTGTTGCTGCAAATTTCCTATATGGCCGCATGTATTTAACAACCCATACTCTTTGCTATCTGTCTTCCTTTTTCTAACTAAATTCTACTCATCTTTTAAGCTCCAGCTCAAGCTATGACATTTTCTCAAATTATCAAGCTCCAAAATACACTTGATTTCTCTGAAAACTTAGTCCTTATTTTAATTAACCTTAAGCTGCCTTAAGATCTCACTCCTTCTATAGTGTTATTTTCAACCCAATTTAACACATTTACTATCAGCATTGCACAGTTCTAGATGCTAGGTGGGAGGGGTGGGGTGAAAATGAGAAAGACATAAGCATGTCTTGAAGGATTCAGTATGTTAGTGCAATGGTCCAAAGCATATAATATGTGACCAATGCCATGAAAGAACAAGGAGATAAAAATAAAGATGTTGTGATTAACAATGCTATACATTTAAATTGAAAAGAAATAAAATATAATGGGATTTGAGAAGTCACACCCGATTGGCTGCTACAGCATAATTATTTATTCTATCCAAACTCTTCCTTTTTCTTTCATGTGTTAAAAGATTATTTTCCCCATTCCTGCTCTCCAGCTTCAATACAGGACCATCTGGCCATAGTGATCTGGCTACGGGTTGGACAGGTGACCTAATCCAAGCCAATCAGAGTCCTTCCCTCAGAAGTTTTTTTCAAAATCTAATTAAAGCCATAAAATTTTAAGTGTTAAGTAACCTATGGCCACATCCACTTTTGCCAAAGTTAGAAAAGATGGCCTGAGAGAATATGGTAGACATACAGAGAAGCAAAAACAAGCACACAGTCCTGATGGTGTTCAAGTTCCTGAGAGACTGAATATCTGTGTCCTGTCTCCACGCACTCAATCCATATGTTAAAGCCCTAATCCTCAGTGTGACGGTATTTGGAAGAGAGGTCTTTGGGAGGTGATCCCATGATGGGGATTAGTGCCCTTCTAGGAAGAGAAGGAGCGGCCAGAGCCCTCTCTCTCTTTGCCATGTAAGAATACAGCAGGAGGGTCCATCTCTAATCCAAGACGTAGGCTCTCTCTAGGAACCAAACCTCCTGGCACTTTGATCTTGGACTTCTGAGGCTCTGAAATATTGAGAATTAAGTGTTTGTTGTTTGAGCCATCCAGTCCATGGTATTTTGTTATAGCAGCTTGCACTAACTAAGACACTGATCCTGGCTCTTCTAGGCCAGATCCACCTGTGTCTTTCCCTTATGCAATTCAATTACTTGAGTTAATCAAGTCTCCAGTTCTTAAGTGAGTTTGAATTGGGTTTCTGTCACCTGCAAAAAAGTGTCCTGGCTCCTTTGGGAACATTAAAAATACTGAAAGGAGAGCAGAGCATTTGAAGAGTGGCCTTGAAGGATGGCTAGGATTCTGAACAGTGAACGGGAGACCAGAGCATTCACAAAGGCAGAGAGGAGGGAAAGGACAGGGCTGTGGTGAAAGGATGCACTTAGAGGTTTGGTGGAAGATGAAACTTAGGGAGAGAAAACTGTGGCATTGTTATAAGACTCTTAAAATTGAGGCTGCAAAGACATTTTCTTCTTAAAGCCTCCAATGTTGTGGTAGCCTAGTGAATCTCAAAGATGTCCACATCCTAGTCCCTGAGAACCTGTGAATGTGACCTAACATGGCAAATGGGACTTTGAATGTGAAGCTAAAGTAAGAATTTTGAGATGGGGAGATTATTCTGGGTTATCTGGGAGGGCCCACTATAATGACAAGGGTCCTTAAAAGAGGAAGGCAGAAGGGTTAGAGTGAAAGGAGGAAATGTGACTGAAAGCAGACTCAGAGAAGGGGATATGACATGGAAGCAGAGGTCCTAGAGGGAAATGTGGGAGGACTTGTTATTGGCTCTAAAGAGGAAATACGGGGACACAAGCCAAAAAATGCAGGCCAACTCTAGAAGCTGGAAAAAGCTTAGAAACAGATTCTCCCCTTGTGTCTCCAGAAAGAATGCAGGCCAATGAAACTGAATTCAGTTTTCTGATCTACAGAACTATCATATCTAATAAAAGAGTAACATGCAAATCAACCATACCTCCATTACACCCATAAGCCATGCCCACCAGCTAATCAGGAGTATGCAAATTAACCCAACCAAGATGGCTGCAGCCACAGAATGACAGGAGGCTTGGGTTTCCCTGGCAATGGAGGAAGCCAAGCTTTCTACCTGCCCCTGAACTCCACTCAAGGCTACAAAGTTTCAATTATATTAGATAAATAAATCTCAACAAAAATGGCTGCAGCCATAGAGCAAGCAGGAGGCTTGGGTTTCCCCAGCAATGGAGGAAGCCAAGCTTCCTGGCTGGCTTAGGCCTCTGCTAAAGACTATAGAAGATAAATAAATCCCAGATCCCAGGGCCTCTGCTTTGGTCGCCGGGGGGCATGGCCAGCATGAAAATCACCACAGGACCCTCACCCAGGGACCCCATGCTTCAAGGGAACCCCCAACCTGATCTGGGACACCTTTCAGGGCAAACCAGCCGGCCTGCACCCATGCACCAGATCTCTATCCTATCTAATAAAAGAGTAATATGCAAACTGACCATCACTCCAACACACAAGATGGCTGCCCCCATATGGACACAAGATGGCTATTACAAGATGCCAGCAGGGGAGGGCAGTTGTGGACAATAAAGCCATCAAGGGAGGGCAGTTGGGGGTGATCAAGCCTGCAGGAGAGGGCAGTTAGGGGTGACCACGCTGGCAGAGGAGGGAAGTTGGGGGTGACCAGACCTGCAGGAAAGGACAGTTAGAGTTGACCAAGCCTGCAGGGGAGAGCAGTTAGGGCTGACCAGGCTTGCAGGGGAGGGCAGTTAGGAGCAAATAGGCTGGAAGGGGAGCAGTTAGGCATCAATCAGGCTGGCAGGGGAATGGTTAGGGGTTGATCAGGGTGGCAGACAAAAATGGTTAGGAGCAATCAGGAAGGAAGGCAGGTGAGCAGTTGGGAGCCACAGTCCTGGATTCTGAGAGGAATGTCCGACTGCCCATTATCCTACTGGGATCAGGCTTAAATGGGTAGTCAGACATCCCTTGAGGGGTCCCAGATTGGAGGGTGCAGGCTGGGCTGAGGGATACCCTCTCCCCTGCCACCCCCAGCACGAATTTTGTGTACTGGGCCTCTAGTAAGTTAATAAATCTGTGTTAACACAAGTCACTAATTGTGGTGACTTGTTCTAGAAGCAATAGGAAATTAATACAAATGTTTTATGTTTGTTAGATGCTTTCTAACTCTTCAGATGTCAATGTCAGTAGCTGAATGTAAACTCCCAGATGTAAATTCCATGTGTCATACTTCTGTGTGTCTATACACAGAGATTGTGTCAATTTAATCTCACTTGTGTGTATAATTCACCTCAAGTCACCCTATTAGAAGTGTATCACTTTACATCTTAATATAAAAAAAGGTCTTACCTTTTCTTAAAAAGAATTACTCGGTATTTTCATGACCATCACCAAATACTCCTTTTCCTTTTGTCTTTCTATTTTTATGGAGGGTAGAAAAATTTGCAATCAAGTCATGGATAGGCTATACTTGGGCTTGAAATGTGATAGTTTGTTTTGGTCTGATTTTCATGTGGAAATTTAGGTCAATGTAAGCCTCTAATGGCTGGATGATGTATTTTGTGGTTCATTTGACCTTATAAATTCTACAAAAAACATGCTCCAAGATATTTTGATGGTATAACTGTTATGGCAGAAAAGTTATATCCAAAACAGATACTCTGTATTGTATATCTTTGTTATCTGGCAGATATTATTTTGATTCAAAAACAGTATTTAATGCCTAAAATATTAAAAATATACGTTAGCCAAAACCGGTTTGGCTCAGTGGATAGAGCGTCGGCTTGCAGACTGAAAGGTCCCAGGTTCGATTCTGGTTAAGGGCATGTATCTTGGTTGCGGGCGCATCCCCAGTAGGGGGTGTGCAGAAGGCAGCTGGTCGATGTCTCTCTCTCATCGATGTTTCTAACTCTCTCTCTCTCTCTCCTTTCCTCTCTGTAAAAAATCAATAAAATATATTAAAAAAGATAAATAAAAATAAACCTTATACATTAAAATATAATCAGTATTTTATAGAACTTAAGTGAGAATTTAAATATTTATATATATATACATGGAATTTAACTGCATTAATAAAAAGAAGTTATAGATCCTATATTTATTTCTGATTCTGATTTTATTTCTTATAGAATAAAGCTTCATTTTTACCTCTTTTGAGCCTTTGAAAAATGTCCGGCTATATGTTAAGGGCATTTGTTTTTACTTTATTGTATGGAGCAGGGAATGTCATAGTGTGCTACAACCTCAACAGCTTTGAATACAAATGGAAATATCTGTTTGACACATAGACATATCCAGATATAAATACATTTAACCTCCTTGGGCAAAACTCTACAGAACACTGAGTTGACTGGCTGAGTAACAAAATGACCTATTTAGGAAAAAGGTCAGCTGGTTATAAAAAATAAAAATGGCAAACAAAACAAGTCCAGGATGAGGAGGGATAAAGAAACATCATTTTACCTAAAGGGGGAGGGACCACCCAAATCACAAGTCCACCACAAGTCAAGCAAGGGACATGTGAGGTTTACGCCAGCTATTTAACCATCAGCAAGCCACTCAAATTCCCCATGACTTCCTATTATACAGGAAGGGCCTGTTTTGTTTGTTTGTTTGTTTGTTGTGTGTGTGTTTTTTAAAGTCAGTTATCACATCTGAATTCAGTCAGGCACTAAATTAATCTGACAGTTATCTGTTAGAATTGGGAGTTGATAGCCAGACTGAAGGAGTCTGGGTCTAAAATCTCCCTTGGTTTAATATAGTTTTACTTAGTTCAACCTGAAATGAATGGAATTGCCCCACTGGAGAATCTCCATCAATTTCTTAGGGGGTATCAATTTTATTTATTTTTATATTGAATTAATCGGGGGTGACAGTGGTTCACAAAACCAGGTAGTTTTCAAGGCTTACAACTCGGTGAGACATCATCTGCACTCTGCATCGTGTGCCCATCCATCTTAATAGCCATCGCTGTAAGGCCAGTGCTCTCTTCAATTGCTATTTTGTTTCAGGGATGCTCAGCAAGTCTATTATTCATCTCACCCAGGCAACCCGGCTTCCTCTTCCATGAACCTGCAACCCAGGTACATGCCCTTGACTGGAAATTGAACCTGGGACCCTTCTATGCACGGGCCTATACTCTACCACTGAGACACACCAGCCAGGGCCCTCGTTCCACTGAATGAATGAGAGCTTATTATGTGCCAGGCCCGTGCACGATGAACATTCACAAGCTTCGTCACCTTTAAGCCTCCTTAGCATCCTGAGATAGTCGATAGAAAGAGAAGCAAATCTAGGATTAGGAAATTTAACTTGCTCAAGGTCACTGAGTCAGAACCCACGTTTCCAACTCCAGATTCTGAAACTTTCAGCTCTATCACTTACCAGTGCTGGTGCGTAGCCTGTGTTGTATGTGATGGGAGCGCACCACACAACTCAGGGGAGAGGTCCATCCCTCTATCCAGCAGTTCACAGCAACCCCCTGACCCTAAGGCCCCGTGGTTGATTCTATCACCCGAAAGCCTCATTTGCAAGCCTAATCCCACTCCGATTTCAATACTGAACACTTGGGGAGAGTTTCTAAGTCCTGATGTTTCCCACTAAATTCACTGAGCTCTGCTACTCATGCAAATAGCCAACAGTGTACAGATGCACAGCACGATGCAGGTGCCCAGGTGCATCATCCTCAGGACACATGTCTGAGCTGACACAGGTGATATTTTTCAGACGGTGGTGGAGCCAGACTAAACACCCAGACACAACACTCCTCTCGCCTTGGAAGAAATGAAACAAAATGGAACCGCTGGGCGTTTCAAAGAAGTGGAAGAATGTAGCACCGCAGGGGGAAGAGGGCCCAGAAGCCTAGTTTTTCATCCACCTCGTTTGACAGGCAAGGAGAGAGTCCCAGAGAGGACGCCCCAGGCCCCAGAGCTACTGCCTCCACCAGATGGGAAGCCAGGTGGGTTCAGCCCACCTCAAGCCCCGGCACCACCTCATGATGTCCGAGGGCACCACGCCTGGCTGGTATCAGAGAACAAGGAGAAGCTCTCGCCTGAAAGCGCCCAATCTCTCCAACATGACTTAGTTACACAAGCACGATGGAAATGGACACAAAATGAAACCTGCCACAGAGACGTTACAGAAAGCGACAGCCTTCCTAACCCCTCCCCGCCAGAGTCATCCCACAGCCAGACCATCACGCTAGCAGTAGCTGATTCCTCATTGTTTTTTCTGTGAGAAACACGTGGAAATTTAAAACCGCACTGCTGCTTGTCTAGTTTCACCGCGGAGATCTCTCCTGACCTCATCCCTCAGGCCCTGCTGTCCCAGGAGGGACGCATCATCCTCTCCCCGATTCCCCTCCCCTGGTGGCTGCAGCAGAGAGTGGGGAGCGGTGCTCTGGGACACGGGTTACTGGGAGCCCCTCTGGAGGCAGGGGGGTCCCCATGCTGAGCATCAGGGGGCGGAGGAGGGCCGTGAGCCCGCCATCCTGGGTGTTCCTTCTAGGGTTATCTGATGGAAAGGAAATTTAGGGCTTAGCCAAGTGTTTGTTGGTTTATTTTTTTCTGAGATTTCAAAAAAATATCTGAAACTCAGTTTTGGCTTCAGTACTTTAGGTATATAATCTTTTCTTTTTATTTTTTTCTTACCATTCCACCCCCTTCCCCTCCCCCCCTGAAAATTAGTCTACCTCAGAGAGGGAAACAGGTTTCACTTTTGCTGGTATCTTAAACAGGATCAAAGCCAGACCCATGCTCTGGGAGTGGCTCCAGTGGGTGTGTCAGCAGGGAAGGGGATCCCCCTTTCAGCTATCTGCTGACCTCAAAGTACATATGACATTTCCTCTCTGCCAGCATCTGCATGTGCCAGGGGGTGGCAGCACCAATTTCTGGGGCAGGAGTTCACTTGCTACCAGGGCACCCATGATACACACCACACCACCTGGATTCGGCACTACCTGATGTTTACCAAATGTGTGCCCTGGGGCAGGTTCTAGAACCCGAGTCTCAATCTTCCCTTCTGTCAAAATAAAAACAAAGAACCCCTGTTATGTATCTTATGGAATTCTGAAGATTTAATTCTGTAGTTACAGTCATTCATATGGAAAATACTACAATAATCCTCTATAATAATATATCTATATAAAAGCCTAATATGCTAAGTGTCCAGTCATCCATTCAACCAATCAAAGCACAATATGCTAATGATATGCTAAGGCCACACAACTGCTTGCTATGACGTGTACTGACCACCACGGGGCAGATGCTCCAACCTGTAGGTGAGAGCTGCTGGGGTCTGGCTGATCAGGACTGAGCGAGATGGGCCAGACCTGCCCTGGAGCCCTCCTGAGGTCAAACTCTCGTGTCCCTTCCAAGCCCCAACTGTACACGGGTGGGGTTCCTCAGCCTGGCCTGCGCCATCTCACAATCCAGGACCCCTCGGGGGATGTCGGAGAGCCAGTTTCAGCCAGATCCTGCAGGCATAAAAGCTAATAGGAAAATTGACCGGATGGCAGAATGACTGGTTGCTATGATGTGCACTGACCACCAGGAGGCAGATGCTCAATGCAGGAGCTATCCCCTGGTGGTCAGTGCGCACCCACAGGAGAGCACCGCTCAGCCAGAAGCCAGGCTCACAGCTGGGAAGTGCAGCAGCGGCAGTGGAGGGAGACTCTCCCGCCTTCTCAGCAGTCGGACACCCCCCCGAGGGCTTCTGGACTGTGAGAGGGCACAGACCAGGCTGAGGGACCCCCTCCCTCACAAGTGCACAAATTTCATGCACTGGGCCTCTTGTTAGTAAATAATAATACGAAAATAAACTCTTGTGTTTTGTATACTCCACCTATAAAACTACTTTTGCCCCATCCTGTAGAAACAAAGCATTTTTTTTTCTTAAAACTTTTCACAGTACATGAGGCTAAAAGTGACTCTGAAGGCAATTCAGTATTAAGTTATTATGTTATAGTACTATACAATACAGTAACTAACATTCAGTACCCCTACAAACTAGGGACTCAATAAATACCTGCTGAACTGAAAGATATCTTATGAGAAAGAAAAATGGTCCTAGAGATCAATTGGATAGCGTGTCGTCCTGATAAGCCCAGGCTGCAGGTTTGAATTCCCATCAGGAATATAAGAATCAACAAATGAATGAATAAGTGGAACAACAAATCTATGTTCTCTCTCTCCCTTCCTCCCTCTCTCTAAAAATCAATTTAAAAAGAAACAAAAGTGAACAGGGGGAACTGCGGTGGGGGCAGTCTTCCCCCAGACCTGGCCTTCCCAGATGCTCCTGCAGATCCGGCTCCTGCCAGGACCAACTCTAGCTCACAAAGCCCATCCCCCATGTTCCTGCCCTGCCATCTCCCCATCCCACCACCAGTCAATATACCCAAACTGCTCTGCCTGGGCAGCTCAACTCCTTTACCCCCAGGTGGGTAGGACCCAGACGCACCAAGTGGATCCCCAAGGGTGAGGGATGGTTGAAGAGACCCAGCCCCTGAAGCTGGTGCTCCCAATAGACCACATCCCATAATAAACCTCCCCCTTTGCAAGTAGCACCACACTCCCCAGTCAAGAATCAAACACTTTGTATCCCAGCTCCTGGATTCCAGGGCCTCCTCTCTCCTTCCATTCCTCTCTCAGATCTGCAGGGTAGGATCAGCCAACAGATGAATGACTAACCCTTTCCAGATTCAAGTTCTCATCCATCTATCCCTGGCCCATGCGCTTAACAGTCAAGAGACCCGTCTCCTCCCTTCTGTTCACATGTTTCTGCCCTTCACCCCCAACACCAACATCTATAGGAACACCCATATTTTTCTCTCAAAATAAGAATTCCAGTTCAGCAGTGATTTCATTAAATCGCAAAATTCCTATTTTATGAATGGTCCATCCCCATGACTTCATAGGTAAATACCTCCAAACACTAGTTTCTCAGAGGTGGGAAGGTCTGACTGGGTCTTTTCTCATTTTTTTTCCCCCTACAAATTCTCCCCCATTGTTGTTGCAATTCCTTTTCTGTAAATTGACTTGGGCATCTGAATAAAGACCTTTGGCTTAAAGGGGAACTTTTTCTTTCCATGTCATCTTTTCAGTGTTCTCAGCAGTTTCTTCTTTTAGCATTTGATCTATTTGGTTACGTTTATCATTTTTTTATCCAACAGTGACCTCAGTACGTAGTTGGTGAAACTCCATTTCAATTAGAGAATTTCCTAAAATACTGTCAACTGAGGGGGATCAGGATGGGGATCTTGTGCTCACACCCTCATTTGACCTCCTCTTTGCTTAGCAGCTAACTAGTATGCAGGTTCTGCCACACCCAAGGAGATTCTCTCAGTCTATGCGATAGTTTGAACTCATTTTCCTTTTTTAGAAAACGATGATTCTACCAGTTCTGTTCTTTGGGCAAGAAAACTTCTCCGGCAAAATTCTCCCTTCCCCCTGGCTGGTCCTCTGTCTTGGCCAAACAACACATAACTCATGCCTCCTTGCTCTCTGTTGCTGACACTGTCCTCTCCCTGCACTGCTCCCAGTAGCAAATTAGCAAATGCACTGCATAAACTAGGGCAGACACCAGTCCTCTCCCAGCAGACATCCCTAATCAATCCCCACCCCCCTCTCTGCCTGGATTGGACTCCCAAGCATTTGTGGCTGCAAAACATTTTAATCAGCAACTACTGATCAAGCAATGAGCCTTCTGAGATAGATGAGCCTTCCCTCTCTCTCTCAAACACCCCATCTTCTATGAGGATAATCAGATCTTTCTGATCTCTCAAATACTGTTCTGAGCTTATTTTTTAAAATATATTTTTATTGATTTCAGAAAGGAAGGGAGAAAGATAAAAACATCAATGATGAGAATCATTGATCAGCTGCCTCCTGCACATCCTCCCCACCCCCCAAGCACCTGCCCCAGCACCTGCCATGACTGGGAATTGACTATGATTTCCTGGTTCATAGATCGACGCTCAACCACTGAGCCACACCAGCCAGACCTTATTTCCTTATTTTTATTAAATAACCCTTCCTGCTGCCCAGTCCCTGCATCTATTCTCTGATACTGAAGCCACACTTCATGTGGTAGTGCTGGCTGCTCCCAGTGCCTGGACCTAAAAGTGACCTCAGTCGAAAATCTCTTATGACTTATATCCCAAGCCTCTGAGACTCAGCGACAAATCACTCAGGCAGCAGTTCTGGCCCTGGCCTTGGGTTCCAGTCCTGACCACAGCTTTGTATCTTGTCTCAGTTCCACCTTTTGGCTAGGGGCTGGGGTTCTGCCTTGATTTTTACCAGATGCTTCCTGTTTTCTACCTCCATCCCCATATTCCCCATCTCAGGATGGAGATCTTGTGCCCACACCCTCATTTTACCTTCATGCTTTGCACCCGCCCATCCTCCAATTATTAGCTAAGCAAATTCCCAAGTTATTCTTCTGATGCTCAAGGAAACTACATTTCAGCATATGCTTTTCTCATTTGCTGAGTAATCTTTGATAACAGATTTTTCTGGTACCAAATGCTTTCTCTTCAAAAACGGTGTTCCTCTCTTGAATCTGGACTGGTTCTCAGCACACACTGCTGGACCAGCTCCTCATCAGCTACTAGAGTAGACAGGTCTATTTTCAGATTTGGTGCATCTTGGTCTTAGGCCTTTCGACTAAATTCGACCAGCTCATGCCTGACTGGGGGGTCAGGCTGGACAGTTTGATTGCAATTATTCTAACTGGCCTTTGCACGTAAGCATCCCTCTTGCAACCACAGTGCTTGCATTTTTAGTAGTTGTGGATGGATGAGTCTAAAGACCTAAGATAGCAGTATGTCTCTCTTACTTCCTTCATTAACTCTCCACATCAACCAGTTAGGAGTTTAGTTGTATAGAGTATCTAAAAAATATTGCAGCAGATGCTTAGAATAAAAGCTGCAGGAAATATATTCAGTGGCAAGGATCTCTCTGAATGACATGACACATAATAGATCAGATTAAGCATCATGAAGGATACCCTTTCAATTCTGTGGTTTCATCTCTGAGTTAGATTCTGTCATCACTCTTGGAATAAGACACCTGACATCCGGGCTTTGCTCACTGCTTTGAGTGTACCCATGTCAAAGTCTTTGATATATTTTGGATTGAAAATGAGATTTCAAGGAAGTATTTCATTAGAAGTGGGTATTGTTCTGTTTGAACTGTATCCAAAGCTGCTGTATCTTATCCTTTTATTAACTTTCAATCACACATCTTTTTCTAATTATACATCAGTCAACATATTTTAATTTGCCAAATGAATCTTATTTGATTTCAAAATATAATGAAAACTAACGCTTGAGGAAACAATACAAAGGTGTCGTCTGTCTTTAAGGAACTAAAGGCCTTTCTTCTCAATTGATGGTGCCTAACTCAGCCCCTACTGTATACTTTTGAGACACCCACTACAACTTTTACATTTATTTTAATCCTAAGACCATTAAGAGCAAAACCTAAAGGAATTTTTTAACTGAAAGGAACTTCCCAGTTACTTTGTAGATAAATCCCTGTTACTCTGTAGGAACTGCATCATTTCCCATTTTAAAGGTGTTTGTGAGTCTGGACATGATGTTTTTGGTTGTCTATTGCTGCATAGCACTCTACCCCAAAACTCAGTGGTTTACAATAACTCGCTATTTGTAGAGAGATGAAGTGACTTTTCCCACGGTTGTGCTGAGCACTTCCCCTATAAAAGTATTCTGATGCTGATACTTAGCACGAGTCTTGCTTTTATATATAAGATAGGTCATACCTTATAGTTCACTGTACTGTATTCTATTATGTTAACACATTGCGGTCCAGTGGTTTTATTGCTAGCTTTACCCAGTGGCCAGTTAAGTTTCTATGGAATGAGTCCAAAAAAAGTCTTACATAAATGTTAAAGGCACACTTTAAATACCCATTGCATGTTGGAGTTATTACATGTTCTTACATGGTCTTAATATCTTTTTGATACTTTGTAAAGTACAGTGCAATATGAAGTGGAACTCAACAAAGCTGGCAAATTCTCGTGATCCGTCCGCAATGTGTTGAGACGCTTGGCTGTGATATAATCTGGGCCATGTCAAACTGCATATCCAATGTAAAGGATCCTGAGTACTCAAAGGAGTCCACGGTGCACAACTGTCAAAACTCTCAAACTCTCCATGCCAGGGAGAAGCCTTCCTTCCTCCAGCATCAGACCTTTCCCTCCTCACCTGCCATTTCCAGATCTGGGGTGGGGGGCAGAAGGGGTGACTTACTTGATTGGAAACTGTTGGAAGAATAAACCCACAAGCTCCACTCGCCTGTTTTGTTCCTCTGGGGACTGTCCTGTCCACAGAGCGGGGTGGGTTAGCTCTCCCCTCCAGGATCCATGTTTCAGGGGGCAGACAGTCTGGAGTCGCCCCCCAGCACCCACGTGTGGGTGGAAGAATGTCTCATTCTGGTGTTTGGTATGAAGAAGCACACAGGCATCCCCCAATGGTATCTCTGTTAGTTGAACACGGGATATTCTGATCTCCAACTACAAGCTCCCGGGTACTTCTCCTCAGCTTAGAACTTGGGAGGTTGTGGAAGGGTGCCGTTTACGAAGGCCTTGTCCACCCTCGACAACTTACCATCTCACCAGTGACCGTGAGCATTAACACTGGGTTAGCCCTGGGCCAGGCTACTGGTTGACTCACTTGCCATGCATTATACCATGTGATGTAGTTATGACAAAGGTCAAGAAACTACACCCCATAACTGGGACTCACTGTTTCAAAGTGGGCCACCGCTAACCTGTGGTCTTCCCTGAGCACACATGCCTCTCCTCATCCCCAGAGATGGGGCTGCTTCCCCTCCGTGGACCCAGGCTCCCCTTAGGCCCGGCACGGAGAACGCAGTGACAGTGACATTGCAGACCTCCAAGCCCAGGCCTGGGGCAGCTGCCATTTCCGCCAATCCCCAGATAATGAACCCTGGGCTAGAATCCCGGATGATGAGAGAAAAACTAGAGGGAGCGGCCCCACACGAAGAAGCACCAAGGAGGGGTGAGACCTCCTTCCACCACCAGCGCCACCCAGACGCAGAGCTGGATGCAGCCAGTGAGTGACTACCGGTGCCGGAGGAACAGAGTCTCTCCCTTCTTCTGCAGGCCAAGCCCGCCCGATTCCCCGGCATTCAATTGTGGGAAGTGATACATCTTTGTGTTAAGTCCCTAAGCCAGCAAAAGACCATTGAAACAGAAATACAATTCCAACCTGCAGACATCCGCCCTTTAAAGTGGCAAATGGTGTCATTGCTGCCGTGTGACAATGAATTTCAAAAGATGTGTCGATGATTTATCAAACCATAGGACTGCGATTTGAAAACAGCATGCCTCTATGGTCCTAGTCATGCTTTCTTTTAAATGTCATTCCAAATGAGCACCTTCAAAGACAAGTGATAGTATCACCTCAAAGCATGGCTCCATCATTCTTGTCCAATGGGGTAAAAAAAGCTCTTTGTTGGGCAACCTCTCTCTACTGCCTACAGAGACTTCATCCATCCTTGCTCTGCCTCATATTTGATTATGGTGGGGGAGTTTCTACACCCTGGCTCTCTATTCATTCCTCCAAGGAGCCCTCCCAACTCCTTGGTGTCTCTTTAACGCTCCGCTTATATTTTAGCACAGAGCTCATCACATATGTTACCTAATTTATTTAGGTCAAGCCCGTGAGAGCAGAGCCCTGCCTGTATTCCAAGTACCAGAACAGCACTCCACATGGTGCTTCACGCATCTTTACTCTCTGAACAAGTGAATGAGTGAATGCCCCTGCTTCCCCCCACTAGATACTATGTCTTGGTTTTGAGTATTCATTATCACTTCCATCCATTCTCTCCTTGTAATATAGAGGCCGGAAGCCTGAAGTTCCCAGTCTTACTTTTTATCAGGGCCCTAATGCAATTCTGGTTCTGCCAGAGGGCTGTAGCTGTAGGAGATCTGGAGGCAAAGCAAGCGGGGACACTCCTTGGCCACCAGCTGTGGGCGGTGTAGTTGGTTCTAGCAGATGCGCATGTTTGTAGAAACTGGCCAGTTACCCAGTATCCACGGTGATACCAGCAGTGGCTTCTGCAGCTTCCTGCCCTCTGGGTGACGGCTTTGGCAATCCACCTAAGTGCTAGGGATGCCCCTTCATTCCTCAGACCCTTACAATGATTTTTCAGAGCACCCAGATCCCTGATTTAACTGGAGTGATTCCTCTTTTCCCATTGAGTTCTGATAACCTCTATAGATGGCAACCTGGAAGGCTGGAAATGCCTTATGCATCTTTGCAAACTCACACCTGCACAGTGTCTGCATCACAATAGCAACTAATAATAAAAAAGACAAAAAGAACAATAGTAAGTGCTTATGGAATGTTTACTATGTGCCCAATACTGTTCTATATCTATTAGCTTATTTAATCTAGTCAATAACTCCTGCAAGGCAGGTGCTATTACTGTCTTCTTTTATACATTAGGAAACTGAGAACAAAAGAGTTCAGCAACTTGCTCAAGAAATCAGTTTTGCTGAAACCAGTTTGGCTCAGTGGATAGAGCGTCCGCCTGTGGACTGAAGGGTCCCAGGTTCAATTTTGGTCAAGGGCATGTATGTACCTTGGTTGCGGGCACATCCCCAGTGGGGGGGGGGGGTGCAGGAGGCGGCTGATCAATGTTTCTAGTTCTCTATCCTTCTCCCTTCCTCTCTGAAAAAAAAATGTATTAAAAAAGAAAGAAAGAAATCACAGTTTTAAATGGTGGACTAAGAGTCAAACCCAGTCCGGCTCTCAAGTCTGTATTTGTAGCTAATATTCTCATCCTGACTGAAAAATGGTTGAAGGATTTGAAAGTACAACCTCTATAATTTTAGAACTCATTTATCATATATATCCTATTTGCATTATTGTAAAATAGTTCAGGATATTCTCCTTCAAGAATCTTACCTTTTAAAGATGTTCCTGGGGCATGAAACATTTTTTTGCTGTGCTCAATTGCATTATTTTTTTCCTGATTAGTTATAAAAATGAAAGAACAAAAAAAAATAGGGATACTTGGAAATAATGTAGCATTGAGCCACACTGGCCGGGCTTCACCATGGTTCTTCATTAACAGTAGCAAAACTAGTTATGAAGTAGCAACGAAAATAATTTTATGGCTGGGGGTCACCACAACAGGAGGAACTGTACTAAAGGGTCAGGGCATTAGAAAGGTTGAGAAACATTGCTTTAGACAGAACCATGTCCATTAGTGTTCAGAACATTCTGAAATTTTCTTGAAGGCTGGATCAGGACAGATAAGTTCCCTTCCTACTATTTAGTTTCTCTTGTCGGTCAGGCTTCAAGAGTTAAGTACTCATCCACAATATTCAGCTTATATTCTTGTCTATATGGAGATACTTTATCCCATAGAAATCTGGCATACACCTGGCCTTGGGCGAAATAGTACCAAGAGAGATGTTTTGAGTCCCCTGTAGGCTCTTCCTCGTTTCACTCTGCTATGATTTCAGGCAAGTGGCTTCACCTGGTGTAGCCTCCGTTTTCTCATCTGTCAAACAGGGACAGCACTCTATGGCCCACCATCCTCACTGGGTTTGAGGATGGAAATCAAAACTAAAGTACTGAATGAGCCAACATATGGGGAAAGTAAGCTTCCCCTTCTAAAACTACGTGTTTTCTTTATTACTGATGGGGAATTCCACTCAGCCTTGTGAAGCAATACCAATTGAAACAAGCATCTAAGTGAGAGAGACTTTGGCAGGATTCTTAAAAGTATTGCTAGGAGTTCAACAAAATCCGGCTTTTATTTAGAGCATAAATTGGATTTCCAATTGTGAAGGAGAGCATGAGGTAGTGTTCTTTGTCTTAATTTGACAGTGGGAAGGTTCTTGGGTATTGGCTAAGAATCTAATATTGGATTGTCCCAAAACATACCACTTGCTTCCTGAACTGTATCCAAAAAGGTCTCACAGTAAAATGCTGCCTGTGAGAGAGCATTTACCAAGAGAGCAAGTCTTCACATTCAGGTTGTAAAAAACACCCATCTGTCTTCTCCATTCAACATACCTTGGGCTTTCCCTGTGGATACAAGTTGAGGTGCTGCCCCTATTGAAACTCCTCAGGTAAGCTTCACATTTCTGATCTTTTTAAAAAAACAATATATTTTTATTGATTTTAGAGAAGAAGGGAGAAGGAGAGAGACATCAATGATGAGAGAGTCATTAATTGGCTGCCTCCTGCACGCCCCTGTTGGGGATTAAGCCTGCAACCAGGGCACATGCCTTTGACTAGATTCGAACCTGGGACCCTGCAGTCCGCAAGCCAACATGCTATCCACTGAGCCAAACCAGCTAGGGTCACATTGCTGGTCTCTTAAGATCAAGGAGCAAGCTGCTCAACTCAAACAGTGACCAGGGGGCCTGACCAACTCTCTCCTGTTTGCTTTCTAAGATTAATAGATTCTAAAGCAGTTATTTCGAGAAACCAGAGAATGTGAAGAATTCCGTGGACAGGCTTCAGAAAAATGACATTCATCTCGAAAATTAATTAAATATTTAGCTGACTCAATTTAAATTCACTATTGGTTTTTATCCTAGAAATTGCAAATTTAATGAAAAAGTTACCTATTGACAGTAACAATTTCACTGTGGCTTAGAAGCAACTTATTTAAAGAAAAAAAAAACAATTTAGCTAGCCTTATTTACATCAGCAGCTGTAAACACTGAGATCTTTTTTCAAGCTCAGGGGCATTGAAAATTTTAAGACTCATCATTTTCTAACCCAATGCTCCCAAACACTTTGGACAATGTGTTAGCCATATTTTTTGAAAACAACCATGGAAACTGAAGTTGCAGAATTTCTTAATCCTTAAACAGGCTGCCTAGCTCCAGGGTTTCCTTTATCCAGATTAAGGTAACATGCTGGAGACACATTTGAAGTGAGAGGATTTCGAGTGTACTGCAGCTGTCTAAAACCTACCTTGCTCACTATGAAGTCTGTGAAAGTGAGTTGTAAATTGACGAGAGGCCAGTCGGTGTCCTCCCTAAAAAAGTACAAGTCCTCCTAAAACTAATTAGAATTAGTTCCTGCTAGTGGTTGTTTTTTTTTTTAAAGACATGATTTTTTTTTTAAAAAAAAAGTTTTTTTTTGTTGGTCCTCTCTGTATCCTTTTAACAAGCAATCAAAGCCTCGGGTTTTCAAATTATTCTCTATCCAGTGATGCTTGTCAACTTTATATTTCCTTTTACTTTTTTTTTTTGTCCTGCCCCAGGTTTGTTACAGAGTGCAGAAAACGCTCCCTTCCTTCGGATCTCGCGCGTCTATCCCAGGCTCCTGGCTGAACATTCGCTGTTCTGGAAAAAGGCAAATCCTGCGGTTACTGTATCCAGCTCACGTCAAACGCATCCTACTTTTTCTTAACTTGCGCAGAAAGAAAGTTAATGTTCAGGATGAGCACCACAAAGCTGGGAGGCACCGGGGATTAACCACCCGGCGCTCCGCCGCTGTGATTTGTGAGTGTTAATAAATCAACAAGTTTGCACTTGGCGCTGACCAGGTGCCCAGCCTGAAGCAGGTACCCCACTGTCAGACAGGTCAGGTGCTGGCCCGGGGACCCCAAGCCCGGAACCCAACCAGACATGGGCTCACCCCGAGAGCGCTCCACCGCGCCCACCCGCTCCCGGGGCGGGCGGATGCCCGGACCCCTGGGCGCGTTTGCCCAGACCCTGGGGCGGGCCTTCAGCTCACCGGGGTCTTCTCCGCGGCAGAAAGGCTGCCGGCGCACCCACCAAGGGGTGAGCGAGTCTCGGGGAACACTTCCCCTCGGCCTGAACGACAGCCACGGAGGGGGCCCGCTTCGGGAACCTGCCGCGGAGGACTCCCTCCACCGGCCCCAACCTGGGGGGGAAGCAGCCGCTGCAGGAGGGGCACAGGGTGGCGGTGGCAGGTCGGAGCTTCCAGAAACCTCGGCTGTGCCCGGGACGTTGCTCAGCTCGCCCCGAGGAGGAAGGCGGCGGGAACACGAGGGTCCGAGGGGCAGGGGGCAGGCCGAGGGGGTGAGTTAGAAGTGGTTCCAATGGGATCCCCCGCGCGCCGGGCAGGAAGGGCGCACGGGGGGCGCACGGCGCGCCCACCCCGCGGCGCGGACCCACGGGACCAGGAGGGCGGGCGGGCGGGCGGGTCCGAGCGAGCGAGGGACTTACCTTCAGGGTTGGCGCTGATGAAGACGCGGACGCTGCGGCCGGCGGGCACGAGGTGAGAAGGCAGCGCGGAGAGGTTCCCGCAGAAAGCCGCCCGCCGGAGCGCCGAGTCGCGGGGGCAGGGCAGCTTGGTGCCCGCGCCGGCCGGCCACATCGCCCTTCCGAGGGGCCGCCGCCGCCGCCGCCGCCGCCTGCTTCCGCCCCTCGGCTCCTGCCCGCGATCCGCGGCCCCGCGAGGGCCTCCCCGCAGGCAGCGCGGCTCAGAGCCGCTCCGAGCCCGACGCGCCGCCGGCGAGCCCCGCCGCGCACACCGCCGCCCGGCGCGGCGCGGCCATGCGGACCTCCCGGCTCGGGCCTCGGTCAACGCCGCCGCCGCCGCCGCCGCCTGCCGGCCCGGGAGTGCGCGTCGCCCGCGGCCGGAGCGCCGCGCAGCAGCCGGTGGGAGCGGGAGGTCCGCGTGCCGGCGGCTACGAGCGCGGCGCCCCTTTGCGCCGGGAAGCGCCCGCGCCTGTCGCCATCTCCCCCGCCCGCGCCCGCCGCCGGGGAGGGGGGGTGTCTAGGAGGCGGGACCGAGCGGGGTGCGGGTAGGGGTGCAGGCGGGGGGCGCGGAGCAAACTTTATGGAGGAAAGGTGTCCGGAGTTCTGGGGAAGCTGCCTCCCGCGGCTGACGGGGCGCCGGGGCGGGGGGGCCTCGGGCTACCCCGGGGAGGGTCCCGGGCGCTCGCGGCTGCAGGAAAGACCTGAGCCCGCGAGGACCGCTGCGCGGCCCCCTCTCCTGAAGGTCCAGGGGTGGTTCGGGAAGAGGCGCGCGTGCCCCGGCGGCGTCCGCGCGTCTTGGCCCCAGTGCCGGGACCGCGGCCGCCAAGTTGCACACACGCGCCGAGTCCGCGCCGAGCCCGGAGCCCGCGGGCAGGAAGCGTCCCAGGCGCCCCGCAGGCAGTGGCGCCGCCGCCGCCCGGTCGCTGGTGGCGCAGGTGGTCCCGCCCGCCCGCTCCGCTCGCTCCGAACGCGCCGCGGAGCCGCGGTTTTTATAGGGGAGCGGCGCGACTCACGTGCTCACCGCCGCGTGGTCCTGGCGCCTTTCCAAAAAGCGGGTCTCCGCGGGGAGCCCTCCGGAGGCCTCTAAGGCTCCAGGGGGGCCCTTCCTGCTGCGACCCCGGCGCAGTCCCGGGCCCTTCGGCCCTCCCAGGGCTCCGGGGGGGGGGGGGCCCAGCCTCGAAGATGCGGGGCGCACTGCGCCGCCCGACACCCGACGCGCGCGCTCCAAGGAGCGCCGTCCCGCCCAAGGGCCCCTGCAAAAACGCCGGTGGTGGTTACGGATGGGGACAGGGTACGAGAGATCAAGTTGGCGTGGGGCCGATTTTTTCAAATTCATGCAAAGCATGAGTTGGCGCTACCTGAGGCTCATCTCAGGTGAACGGCTGGAGGGGTCTAGTTCACGCCCCGGGTGAAGTGCGAGGTGAGTGGCCCCAGCTGAAAAATTGCCGTCTTTGGTCTTTGGGGCTACCCTCCACTGCACCTATGGAAATACTGCAAATCCCGGGACCGGAAGGAAAACCTGGGGGAAGCGAGGAAGTAATGTGTGGCCCCTTAATTGAAGGTTGTTACCCAAACCCTTTATTTTGAGCTTGAGGGCAAGGAGCTCAACTTTTAGAGAGGAAGAGCAACTTTTCCAAATCCTTGGGATTGGGGCAGGGGGTGGGGAGATGGGTACAGGGCGAAGGCAGCTGCAAGTTTCATCCTCTCACCTGGGGCTTCTGCAAGGCCTGCATTTCTCCTGGGCCCTGCTGGTGGCAGTGAAGGCCTAGGCACTGCTGTTTGTTTTGTGGTCCCTCCCATTCCCATCCCCAACGCACAGTTTCTGGAGCAATCTTGTTGGAAGAACTGGGTCTCTGGGTTTTTAAGGCTACCTGGCCACGGCTTCAGAACCAGGGGCCACACACCAGTTCTTATTTTGTAACGCTGTGCTGCAAGCAACGAAGGAGCCTAGTCCTGCCCAGGCATCTGTTCAACTGATTCCACTTTGCAAATTAGTTCCTTCCCCGGCACAGCCTCATTACCTTCAGATGGGAACCTTCTCCAGCAGGAAGGAGGTCTCCGAAAGACCTCCCCATGTCCCAGGAGGTTTGGGCTGAGAGTTCTGGAACAGGTTATGAATATACAGTCTCTATGACAGTGTCGTCCTTTACGAATATTCTGTGCTTGTCACTGGGAAAGAGCCAGGACCACTTTCTGCCTGATCTCAATGTTGTTTATGAGAGTCTGATAGGATTTGCCAGACGGCCCAGGACCCCACCTTCCTTCCTCTCTTCCCTGCCCCCTATGTATTTGGTGGTTTCTCTCTTAAAACTCACTTTAGTATGTATGTCTTCTGACCTTTGCTTCAGATCTCAAAAATGTTGCACTTCCTGAGGATGACTTTGGGATGTTTGGCAGCCACTATAACCTAATTAACTGTTCTAGACAGGCCGAAGTTTAGCATCTGCCAGTGTCATTGCAGACCAAGGATGCAGAGAGAGAATTTCACGGTAACCGTGCTTGAAAAGGCTCCCTGAAAAGCCAGTTTTGCTTCAGGGAGAGCAGGCTACAGTCTTTGGTTTATCAGGGAGGTTTCTACCTAAGGATACCCTGTCACCCACCTCCCCACCCCCTCCACACATACCTACATTCTCCTACCTCCTTCCTTCCACGTCTCTTGCTAACATTTCATATTCTAAAGCCAGAGATTCATTCATTAGCATGCAGATGACATAGGAAGGAGTCACCCATGGCAGTAACACTTTGTTATGAATTAACTAGATTTATTTCCCACCCCGAGGAACTGTTGGCGCTGCGAGGGGGTGAAGAAACTGAGAAGGAACGGGAAGGAGCAGGCACAAACGTGGGAGGCAGGCCCAGACTTACAGCTTTGCTTTCATATCTGTTTAAACACTTTACATTTTCTCCTCTTAGGTAAATATTGAGCATTATTAGAACTCCCATGAGAAAAACCAGGGTTCAAAAAAAAAAAAAAGAGAGAAAGCAATGACTTGTGCAAGGTCATAGAACCAGTGAATGCTAGAGCCAGGGTCCAGGTATTGTGGCCGTCCCAATACTCTTTGCAACACACCACCTCTGTATTCTGATTTTGCCCAGGTCTGGCCCTGGCTGACTCTTTAGTAACCTGGAAAATAGGTGTCCAGGGGTGGAAGTCTGGTTATCACTTCTGCGTTCCCAATAGGAAGGAAGGTCTGTGTCTCCCTTGTAGATGTTGCTTGGATGATCAAGACCTCCAAATCCTTGTTTTCTTTGGGGCCTGTTCTTTCCTCATAAGACCACAGGCAGACCCACTTCATCACTGAAGTTGGTTGAGCAATTTAAAGCATCTAGAAATAGCCAGAGCTGGTATGGCTCAGTTAGTTGGGCTTCGTCCTAGGTACCAAAAGGTTGCTGGTTCAGTTCCTGGTCAGGGCACATGCCTGGGTTTCAGGCTTAATCCCCGGTAGGGGACATGCAAGAGGCAGCCAATCAAGGTTACACTCTCACATCAATGTTTCTCTCTCTCTCTTTTCCTCTCTCTTTAAATATCAATAAGAAATCTTTTTGAAAAAGCATCTAGAATAAGTATATATATATATATATATATATATGCCAAGCGATTGGAATGGCAAAATGACCAGAATGACTGAAATGACCAGAACGATAGGTTATTGTGACACACACTGTGGCAGCCAACCGACTCGATGGGGGCTCCCCAATTGCCCCCCCAAACCTCCTGTGACCCTTTCCCCCCATTGGCCCAGCCCCAATCGGCCCCCATCAGGGCAGGCTGGCTGGACCCCACCTGTGCACGAATTCATGCACCGAGACTCTAGTAGGAAAATAAAAGTACATGGAAAATGGGCTCCGGATCCTAATTGTGATAAAAGGCATATTTCCTTCTCCATTCTCTCCCTTACTCCAACTAGCAGGCCAGGGGAATCACAGAAAGTTCTATCTTTATAAAACATTGCTCCCAGTTCTTGAAAAAGCAGGGCTGTTCAAAGGTCAGCTTACTGCTAGGTTCATACTACTCATGGAGCCAGTAGAAACATTGTGACCATGGAATCCAACTCCTCCTGAAGTAATTTTTAAAAATAGGAGGAAGGAAAACAAATAGTAATATTAATATGCTGAGCATCTGTAAGCTAGATACTGCATTAGGCCTTTAATGGGTACATCATTTATTCCTACTGTATCTGGGATGTGGGTCCAACACTTCTCATTATTGTTTGTGATGTATGTGCCAATTGCCTGATCCAAAGTCCATGATATGCAAATGTATCTCACCTAGTCCCTTCCCTGCAGTGGTTTATGACTTTTCATCCATCTGCGAGGTTGTATCACATGTCCAGTTCATTCTTCTTAGATGATGGGGTGATGCTCATAAAGCATATGACCCAAGCCCCTGTGACTGACTGCCTCAGCAGAAGGAAGTCCCATCACCCAACCTGCATTTGCCTGCAGGTACACTCACATTGGAGTACACCGGTAGCCTGGATCAGCTGCTTCTGGACCAGTGGGCCATATTTGTCCTGTTGTGAATGGAAGTGGAAATAGACCCCCTGGTATCATAAAGATGACAAAATTAACACACCATACTACTTTAACTATCTCAGGAAATCTAGCCAAGGAAGCCAAGGATATGTTTCGTGTTTCTCAAACTAGAAGAAGAGTATTAGATTTAATATTACATTAATGTTCACACGCACTCTCTGATTTGGGTGATAAATATTTGAATCTGCTTTTTGTGAGAAGTGGATTATACAGGGTCAATCAAGTGAGCACTCCACTTTCCAAAGTTCCATCTCAGGATAGAAGACTGTCAGGAACCCACATACTTGTTTACAAAATGGAAATTTTCAGTTTATGTGAGAATTTGTCAGCATAGCAATATGCCAACAGAGACTGTTGAGTCAGAGGTGTCTGCAGTATGATAGAATTCACAGTAGCTCGGTTTTAAATACAGTTACACCTTTCTGAAATTGCTATCTGATGCTTTCATGACTCAGAAATGCTAACTTTATATCCACCCCCTTCTAAGTCTGTTTAATATATTTTTTGATCGGTCTGTCTCTTACAACCTAATCATTCACATGGTTATGAGAGCACTATGCAAACCACACAAATTAGTAGAAAGTAAGGTTGTTTTTCTATAAAAATTTGTAGACTATTTTATATTTCTAAATTAAATGTCTTGTTTTATGATTGCCAAGTTTGTTTACCCATCATGATGTTAATCTAAACACAGCACCTTTAAACATCCTCTCCTCTCTTGTTCCATTATCTGATACTTATTTGGAAAATTGCTTTTTACAAAGCACTTTTATATGTTAACATATTCTGATTCTAGCCTGGTTACATAGGGTCTATGAACAGTATACAAGGACTTCCTTTTCTCCATATCCTTGCCAATACTGGTTGCCTTTTGTTTGTTTTTTAAATAGTACCCTTCCTAATATGCCTGAGGTAATATATCACTGTCCTTTTGATTTCATTTCCCTGATGTTTAGTGATGTTGACCATCTTTTCATTAATTTGTTGGTAGTTTGTATGTCATCTTTGGAGAAATGTCTATTCAAATCCTTTACCCATGTTTTAATTGGTTTATTATTATTACTATCAAGTCACATGATTTTCCTTTATATTTTGAATATTAACCCCTTATCAGGCATAAGATTTACAAACGTTTTTATTTTTCATTCTGTAGGTTTGTGGCTTCCTTTGCTGTGAAGAATTTTCTGCTTAATGTAATCTCAGTTATTTATTTTTGCTTTGGTTGGTTGTGCATTTGGTATCATATGCAAAAAAAAAATGATTGCCAAGACTAATAGAAAATACAATCCTCAAATTCAGATAGACCCAAAATACCCCAAATAGCCAAAACAATCTTGAATAAGAAGAACAAAGCTGGAGGTATCACACTTCCTAATTTCAAATTATATTACAAATTATACTACAGTAATCGAAACTGTGGTACTGACATTAAAAACAGACACACAGACCAATGGAACAGCATAGAGAGCCCAGAAATAAGCCCACACATATATGGCCAACAACTCTTCAACAAGAGTACAAAGAATACAAAATAGGGAAAATATTGATTCTTCAACAAATGTTGTTAGGAAAATTAGATACCCATATGAAAAAGCATAAAATTTCTTATTTTATACCATACACAAAAATTAACTCAAAATGATTAAAGACTTAAATGTTAGTCCTGAAACCATAAAACTCCTAGAAGAAAACAGGGGAAATAAGTTATTCTTAAAGATGCTTTGGGAGTAAAACTAAATAGTTATAAGATTGCTAGTTATACGATTCTCTGGGAGTAAAACCAAATAGAAAGTGGTAAGTCAACGTTTTGTCACCTTCTTGGAATAATTGTATTAATAAGGTTATGACAATAAAATGTACTGAACACATCTAATATATGGCTAAACTATCTTTTGATATCAAATGCTTGCTTTGTATATGCTTTAGATTAAAAAAGAAAAAAGAAATACCTATCTGTCTTACATAGAGTTCTTGGCTGAAAACAAGAACTAAGCACAAAAGCAATTAACTGGAAAATTCTTAGGTGTTAACAGTATTGTAGGCAAGAATGGAGAACCAGACGTGGACAATGGGAGGGGACAAGGTCAGCTCATTGAACCCACAACTAAACGGCCACCAGAACAGATGTCTGGAGAGCCTAGACCTGCTGCTGGAGCCTGGGCCCGGCAGTGCCACCGCCATCACATGGCCAGTCGCCAGATATCGCCATGGGCACACCGCCACTGGGCAGTACATGAGGCTATTACTATTGCCCTGTACCGTTCTTCACTGTGGCTTCTGGGGTCAGGGAGCCAGGGAGAGGGGCTATCGACAGCTAGACTTGAGCTGTGCAGAATTTTCTAAACCCTGCAAGGAGGATCAGAGATAAGGGTGTCAAAGCCCTTACAGACCTCACCGTAGCCAATGGATATACACTTCTGTTCCTTTAAGGCCCAGAACATTAGATGCTGTGGACAAGAAATGAATCGGATGCTTTTGCATTCCTAGTAATACAATTAGAATGATGGCATTCTACCTCTGACTTAGATGCTCGGCAAAGCTCGCCTCTCCTAGATCACAACTGAGAATAAGAGTGTGATCTAAAGAGAATCTTCCAAGATCCTATGATAGCCTACTGACTGTTGAAGGGAGCTCATCAAACCCCGGCTTCTGTATTGATGGTCATTGTAGCCCTCTGCTTCCATGCAGCTGGTTTGCCTAGAGTGTCAACTAATGTATTTTCAGGTACAGTATGTACATGTCGTAGTGGGTTGACTTGTGTTTTGCTATGCGTTACAATGTTCACACACTGACACTCCCTGTCCTGACTCATGGGAGAACCCCAGGGGCTTTCTGTCAGGGTCTCTTCACATTTACTGGATATACAATTCCAACAAGCTGGGTGTTCCTGTTGGCAAAACCTCAGCAGATTAGACAGTGAATCGGGAGAGAAAGAGCTGCTCTGAGGAAATGAGAAATGACTGCTCACAGCAAAGAGCCAGAAAACATTTGACAGCAGAGATGATACATATTTATGTACCCATACGCGCGCGCGCACATACACACACACACACACACACACACACACACACACACACACCCCTCAGTGATCTAGGGGCCACTTAATTTTGGAATAACAGTACTCCATCTATTTCAAAATGGAGCAGACAAGGAATGAATAGATCCTGAAGTGGAGACAGCCTAACTTCAGAGTCTTGCATTTTGCAAGTATTTGGGGACAACAATCAGCAGCAAACAACTCATAATGGAGTTTAGAGAAAGAGACAGTTGGCACTCATGACATCCAGTAGGAAACATCAAGTAGGTGGAGATTCAGGTAGAATCCTACCGCCATGAAGAACAGGATTCTTTTACTTAAGTGCCTGAAGTAACGGTGATAGCAGTAGTAATAATAATAGTAAAATGCCAATGACAACAACAATAATAAACATTTTGAAGCCTCTCCTTGGGCCAGATAGTCTCCTATAAGCTTTATAGACATTAACGTATTTCAATCCAAGCTGGCATTTATTCCCATTTTCCAGACGAGGAGGCAAGGTAATGTCAAGGTACTTTCCTAGATCACACAGAAGGTGGTGGGGTCTGGTCTTTAATGCAGGCAGTCTGGCTCCAGAATTTGAGGTTCAAACATGATATACTCCATCTCTAGGTATGATATACTCCAGGTGAAGGAGAACCAGCTCTAGACAAGGAAACGAGGAGGAAACTCAGGTGGCAACACTTGTCTTAAAGGGAAGGGAAGGGGATACTCAATGAGTATTTATTCTGTGAATCTATTACCTTCACCATCTCCTGTGGCCTCTCATATGATCTCTGATATTATTTCTCGTCTTACAAATGAACAGTCTGAGGCTTACGTAACATATCCATCCGCACAGAGCTTATAAACAATGAAGCTGAGACTCAGTCCCCAAGCCTGACTACATACTCTTTCTGATACATGATGACATTGCCAGCAAATGATGCAAACGGTGATAGTGAGAATGAGCTATTAAACTTGTCTATTCATACACTTATCCATTTTATTTGTTCATTTATTCATCAAACATTGGTTAAGCACTTCTGTGTTCCAAGGACAAACCCTTTTTTGGGGATGCACAGTCCAATATGGGGCTCCAAAAAGATGGTGCCTGTATGGGGGAAGGTCTAATGGGATAACCATCCATCAGTTTAGAGATTTTAAAACATGAGTAAACATGATAAGACATTAGTTGACACTCCAGAAAAAAGGGCTGCATGGTAAGTAAAATACCACTGCTCACCCACTTGAATGAGTATAATAGAAAGGCCAGACAATTATTAATGATTATGTGAAGAAACTGGAACCTTCTTAAATTGCTGATGTGAATGTATGAATGCTGCTTTGGAAAGTAGTTTGGCAGTTCCACAAGTTGATAAACACAGTTACCATATCATCCAGCAATTTCACTTCTAGAGAAGTTCCAAGAGAAACATATATCCACAGAAAATATGTACACAGCTGTTTATAACAGCATCTATAATAATAAAACCATAATATACTAATTAGACCAGACGACCTTCAGGACAAAGTTGGGGCTGTGAGGGAAGCCGGGTCCTGGGTGCCAGAGGGAAGCCGGTGCCCGCAGCCGGGGGAAGGAAGGCCTACTCTTGCACGAATTTCGTGCATCGGGCCATTAGTTATTCATAAACGCCAAAAAGCAGCAACAACACAAATGCTCGCCTCATGATGAATGGATAAACAAAATGTGGTAGAAATGTACAACATACGCAGCAATAAAAAGGAACGCTTCACTGAGAGATGCTACAACATGGACAAACTCTCAAAACATTACATTCAGGGGGAGGAGGGGAGAGTCACAAAGGAATACATATTGTACACGTCAATTTATGTGAAATGCCAAGGACATGTAAATTTATAGTGACAGAAGTAGATTAGCGATTGCCTCGGGCTGAAAGAATGAGGGGGAAATGGTGAGCCACTGCTAATGGGGATAAGATTTCTTGTGGATGAAATCTTCTAAATGCAAGTGCTAAAATTAAGTTATGGTGATGGTTACCCAAGTTTACATATGAAAAAAACATTGAACTGTACACTTTAAACAGGAGAATTTTGTGAGGTGCCAATTACCTCTCAATAAAGCTGTTAAAAATCACAGTGGTTTAATACAGCCAAAGCTTATTGCTCACTCATGCTGCACATTCCCTGGAGGTTGGGGGAGGGGGCTCTGCTAGCAGTGGGCCGTCTCACACCCTGGCTGTGGGCAGCTGTCCTTCATCATATACTTCTAGGATCGATAAGGGAGGACACAAAGAATGTGGCAGATTGCCCACTGGCCCTTAAAACTTCCACCTGGAAGTTCTACAGATCACTTGATCTCATGTTTCATTGGTCAAAAATGTCACGTGATCACGCCTAACTTCAGAGAGGGCGAGTAATTTCAACTCAACCATACAGGTAAGAGAAAAGAAGGACTAGAACAGTGGTTCTCAACCTTCCTAATGCCGCGACCCTTTAATACAGCTCCTCATGTGGTGGTGACCCCCAACCATAAAATGATTTCCGTTGCTACTTCATAACTGTCATTTTGCTACTGTTATGAACTGTAATGTAAATATCTGATAGGCAGGATGTATTTTCATTGTTACAAATTGAACATAATTAAAGCATAGTGATTAATCACAAAAACAATATGTAATTATATATTGTGAAATATTTATTTCTAATTACAAATAAATGAAATTTTGTCTTGAATCGTGGTGTAGCATGGGTAAGTCTTCCTATGACAACAGTAAACTACATTGCTACACTTTGCTACACCGAGGAGTGGTCTGTTGGTTCCTAAAACCATGGGAAATAGGTGTTTTCCGCTGGTCTTAGGTGACCCCTGTGAAAGTGTTGTTCAACCTCCAAAGGGGTCGCGACCCACAGGTTGAGAACCGCTGGACTAGAATATCTGTGGAGGGTCCTAATGAACACCACACGAGTCCTTTCTTCTTTCCTAGTTTGTGATTCCTGAAAACAAGGACTCTTCACTACAATAGAAAAACCAAGTTTCCTTAAGCTCTGTCTTTCTTTTTGCATAAGATGGAAGTATTTACACGAATAAGGTTTTTTTAAAAAAAATAAAAGAAAAAGAAAAACACACATCAACCTAGAATAGGCTTTCTTCCCAGGAAATGCTTCATAATTGTGTGCCAGTTGCACACATGAACACGAAATGGTTAAGCAACAGTGCAGAGAGGGGAGCGATTGATTGGGAGCCCAAGGTGGGACGGAAGGCTGTGCAGGCGGGCGTTCAGCCAAGAGGAGAGGGAGGTGAGTCAAGGTGGCCGCGGCACAGTAACTGGTGTTCCCAACCCGTGTCCCCGGTATCCGTGCAGATGGGTCGGGCGAGCTGCTGCCGTGACCCAGATGGACGGCCTATCTGTGTCACGGCGTGTGTTCTTCCCAGACAGGTCTTGGGCAGAACCCGGCAAACCTAATGAGGGCAGAAAAGCACAGCATCCGGAGTCGCTTAACCCTCCTGAATCTCGGCTCGCGAGCCCTGGTTGTAGACTGGAGCCGAAGAGCCCCGAAAGCCCTGGGACAAAAGATGCCATCAGTATTCTGTGCAAAGCAACTGGGAAACTTCATGGGCACGGAGCTGCTGAATACGTCAAAGCCCTAACGGCCAGTCTGCAGGTAAACCCTGTATTCTGCTGAATTCAGAGTGCTCACGGGAATGTTTTTGTTTTTTTAAAAAATATATGTTTTATTGATTTTTTACAGAAAAGAAGGGGGAGGGATAGAAAGTTAGAAACATCGATGAGAGAGAGACATAGATCAGTTGCCTCCTGCACACCCCTTACTGGTGATGTGCCCTTGACCGGAAACGAACCTGGGACCCCTCAATCCGCAGGCCGATGCTCTATCCACTGAGCCAATCTGGTTTTGGCAAAGGGATGTTTTAATGAATACTCTCTTCTTTCAGGAAATTCGTTAGGCAGCACCATTACACACACACGACAGTGGTTTTGACATTCTGGAGGGGTTGTTAAATGAGTGCTGGGAGTGCTTTCGAGGCATTGCCCGTTCTTTCATTCCATGTGGACTCGGAAGCAAGAGTTGACTGTTGTGTTAGCTGCCAGAGAGAAACACCTCCACTCCTGTCATATGCCTGTTAGACATCTACCTTTGTTAATCTTAGTTCTCAGGGAAAGGACCTTTTCCCTTGAGAAAGCTACTTAGGTATTCCTTTTCAGTTTTGGTTGTTACAGTGACCAAGCCACACTTCACTTCACTAACTGGTTTGCAGACAGCTCTAAACAGGGAGAGAAGAGTTTACATATTCTTAGAAAATATTCCTTATTTTTAAAATCAATTAAAAAATTCTGCCCTTCCTCTCTGTAAAAAATCATATATATATGATTTTAATTATGTTAAGCCTGGCCAGCGTGGCTCCATGGTTGAACATTGACCTATGAACCTGGAGGTTACAGTTCAGTTCCCGGTCAGGGTACATGCCTAGGTTGCAGGCTCAATCCAGTGTGGGGCTTGCAGGAGGCAACTGATCAGTGATTCTCTCTCATCATTGATGTTTCTATCCCTTCCTCCCTCTTGTTCCTCTCTGAAATCAATAAAAATGTGTTAAATAATAAACTGTCTGAGCGTTAATTTCATTGAAAAATTCTGCTAAAAATATTTAGTTTCCTCTTCCAGAAGAATGGAACAGTAAGAACATCAATGTAAAAGTCATGGGAAAAAAAACAAGCACACAGAAAAAATAAACAAAATATCAAACCATTTACAACTAGCACATGTAAGTCTTAGGTTAAGCTATTTTAAAATGAGAAAAAATAAGAGATATGGGAGAAGATTTCAATTTTTGAAAACTTAATTGTTACAGTTTTTGGAAAGATGTAGAATGTCCACTGGAAGTGAAAATCCAATCATTTTCTTACCACAACCATTTATCTTAGCTTTTTATTTATTGGAACTACACAGCAGAGGTGCTTAAAGGAACACTTCTAGAATGAATTGCCAATACCTGGCAAATGATCTTGGAATATATTCAAAACAGCAGGTAGGCTGTTGCATCTAGCAAAGGCACACAGACCTGCTTAGCACTGGGAAGCCATATGTGGAGCGGAATATTTTTAGTGCTCCCCTAAGGGAACCCACCTGCTGCTAATTCTGAAAAAAGGAAAAAAAAAACCCAGCCCTTCACAGCCTAGAGTTGCAAAGACAATGGTTAATAATACTCCAGAAATGTCCATAAGGGACTTGCCAAGTATATTGATGTTTACTTTAACATTTATCTCTTCCCTTTTACTTGTTCATTAGAGGAGAGATGGTAAAATCAGTCATGTGACATTCTGCACCTACCTGATAAACACAGTTCACTTCAGCAAAACTTTATTGAGCGCTTACTACCTTCTTTGTACTGTGAAGTGCATACTATATATGTCGCCACAGAATATAGACTTTTGAATTAGTACATTGAGGAAAGACAGAGAGAGGAAAAATGACATTAAAACTGTAGTCCTAAAAGAAGAGGAGGAGCAGCATTAATATCTATTTTATGCATTGTTACTTCCTAATTCCCTTAATCCCATCTGGCTCAATGAAATGAGAATTATCGTGAGTGGAGAAAGCTCTCCATCTGTTACAAATGTAGAATAAATCACTTAATCTTGCTGGCAACCACACAGAGCACCAAGAAATGTCTCACAGTTGATATGGCAAGAGCAGGATCCCTTCTTGAGATATGTGCAGCTGATACAGTTTTCTGGAAAATCGCTATTATATGAATAGATTTGTAAATATCTATAAGGGATGAAATTCACTAGCCAACTGATATAATACTCATTAACTAGGAAGACAATTTTCCATGCATTACAACTAACTTATGCAGTAGATATTCATTACATGGGCCCTCGTCTTTCAGCCCTGAGACTTCTTTTCATATGGTTGTAGCACTAGCTCTGGCTGCCATGTTGATATAACACTGACTCACTATATCCACTACAGATCAGTTCAAGGGTGAACTTGCCAAAGTCCATTCCCTGGAAATTTGGGAGGTGGGTCTGTGACAGTTAAATCCAGGAGGCATCAGTGGTCATGCTTCTTCCACACGCACTGAGATGCAAGGAAGCTGGTTTAGACTGAAAGTCAGACGAAGGCAAGAGCTAGAGTAAGCACCAGAAGGACAGAACTAGCTGGAAAGCAAGAGAGGACAGTGAGAGGGAGAGAGAGGGAAAGTAATGCAATAGCACACAGGCAAGAGACAAGAGGTAGAAAACAGGTTCAGACAAGAGGTTGGATTCCTACGTCACAGCTACCCTTGTGCTCTGTTTGCCTCCCAGCCTCACGGACCCATGGGAAACCCTTTCTCTAACAATGAAGTCTCCCTTATTTGTCTAAGTACTTCAGGTGGTTTCTGTTATTGCCACCATTTTCAATGTTATATTTCCAAGCCATAATGTGATTGTTCCTGGACATTTCTTTCTTTTTTAATATACTTTATTGATTTTTTACAGAGAGGGAGGGAGAAAGGATGGAGAACCAGAAACATCGATGAGAGAGAAACATCCATCAGCCGCCTCCTGCACGCCCCCCAATGGGGATGTGCCTGCAACCAAGATACATGCCCTTGACCGGAATCGAACCCTGGACCTTTCAGTCTGCAGGCCGATGCTCTATCTACTGAGCCAAACTCGTTTCAGCCTGGATATTTATTTCCCTCTCTTCTCTTTCACTCGATCCAAAAGGAACTTTTTCCCTCTACCACCTCATACAAAAGTAGAAACAACGATTTAAACCAGTCCTCTACCTAAGTATCAGAAAAGAAGGTTGCCTGAAGGGCCTTTTCTTTCAAGCTCAGATATTTGGAACAATGTAAAGGCTTGTTAATGATCTACGCACAGTTCTAGGCAAGAAGAGTGATTAGATATTTCCACTCCTGGAGGAAGGAAGCAGAGGCAGAAACTTATCTAACAATCAATGGGAGAGAAAAGATGGTTTGGAGGGACAAGGGTTAAAAACCTTTAGTCAGGAGGACCAGAGCAGAATGGAAGAAATAAGAGGTTGGATACTCTCAACCCCTCCACCACTCATCTCCTGCCATTCAATAGTCCTAAGTCCTGACAAGTCCTTTGATTAGAGAGTAGAATTGAATCTCTGCGTGGGGCTGAGTTGGGTTAACAAAACTGCAAAGGGTCATAACTAATACAAACCACAGAGTACAGCATGATGGCTATTTCTCCATTAGCAGAATGAGATGAAGTGATTATCTAGATACTTCAGATAATTAACAGGAAAGTAGTTAAGACTGAAAACTATTTCCCAACTCATCACAACATTTAGGTCAAGGTCTCCAATGTAGGGATTCTCAGTGGATGCCTGTCTTCTTTTGGAGGACATGCTTATTTGCAGGTATATTTGAAGGAGAGCCAGTGTAGAGGAAACCATCAGAATAGGACTTTCCTTAAGGGGAAAAAAGTGCCATCCTTCTTTTGAAGGTCTAGCTGAGGAAGCACAGATAACTCAGACATCACTGCAGTCATTCAAGTCCCAGTGCACAGCTCTTCCATTTGGATTAACCCTGCTTTTGAGACTCTGTATTAACAAGAAGCATTAACAAGCATATGGATGTTTTAGTGAATCCTGCTGACTGTGTCTCTAAGAAAAAGTGCTTTGATGAGACATATAGTTTATATTCCTGGCACTGTCTGATTCTCTCTATTGTACTCACCCAGGAAGGAATGATTACTGAGGATAAGCCCTGGCCAGCCAGCAAGTCTACCAACTTTTGTTGTTAATCTGCTATCTGTAGCCACCTTTGTCATATCTTTGCCACCACACTTCTGGCTGGCTTGTCAGCTCCAATTTTCTTCCTCATTCTCCCACTCGATTTCTTCCAAACTCCACAGCTCTCTCTGTACACACTGATCAACTCCCAGTCTACCAATATTCTGCCTACACTTGCCATGGAGGGTACCGTCTGCTTCAAGGGAAGTGGGAGGTCCCATCTGCTCAAACACATGACAGGAAACCCAGTTAGGGTACAAGGAAGTGGGGCTAAAAGGGATTCCAGTTGGGTGAATGGCATAGACTAGACATGTTAAATAAACTGCTCAAAGGCACTCAGTGAATAAACCAAAACCAAGTGCCATGGGGCCAGTGGAAACAGAGGGATGGACACACACCATTCCCTCCTGGCTCTCATGTTCTCCCTGACCTGGAATGTTGGCTGATTCCAGTTCTGCCTAGAAACCAAGAGAGCAGACATTTGTCATTCTTGTTAGCAGTCTGGCACCTGTGAGCATGCCCACATTGGAGAGTTATCTACTTTAAGACTCTGTATATCGCTTTGAAAAAGATCAGAAACTAATTTTGCCTGCCTTTTCCAGATATGGCATAAGCATATGACCTATGTGCTGCCAGCCAGAGTTTGACATGTTAGTCACAGATTTGGGAGACATCATGGGGAGAAACAGGTGCAGAGAAGAACCCTTTGTGGGAAGGTAGCTTCCAGAACCAGCAGGAGGGTGGCTCTGAAGGCATGTCCAGGGCTCAGTGTTGCTGGTGCCACATGTGCTGAGTGTCTATGAGGGCCGTACTCCTCAGGAAAGTGAACATTTTATTTGTCCATCAAAGCTCCAAGCCTGGTGGAGCTTTCTATTCTCCCAGAGATCTGAAAGCTATTCAGTGCCTGTAATACATTCCTTTTCTGCTTAAATCAATTGGTTCTGTTTTGTTGACTCCTTATGAACCATGACTGATACCTCTGTTTTTTGGAATGCAATTACTGAGCTGAAGAAGTTGGAGGAGAGAGACTCCTCATGCAGGTTAAAGGCTGTAGCTTCAGAAGACACCCTCCCGTCCCAACTTGCCTGGAAGTTCTGCCGAGTGTCCCCTTCCCCATTATAAAATAGAACCTGAGAGCTGCTTACCGTGCCCAATGTATTTCTTGTAAAGAAGAGGCAAAGTGAAGTTTGTCCATGGGCTACAGATTGGGCAGACAGCCCTGCCTGGTGCTGAAAGCAATTTCTCACCAAATAGAGAGCAGAGTGAAAACATGCAACCATCCTTTGGGGATCTTCCACAGAAATTACTTTGCAAATGGTAGTGTTCACTCGGTACTTAGCTTCCTACTGAGAATGTATCACTTCTGACTCATCAGCAATATTTGTAGACACTTTTCCCACTACAATTGGAAATTGGAAAGAAATGAGTGAAAAAACCCTACCAACTACCCTTGTGACGAATCCTAGTGAGTAATAATAACTTACAGTGGTCGGCAAACTGCGGCTCACGAGGTACATGTGGCTCCCAAGTTCTGTTGACTAATGAGTTTGCTGACCACTGACCTAGACTCTCGATTCCAATAATTACAGGCTGTTGTTATTCCTTGTGATTAAGCCCCTATCCAGTAGTCGACAAACTCATTAGTCAACAGACCGGCAAACTGTGGCTCGCGAGCTGCACTTTGCCGATCACTGACTTAGAATATGCCATGAGTTCCCAATTCCCTGGGTCCAAGATAGTTACTTATTATAAATATAGGGAAATAATAGGAGAAAATTGAAACTTTCAATAAGCTTTAAGAATATGCCTTTTAAATATTAATTTTAATTATTATTTCTCAATAGATTTCTCTCGAGAGAAAATTGAAAAGGCATAATAAATTCAGGTCTCAAATGTAAGTTACAGCTTTTTCATGAGAGGCCTTCTCCTTGGGGTCTAAGTTCAAGCTGATGATTAGCTGAAGCCTCAGGATGTGACCTTGTGGCCACAAAAGGAAAAAGACAACAGATGCAGTTGGCCAGTCACCACTGAGCAAAGGCTTTCTCTTGATGCCATTTTTAAAGAAGTAGTATACACTGCCTCAATTTGTAAGGTTTTTCAGAAATTGACACCCTTTACCAGTGAGATATTTATTGTACATGTCTGGCTTCATTATAGATTGTGAACACAACTGAAGTCTCATAATTTTGTCTTCACTTCCCTTCTCTCTACCTTAATTGCAGCAATGCTGTGGGCGCCGCCTTGCTGACTCGGCTGCCATTAGGGGCAGACTTTAGGGGTGTAACCTCTCCTTAGAGCAATGGTTCTCAACCTTCCTAATGCTGCGACCCTTTAATACAGTTCCTCATGTTCTGGTGACCTCCAACCATGAAATTATTTTTGTTGCTACTTCATAAGTGTAATTTTGCTACTGTTATGAATCGTAATGTAAATATTTGATATGCAGGATGTATTTTCATGGTTACAAATTGAACTAAGCATAGTGATTAATCACAAAAACAATATGCAATTATATATTGTGAAATATTTATTTTTAATTACAAATAAATGAAATTTTGTCCTGAAGCATGGTGTAGCATGGATAACAGTCTTAATATAACAATAATAAACTACATTGCTACATTTTGCGACAGTATGTGTAAAAAGCCAACGTCAGTGTGAAGATTGAGATTGCTTCTTTCACACCAGATCAGAAATTCTTGGGGAATTCTTTGCAAGAGCACAACAAAGATCATCTTCCACAACAATTCTACTTCTGTATTTAGACTTGGTAACCAACAAGCTGGAAAACCTTGTTTCACAAAGATATGTTGTTAGAAATGGAAGAAGAAGGTGCAACACAGTCTCAGACAGAACAGGATATGACTGCAAACACTTAATCCAGAATTTTGTAACTGGCATTGTAGAGAAATCAGTTCTAGCTTCATCACTGTTAATAAATTCAATGAACTCCTCTTGTGCTGTCTCAGGAACATCTTCAACTTTGACCGTAAATGGGCTTCTGGCAAGTGCAAATGGGGTGTCAGGTAGATTTGGAAAGTACGATGAAGTTTCATCTGCAAGCATGTGCAGTATTCTCTCACAGAAATTATCATCGTAATTTTTTTGTCTGGTTTAATGTCATGTTCCTCAAAGAAAGCAGATAAGATAGGCAACATGTAAATTTGATTTTCATCCAATTTTTTTTTTTTTTTTGCCAAAGCTGAAATTTCATTTGCAATGATTGGATCTTTTCAGACAAATCAAGGCATGTTGCATTTGGTCCTTGCAGTGATAAATTTAACTCATTCAAGATGGCGAAGATATCAACCAAGTAAGCTATTTTCTGAAGTTCACTTTTATCACTGAAAAGTGCTTCAAACTACGGTCTTGCTTTCTGATTAAAAAACATTTTGAGTTCATCACGAAGCTCAAAAACACATTTTAAAACTTTTCCTCTTGACAACCATCTCACTTCAGTGTGAAATAGCAGAGCATTGTTTGGCGCATCCAACTTGTTGCAGTTATGAAAACAGACGACTGTTTAAAGAGCTCGCCTTTACAAAAAAAATGACAGAACTTATGACACTTTTCATTTCTTCTTGTAACTCTTGTGACAGCATTTTCATTGCTAATATTTGCCGATGAATCATACAGTGAGTTCTGATGACTTTTGGTGACTCATTCAGTACCAGATGTTGAAATCCAGATTGACATCCTAGCATAGCTGAAGCACCATCTGTGCAAACACCACAAACCTTTTCCCAAGAGATCTTATGCTCTTTCAGAAATGAACCAGCTGTGTCAAATACATCACGTGCAGTAGTTGTCATTTCAAGAGGTTTGCAAAAAAAAAGAAAAAAGAAACTCATCATTAATATACCTCACGTAAACCAGTAACTGTGAACAGTTTGCAACGTCTATAGATTCATCAAGCCGGATACTAAATATTGGAAGTGGAGCAGATTTAATTTCCTGGGTTACCTGATCAAGAATATCAGCAGACATGTCATCTATTCTTCTGTGGACAGTGTCATGAGATAAGGGAGTTGCTCTCAATTTTGTAACAAATTCGTCTCTCATCATAACTCGAACAATGTCTTTGGCTGCTGGCAATAGTAAATCCTCAACAATGGTGTGAGGTTTCATAGCTCTGGCGATTCTGAGTGCCACCAAATATGAAGCTTCAATGGCTGCTATGTTTTGTTTGTGGTACTTGTCACCAGTGTCAAGTCTGGCTTTCTTAAGTCCATCAGCTTTGCTTCTAAAACAGTTGGTATCCTTGCCAGCAATGCTCAGATGCTTGCTATCAAAATGGAATTTTAGTTGTTTAGCTTCATAGATTCGGCTGATAGAACTTCACAACAAATAACATATTGTGGTTTCTCAATTCCTGCTGCAATTATTGAGGTAAAACCATACTGTAAAAAATCCTCACTATATTTTCTTTTCTTAATGTTCCAGCTGTTCTACACAATTCCTTGTCATGGGATGGTTTGCTAATGAAAATAATATATAACAATAGCTTTAATAATACAAAAGTTGATACATGGTATAGTTCAGTCAATACAGTTCATTAAAGTTTCCTATGATTTACCATTGTGTTTGGTTTTTTTTACATACCTATTACTATCACAAGGGGGTAGTATTCACATCAACCATAGCTGAATATAAAAAGATCCATCAGCATCCAGATTAAGTTCCCAAGGTACAGATTTTTTTTGGCATAGTTGATGATTTTACAGTACATGGTTTTACATTTACCCAGTCATTACAATTCATGAAATGTCATTTTACCTCCAATACTGCTACTTTCAATACAGTAGCTGCTTTTAACAGAGTAGCTGCTTTCAACACAGCAGCTGCTTTCTACACAGTAGCTGTTCTCTACACAGTAGTTGCTCTCTACACATGTGTGACTGGTCCGCATAAGTACATTATGGCACCAGCCCTGTCACATACACCTGTATTTGTATGGGGTGTATGTGATGGGGTTGGCGCAATGATATCGTCATGCTGGTTACTCGTATGTGGGCATTATCTGCATGTGGGCGACTCGCCTGAAGAGGGATAGAGGTGTGAGCAGTGTCTCAGTTCCTAAGACCATTGGAAATATGTGTTTTCTGATGGTCTTAGGTGACCCCTGTATGAGGGTCACCTGACCCCCAAAGAGGTCTTGACCCACAGGTTGAGAACTGCTGCCTTACAGGGATCAGGACTGGGAGAGAAGGTGCTTTAGATGTATTTCAATAGCTTAGTGTTGGATTCTCTGTAAGCATGTCTCCAAAGTGTAGTTTCCCTCCATTTATGACATGCTACTCAATGAATTAGTTTATTATTTATCAAATAATTGATCATTGAGGTTTAAATAGGTTGAAGGTTTGTGTCTACCCCAAATTCACATGTTGAAACCCAACCCCAGTTTGGCAGTTTTAGGAGAAGAGGTCTTTGGGAAGATGGGGCCCTTGTGGATAGGATTAGTGCCCTTATAAGAAAGGCTGCAGCGAGTTTCCTTGACCCTCCACATTGTGAGGACACAGGGAGAAAGTGGCAAAATATGGAAGTGGGTTCTCATCAGGCCCCAAATTTATCAATACCATGACCCTGGACTTCTCAGCCTCCAAAATTGTGAGAGATAAATTTCTGTTACTTATAAGCCACCCAATCTATGATATTTTTGTTGCCATCCTAATGGAATAAGACAGAGGTATAATCAAGTGCTTTGAAAGTTGGCCTCATGGATTAGCCAAGGGTTCATGGAGCAGTGACTTTTACCTAAGCCTTGAAAGAAGAGAAAAGTTTCAAAGGAAGGAGAAGGCCATTCTTGGATGAACAAATGTAAGGAAGCAGAAAGATTAGTGAACAACTGTGGAACTTTATTTGGTCATAAAAACTTCAAGTCTGGTTTTCTATTCTCCCAGAGATACCAAAACCTAGTATGGAGCTTTTATGTTGGGCAAGATGTAGGAAAGGTATAAGGAACAAAACCCAGGAGTGTTTGCTGTGGTCTCTTCAGCTCCTGGCCCAGAGTAACTATTCCATAGCTACCTGTCAAATGAATCATGCTTTGTGCAGGAGTTTGAACTCTATAGTGAGAGAAAGGAGGAGTCATCGAAAGTTATTTAAAATGTATTAGGAGCTTTATTGAACATGAACAATGTTTTTCCTCTTCATAAACTTCATTTTCACTTCATTTTGACCTTCACCACTTCCCTTAATACACCTTTTCAAATGCTGCTACCTCTTCTGAATTTTAATCTGACTTTGTTCCTGTCATTCCCTTAGAACTGCATGCTGCCATTTAGTTTTGATGATACACTACTATTCCAAGCTCATTTATTTATTATTTGATTTTATTGTTGACCAATCTCTTTTTTGTTAAAATATTGGGAACTCATTGAACATGAATTCTGGAGAAACTCTTGAGGATACCTCTATATAGCAAAGACACTCTCATGTTTTTGATAAATGTCAAAAACTTATGGTGACAACTGTGGGCCAAAGACTTTTAGCTCGGAGAGATAGGACAGCAGGACATAGAACACAATTTCTCTTTTTGCTCTGGTCAATCAGATAAGACACACACAGATAAGAATACCCAGTGCCACTTGGAGCGCTGATGAGATGGTGTAACCTAGAGTGCCATAAATTCTAGTTGAAGTTTAGATAGGTTTTGATGACAGATAAACTTTATAAATACCATTTACACTTGGGCCCATTTCCCCCTTAATCTTCAATTCTGCAAGCAGAACTCCTTTCCATAGTAACAGCAGATTTATGTCAAACCAATAAGCAAAGATGTGAATTAAGTCACATGTTACAATGATTTATTTTGTTAACATGTTTTAGTTATCAAATGGTAAAATCATTTCTCATGGCTTTGGCCAGAATTTCCTCTTAAGTTATATTGTTGTAAAAATTCGAATATACAAATCTTATAGTGCAATCTATACAGTAGCCATTGATTTTACCTTGTCATGTAAAATAAGGTTAGAAACTAATTAAAATCTGATGGGGTTAAAAATAATATTTACATGGAACTTAATTTACTAAAGCACTGTCACATATAATCTTTTTTTGTATTTTGCAATTACTCTAGTTGAGGATGTCAGTTTTACAGGTAACAGAATTGTCTGAGAGGTCAAGTGACTTATCCAAGATAACCCAGCTTATTCTGATTTGGGGCAAATCCAGATTCATGTATCCTATAGTCTCAGATTTATCTATTTGTGGTTCATTTCATCAATGAGAAGTTATTAATTTAGGTAACATGATACACTAATTGACAGAAGAGATTTTGGTTTCTCTGCTTTGTGAGAGAGAATGCTCTATGCAGGAAAAATCATAAAAGATAAAATATGAAAGCAAGGGTGGAGGGAAGGACAAAAGGAAGAAAATTTACAGAACAATGGTGCCTTTTAAAAAGTGATTGTCTTGTCTTTCCCATGTGACTTTGCTGTGTGACACAGTGAGAAGGCTGACCTCCCTTTAAGCCATTCTCACTATGCATATATCAACTAGATCGATTAGCTGACACTTTCCATCCACAGGCCAATTATGTGGAAAACCATACCTGTGGTTTGCTTTTATTCTGTTATTTTATAGAAAAGAGAGATAGTGATGGATGGATTGGTTATACTGATAATTGGAACAGTTCTAGGACAATTCTTCCACTAAACAAGCAATCCAACTCTCAGAGACCCTCGGGGAGACTGTAAACAGGACATCTGGGAGAGTATTCCAAGAGTGTGTTCAGTGTCATGCCTTTCCAATGCTTTTTCAGCCCTTATCTTACAGCTATATGAAGGCAAACAGTCATTTTTACAGGTACACCAAAAAAAGAAATGTTTTTTTTGTGTGTGTGTGTGTGAGTGAATAAAAGAAATGAAATGGAGCTAAATATCAGGCCCTTGAAAATAATAATATTACTTGCTTTTAGATGTTGGATGTCAGGGAGCCTGAATACCAATCCTTACTCTGCTGGACTCTAACTAGTCTGCCTCTAATTAAGTCAGCTTCTCTAATTCTGCTCTCTCAGCTGAAAAATGGGACACCGCTCCTTCATTAAACTCAAAGCACAGTGAAGCAGGGTTTGAAAGAATGGTCAAGGGAGCACTGGCTATCTCCCATCTTTGCTTCGTGAGAACTCTCATTAAGTAATTGATACAAAGGGTTAGGGAATAATCTACACTGGAGCAAGAGTCAGGAAGCTCTAGAATAATACATTTCTGATTCAACCTCCTGATTTAAAAAATAAAGACAGGGGACTAGATGTCCATTACCAGGGATTTTAGTTCTAATGTTAGACTTGCCTCGCCGGCGTGGCTCAGTAGTTGAGTATCAACCCATGAACCAGGAGGTCACAGTTTGATTACCAGTTAGGGCACATGCCTGGGTTGTGGGCTTGATCCTCAGTGTTGGGCATGCAGGAGGAGAATTATGATTCTCTCTCATAATTGATGTTTCTATTTCTTTCTCCCTCTTCCTTCCTCTCTGAAATCAATAAAAATATATATTTAAAAATTGCATAAAAACATTAGGTTGGATTTGTGTGCAATGAAAATCTTCCAGAAACCCTTGAATGCTGTGACCCAGCATGCCAGTTTTGCAAACTCATGTAGGAAGATAAAACCATTTCCAAGTGCACTTATACACTCATCAATGGGTCATTTTCACATATATAAATGATAAAAACAGATGTCTGCCTTCATGTACCAAACATTTATTGCTTTGAAAATTCAGGGTTCCATGACATGGACATTATTAACATAACTGAGAGTTTATGATTGCATAGTTATTTTTAGAAAGCACTTATTTTAATTTAATATCTACTTAGGTCTTCAGTTTTCTATGTCTATATTATAGATACACATCACCAATGTTATATAGGCTTCTTCTCAAGACAATTGAAGAAGGAATCTTCCATGACAAGATAGCATGTTCATTACAAAGTTTTCTCCTGTCTATCACAGACAGATAGATAGATGGTAGGTAGATAGATAGATAGATAGATAGATAGATAGATGATAGATAGATAGGAGGCATCTGTTTTTTGGAGCATCCCTTCCCCTCCCCCTTTTCCAGAGTACAATGACAGGAATATGATTAATGAGTGTGTTCCACATTACTGTCATCAGGAAGCCAGTCTAGGCATGGGGGAAGCCTGAATAATTGAAGGGAAGAGGTAAGGGTGGTAATATTAGTTCTAACAGGTCAGAGAACTTTTATTCCTGGGCCATCTGCCCAGTTTAAAGGATCAAAGTGTGGTTTATTTTGTTAATTGGTACGCAAGCCAGAATCATAGCACAGGGCTCCCTGTGAGGTTAGAGAGGGAGGCTGGACAGAGCTGCCATTCTCATACCGAAACCTTTCATGATAATGGTTGTGATAGAGGTCTTACCTAATGAGTGATAAATGACCACATGCCACTTGGGCACCCTATCTCATTTACCATCAGCTCCTGAGTGGAGCACCACTGGAATCAGAATCAAAACTCTCAAATAGCTCTCCATTTTGGATTTACTTGTGATTTTTGCACATCTTCTCTTCTTCTTTATAACAGGTGAGATATAGTGTGGCTGGTGGAACTGGGGCAGTGGTCAAGGGGTATGTGAGAAAAAAGCATTTCACTAATTAAAGCATGTTAATGAACTTTATTTATGCAATTGTATGAAACCAAAACCAAATTGCCGTGTAGACCCAAAGAAAAAAGGTCAGATTAATTTGTGCAGAAACAGTATGAGAGGAAGAGGCAGAGTTATGATACTGACGAGAGGTGGGCATGGCCCAGGCTGAGATGAAGGCCCTGTTTTACAAAAGCCTGCATGCACCCTACCCCATGCTTTAGATCTTGTTAGCTACTTACACATGTGGATAAGGACCCTGTTTTCAACAGTAACTTATACCCTTACACACACACACACACACACACACACACACACACACACACACACACAAACACTAAGAATATAGGAGCTGTTGTGGAGATACTGATGCCAGTTTACCAAGAGAAGAAACCAAATGATGTCATTTAAAGGAAAGCAAATGCAACCCTGGACCAAACATTACGTTATTGGCCGAACATCAAGGGAACATGATACCATAAAGATCAGCAGAATTATGGATGCTTCTTTTGAAACATATCTTTAAATAGTAGCGCTCAGCCTGACATTACCTTTTAAGGAGACAGTATTAAGAAAATTTTGTTATTTTTGTACTCTAAAACTTTAAAGCTATGAAAAAGTTAAGAATTCCATCACATTTCATAAAAATAAAATCCTGATGTAAAGTTGAATTGCTCTGAAGATAAAAAACTGAGATGAAATACGTTCAGTGAGATAACAGATTTTAACAAGTTGCTCTAAGATTGAGATTAAGAAAAAGTCTGGCAATTTCCTTTCAAAACTTGGAACTCACTTTAAGATGCAAGAGTCAAGAAATATATTTGAGAAGTGAATATACCTTAGGCCTATGTCTAGTTCTTTATGTTTTTATGTTTTTATTTTTATTGCTTACACTATTCCAGATGTCCTCATTTTCCTCCACTCGACCCCCTTCCCACACCGGGCCATCACAATCACACTGGTGTCTGTGTCTATGGATTATGCATATATGTTATCTGGCTAATCTCTTCACCTTCTTTCATCCACTCCTCCCTCCCCCTGCCTTCTGACTGCTGACAGTGTGTTTTATATCCCTATGTTACAATATTAAAAAAAAAAATCAAACCAACACAAAAGAAGCAATTTAGAAAATGTTGCACATATTTTATGGCTTAGGAAAAGTTTGCTTTTATTTTTATTTCAATGTCAAGAGATATTAAACTCCTAATTCAGCTCAAATACATAGAAGTTGATATTTATAAATATAAGGTATAAATGAGGGGCAATTAACCTATAATCTTTTCAATTTTGTCTATTTTAAATATATTTCAGGTCACAACATTTTTAGATGTTCTTGCTTACTGCAGACCAAATGAAAACCCTATCTAATAAATCTAAAATGTGGCTCATCACTGCAACCAAACCAACCACTATATCCTGAAATGTAGGGCAACTCCCCAGCTAGAGGCAATGGATCAGAAGTATCCTTCCATCACAGGCTTCTGTAAATACGCATCAGCTCTCTCTCTTGAGGACTATTTAACTTCATTTTACCTACAAAGTACTCAAGCATGCCAAGTTCCCTTTATTCAAGGCAAATGATCTTTAAGGTGGACACTGGTAGTTAATGTACAAAGTATATAATTCATTCTCTAAAGCTGGATTCATTCACCACGAACTGGATCTTTAACTCAACGTTTTCCCTCAAATCCGGAATTCTAGTTCTTTTTTGTCTTAAGCGTTAGATATAAACGTCAATTTTGGCCAAAATTGTTCTGTCTATTGCCATTAGAACTTTATGTAGGCTTCTATTATACTTTAAATTCTACTTAACACCTCTTTAGCAATTTCTTTTCCTTAGGTCTTATGAAATAAACATACATCTGTCTGTGGTCAATACATTTGTAAACAGAGAAGGTTCTGGAGGCAATATGCTTGCATCCAGATCTATCTCCATCACACATAGCCATGGGATGTTGGAAAAGTTTCTCCATGGTGGAGAAGCCTTATCGGGAGTAGAAATGCAAACTAGTATAAGCACTCTGAAAAGCAACTTGATGCTATCTTGCAAAGTTGAATATCTTCATTCATTACAACTCCTTCAAGCATATTGCTGTAAACTAGGAAGCATGCATAGGAATGTTCCCACATTCCACTCATGTCACACAAACATACCTTCACATTTAAGATGGGCACATATTTTGCATCATTGCTATCACACCCTCAACCCTAAATATCTATGGCAGATACCACTAATTGATCTTAACAGACTTTCCAGGCAGTCTACACTTAGCCTCATAATTCTTTTCAACCCAGCTCCACAGTCAACCACCCCCAATCAACTGGAATCTTGAAAAGATATTCATCTGTATTTCTGGCCTTAGGATAGCGAGGGCCATTCAGATTGAGCACTCGTGGCAATTTCTTGAAAATGGTTTTGAGCCCTATGTGGTTTGGCTCAGTGGATATAGCATCAGACTGGGGATTGAAGGGTTCTGGGTTCGATTCTGATAAAGGGCACATGCCTGGGTTGCAGGTTTGATCCTCAGTGTGGGACATGCAGGAAGCAGCCAATCAATGATTCTCTCTCACCATTGATATTTCCATCTATCTCTCCCTCTCTCTTTCTCTCTGAAATCAATAAAAAAATTTAAAAAATGGTTTTGAATGCAGGTGATGATAAACAGATTTCCAAAGGCCCATTTCCTCCCTCTTTGTGTATCATCTCATCTTGAAAGAAAGATAATTTTAATAACACTTGCTTCTTGTATTTTTTCTCTTACACTTTTAAGAACTGAGTTACATAATGGTTTTAGGGTGAAAAATTATGTTCTCATCTTTTAAATGTTCTTATCTTCTTGTCCAACTGCTCAGATTTATTTTGGTTTTATAATTCATATTGATCCATTACATAATGCAGCAATTTTCATTCAATTATTTTGTGACATTTTCCTCTTAGATTATTGACACTATCTTTCTGCAAATTGCTCTAGTCTCTTTGGTATAGAGCAATCAATGGAAAACAAAAGTCTAGTGGAATACAGGAATGTTATATTAATATTCCATAGCTTTACACATGGATTCCCAAAATGGGAGGAGAAAGTGCCAAATCTATTATTTCCCTTTTCTCAAATGTTGATATAGTATCCTGAGCCACAGCATACACTGCTGTTCTTTTCAGCAATTAAGTTTAGAAGAAGCACTGAATCACTTAGCAATACTTTCAAATTACTGAGGTCAGGGAACCATGAAAAATATGGCTTCATATAGAATATGATAACTTAAATTTTTTTTTTTTGGCTGATGATTTAGGTGTTTTGTTTTTTGGATTTAAGAGACCCTGGTTAATAAGGGATTTCTTTCTTTCTTTTTTAAAAAAAATATATTTTATTGATTTTTTACAGAGAGGAAGGGAGAGAGATAGAAAGTCAGAAACATCGATGAGAGAGAGAGATCAATCAGCCGCCTCCTGCACGCCCCACAGTGGAGATGTGCCCGCAAGCAAGGTACATGCCCCAACCGGAATCGAACCTGGGACCTTTCAGTCCGCAAGCCGATGCTCTATCCACTGAGCCAAACCAGTCTCCGCTAATAAGGGATTTCTATAGAAACAGTGTAGGTGGTTGAGTGTCAATTTAGTTTAAAAATACCTTCTGAAGGAAAGAAAATCCTCACACCTTTAAACTAACTTTGTTGCTGAAGCAAAGTTTTTCAACAAAGTCTTCTTAATTAAATTTAATTTAACTCAATTGAAAGAAGCATGTTTAATGCTTGGGAGAAAAATTGGATTAAACGGATGCCCTCAGAGGCAGAGGTCATCCTCAGAATAATTCATGGGCAGCAGTTGTTTCTAGTAGGGTCCAAATCCAAACATAAAACTGGGTGAGCTAAGGTGGCAAGCAAAAATGCCAATTAGAGTGGGTTCCTCATTTGGTTGGAGCATTGTCCAGATGTGCCAAGGTTGTGGGTTTAATCTCCCCCCCTAATCCCCCCCACCCCCCGGTCAGGGCACATACAGGCATGGACCAGTGGATGCATGGATAAGTGGAGCAATGGGTGATATTTCTCCCTCTGTCTCTCCCTCTCTCCCTTCCTCTCTTACTCTAAAATCTATAAATAAAGGCCTGGGGAGGGGGGGGGGAATAGGTGCAAAGGGTCAATGAGGGAAAAAAAGATAACATCTGTAATACTTTAACAGTAAAGATAACTTTTTTATAAAACTCTACCAGAAAGGACTTTTCTTTGTCTTTGCTGTACTGTACTCCCCAAACTGCTTCTTTTTAAAGCTGGATAGAATATTTGACAATGAGATTCAGGAGCTTTGAGAAGTTCTCCAGCAAGTTTAAAAACTGGAGGAAGAAGGAGAGCAGACTCAATATTCAAGCAATAGTTCACAAGATGCTAAGAACTGCAGAGCTCAAGGGCTCTGGAGACTAAACTTCTACCCATTTGGAGACTGAACATCATTTGAAATGTTTGTAAAGATGATGGGTATTTCATCCATGAGCCCCCTTCTAGTAGGTCCAAAAAACACTTAATTTTTACAATAGCAGAAAGGTATACAATGATTTTTGACTGGTGAGAAGCTAGAAGAGAAAGTGCCAATAATTTTACTAATGTTGAAATTTAGGTATGTAAACTTTTGTCACTATTCCAAAGTTAACACAATAGTATAAGATCATAACCCAGGATTCCTGCCTGTTGGACTGGTGGCCTACTTAACCAGAATACCTAATACTATATTTCTGTCAATCTTCAATCTCTCCCTTTCCCCCAACCTCCCACATCACCGCAACCCCCACCCCAAAGAGCCTGGGATTAGAATGCCTGGCTCTTCAATTCCTTGGCAGGGTGACTGAAGGCACAGTCTTTGAAATCCTATTCCTAATGGTTCCTCTTCTCTAAGGTGAGGCTACTTCAACGGCTGTTGTGAAGAATGAATAGGTAATTATAGGTAAAATGCCTGGTACAGAGTAAAGCCCTCAATACCTGTTAGATAGAAGAACCTTTCTTGATAGCTTCCTCTCTGACTAATTCCTTGCTTTCCCTCCTTCTAATTTCCCTTTATCCAGAGTCACCATCAACTCATTCACTTGTGTTTGGACCCCTTATCTCAGTCTGGCTTAGGTATTCCTCTTTTTGCACCAACTTTGCCTGACTCTATTATAAATCTTGGTAATAAGTACTTATTGATCTGCTGATGAATGTTTTAACTTTGGACGGGGAAATTACAGTATAGGATGCGCTTAATAATAAGATCATCTATGGCCCTCACTGGTTTGGCTCAGTGGGTAGAGCGTCGGCCTGCAGACTGAAGTGTCCCAGGTTCGATTCCTGTCAAGGGCTTGTACCTTGGTTGTGGGCACATCCTCAGTAGGGGGTGTGCAGAGTGTGATAGATGTTTCTCTCGCATCGATGTTTCTAACTCTCTATCCTTTTCCCTTCTTCTCTGTAAAAATCAATAAAATATAGTAAAAAAATAAGATCACCTATGGATGTGACATGGAGGTCTTGGAAGGATAAGAATGGAGGCAAGAAGACTGGTAAGCAGGCAAGTGTAAATGAAGGCAACACTAAGGAAATGGTCTGGGGGTGGAGAGGAGACACAGGAAGAAGAACTAAATTAGGAGGCAGAATCCACAGAGTCAGATATCTAGGGAGTTTGGGAGAAAGGAGTCAGAGATGGTGTCTGGGTTTCTGACAGACAATTGGGTCTGAGGATGCAGGTGTGGAGGTTTAAGGTGCTAGGAGTAACTAAAGTAATGGCATAGGTACGATTGCCCAGGGAGCACTGGAAAGAGAGAGGAGTGCCAGGCAGCTCTCTGGGAGGTACTTTTGGATGGAACAAGAAGGGTATGAAGAAACTTGGGGAGAAAGCCTTGGGCAGAGAACGTGAGCCAAGTTAAAGTGGTAAGAGGGAGATTTGCACCACTGCGCTGTAAGTTTTACTTGATCAAGCAGTTAGATTTAAAAATTATACTTTACAAAGATGTAAAGAAACCAAGAAATTAATGTTTATTAAGCCTCCACAAAAGCCCTACATATCTGAGCTTAAAAATGACAAAAAGAACCCACCTGGCCAGTGGTCCTGGATTGTGAGAGGGATGTCCGACTGTCAGTGTAGGCCCGATCCTGGGTATCAGGCCTAAACAGGAAGTCAGACATCCCCCAAGGGGTCCTGGATTGGAGAGGGTGCAGGCTAGATTGAGGAAAATCTCCCTTGTTCACGAATTTCATGCACCAGGCCTCTTATAATATATAAATGTATCGTCAACAAATTGCACATCTAAATTCATAAATACTATATGTCAATTATATCTCAATTTAAAAAAGGAACAAATACAACTAATAAACAGGGAAAACATTTATTTTCATTAACAGCAAAGAAATGTGTTCCAGAATAAAGAGGTACTATTTTTCTCTTTTAAATTAGCAATACTTAAATAATAATATAAAAACTCTAATAAATATTTGATGAAAGGGGCATTCCTAATGAATGTTGGTGGCAGTGTATATAGGATAGACTTTTGGGGAAAATATTTATCAGAATGAACTTGAAACCACAAACTGTTCTTATACAGAGTTTTGCTGGTGTCTCCTGAAAAATTCAAATGATAGAATATATGTACAAATTATTTTTGTTAAATAACACAATCTTAATTAATTATGAAAATTAAAATTTCTAATAAGATTGTTATTGAATAAATATGCAGTGTGGCCTATTATGAAAGTTCTTTAAAAACAATTATGATAATGTTTGTGAATTAAAAACAGAAACTATATTTTATATATATACTGAATATAGATAGCCATATGGAATAGGAATATTAAAAAAACTAGAAAAAGTTTCCACAAAATGTTAACAGTGATTATGTTAGTTTGGTTGAGGTAATAATATTTCTTCCTATGTTTTTCCCATTCTTATTTTCTCATTATATTAATTATGTAACTACAATGAATATAATCACTCAGTAATTATTGGGCCTTCATTTATTTTACTCTTTTTTCAGGCTAAATGAAACCATATTTTTCAGCCATTGATGAGATATGACTCTTATCATTATATACAAGTCAAATAAAATCATGTTGATGCTAATATTTGTTATTAAATGGCAGATTTTAATACTGGCTTTTAAAAGTCTACTTGCTAGTGATGATGCCAATGATGGTGACTTGGTGAACATTATGACTCTAAGACATTGCTCTACTGAATTGCTGCTGTTACTCTGAGCCTGTATTTAATGAAGCACAGTAGACTTTACCCTTTGGTTTCATGGAATTAAAGGGCATTTTATCCTCTGGTTCTAAAATCTGGGAAATGTATCCTTTGCGATTAATAACATCTGATCATTAGCAAACCTGTATCCCAACCTGATGTCTTGTTTGTGGGTGTTACAGGTGAGAGTTCATTACAAATTCCATGAGTTATTTGGTTAATTCCTTCAGTGATAATGCTAAATAAATTACCATGTAGAATGAGGCATCTGTTCAAAGTAAGAATAAAGTTCTGACAGGGTCTGGACAATTGATCAGCTCTCTAGACAGAGGCTGTTAGGGAGCATTAACAATGAGCCAGAACTTCCCTGAAATCCAATTCATCGATGCTATTTTTACATGATATAATTCAGTATTCGGTTTTTCTTACTGGGTGATGTCTTCCATTAGGGTCTCTAACCCAATCTTTTTCTCCCCAAAACACTTCAAATATGACTCACTGACTTTGGACTATTTTTTACCTAATTCTTGAGTTGGCATAGGATTTTTTTAATTGAAAAACCTAATCCTTCCCAATTTTTTCTCCACAAAAATTTGAAATTTCTGACCTTGAAGGCACACCTTTGTATCAGCATCTGTGATGCACCATTTCCCTTCTCTTAGAGTACCATTAAGCTACTGGTGATGGTTGGTATGTGGATAGAGAAGACTCATTGTTGATAATTTGAGTTTTGACTTTATAAAAGCCTTAATAAAGCCTCTCAATTGTCTTTACCTGAGCCAAATATTATTAGAATACTAGAGGCCTGGTGCATGAAATTCATGCATGGCTGTGTGTGTGTGTGTGTGTGTGTGTGTGTGTCCCTCAGCCCACTCTGCACCCTCTCCAATTTGGGACCCCTTGAGAGATGTCCAACTGCCCAGGATCAGGCCTAAATGGAAAGTTGTACATCCTTCTCACAGTCCAGGACTGCTTGCTCCCAACCACTCGCTTGCCCACCTGCCTGATTGCCTTGAACCGTTTCTGCCTGCCAGCCTAATTATCCCCTAATGACTCCACTGCCAGCCTGATTAATGCCTAACTGCTCCCCTGCCAGCCTGATTGCCCCTAACTGTCCTCCCCTGCTGGCCTGTTCACCCCCAGCTGCCCTTCCCTGCTGGCCAAGTCACCCCTAACTTCCCTCCCTTGCCTGCCTAGTCACCCCCAACTACCTGCCTTGCCAGCCAGGTCACACCCAATTGTCCTCCCCTGCAGGCCTGGTCTCCCCACAACTACCCTCCCCTGCAGAACTGGTCCCCCTCAACTGTCCTCCCCTGCTGGCCTGATCACCCATAACTGCCCTCCACTGCCAGCCATCTTGTGGTGGCTATCTTGTGTCCTCAAGGGGGAGGCCATCTTTGACCACCTGGTGGTGGCCATCTTGTGTGTTAGAGGATAGGATAAAGTCTATTAGAACTTATGTTTTACAGGGGGAGAAATTTGTATGTATATTTTGTTCACTTGTGCAGAATAGGACTACTACATGTTAAGTATGTGATGAATAACTTTTGGAATAACAGGGTTTAAAAATAAAAGAAAGAGGTGAGACTTATTTAATAGGCTATCATTTTTTCACCCATTCCCCTCTATTCTTATCCCACTGTACTTTTCTTTACCTGAAAATATAATGTTTTTTTTCTTCTGGCAAAAACCATTGTTGTTGTTTATTAATCCTCACCTGAGGATATTTTTTTCCACTGATTTTGAGAGAGAATGAAAGGGAAGGGGAGAGTCAGTGAGAGAGAAAGAGAAAGAGAGAGAGAGAGAGAGAGAGAGAGAGAGAGAGAGAGAGAGAGAGAGGAATATGGGTGTGAGAGAGACACATTGATTGGTTGCCTCCTGCACATGCCCTGACCTGGGCCGGGGATTAAACCTGCAGTTGTGGTGCATGCCCTTGACTGGAATTGAAACCAACACTCTAACCACTGTACAAACTGGCCAGGGCTGGACATAGAATTTTAAAAGGTGTGCAAAGAACAGGAGAGAGAGGGCACAGGACCACATTTTTATGCTCATGTTCAGAACTCACAGCATCCTCCCTCCTGCCTCACAGCTGGTATGGTAAATTGCAATAACTCAGAGGATTCACAGGAAGGAATCACCAAAAGGAATCTGTGAAGCTGCTTCATTTTCAGGTAGAATTTAGGAGGCTCTTATCCCCTACGCCAATTGCAGCCTAACAAATGAACTGTTAATGACTGTCCAGTTGCGGTGGTCTTTCCCTAATATCACTGACGAAGATCCATCCCACTTTTGTAAACATCATGTCCCACATACCTCTGAGCTTGAAGTGGTGTATGGAGAAAAGATGAGGTTTCCAGTAAACTGGGGAATTTCTTCTAAAATCCTCTCTGCCTCATGTGAGAAACACCTTTAGGGCATCATTTCCTGGCATGTAACAAAGGAAAAATAATTTTTTGTTTAACAAACATTAGTCAAATGAAATACTTAGTGTATGAATGAAAAAGAATGTTAATGCATTAGTGACTCATCCTATATGTTTTTGCTCTGGGGAGCGCATTGCAGGATGCAAGGACGGCTCATTAGGCTGAGGCAGAAGACGTGGGCTCAGTCTTGGTACCGTTGCTCATTCTGTGAGTATGGCGGCCACTTTTTGGCTTCCACCCAAGCATCTATTACTCAGAGTCCTAATTTACTTTTGGGAAATAAAACGCCCTTGTTCTCAGACAGGCGACTGAGTTGATTAATCTTACCCATACATACTTGGCCGGAAGTGTTGGGAAGATTAAATGAGGTAGTTGGTATAAATATATACAGATCACTTAGAACAATGCTTGCCCAGCACCTAATAAGTTTTATTGTTGAAGTTGTTGCATAAGCCCTCTGCATCTGTCGGTTGGTCGGTTCTGCTTCCACAGATTCAAACAACTGCAGATTGAAAATATTAGGAAAAAATGTTACGTTGTTGCTGACATGTAGTTAGATCTATGATGGTTGTCTCTGTACAGATTTTTTCTTGTTATCATTTCTGTAAACAATATATAACAATTATTTATATAACATTTATATTGTATTAGGTATTATAAGTAATCTAGGTGATTTAATGTATACAGGGTGATGTATGCATAGGTTATATGCAAATACTACATCATTTTATGTAAGAGACTTAAGCACCCAGAGATATGGATATCTGCAGAGGTCCTGGAACCAGTCCCTCATGGATACCAAGGAAACAACTGTATTTTCTTTGTCCATAAGATTTTGCAATAATACACATCATTGGAATAAATGACATTCTGCTATTTCTCTTCAGCTCTACAACCTCTGTTCTCATTTATGAACTCAATTTGACCAGCCAGCCAATCAGTTTTTATGGTGCAGGTGGCACATGTCTTACATTAATTATAGTAGTGTGAAAAGGCAAAGAGAACATGGTTTAAATTTTTGTGGAGCTTGTAAGACATTTGTCTAATTCAGAATTTTCACTCATAAAAGGTATGAAGCCAAGACTATCATACTTGGTGAAAATAAATAAAATGTATATAGTTTGTGTGAAGTAAAGACTGTTTTTACCAATTCATGATTTAATTGGATGTAACTAGAAAATTCATAATGTTCTTATATTTTGTAGAATTCTTCCCCACCTTCTCCCGATATTCCAGTCTAGCATTCAGGGATATCCGTGATTCCGTGATACTGTCCCTGAACCTGGGGTAATGGATACATAGTGAGCCATAAAAAAATAAAAGATATGTATATATCTTGCTATAACATAAACTTTATTATCACATAATATTCTGTATTTTCTAGCGTATAAGATGATTTTTTAACCCAGGAAAATCTTCTCAAAAGTCGGAGGTCATCTTATATGCTGGATGTCATCTTATAGAGCCAGTATATTCCAAACTCTATATTTTAACTGGAAAAGTTGGGGGTCGTCTTATAGGCCCAGTCATCATATATGGGGGAAAATATGGCATCTCTCTTAATGCTACAGTGTCTGAAATTTGATTTTGTGAGCTATTAGCTCTTTAAAAACAATCTGCATTTAGATACTTACTTGAAAAGGCCCAACAGTCTTCATAATCACAGAGTGATAGAAATGGTGGATTGGCTCTCGCCCAGCCTCCCTTCCCTTTTCTTCCTCTACTTTAGAGACTAGGAAGCTGAAACTTCTTCCCAGATCCCCAGAAGCTAGTGTTGGCCATACTTCTAGCCAATGAGACAAAGGCAATCATCTCTGAGGAGGACTTCCCTTCCCAAAGAAAAGCCTAATCCTTGCCTCTCCTTCTAGCTTGGATCCTGGGAATGATGCCTGTAGGAGCAGGAGCCATGGGATACCATGACTAATGCCACAACCAGAGATGCAGAGTAGGAAGATGGAAGGGTACTGGGTCATGGAGATACCTCTGAACTGTCCTACCATCCTGACTGTCTTCCTTGGATCTTATAATATGAACCAAATTATCTTCTAACTTAAGACAACAGAGTGGAGTTTTCTTCTCGTTTTAGCTGAAGACAAACAGAGCTGACACAATGTCTTGCATTAGGACAGGCTGTTTTTATGCTTTTATGTCAATGAACAACCTGGACATCTCAATGGCTACACCACTAAAAGAGATGTTTCTTGCTCACTCTCTGTCTGCTGTGGTTTTAGGTGACTCTCTAAGGAGCTGATATCCATGTGTTAGCCCATAATTCCAGGAAGGATGATGGCAATTCCATGTCAATCCATGTGTCCTGATCCCTGCAGCTGGGGAAAGGGGCAGAGTTGGAGATTCCATCAAATACAGTTAAGTATTCTGGATGGAAGTGACACACTTCATGTCTGTACACATTGCATTGGACACACCAAATCACCTGGCAGGGATTAACTTCAAGAGGCTAGAGAAAACCACTACTTTTTATGTACCTGGAAAGAGGAGCCTGAGTGAGTAGCATTAATGTCTACCATACATGAGAGACCTTTGTCAGTTGAAAACTAAGAGAATGATGTTATTGAAAACATGGCCAGGCAAAGATGTTAAAAGAATTTGATAAAATAAGTGTGCTAGAAGCAAAATCGTCCAGTTCCATAGAGTAAATAATACCATCCTCTTATCTGTCCTACAGGATATTGGTTCAGAATGGAATTTGCTAGAGATTGGTATAAAAGCAGATGTGAGATAGATGACTTACATGACAGAATGGAACTTGGACACATTCTCATTCACCCACTGCTAACTTTCTTCTAAACTTTTACTCTGCTGTGATTTTAAAGATAAAATAGGAAAAAATGTTGCTGATCTGTAATTGCTCAGGATACTCTCCAGCTGCCCTCTCAGCAGGTCCTTCTGTGTAACTCGTTTTCTCATCATTGAAACTCCAGTAAAGTGATTTAAAAAAGTCTCTGGGAGTTTGGTAAATAAAATTGATTTGAACCATGACTCATAACACCAGCTTTTCATGTGGACTCAATGCACAAGTTTTTGGAACTCCAGGGAGCAAATAAATGGCTCAATATGGAAGTATTAGCTAATAACATGTGGTTTTCTATATTATTGGATTACTAAGACATTCGGTGAATGTGATATTCACAAGGTAGTGAGGAAGAGTTTGAGGGGAAAATGAGCTATCACAAGGTTGGGTCTGCTGCTAGGTAGGGTGTTTTGTACTATAATGGTTTTTGAAGGCACCTGGGCTTCTATTCCAGCCTTGACAATTCTTAGTTGTCACCTCTACTCCTTCAACCTCAGTTTCCTATCTGTTCAATGGAGATGGCACTAACTATTGCACGAGATTTCTGGCAGGATAGACAATGGTAAGAATTTAACACTTATTTGCTTTATTACTTTCTCTTTTCCTGGGGGGTATCTTTGTTCTCAGTAGAGTGGAAATAATTGTGGTTAAGATGATTTACATTTCCCAGGATAGAGATAATTCTTTTAAAATTGTTCTCTAAAAGTTACTTAAAAATTATATTTCATTGAAATATTTCAGACTTAAGAGAAAAATTCAGTTCCTTCATTCTCAGAAGTCTTTAGAAAACAATGTGATCAAAGTTAACATTTGATTAGTTTTTATTTGGGGGTCCAAATGTTAAAAAGCAGGGACAAGATGTTTTTATTAAAATCTGAACTTATTCTATTGGAGGCTAGACTCAGTGGTATTAGGGAAGAGCTGTGAACTCAGACCAGAAATAGACCAGGAGATGCAGATGAGACACTATTGGCTGGGTTGAACACATACCATCAGACATGATGCCTTAAAGGCCGCAGATGTTGGTTGAGATAGGTCCTGACCACACCAAAATGTACCAGCACATATGTAGGCAGGCAGATTCAGTTCAGGGCATGACCTTGAAGAAGGCAGAGTGCAGAGAGTAAGAAAAGTTAGAAGGAGTCTTAGAAAAACAACAATAATAATTACAACGAATAAATATAGAGCTACCACATGATAATGTGCTAATGATAAAAAATGGTTAGCATTTATTTAGGATATATTATGAGTTGGGTGTTATAAGTGCTTTATTATCTTCAAAATAACCCTATGTGACAGCTTCTATTATTATCCCTATTTTATACATAAGAAAACTATAGTTTTCTCAATTTCAAGTCAATGGGAGAAAGTAAATGGTCGTCACAATGTGAACTCAGCTCTGCTAGATTATGAATTCTGAACCTTCTCTCCTGCTTTGCTGTACTGTCTCCATATTAATGAAGTTGCAAGAGCCCTTGGGCTTCTCAAAAGAGCTGCAGAGATCAGACATGAGACAGCAAAGGGATGAAGCTGGAGCGGTTAAGAGAGTGCATAGATATGAGAGGGTTTCGGTAGATTATATGAGGAAGGCGAAACAGTCCTGTGGCTGTGTTGATTTAAGCCATCAGCACGGAGCATCTCCAGCTCTTTCCTCGTCCTGACTCTTGGCTTGCTACTTGGTCACCCTTGTTGAGCATGGATGCCACCACCACATACAATATAACCAGTGGAGACTCTGTTCTCCTAGTTACCTAAAATGTGATTTAAAAAGTGATAACTGCTGAGATCAGGAGTTGACAATATTGGAAAATTACTATGTCAATATTTATCCTTTTCTTCTTGTAATATAGGGTGCTGAGGGAAAATAGGTATATTACCTTAAAGTTAGCACCCATTCTACTCAATGCTAGTGCAATCTCAGTCAACAAATTTTCAGTCAATAAAAGCAATCCTCTTTTCCTGGGTGGTATCTTTGTTCTCAGTAGAGGAGAAATGATTGTGGTTAAGGTGATTTAGATTTCCCAGGATAGAGATAATTCTTTTAAAACTGTTCTCTAAAAGTTACTTAAAAATTATATTTCATAGAAATATTTCAGACTTAAGAAAAAAAATTCAGTTCCTTCCTTCTCAGAAGTCCTTAGAAAACAATGTGATAAAAGTTAACACCTGATTAGTTTTTATTTGGGGGTCCAAATGTATTGTATTGCTCTATTTCCTATGCATCATGATTTTTAGATCTCCACTTGATTCTAAGCATCTCCAATTTCTTATGCCATACATTGCCTTCATATGTTGTAGCCATTCCCATGTTTTATTCTTCAAAATGCCCTCTGTAACTTCAAGCCTAAGTCAATGTATGTTTGTCCTTTTCCTCTGAATCCTTTTTCTGCACCACAAAGTTCCCCATTTCACGGGAAGACACAAACTGAGTGAAAGGGTCAAGGTCAAATCTTCCTTAGTAGATTGCACAAGAAGACACCTAGAAAAAGTCTTGTATTGATAACTGTTGTCTTATAGCACAAGCATTTGCTGACCACCAATCCTTGAAGTGGAGGGATGGGCTGGGATGGGAGTTGCTTTCACATATGGCATAGAAAACATTGTGGTCGTACTAGGAGACCAGCTTGCCTTCTTTGACATGCAGGCCCTCAATTTCTGATCATCCAGAGAATCATGAAAGACTATTAGCTCAAATTTAATTTTGCACTGGAGAATGCTCTTAATGTAAGCAGGCTCACCGAGGCAGCTCTCAATCATGCTCAAATATTCACTGAGGGACAGGTTTAGCCTCTAGAATTAATTCATATTCAGTAGTCCAGAAAGAAAAACCCCCAGTAGGAAAAACAAAGGTATCTTTCTCTCATAATATATTATTGCTTCAAGCCAAACACTTACAGTTCATAATTGTTTCTCATTATGGTTGCTTAACCCTAGCGTCACTGCTGTCTTGCTCAGTGCTGAAAGCAAATGTTTATTAATTTGAGGCCAGATGGAAAGCTTGATAAATTTTACTAGTATGCTCAAGAGAGCAATGTTTGAAAAATACAAGTGGCCAGTGTAGCTCAGTTGTTTGGGCATTGTTCCATGCATGGAAAGGTCATTGGTTTACTTTCTGGTTAAGGCATATATCCAGGTTGTACGTTCTATCTCTGTCGGGGTGTGTGTGTAGAAGGAAGCCAATCAATGTTTCTCTCTCACATCAATGTTCCTCTTTCTCTTTCTTCCTTCATCTCTCTCTGAAATCAATAAAAATATTTTTAAAAATAAAAATATAACTGATGCTTAGCAAACTGAACATATACTTAGATTGCAATACTTTCCTGTTCAGGTTTAGTGCATCATTTAGTGCATCATGAAATGAGGTCATGTTGCAAAAATTATGAGTCAGATAAACAATTTAAGGTAAGAACTTGTAGATAATTCTAGAGCTATGAATACAATTTTTAAAGGGATGTGGTAACTGTGTTTTTGGAAGAGGGCTTATTTGTAGGAAGAAGCAAGAGTGAAAATAAGAAAAATAAGAATGACTTAATTTACTTCCCTGTCTATATAAAAAAAGGAATATACACAAGTTGACCTGGAGTTTAGAGGTCCCATAAAATAGCAGGATTTTTGTGTGTCCTGAGAAACTGTGACAATATATATGCCAGATTTCATAGAATAAACTGCAGCAGCAACAACAACAACAACAACAAAGGAGTCCATAAATGACTAACCTATGAGTAACCAGAAACCTTACTGTGACCAACAATGCAACAGTTTCCCTATGAAACCTTATAGCTTCATGCCCAATATGTAGGTAAAACAAAAAAATTGTGTCTCATGTTTGAGGCACCAATTGATAACTTATGTCCACAAACCATTTCTCCCTCTTTTTTCTTTAGTAATAGAACTCGCAGATTTTACTGGGAGCATTGCTGACCAGGTAATGACTAAATTCCTGAGGCTCTCGTGATTAGATAGGGCCATCTGGCTAAGCTCTGGACAATGAAATGTGACAGATGTGATCTGTGCAACTTCTACCAAATGCCCTGTAAATAAAGAGGCATCCTTGTCCTTCTCGCCTCTCTCCAGATTGCTGGATGCAGACATGACAATGACAGTGGACTGGACTCCTTGGAAGCAGAGAAGATGGAGAAGGCGTGCTGACAATGGTGGAGTTCCTCTTTTAGTTCTTATCTACAAATCCCGGGCCATTGTGTGGGAAAGAAATGAACTATCTAATTGAATGCATGTATTTTCTATTTGTTGTAAGAACTTAGCTTGTGCCATGATTAGCATCGAATTCTAATCCTTTGTGTGCATTCTTTGGGATGGGGTTGTCCATCAGCAATCAAATCCCTCAACAGAGGCAGCTAGTGCACTGTGAAAGTTAGTGTACTGTGCCTTCTACATGCTGGTGTGAATAAAGAATGCCAGAAGAAAAGGAAAGATGCCATTAATGCTGTGTAAAATGTTGGAGAAAGCTTCACAGAAAAGGTGACATTTGCTCTGACGTTTAAATGATAAGTTGGCATTTGCCAGCTGGGGAGTATCTGAACCGAGACTTGAAAGGATATGTCTAGAAATGTAGAGGTGCAATCTCTGCTATTGTGCCAGTTTCTCCAAGAAGAAATTCAGCAGTCTTTTGCCTGGGGTGTCAATGCCTAGCTTCCATCGTTCTGTGAGCTGATTGGAGGAAAGTATCTGGGACATTCAGGAAAAGATCTTTCCTATCCCCCTGTTTTCAGCCCCTTGTTTCTTCCTGTCCTCCACTGTGCTAGGGTTCAGACTCCTGAGTCTCTCTGGTTCAATGTTTCTGGAGAGTAACAGTGGGAGGCAGGATTCTAGACATGCACTCTCCAAGATTCCCATCCCCTGGTTATCCGATCAAATGGTAATCTAGGTACTGCTGCGAGGGGACTTTGCAGATGGAATTAAGAATGCTCATGCTGACATTAAGATATAGAGGTTATTGTGGATTTTCCTGGTGGGCACAATGTAATTACATGAGCCCTTAACAACAGAAGAGGAACCCACAAGGGGAAAGCAGAAAAGGAGACACAAGAGATGTGGCAGAAGGGAAGTCAGAGAGATCTGAAGTGTGAGTACTCCAATGTCCTACACTGACAAGCAGGAGTGTTTGCACAACTGGAGTGCCCAGCTTGGGTGCTCAAGGAGACTGTGTCACTGGATCGATCCTACAGGACATCTGCTACAATAGGCCACTTTACCAAGCCTGGGAGAAATGGCAGCTCTATTCTAATATATAGGCACAAACACGGAAGCTGCCAAAATGAGGGGACAAAGAAACAGATCTGAAATGAAAGAACAGAACAAAACTCCAGATAAAGAACCAACTGAAAAGAAGATAAGCAATCTGTCAGATGCAGAGTTCAACATACCCTTTATAAGAATGCCAAGTGGGCAGAATGTTTCTTGTTGGCTCATCAATGTATTCTCTCTAATATGTAACAGGAAACATAGATAATAATTTGGAAATATATAGTCAGAGAAAACAGAACTATATAGTTTTAAGGAATGTTTTCACCAGAGTATGGGACCACAGTGAATCAGTTTCTTATTAAGTGGAAAGTATTGGCATCTGTTCTTTGTCAGCCAGATAGAGCAACTTCTTTCCAAACCATGTTTTTGGGAGAACAAATAATACCTCCACTAACCTCTACTCTGCAGATTCCTGGAGTGCTTCTTCTACTAGTTTGTGATGACTTTGCAGCAGCATCTATCATTTCAGAAGGTAATTTTATATTGATCACCTCTTTAGTTGAAATATAGGTAAGTCTTTGGCTTTATCGTAACGAATATTCTATGGTGGCTACAGTTGGGAAGGTTTTCTGTAGGCATCTCATTTCCTTCCTATTGGTCTTTGTAAACTTAATTACAAAAGAATATTCGTTTGGCCAGGAGAGGTTAGGTTACATAGCGTAAAAATGGTACCAAAAATCTCTGGCTTTCGACACCAATGTCCATCATGGCCAATGTCCACCATGACTGCTCCACCTCACCTTCACTCTTGGGCCCAGCCTGATGGATCAACCTCTTTTGGGAACAATATCAGTTGTTGTGGCACAGGGGGAAAGAGTACACAGAGAAGCCATGTTGGCTCCTGAAGTTTCCAGTGGAAAAGTCATAGTTCAAATGATCTCATCAAAGTTCCCTACAGTGAGAATCCTCATATAGGGAAGATTAATCACAATTGCTCCTTGGAATATCATCATGCATTTATGTCTGTTTAATCAGGGTTTTTTTTTTTGTCAAAGATCTTAGGGCCCAAGTGCTATATTTTTATTACATTTTAGTCAATAAAAAATAATTTGATCCATTCAAAACCAGTGTGAAGTTTTCTCCAGGATTGAGATGATGGAGTTCTCTTCAGACTATAATTTGGTAGTGATGGAGGAATACAGTTGAGGTAAGAGAATGAATTAACTGCTATGGACCTGTGCTGATGAGAACTTCTTTTGACCCTCTTCCTGATGGTATTGAGAATAATACATACAGCCTAACTGGTTTGGCTCAGTGGATAGAGCATTGGCCTGTGGATTTAAGGGTTCCAGGTTCAATTCTGGTCAAGGGCATATACCTTGGTCATGGTCACATCCCCAGTAGGGAATGTGTAGGAGGCAGCTAATTGATGTTTTTCTCTCATCGATTTCTAACTCTCTGTTCCTCTCCCTTCCACTCTATAAAACAATCAATAAAATATATTAAAAAACAACAACACATATCTCATTCATTGGCATATACCAGTGCCAGAGACCCGGTTGGCTTGTTCTAGTGAAGATATCACATCTGGTACCATAGCTGCAATAAGGGTTACTATATGGTGGCCTCCAATCATCTGCCATGATTTCTGGGTTTATGCAGAGGCCACCCTGTATATCTTTATATTTTTAAGAGTGGTACTAACCTGTGATAATCCACCCGACATTGGGTACTGCTTCTGGTTTACTATCTTGGCTCAGGGTTTGGCTATTGTTATCATGATGAGTATCACTCTGCAGACCAGAAATCTACTGGGAAAGTTGTATTGCAGCTACACGTATCCAACCCAGTTATACCTTCAGTTACTAGAGCTATGACAAGATGAATCCTTGGCACTACTGCACCTATTATGATGTGGACCTGCGTTGCGACTATTCAGTTCCTGCCTCGGCATGTCCTTTTTTTTAAAAAAAAAACAGATGAGTCATGATGACATTTCACTTCCCTTGGTGTTATCACTCAGATCAAGTACATAGCAGTCCTCAAAAGAACGAGCTAGTTTTCTTTCCCTAGTTGGGGTCATCTAGTAAGTGACTATATATAATTTTGAGGAAATATTTTGGGAATATTAATCATATATACCTTCTGTGATGTCACACAGTCCTTCTTTAAGGAGGGTCCAGATCCCTCTTCAATTGATGATCTCTGGAACTAAAAGCAGGTCCAGAAAGTAAAAGAGGAACCATGTTTTTTCCATTCAACAGCAGCTCATCAGCTCTTAACCAGTTTTGCTTGTACAAGTCATGCTAAGTCCTAGTTGACTGCTCAACTTATCTTGCCCTTAGGAACCCAAAGGTCTATTAGCCCCATGTTGCCATTCTAGCTTCTGCCTGTTGTAGTAATTATATCCATCTTGCCTCTGATGAGTAAGTGTGGTATCTGTCCTCTTATGTTCCAGAATACATCGCCCACATTGCCTCTTTGATAGTAGGGAGCCCAGTTTCATAGCAACATATCCTACCATCGACCTTGGCTACAGAGGATAGACATTACTGAGATTCTCAACAATGCCAGAGTTCCTCTCATTAATGCATTCCTTTATTGACTCAGTGAAGTCATTGCTTTTTCTCACTTCCTCAGGATCATCCAGCTTGTAGTTTCTCTGGTCTCACATAATAATGTGCTTTTGTTTGCTCACTGCTCTCAGCCTTCTGATCTCTTTTTCAATACTCTGCCAAGAAAGTTCTGATGCCTTTGTAACATTTAATATAGGTCATCAACATGTCCAACTACCTGTAGGTAGGTAGTCATCCCAGCCACATGGGAGAACAATATTCAGGTGTATGTAACCACCCCACAATTTACAAGTTAGAGCAGTTCTCAAAATTGAATCTACAACAGAATTCCTTGGAGCACCTGTTAGAACCAAATGACTGGACACTGCCTTGGAATTTCTGATTTAGTAGGTCCTCATTGGGGCCTGGAAACTTGCATAAGGTGCTGTTGATGCTGCTAGTCTAGGGAACATATACTGAGGACCATTCAGCTAGAACATAGGAAAAAATTATCACTCAGTCTTGTAGTCTATGTATAGCCACGCCCAAATCTACTCAGGGTTGAAAGCTGTCTTCTTCACATGCTTTGCAATGCTGGTGACACAAATGGGCAGTTCTTGATAAAGTTCAGTAGATGAGAATATATGATAGACATGTTTCAGTGTGCATTTTCTTTTGCTTATTTATTTAAAGGGGAACTATGTTGATACATAATACTTGCTTGGGAGTTAGGATTCTTTTTCTGTCCCAACAATTCCTCAGTTTCTATTCTAGGGTAGAGAAGTGATAGTTGTAAATGTTGTCCATTTCAGTAATGCACAAAGGTCTGCCGGGATTGCACTCTGACTGAATTCCCATTTATGGGAGATTAGGTCCTCAACAGGCATTATAACAATTCATATTTTAAAAGGATAAACCAGAAAATACCATTTCCAAGCTAAAATTTTCCAATTTTTAATATAATGTTTCAGTCACTGAATGTATTCCAAAATAATAAAATGAGCCCCAATAAAGTTTTTGAAGAAAACTGTCAGTGAGAAATTTACTATCCAATTTATGTTCAGATTTGGCTCTTCACCCCAGCTTACCACTCCCTCCTCATAAGCCAGCTTGTCTAGGTAGAGGCTACCAAGATCAATTGCTGTGAATTTCAGATGTTCAGCAAGCTGTCAGATGCTGCTTAGACGTTTCCAAGGAAACAGCTTTGCTTATCAGCAGTTGTCTCCACAGACTTTAAATACACCATTTCCTGGATTGTAGAAGCAATCAGCTAGCTATGGTCCTTGTACCATTGAAAAGCCCACAAACCTTATTTAAACTATACTGCAGACAAAAATAAAGGCATTTCACATTCTTCTTAATTTAAAAGATAGGTCCAATCAAAATTATATAAATGAGATTCCTGCATTTTAAATAAAAATAAAGGCCTTTTGCATAAAACTCTTAAACATTGAATAATCTCATTTCAACACAATATTTGAATTTTATAGATTTCTCCTGCATCATGGCATTACTTTAAGCAAGATTTTTTTTAAAGAAAAATTATGTTTGAAACTCAAGACATATGTTTTAACTGCACATGTAAATTAATTGCAACACCACGTCAAAATTGGGAGTATGACTCCTAGCATCTGAAATTTTAGTAAGATTTGAGAACCTATGCGCTTACATCCTGTATAACATTGTCTATACAGAAGAAACTTAACTGTTGTCAGAGAAAGGCTAACTGAATTAAATGCACGCCTGTGACAGTGTTGGGACACTCTCTTCACACTCCCACAGTCTGCAATGAGCACATTTACTTACCTGCAGCCAATCTGGCCAACAATTGCCATGGCCCCTACAGGGTTGCATGGCCCCTACAGGGTAACAGGGAATATTGAAAATAAGGGGGCACCAGAAAGAAGAATGCAAGACATAGAAAGATGACAATGGAAAAAGATGACAGGGGCACTCATGCAGAAGTAATGAAAGGCATTATACACCATTTTCAGATATGGATTTTACCCTAAAGACAATTGGAAACTATAAAAGGAATTTAAATAGCTAAATGTCTGGGTCAGATTTAGGCTTTGGTATAAAATACTCATCAGAAGTATAGAGAATGGGTTGGAGAGAAGTAAATTTGGAGACAGGGAGACAAGCTGGAAATCTGTTACACTAATTGACTTGGGAAATGATGGCGCCCTGAACTAAAGCTGTTGTGTAGGCATGATAGTAGATGATCTTTAAATCCACTGTGGGTGTGTGTACAGATCTCTCCCAAAGAGCTAAGAATAAACTTGTAGGAAATGCACTTTGGCCTGTTATTGCTTGGTTAACCTTTAAAATAACCTTTTTGTCTTGAAGGTTTTAAAATGTCTTTACCTTTTCCTTGTCAGGGAATGCACTAATAAGTCAGGTAAAAAGGGCAGCAAATGATACCAGTTTGGGAAGATGGTTTTAGACTAATTTTGTTTCCTTTATAACTGGGCCTAATTTTGCCTAATATCCTTACTGGGTTTGGGTCATATGAAGGAAAGTATGTTTATAATTTTCAGAAGTTTACAAAGTAGCTGCATAATGAAACCTGTTAATATATGAGAAACAGAACAATAAATGGAAGTTTATAACCCAGTTACACTGCTTAGTTTAAGGAAGGAAAACTGTGAGTCATAGTCAGAGAAAGCTTTGTGAAAGCAGAGAAACCCAAATTGAGCCTTGAAAAAAATAAAAGATATTTTTAACATATATGTGTAATAATGGGAGGTATCAAATAATAAGACTGGTCCTAATATCCCTTTAAAATGAATGTTTTTCCAAAAATTATTAAGGAGATATCACAGGAAAGGTGAATAAAGGCATATGCACATGTTGGTTCATGACATCTTTACACATATTTAAATAAAAATTGGTAGGGGATTTATAATAATTAAATTATGATATTCTTATTCAATTGGCACATTATACATGAATACATTCTAGAGATCTGTTGCACACCATTATAATTATAGTTAACATTTCCTCTTTGTACAGTCTAAAATGTTTTAAAAGGGTATATCTTATGTTTATCTTATGTTGTGTTCTAAACACACACACACACACACACACACACACACACACACACACGGGCAGCGTCAGTCCAAAGGCCAAACTCAAAAACGCTAACCCAATTATGACATATAAACAAAGCATGAGAGTACTATTTAATTGACTGGATATAATATTTCTTACCCACCATTTAACATACCAGTTTACATACCTTCACAATCCTGTAGTAGTTTTCAATCACCTTATATGATGCTAAGATCAACCTCTTCTTTCATTTCTTCCAATATAACATGAATATTCTGGCTTCACAATCTCTGCAAGGTGCACATACTGTTCTTTTCACCTGTAATCCTTCTCCTTCACCCACAGACATTCATAAATCTTTCCGGTCACAACTTAAGTGTGATTTCCACTGTAAAGTTTCCCCTGATACCATAGTAGCTCAGGATACTAGTAGCTTATATTTAATTCTAAAATCACTTAATGTAGTTTTAATAAAATAATTAAGTATGCACTTGATTTAATTTTATTAGTATACTAGAGGCCTGGTGCATGAAAATTGTGCACAAGGGGGACGTTCCTCAGCCCAGCCTGCACCCTCTCCAATCCAGGCCACATCTGGGGATGTCCAACTGCCCCTGTGGGATTAGGCCTAAACCAGCAGTTGGACATCCCTCTCACAATCCAGGACCACTGGCTCCTAAACATTCACCTGCCTGCCTGCCTAATGCCCCTAACTGCTCCCCTGCCTGCATAATCACCCCTAACTGCCTCTGTCTACCTGCCTGGTTATTCCTAATAGCCTCCCCTGACAGCCTGGTCACCCCCAATTTGCATATAGCTGGGGTCCCTCAACCTGGCCTGTGCTCTCTCACAGACTGGGAGCTTTCAGGGGATACAAGCCTAAGCCAGCAGTCAGATATCCTTAGCTCTTGCTATGGAGGTGGGAGAGGCTCCTGACACTGCTCCTGCACTTGCCAGCTGTGAGCCCAGCTCAGGGCTTCTGGCTGAGTGGCATTCCCTCTGTGGGAGCGCACTGACCACCAGGCGCAGCTCCTGCATTGAGCGTCTGCCTCCTGGTGGTCAGTGTGCATCATAGTGACTGGTTGTTTCACCATTAGGTCTATTTGCATATTAGCCTTTTATTTTATAGGATATGCTTTTCTAGACAGAAGGTAAGTTCTAGGAGGACAGATATTATATCTATTTTATTCACACATCTTCAGCAACTACATGATGTCTAGCAAACAGATTGCTCCTAATAAGCACATTTGGTGGATGATGAATAGAGGAATGGATGTGTGATAACTGAGTTGGTTTTTGAAGGACATGTAAAAGTTAATCATATAACTGGAGATGCAAAGGGTAACAGGGAATATTGAAAGTAAGGGGGCACCAGAAAGAAGAATGCAAGACATAGAAAGATGACAATGGAAAAAGATGACAGGGGCACTCATACAGAAGTAATGAAAGGCACTGTACACCATTTTAAGATATGGACTTTACCCTAAAGACAATTGGAAACTATAAAAGGAATTTAAATAGCTAAATGTCTGGGTCAGATTTAAGCTTTGGCATAAAATACTCATCAGAAGTATAGAGAATGGGTTGGAGAGAAGTAAATTTGGAGACAGGGAGACAAGCTGGAAATCTGTTACACTAATTGACTTGGGAAATGATGGTGCCCTGAACTAAAGCTGTTGTGTAGGCATGACAGTAGATGGACTCTGAAGATGTTAAAGGGATCTAATTGAGAGGACTACCATCAATTGCATTTGGAGAGTGGGAGATGAGGTTCTGGATTAGTCTTGGTTTATACTTTGGAGAATTGGATGAAAAAGTGTTGGAATTCATAAAAGCAGGAGATAAAGTACAAGAGACAAATTTAGTGGTGGTGGTAACATTGTGATTTGCTTTTGTACTGTGTTTGCGGCACTTGAGAAATATCAGGGGAGTTGATTAGGGATTGGTACTGGAGGCAGGTGATATCATAGGTATGGGTGTACTTGTGCAAAGAGCAATGCAGAGCTTCATTTCAAGGAGCCTCTGAGTATTTAGTAAATACTCAGTTCTCAGAATATTCATACACATTCAGATAATAATTTTGAATATAATTTTAGGGGGGTTATAGATATCCTGAAGGCCTTTTTTTCTTCTTAAAAAAAAGAAGAAAACAGGGGAGATAAACTTGGGTAAGTATAAAGGAGTAAGCAAGCAAGATCAGTCCAAAAGAACTTTAATGGAGTAACTAGAGATGAGTGAGAATAAATAAAGAATTGTATAAAAATACATACACACACAAAAAAAAAAACCACAAGAGAGAGGGGAATTTTAAAAAGAAATGAGCAATCAGGAGTGTTCAGCTGCTTTAGAATTATACTGTAATAGGACTGATGTTAATGGTTTCAGTGTTATCGTAGGTCTGGAAGCTCAATTACCTTCAAAATTAATGAAACGTGAGGAAGTTAAATTAAATGTACAATATTCTTTCCCAGAAACTTGATGTTATGGAAGAAGAGAACAGAGATAATAGCATGAGAAGACATAGGGTCAAGGCAAAGATTTTTTTTTTATTTTAATTTTTTTTTATTGCTGTATCTGCATTGAAGGTAAAAAGGCATTAAAAGTCATCTGAGGAACATTTAGGGATTTTTTAAAGTCTTAATTCAGAAAGGAAGACATATAATGTTCTGACAGTGGAGTCCAAGTATTTGACTTATAATTTGTGAGAGAGCAACTTAGTGTTGCCCTGTAGTACAGAATGGGCTCCAATGGAAGCCGGTTAAAGCAGCAAATGCCTTGTCCTAGGAAGTTTGCAAGTACAGACTGGCGAGAACTTGCTAGGGATCATGCAGAGGGACTTCTAATTAAGTGGCATGTGAACATCAATGTCTCTGTCACCACTGGGATGCTATGGTTCTTTTTCCAGGAATTCCTAGGGAGAATTGGAAGACCTTTCATCCTTCTTGTTTGAGAAAATTGGTGCCCTAAATTCAGAAAGGCACGTTGCTCTGCAAGCAGGATTTGACTAGTTGGGGGCTGATAGGCCAGATCTGTCAGATCTAGTTACAAAAAGCAGGTGATGCATTAGATTTAATCAAAGGCAAGATGTCAAGGCTTTTGCCTGAGGAATTTGCTAATGATGATGTTATTTTCTTTCTTTGAAGCCACATGGGATCAACATTTGGGGTCATAGAGTGATATTTGCTAATTTTACCTTAACTTTTAAAAATAAATAATTGTTTTCACCCTTGCCCTCCTTCATTACAAAATACGACAAAATTCAAGATATTAGTGTCATGAAGACTTAGAATGATTATATATGTTCAAGGAGTCAAGATACATTCACAAACTAAATGCTGAAGAATATGCTGGAAAATTCCAAGAATATAATTTTATCATAAACAATTTCAGAATGTGAGATTGCTAATGCAACACTAAGTATATGTTTACAGTGTTGTTTTCTTTTATGATAATGTACCCAAATGCCCTGCTGGTCACATTTCAATGATTTTGACAAAATGAAATTAATCAATATTCCAAAATCAGAGTTTAATCATTAAGTAGTGACCCTAAAGAGCAGACTTCATTACATCAAAAAAAGAGGTAATGTCTTATCTTCCCACTTTTACTTTTTGTATCTGTGTTTTGGGTATATATGGGTCTTGCAAACAGCTCCTAATTCCTGACACTGTAAGAGGAAGGATACCAAGCAGAAAGTGGCTCTTTTTAGCCCTGTTCTGTCACAGCGCTGGCTTACTTAGTCTGCCGAATTTGGGCACCAGAATGATGATGTCAGCTATCAATTAAATCTGCTCCTCGCAGTATCTCCAAGTGGTATATGGGAACTATATGGAAACTATATGGACAGTGAAAGATATATTGTCCATTATGGCCAATGTCTGGACTTCATAAGAATGATAAATGGATGAATTAATAACAACTAAAATCTCACCTTGGTATAAAAATTTTCACATAATACTGAGCGCTTTTGATTATAATTACCATTCTGCATCTACTAACTCGACAGATGAAGCCCAATTTCAGGAGTGGTTAGGTTAGCCTTGTGGTCTCTGTCTTTCAATGAATTGATTCTTTTTCTCCCTTCTATCTTATTTTTTACTCATTTATAAAGCAGATATTCATTGACACTCTTCTGGATGGAATTGTTTACCCCATAATTCCTATGTTGAAGTCCTGACTCCAGAATGTGAGCAGAAATTAAAGTTAAATGAGATCATTGGCACAGGCTATAATTCAATACGACTATTGTCCTTATAAGGAGAGATGAGCCTCCAGACACACTCAGAGAAAAGATGATAAAAAGATAAAGGGGCAAAAGGAGCCATCTACAAGGATGTCAGGCCAAGAAAAGAGATCCCAATGAAACCAAAGCTGTTGGTACCTTGCTTATGGACTTCTCCAAAACTGCAAGGAAATAAAATTCTCTAGTTTATTAAAGCACCGCCCTGTCCTTGGTACTTTGTTATGACCGAGCTACCAAAATAATATAGAAAATTATATGTTAGGTATTTCACTATTATGTAGTTCAGCAATTCTCTAACTTTAGTGTGCATAACAATGACCTGGAGGCTTGTTAAAATAGAGCTTCTTGAGTTTCTGATTTAAGCTCAGAGTGCAGTGCAATAATTTACATTTCCAGTCATTTTCCAGGTGATGTGATGCTCCCAGTGGGACCCTACTTTAGGGAGTAGCATTGCCTTCGCAAATGCAAATGGCTTTCAGGGGGTAATAAATCTCTTCACCATTGACTTAGCCACTGATGGCTAGTTTCTCAGGAACTTTGTCATCCCATTGTTAAAGACATACATCCTTGAAATTGGCAGTGGAGGGAGTGTTTACATCACAGAAACTGGCAAATGCTACAAAAGAAGGCTTTTACTGCGGGAGAGCCAGTGAGTGATTTTATTAGATTGCTTTTAAAAGTTATGGAAGGTAGAGAAAAGCTGAGGGCATGGGGCCATAGCGGGTTCCCTAAGGTGAAAAACACACAGGGAATAAGGGCACAAAATTGCTAAATTCTTATTCTAAAAACTTCAAAGAATCAAGGTCAGCAATTTTATTACTGTTTTAATAATTCTAACCAGTCTCTTTCAACCAGGCAATCTGAACTTCAATCACTGCCTGGTGTTCACTGACAGTTTATATTTAATCTTTAGAGCAGGAATCTTTTTTTTTTTTTAATATAAGGTATAGAAAGACAGGATAATTTGAGCAGCTTCTTACATTTTTGAGATTTTTGAGTGCAATAGCCTAATGAAGAGCCTAATTCCCACTCTAAGAGGAGATGGTTGTGAAGATTAAACGAGGTGTTTTTTTTTTCTGTCTAAGCTAGTTGGTATACAATATTATATTAGTTTCAGGTGTACAATATAGTGATTCAACATTTTTATATCCTACAATGTGATTATCCCACTAATTCTAGTACTCATGTCACAGTGCAAATTTATCACAATATTATTGACTATATTTCCCTCTACCTTCTTCACCCATTCCCCTCATCCCCTCTGGCAATCATACCTTGGTCTCTTTTTCTATGACTCTGTTTTTGCTTTATCTGTTCTTTTGTGTTATTATCATTTTTTTAAGATTTCACAATTAAGTGAAACCATATGGTATTTGTTTTTTTTTTATCTAACTTACTTAGCATAATACCCTCTAGGGCCATCCATATTGTCAGAAATGCCAAGATTGCATTCTTTTTTATTGCTGTGTAATATCCCATCACATATATGTACCACATCTTCTTTGTCATTCATCTATTGATGGACACCTAGACTGCTGCTATGTCATGGCTGTTGTAAATAATAGTGCAACGAACATAAAGGTGCATATATCGTTTCAAATTAGTGCTTTTATTTTCTTTAGATAAATGCTCACTGGGTCACATAGCAGTTTTATTTTTAATTTTTTGAGAAATCTCCACACTTTTCCATAGTGGCCGCACCAATTTGCAGTTCCACTAATAGTGCTCAAGGATCTTAGCAGAGCTTTACAAACTATTGAGTTATACAAACCAAGGTCAAATTAATATGTGTTTGTGAGTTGAGAGCTTTGGCTGGATGCAATCTGGAAATCTGGGAGTTTTGGTTGGTAAAACTTTTGAATGGTGATTCGTGTAGTACTATATTCTTTAATATGACTACTCGACATATTTTCATGTGCTTGCAAGAAATGGAGATGTAAACTTTAGTGACTTGATTTCACAGAATTCTAGAGATATTTCTTCCTCAAAGACCTACTATGCTAATGTTCATATTTACATTAATTTATGTTACATTAATTAATTCATTATTTAAATTAATTTCTTCACTATTCATTCTTTCATGAAATACTTAGCTTCTACTATATGTCAGCTTTGAGTGATATACTAGGACATAGGGTAGGCATGTTTTATATTTTCTGGGTACTTACAAATCTGAAGAAAGGAGAGATTAAAGGGCAGTTAAAAAGTTATGGTGCTTTATTGAAAAACAAAACAAAACAAAAAAAAACCCACTTGTTTCTTAGGATTTGCTATACCCTTTTCCCCTATTAAAATACAATATTGTTTTTAAAAGATGGAGTTATTTGGAACAAGATGGTAAGATGATCAGTATTTGGGTATGTGTATGATATAAAATAATTATATCTATATTAGACTAATTATAGTAACTACATAGGTGCTACAATTAATCTTATTTAAATGCAAACTGGAAAGTATCTCTTTATCCCAAAACTTCACTGACTAAGAAAATAAAGACCCCAAAAACAGTCTAACCAAAAAAAAATCTGAACATTATAGTAATTTTATTTTGAAAAAAAATGTTTTTAACCTGGTATAACTTATTTATTTGTAAGATTATTGGATCTTTATATGACACAGACGAAAATTTAAAACACACACGATTGAAATTCTGCAAATCAACAAACTAAAGCCTAACTCTGTATTAAGCATGTTTTTATTTTCTGCATTTTATGATACCTTGATATCTTTAGGGGCTCATAGATCAGGAAGACTCTGCACTTCCAAGGGCGAGCAAATTTCTGGCAATAATGTATGGCATGCCTGTGAGCACACCTTTGATTTGCAAACAAACCAATCCAGAGCCCATCCTCCAAATCACCTCCTCTGCCTGGCTTCAACACTCCAGGAGGCAGTATGTATTTTTCTGCCCTGACCATCTAAGGGCCAAATGCTAGACAGCTGGGGACTGTCCTGATAGCCCAGAGTTCACAGAAATGATTCACACTAGCCAAACCTGATCTGCTTACTGTGCCTCACCTATTCCTTCCCACAAAAAACACAATAAAGGCTTTTGCCCATGCCTTCCCTTCACTCCTCCTGCATCCTGACTGACCCTGGTGCTTCCTCATGTGGTCCCAAGTCCGGTGGCATGCCCCCTCCACTTGGGCATTGCAAATAACAACCTCCTTTCAGTGACAATGATCTCCTGACCTGCTGCCCTCACCAGACCTGAATAAAACAAAAACCTGGGTACATTTTAAAATAAAGTCACAGGATCTCAGGAGGAAAGTCAGAGTTAGAGTGAGTTAGAAACACCTTTGGTCAAATAGAGGAATTAACTGAACAGGGGCGATGAACAGGAACCGTCTGATAACGGAACGGAGGAGATAGAGAGGACAGGTACATGTGGATGATCAATAATCACCAAAATAAAAATCAGGTCTACTCAGGCATCCATCTGTGGCCCATATCTGATAGCTGCAAGAATCGTCAAATTTAATGCGTATTACTTAATCTATGGCCCATATCTGATACCTGCAAAAATCGTCAAGTTTAATTTATATTGCTTAATCAAATCCTAAAGAAAGTACTTTCTTTGATCAGTCCTTCTTAAATCTGAGTGGATTAACTGATAATACAGACCCATTTTTCTAGAAAAATCTGATAACAGGCAGCCAGTTACCTACAATGTACAACAGCCTTTGGGAGTGGAGCTGTGAGCACAGCAGCCCAGTCCCCATACTCCCACCTGCCATACGATGGACCCAGTATTGTTTTAAAAGCATCACCAGTGATAACTGTTTTGTATCTATAACTACGCTACACTGTAGATACAATAGTTACCTCTTCTCAACAGAAGAAGAAACTGAGGTATAAAAGGGTTAGTCAAATATAGGTACAAGGTAGAAACTCATGAACTCAAGCATTCTGACCCCAGTTCCCTTGAACCCCTAGACTCTACTGCCTCCTCTTTCCTTCCAGGCAGCTGAAACCAAATTTCAAATGCCAGCGTGCCTTGTGGAAACTTCTCTTGGCCCCTTCCGCTGTGTTTTACAGGACACAGGGCATTCTTCTGTCATCGCCTGTCACAGCAACGGCTTCAACAGATAAAAATTTATTTGTCTTGTGGGATTGGGAGGGAGGCCACGCAGGGTCACTCAGGGATAGTATCAGGAAGCCTATCTTTTTTCATATTTCTGTTCTGACATCCATAGATGTGGACTTCAGTCCTCAGGCTTGTGGCCTCACAGTGGCATAATGGCTACTGCCTTTCCTGATCTCTCCCACAATTTTGAGAAGTGGGGTGGACAAAGTGGCCAGAAGTAAATTCTAGAGAGAGATTATGACTATTCAGGAAGAAATCACCTCTCCATCAACTTCTGCCTTTGGTAGAACAACACTGAATAATGTTCAAACTTTGATGGATATTAAAGTCACGTGGGGATCTTGGTAAAAATGCAGAGGTGTGGGTCTTACTTCAACACTATGAGGCCTCCATGGTCTTTATTAGCTTCCAGGTGATTGAATAAATCAATGTTCAAGAACTACCCTTCTAGGGCAACTGTTTCCCCTTCTCCAATATACAGATATTTTTCATTCTTTAGAAATGACTTGGCTATTCTTGCCTTTTGCTTTTTTAATTGATTTAATAAAACTGTCAGTTTTATATGATTTCTGTTGGGACTTAATTGGCGTAGCATTAAATCCAAACATTATTTTGTAAAAATTTTTCTAAATTTTCTTTCTTTAATATGATCTCTTGCAAATGGGTCTCTGCCCACCACTCTACATGGAAAAAACAAATTATAGCTCTTGTTTGCTACCATAGTATACATTTTCATTGTAAAATATCCATGTGAGGAAGAGTAGAAAACCAAAAATATTGCATGGAGAGGAAGATGTTCTATTCATCTTACATCAGTGCATTGGTTATAAGAACTGTGTTGTTAAAGAAGTTGGGGACTGATTAAGGAATTTTATCCCAATTTTGTCCCTCAAATTTATCTTTCCCATAAATGCTAATAAAAACTAAAACTGGTGTATGCTCAGAGAATACATCACAATTCACTTGAATTTATCCTTAAGCCTTCAGAGTGAATAAAGTGCCTAAGTTCCATCAGGGCAAATGTTCTCACTTTATTTCTAGAAAAAAAGTCAATAGCAGTATTGATTGACTTGACAGTTCTTTTACTTTTGAAGAAGCAAAAGAAATGTTGCTTAGAACTAAAATGATGAGAAGCAACACCATCCTTACCTCTGTCTTGCTGCACAAGATTAGAAAACACATTAACTAGATAAGAAGATCAGTTTTTTTAAGCTATCTACTCAATCCCACAAATTCTCACAAGGATGGCAAGGTGGTTACCATTTGCTGTCAGTTACTGGAATCTCCACTGACCTTTTTCCTAGAACTGATGGCAAAGTTGGTATAAGAGGAGAAAAAAAGATAGAATACCTGTATTTCTTCATTTTTTTCTTTTGTTCTCTTCTTTGCAAGCATTTTGCATGCTGACCACAACATTGAAAAAAATGTATAAAACAATTGCAGAGTTTAATCTAAGTTACAGTTCTATCATTTATGAGTTGTAGGATCTTAGTATAATTGATCAAATGTACCTCATTAGAAAAAAAATATGGTATGATAAAAATAGTTAAGTTCTTTGCAAAGTTGTCTCAAGTACTAAGTTAGTAAATGCATTTGAAGATTCTTAACCTTGGGCAGTGTTTTTCAAACAGTTCTCCATGATCATTTAGTATGAAATTAATATAGTGGGTAGTAACCAAGTTAAAAACATGCAAATAGAATAGAAAATATCAGTGTGTCACAATAATGAGGGGTATTTATTTGGTAGTAAACATTTTTTGCTTCAGTTTCTAATATAGACTTACTTACACATGTATATACCAGCCACTATGAAAAATGTGTTTCGTACTATAGGTTGGGGTAAAAGAAGTTTGAAGAACACTAGTATAGGACAAAGATTATATTCAATAGATATTAACATCTTTCTTTTCCTTATTTATTTTACCTGTTACAAGGCTTGTATACTGGAATTTGGTCACAAAAAGTACAATGGATTCTTGGAATTTATAAGGGTACGATAAGGCCCCATGGAGATGTGGCCACTGGATAGTTTCCCAGGCACTGTCACCAGATACACAGAGCATGTGTGATATAAATGGAGCCCTAGCAATTACAATTTGCTACCTGTCTAGTTGGGGAGAGATTAACCAGGGAACTGAAATATATATATATGCACAGCCCAAGGACTCAGACTATAGTGGGGTGAAGACCTAGGAGGGGTGGGTATGAGGTGGAGGGCTCAATGGAAAAGTAAAAGGGGGACATCTGTAATATTTCAACAAGTAAGATTAAAAAATTATATACATTAATGCATGCAAAATGCTTGGCACTTAAATGATAAATAAATGGTAATGCTTACAAAAATAAAAACCAATTTACTATCTCACAGATCATTAGACACACTTGCAGATAATGAAAACCTCAGTGAAATATCAAATTTCCATAAAAAATCAACCTGATATACATATTAGTTCCAAAACTAATTTTCAAATTATTACATTAAACTTCACGTAAGTCATTTAACCCTTTCTAAACTTAAAGTTTCTCATCTGTGAAGTGGAGATAATAGTATTTTTTGGTGAGCACTGAGTTAACATGCACAGAGTATTTAAGCACGTACTAAGCATTTCATAGCTATTAGCTACTGTCTCAGGTCAAGGACATAAAAAAACAGAGCCTGAGAGGCAGGAGCTGTTTTGGGGCATGATCTCAGGAACATCACCTATAAGTGAACGAGGAAGACACAACTGGACAGAGGAAGAAATCAAATATGTGGCTGCAACAAAGGCCCATGGGGAGGGACCTCTGGTACAGAGATGGCCGCTCAGATTGTCCTGAATGAGGCAAGGGAATCAGACCCTTTTCACTCCTTCATCAAGTGGATGTAGTCTTGGGTAAGATAGCTGTCTCTGCTGAGGGATAACACCAGAAAGTAATTCAGTGGAGAGAAATGAGCAGACAACTCCCCCAGCAGCTCTGAGTGTGAGCACGTTCAGTCCTGGGGAGCTGGGGAGCTCACCACAGTACCCACCACAGCTCATCCAGGTAGACTTGGACTCACTTGGTTCACACAGGAAGTTCATGATCTAAGATCAGTGCCTCCAGGATTCTGGTAGGGGATGGGGACCCATGGGAAACATACTAGAGGAAAGTTAAACTATAGCTCTCACCACTGCAGCTGTCTCAAGGCCAGAATGGATACTTCTCATCTCCCTCTTCTGTCACACATTCTAGAGTCCCCTCATCCTCAGTTTGTACCTCTCCTGGTCTAGGTGGCATAATTGGTGGGCAGCCCAGATCTGCATCCCTTGTCTCCAATGCCCATCTTGGGCCAAAGGCTGCTTTCTTAGTCCATTTGCCATCAAGACAGGGCAGAAGAAATCCAAGAAACATCCTTGTGGCCACCTGAGTGCCAAATGTATTCCTCCCGTATGGGACAGCCTCCTCCTAACCCTTGCCTCCTCCTTTCCTTGACTTCTGGTCATTTGCCATGAGCAACTCGAAGTGACTTGGCGAACGCTGAAGCTTCATGTTTAACGAGACCCTTGCTTATCCTCGGGTAGGAGCATTCCCTTCTAGAAAGCAGTATCCATAGACCCATGTGGCATGAAAGTATGGGAAAGGGAGGAAGCACAAATACTGTTGAGGAACCAGATCCTGCAGATGCACAGAGGTTAGCATTGTAGGACAGGGAACACAGATTTCTGTAATGGGTCTTTGGGAGTGATTGTGAGCGAGGCCATTTCTATTTCTACCCCTTGGTTCCCAAATGCATATACTCTACTGACAAGGGTCCTAGCACTGGCACCCATAATGGTCATCAATTTAGTGCATACAAGGTGTCCTGGAGTGTATATCAATGGCCCTCCATCCTTGCAAGTTATCATACCAAGCCAATGCCCCCGCAGTGCCTTCAAATGGCCATATCACTGCTTATCAGAGCAGTTGCTGCTAGTCATCATGGCAGGTACCAGGACCGCGCATCTTGTTATTATTTGCCAGCATTGCCTGCTTTATTGTAAAGTGGGCTCCTTGGAGATATGACAAGGGATTCCCGGTCAGTGGATTGAACACTGTAAATACTTAAGATAGTAATTTTGTTAGCCAAGGCCATGTGAACTGATGAAAGCTTGCCTTAGAGTGAAGCTAAAACAGAGAAACCTTTCTGATGACATTGCTTGAGAGCACTTGATTTTTTAAGTACCTAAAAGAAGATAGCTCTCATTTTTCAGCTACCTGAACTGATAAATTGCCATTCTTATTATCTGAGTTAGGCTTCGTGTTACTTGCATCAAAATGAATTTGAATGAAGCCACCAGTTTACTTTCCAAGCATGCTCATACATTTATTCTTTTACAAAATTAGAACCCCAAATCAGGACTTAATCTGCCTTGAGAGTTATTTTCTATCTTCAGGCTGACTTTGAATAGCTGTGATTTGATCCACGTTGTGATAATTTTACACTTGAAATCTCAAAATAGATATTTTCAAGTCCTCACGGGTCTTACAATGGGCATGTCGAGTTCCATTGTATGAGACTCAGGAGGCAGGGAGGCAGGGAGCCCGAGAACCACTTCCTGGGCTCTTATCCCATGCCAAGCATGGCTGTCAGTGCCTTTGCCATAGGAAAGTTCCTTCTCATTGTAACCCTGTGAGGTTGGTATTTGTCTTCTCATTTTGACACTGAGGGAAGAGGATGGGAAAAGGTAGGTAACTGGCTTTAGGTCACTCGGTTAATGTGTAGAACAACCGCAGACTCAAAACATGCAGCACCGACTGCACTGGCTGTGAGCTCAGCAGTGTGAGAGGTCAGCAGGAATCAGTAAAGCCTCCTGGAGAAGTGGAAGCAAACCTCTTTTCTCCTCTTTACCATTTCACCTCCTGCAGTGAAACAGTGATCTGGTGTCCTGAGGCATCTTGCAAATTATTTGACCTGTAGTAGACCTGTGTGAAAAATCTTTTTTTTTTTTTTAAATCTGTTTCTCAGATGTATGCACACAGATGCCTGATTTTTAAGGGAAAGGGATTATTTCATCTTTGCTTTTCAAGTAATTTCCTGATGTAAGTTATTGTAATAGTCATGTTAGCATCATAAGAACACAGCTCTACCTGCCCCAGACCCTCCCAGCCTGGCCTGGTCTCTCTCCATCTCTGACCTGCTTGAAGAGGAGGGAATCTTGGCTCAGAATCTCTGCCCTTGAGCTCACATGATCTTTGTCATCCACAAGTCATGCCAGACCCCTTGGAGAGGGTTTTGAGAGTCAGAGGTACTTTCTCTAACACACCTCCCTTCCAGTAGTCCCTGATAATCATAGATAATTTCACCTCTTATATTTAATTCTCCACACGCCAGTTTCTAATTATACGTGCAAGGTTATTTTTAAAAATGTTTCTGAGCCCTTAATTGGAAGTATTTAAAGAACTTTCTAGGGACCGTTGTACGCTCAGGACGAAAGAACCCATGGAGCCTCTCATTCTGAGCTCTGCGTTCATATCTAGTTTAGGTCAAGAATGAGTGACAGCAACAACTTTGGCACCCCCAGGGAGAGGGACTAATTCCATTTCGGGACCTAATCAATTTGATCTCGTCTTTTGAGACTTCGGGGAAGAAAGTTCAGAATGTGACAGAACAGCTGGGAGGGTGCCACGGCTTCGTGAAATGAGACCCTGTTTAGGTCAGAGGCCTCTGGGGATTTGTCCTGACTCTGCCGCAGACTGTGTGACCTGAGAGAATGCTTTCCCTCTACTTGATGCAGTTTCCCCATCTATGAAACTGCAATAACAAATAGCACAGGCCCTGTAAGGGTTGCTGTGAGGAGCTAGATGGATGAACACATACACACACACACACACACACACACACACACACACACACACACTTGTGCGCATGCACCCATCTTTGCAATGTGCCAAGCAGTTTAAAACATTTCACAAATATTAAATCCTTTAATACTCATTATAACTTATGAAGGAGAAAAGATTAGTGTCTTATTTTACACATGAGAAAACCAAGGTTCAGAGCAGTTAACTCATCCAATGTCATGCAGCTAATAAGTGGCAGAACTAAATTTCAAGTTTAACAGTCTGGTTTCAAAGTCTATGCTTGCTATAGACTGGGATCCTTAAGTGGGGATTTAGTCGTGAGGGTGGAGCCTTTGTAAATGGGATTAGTGCCTTATAAAAGAGACCCCAGAGAGTCCCTTCATCCCTTCCACCGTGTGATGGCACAGTGAGAAGACAGTGGTCTATGAAAGAGGAAGAGTACTCTCACCAGATACCAAGCCCGCTGGTGCCTTGATCTTGGGCTTCCCAGTCTCGAGAAGTGTGAGAAACAAATTTCTGTTGTTTATGAATCACACAATCTATGGTATACAGTTATAACAGCCCAAATACACCCAGACAATTTTCAGTTTAGGTGGTCTGCTTCTAGAGTCCATACACTTAACTGGTATTATACTGCCTCAAATGGTAGCTATTTTTACAATGTAGTTTTAAAATGTTTAATACAATGACTGTGTCATAAGATGTGGGGGGGGGTGTATTTGATGTAGGAGGTTTAACTACACTCACTTTCATATATGAAATCAAATAACCTTTACTCATTGTTAGGCCTTTAATAAAAATAAACAGAGTGACATTTCAAATACAGTAAATTGAAGAAACTTTTTTTCACTTAGTACCCAGCTTTTTCACTGACATTCTAAAGACACACAACATTTTATAATAGAGTGTTTCTGGGATTTAATCATAGAACTATAGCAAAAAACATACATCACACCCAAAAAAGTCATTGAGTTTCCATAAATTCTAATCTCTAAAATCAGCAATTCTAATAAGTGTGTGATCTCCTAGGTAAATGTTGAACAGTTTATTTATTTTAGATGTCGCTGAGCCTTTAATATACTAATATGCTTATGAGTCTCTCAGAAGCAGAAATACAACATGCCATGGTCTTTAACTTGTTGGCAATGGAACTTACAGTGGCTTTGTAATGTGTTAACTTGGCTAGGCCAAACTATATATCCCAGAATTCTCTTCTCTGTGTGGTTTTGTAGGTAGGTCACACTGACATTCTTGTGGAAGGCTTGAAGGCAGACATTAACCAGCCGTCATTCTGTAGCTCTCACACATTGTTGCTTCTCTGCTGGCTCATTGACATGAACCCTCCTTCAGCTTCCCTAACTCTTGAGCAGGGTGTACGTTTAGCTCCAAGATGAAGGGCACCAGCTTCTCCTAGAAATCGCCCAAGCCACCAAGGCTAGAGGCCGTTAGAACTAACATGGGTTCCAGCTGTGCTAAGAGATTTTAGCTAATCCTTATTCTTCCCACTGTCCATCCATCTCTCCTTTCTGATGACATGGTCTGCGGACTTCAAGCTTCAACAACAGAGAAGATGACAACTTTAGAGATATTTCTTAAACAGCTCCCATAGTTACATAAGAGAACATCTCTTGTATATAAACTTGTAATGTAATATATGATATTTACATAGGATATTTAATAAATGGCATCTAACATTCAACATAGTATAACTCATCAATTGGTTTTGCATCTCTAATTGGCATCCTAGTAGAAACATAACCCTTGAGTCACAGCACAGCTAATTACATCCTTAGAAACAGCACTTTGCAGAACACTGATTGGGAAATTCTAATACAGTTGAGTCATTTTTTTTTGGACGGGGATTTTCCCACTAGTTGGGATAGAGTAAGTTAACACACAGTAGCATCTAATCTGCCACTTCACTGTAGGCTGTGATAAGAAACAGCAATTCTGTTGTGGATTGAATTATGTCCTCCAAATGACATGCTCAAGTCCTAAACCCTTGTACTTGTGGATATGACTTTTGAAAACAGGGTCTTTGGAGATGTAATTAAGATGCAAGTTAAGATGAAGTCACACTGGATTAGGGTGGGCCCCAAACACAATTACTAGTGTACTCATAGGACAAGACACAGAGAGAAAATGGTCATGTGAGCACCAGGCTGAGATTGCGGGTAAACTGCCACAACCGATGAACTTCAAGGACTGCCAACAACTATCAGAAGGTCAAAGAGACAAGGAAACATTCATTCCTCCTAGTGTCCTCAAAGGGAGCATGGCTTTGCTGTCTCCTTGAGTTCATATTTCTAGGCTTCAATAAGTTTCTCTTGTTTTAAGACACGCTGTTTGTGATAATTTGTTATAGCAGTTCTAGGAAACTAATACAGGCTCTCAATTAACTTTCTTGATGTCTGTTCTGGTGGTCAGAGTGACTTCTCACATTTCATGAAATCCATTGCAGGACAATGCTAAAAGGAACCTTGATAACCATCCAGGAAGTCTCAGTAATTGTGTTCATTGTAAGAAGTATTTTGAATTCAACTCAGGATGGACAGTTTTGGATTATTTCACACCACTCTCAGGACACAGGGGTCCATGCCTGTTTTGTCCTGATCTCAGCCTGTTGAGAAACTATATTGTGACTGGACCAGCCCTTATGGTTCTTCATTAGGATTGCAAGATGCTTAAACAGCATACTTGGGGTCATATAACAAGGTGACAGATACAGTGCAGGCCTAGGGTACTGCTTTTACTGAGGTCAAGGGTGGGAGCCCAGTGTTTTGTGGGCTCACTCTTTATTGATGAATTTAAAACACAAGAGTGGGAATTTCAATCAGGCTTGATCAATTATTGAAATCAACAAAGATCTCTAAAACAAAGGATGGGGGTGGGGGTGGTACCTGGGCCTTTACCTTGTCTTGTGGCTGGTCTTGTGTTTATTCAAGATATTCATCTTGGAAGTGAATGCCTTTTTTGGGAGGTATGCCTCACAATCAAAGCGTAAGTCAGACCAGAAGAAAAGCTAATGGGCAGGGTTTACACTACAAATGTCCCTCGTGCAAGAGTCTGGATTGCATCTCCACTACCCTGACCAGTTATCTACAAACAGATGCCTTTGGAAGAGACCTTTGGGAAAGAAATCCAGTTAAGATTTAGATGTATTGTCCTATCACATGAGACTCCCTCCTTCCTTTCTGTCCCCCCTCCCTCCTTCCTTCTTCATCTCTCTCCCTTCCTATCCTGATCATCCACATATTGATCTTATAATTCAAGCCAAACCCTTTGTTAACCACTAAACCACTATGATGTTCCATAATTCCTACTTTCTCAGAGCTCACAATCTATCAGTGATACTGACATACAGAATTTACATGTGCTCATTAGGTGATAAGAAGATCCTACCTATTCCCTGGGTCTCAGTGATGGTGGGGAGCAGAGCATGCCAATAGAAGAAACAGCTTAGGCCAGACACTAAGGTACAAGAGGAACTGTGTGTAGCTGGGGCATGTTATGGAAATATTGAGGGATAAAGACTAGAAAAGGAGGGTAAGATCTTTGAATGGATTTGAATGACATACTAAGGAATTTAGAACTATCTTTACCAAGTAGGGTGATGTAGAAAGTTACAAGGTTCCCAAATAAAGATATGATATTGAAAAGTTCCTTTCTAAGGACCTGTACACAACATATACTCCAGTTGAACTATAAAGCCACAAAGATAGGGACCGTGTCCATTTGGGTCTTGTATCTCCAGAGAGCACACTGAGCTTGGTGCAGAAATAGCACTCCCCCATTGCATGTTGAGTGAATGAATGCAGCTTAGAGAAGTAATTACATGTGACCAAAGCCTGACATTTCAATTATGATTCGGGAAGATTTATAAGAGATAATGGAAAATAATTCAGAGGAACCTGCCTGTTCTGTTCTCACTGTCATCTTTCATATATTTATTCTAAATCCCTCATGGTATGCTTAGGCCCAGAGCGTTTTTTTCTCGGTGGAAGTGGAGGGTAACTGTAGCACCCATCTTGTAGTATAAAAATTGGAGTGCTTGATGACCATCACTGAATCGTCCTTATTATCTCCAGAAGAAACAATTCCTATTTTTTAAAATTATCCCACATACCCCTCAGTCTCATTTTACTACTTAATCTTCTTTGCAGTTGATCTTGATTTTCTGTCATCTCACCTCTTTTGGCTGCCAATATTTTGCTTGGAAAAGATTCAGCTTCAACTATAAGTTCTCCAAGGCAAAAAATTCTGGCCAAATTACCTTCAGACTAATAAGGAAGGACTAGAAATTGGTGTAGCGAAAATGCTCCATATATAATATTTGGATAATGTTTGAGTTCTGTGGCCCTCCCTGCTCTCCACTTTCCTCTTCATCAGTCGGTTCCATTTTTCCATACCTGTGCATTGAGTGTCTGCCCCCTGGTGGTCATTGCACATTAGAGTTACCAGCCTGTCGGCCAGTCATTTAGGCTTTTATATATATAGATTATTGACTATATATTCTCTTTGAATTTTTAAAAGAACTATAAGAAGTAGATATTTATCCCCGTGTCATGAATGAGAAGGTAAAAGTTAGAGAGCTTAGGTTATATCCTTAAGTCTTACAGCTAGTGATTTACAGAGTGAGGACTTGAACCCACATTTGTCTGACTAAAAAACCAAGGCTCTTTGCCCACTGTCTGGAACTTGGGCAGACAATAGAATGAATAGCCCAGGGTGCTGGACTATCTAGTAAAATCTCCATCACCATTTTTTCCCCTTTTGTTTTGTTAATCCTCACCTGAAGATATTTTCCCATTGATTTTTAGTGAGAGTGGAAAGGAGGGGAGAGCCTAAACCAGTTTGGCTCAGTGGAGGAAGTGTTGGCCTACGGACTGAAAGGTCCCAGGTTCGATTCCGGTTGGAGGCATGTACCTTGGTTGTGGGTATGTTCCCAATAGGCAGTGTACAGGAGGCAGCTGATCAATGTTTCTCTCTCATTGATATTTCTAACTCTATCCCTCTCCCTTCCTCTCTGTAAAAAATCAATAAAATATATTAAAAAAATAAAAAGGAGGGAAGAGACACAGAGGGAGAAAAAATATTGATGTGAGAGAGACACATAGATTGATTGTCTCCCACACACTCTCCTACCTGGAGCAAGGGATCAGGGATCAATAATGCAACAAACCTGAAACCAAGCGCATGTCCTTGACCAGAATTGATCCCTTGACCCTTCAGCCCACCACCTGACTTTCTATCCACCGAACCAAACTGGCTAGGGTGCCATCACTATTTATTAAACATCTCATAAGCATTGGGATTCAGGCTAGATCAGTTCCACATAAAATATCAGGTACAATTTTACCTACTTTTTGCCATAAAACTCTTTCCTGAGAATTGTTATTCCCATTTCACAAAACTGAGGCCCAGATAATTAAATGGCTCCCTATATATAGCAGTGAGGTGAGTAGTGCTACATTTCACTTCATCAGATTGACAATTACGATGCTTAAGAAATCACATTCAAAGACAGCAAAAGCTAATATTCCTACCTTAGATCATTTCCTCCCTAGAGGGCTAGAACAGTTAATTTAATAAATTTAGTATCTTTTGGAATGGTAAAGGGATTTGAATGTTTCTCAAACTTCAGTATTTATAAGAATCACTCTGGGTATTAAAAAATTATGATTCCTGGACTCCTAGAAATTCCAATTCTGTAGGCCTGACGAATTTTAATCTTTATGAGGTACTTCAGATGTTGCTGACAGGTAGTTTAAATTCTGCCTACGTGTAGAGATTGAAATTCTGAGTCTGAATCCCTAGCTCCATCACTTCTAGCTTCATTAAGTGGTCAAGTTACTCCATCTCTCTTAGCCTCAGTTTATGTTTCTATAAAATGAGCATGATGATGACATGCACCTCTCAGTCACGTGAGGATTATATTAAGCAATTCATGCAACATTTAATGTGTTTCTGGTACATGGAAAAAGCTCAATTAATGTTAACTATTATTACATTCATGAGAAGTTAGTTATTTAGAGGAAAAAAATATTCTCTCTACTAGAAACTTTTTGTCTTTGTGACTATGAAGGTGGGGGTTGGGGAAAGAAATTAAACTATTCCTGGAAAGGTCAGGAATATTGGCTTTTCTCCTCCCTTTGGGGGATCTTTCTTATATGTTCTTTTTTCTTTTTCTTTTGTTGCTGGTATGACTCTATCTTCAGGATGCCAATGATTCTATGGAAAGAAATTTCTTTCACATTGGTAAACACTAAATGTATCTCTGGTTGATGGGGTTCTCAGTTTTCTATAGACCCTGTAAAGGCTGCTGGGAAAATTCCCTTTCCTGGGGCTTTTTAAGAGCAAGGATAATGAAGAAAGAAAACTCAGAAAGTTAGAATAACCTTCTTTTCCCTTCACTCAGGTCAGACATGCCAACACTCCTTTGCCAGACAGAGCCGTGCCCTGGACTAGAAGTGTAAAGACAGTAACCACGTAGTCTCCACTGAGAGTTCAGGGCTGGGGCCAGACTCCCAAGCACAGAATCTGATGGAAATTGCCAGTGGATCTGCCTTCAGTTGGGATAAACTCTAGATGCTTTCACAGGGGTATAGGCTCTTCCAATTTCTTTGTCCGAGTTCTTGCTTATCTTTTCAAGTGTCTTTCCTGCCACTCCCACCTGTTTGATCCTCTTTATTTCAGATTTTGTTGTTGTTGTAGCTTTATTTACTCTCCATTTTAGAATTTTTTTAAAATTCTGTCTCTCTGTCTGAACATTTTTCTTCTTCTATTCTCCCCTTCAGATTGTCTTTAGATCTCAGTTAGATGTTCTTTTCTCTGAGAGTTCTTCATCAGGAATCATTTGCTCTCCTATGTGTTTCTATAACCTAATAATGGTTGCTCCCCTCGTTAGCAAAATATAACATTACTGACTTTTGTGGTTGTCTCCCTTACTAGATCAGTATCACCTTGACTTTGTCTTCTATTCACTTTCTATCCCCTGTACCCCATTACAGATGCAAAGTAGAAATTCACTAAATATTTACTCAGTGAATAAACATGTTGTCTCCTACCATCAGCCGGAGCACCTCCAATAGTGGGAAACATGTCCTCCTGAGGCTGCCAGATTCATTTTTGGAAGGTTCTACTCATTTGAAAGTTCTGTCTGACTCATGCACTCACATTGGTGGTTTTGTAACTTGCCAGGACAGGAAAATGCCACGGTCTTTGGGGCCGAGACCACATTTCTGCTCCTGCCATCATATCCCAGTCTTGGAAAGGCTCTGTAGTGAATTATACCAGTGCAAAATGAAGACTGCTTTCTTAAGGAAGGGATGCTAGATAGAGATGGGATTGCAAATGTTGAAAGAGTAAAGCTGACATTGCCTTTTTCTTATTTTGCAAGTAAGAGAGGCAAAAAAAGAGTGCCTTTGGGGTACAGGTATGGGGTGTCCTTCAAGAGGTCTCCCAGGGAAGGATTCTCTGTGGCTGGAACAATGGAGTTGGGAATTCAATGACTTTGAATTGTTCTAGAACATTCCGTTCATGAATGAAGATATTTGGGTGAAGGAGGTAATGCCCTTTACTTTAAAAATGAAGTGAGAACACCAAGAAGGTTATCGCCTATTCGGTCCCAGGTGGTGTAGGGGTTATGACTTGTAGTCCATCAGTTTTTTTCCCTCCACCCTAACCTGAGGAGAGAGATTTAATTATAATTTTACAGGAGAGTAACAAATTTCATAAAGTAATTGACCCAAAGTGACATAATTAATGTAGGGTTAAGACCCTTATTCCACCATTTTCCATCACTTAAAGGAGTTAAATTCATTTCATTTTTACAACATGAAAAGCAAATTGTCATTTCTGTAAGCACAATATTTCCAAAGATAAGACTCCAGGCCCCCACTTTTAGGTCACATTTTGTCCTTTAAATGACCCTTCTTTGAGAAGTAGAGAGGAGAAGGGCTAAATTACATAAAACGAAAGGAACTAAAATAGTGCTATTTTCTGCACTACTGGCTACACGTTTTAACATTGCAATTAAAGCACACACTGAGTTTCTCAACTCCAATCAGAATGTCCCAAGAAAATGCGTGGGCAGCAGGGATAAATGTATAGGTCGAATGAAACAGCTATTTGAAAACTGATAGAAAGAGAAGTCTCTATACCAGCAACAGTGACCATTTTCTTCAAAATAACTAATGTAAGAACCTACTGTTTGCCGTTATTCTTCCTTTTCCAGGCCCTGAGACACTGCGCCAACAGCTTCACGGGGCCTTGGCAATTATTTTTTGAAGGTGTGACCATTGCCGCTGTCCCATAACTCAAAAACCCACAGAGAATAATGGTGTTTGATGAGTCTGAGGGCTGCCAGAAAGCCCTGGTCAGACTGCAGAGATGCAGCTTTACTCAGAGTTATGGGATCAGATAATGAAGTTATATCTGTCTTTGGCATTAAGATCATAACTTTCATAGGACAAAATTTGGTCCTTGAAAGAGAAGTCACAAAAATGGATATTTAGGGCTCATCCTGGACACACGGTCAGGGTGGCAGTTATTCTTTTGTGGTTTCTTTCTAATGTCCTTGAGCTCCTCATTTTCTGACAACTTGCCAACCAAGGCACCTTTCTATAGCACCAGACCCATACCCATTCATTTACCCTCTCTTCTGTACATGAACTTGAATCTACTGAAACCAAAAACTACCCTAACTGGTTTGGCTCAGTGGATAGAGCATTGGCCTATGGACTGAAGGGTCCAGGGTTTGACTGCAGTCAAGGCCACCCGCAACCCGGGCCTGATCCCCAGTAGGGGGTGTGCAAGAGGCAGCCAATCAATGATTATCTCTCATCATTGATATTTCTCTATCTGTCTGTCCTTCTCCCTTCCTCTCTGAATTTAATAAATATATTTTAAAATAAAAAAGCAAAACCTTTCTTTCCCCTGCCTCAGCCCTATTTCAGATAATTGCACTAATTTCTAATAAATTCATTAATAAAAGATAATGACTTAATGTGTCAGACATTTAAGAAGGCTTGCATTTTAAAGGATTAATCCCAGTGGTGGGAGACATTTGGGGAATTTCAAGCACAATCTACAAAAGGACCAACCACTGTTTTTATTATATACCCAAACTGCAAAATAGAAATAATGAGCCATAACTATAACCTGAATAGGTAATTTAAAAATTTCTAGTAGTTACTTGAAAAAGGAAAATGAAGCAGGAGACATTAACTTTAACAATGGTATATTTGACCCAATATATTCAAAATGTTGTCCTTTACATATATATAATCAATATAAAATTATTAATGAGGTACTTCACATTCTTTTTGTTCTAAGTTTTGGAAATCTGCTGTGTATGTTATATTCCCAGACCAATTTGGATGAGCCATATTTCAAGTACTCAAGAGCCACATAAGGATATGGCTACCGCACAGGACAGCACAATTATACTCAGAAAAGTGCACACATTTTCGGTATGTCTGTGTGGAGATATGACACGGAAGGGGGAGGTATGGGTGCGTGACATTATCGAGAGTGTGATGCGACGATAGTCGTGGCAACCAAAGACAGAAGAGTGTGTATGCATTTAATGTCTAGTGGAACTTAGGAGGCAGTGTGGTTAATAGACAGGCTATGTCATTTAGACTACGATTAAAACTCCCGGCTGCTGTTGGGCACAGTACACAAACTCTGTGAGCTGCAGGTTACTTATTTGTAAAAGAGCGTTAGTAACAACCACTTTAGAAGATTGCCGTTGAGGAACTGAATGATAAAATACACATTCAGTGGAGTCTCTCAGTGAAAGCCAATCTGCCTGTCCGTATCTCCTCTCCTTCTCAGAACCCATTACATTTTTTCTTCTCTTCTCCCCACTACTTACTCAAACCTCCTCTACTTAAATGCTAGTTCACTTCTCATCTTCTCCATGAAACTTAAAAAAAAATGATTCTGTAGTTCTTACTGAGCATCCTAAAAATATTGACAAGACCATGAGATTTGATATCAAGATATACTTTGACCACATTTATTTACTAAATTAATCCCATTTCTGTGGCTAACATTTTGTTATCTATCTGTGGAGTGTTTTTTTTCCCTTTTCTTTGTGTGTTCAAATTCTATTCTCTTTATTTGCTGGCTCACTTTCCAACTTGTGCCTGAAGCATTCTTAGATCACTTAAGTTTACAGTGATCCTGCTCTCGCTGAAACCATATCACTTTTATCCCAGAGCTTAGCTAGCTGGATTTTATAAAGCTTAGTTTCTATGGCTAATTAATGGGTATTCTGCAAAAAAAGTTCAAGGACAGAAAATAAAAGCTGGTAAATTTCTGGGTTAAAAAGAAGTTTGGTCATTTATTTTCCAGTGCTTCATTAGGTAACGTATATTGTGACAGTACAAATGTGAAGAGAAATAATTATTTAAAGCATTTCCCAAATTTATTAATCTAAGTAAAAAGTCCCTGTTTTTTATTTTGACTATTTCAGAAACTAGCATTTCAAGGAATTCACTTGGGGATACACAAATATGTTTTAGGTAATGTACAATTTAATATGTGTTTCCTCTTCATTTCAAATGTACTTTACTTTCATTCATTTATGCCTGATAATCTCAATAACAGTATCTTGATGCACATTAGGATTTAAAGCTTAGAAAGAAAATACCCATGAATTTCTTAATTTGATCTTCACACCAAAAATGATCTGAGCTGGTAGTATATAAGAAGAAACCTGAGGGCATCATTCGATTTTTTTAATCAATATTAATTTAGCAATGATGTGGCGTGACAGGCACTGATCTAAGCTCTGAAAATTCAATGATAACCAAGAGAAACTCCATGGGGGCAGACAGACATTTAACAAAACTTCCACAAAATCCACAAGTACTTGAAAGCAAGAGTAGTAAATACTGATACTTTTCTAACACCTAGTTCCAGGTCATGTTCTAAATACTTAATTCTCAAAAACCTAGAGGCAGGTCTATTATCTCCAATTTCCAGATAGAAATTGAGACGCAGAATAATACAGTGACTTTTCCAAAGTTACATAGAGCCCAGATTCAAACTCAGGCAGTCTATACACCCCTTCTTCTGTATTTATTGCCTCTAAATATGGAAGTGGGGGGGGATAGTAAGAACGTGGAGCTGCAGACCTGGTGTAGTATCTATTTTTAGAAAAGGAACTAATGTTTAAGCTATATCTTCAATAATGAGTAGGACTTGACTACTAAAGTGGGTGGAAAAGAGCACTTTAAGCAGAATTGAAAATCATGCCTGAAGAGTTTGAGACAGGAACAGTTTGGCACATCCGAGGAACTGTATAAAGGCCAGAGTGACTTGACTACATGGACCCAGGTGGAGTACAGTTCATGTTTGTCATATAACAAAACTCAATAGCAGAAGATGGAGGTGGTAATGGTTGTACAACAATGTTTATTTTAATGCCATAGGATGATGTGCTTTATGGTAAATGTTATGTTATATATATCTTACCATAATAAAAAATTACTGAGCAAAGAGAAAATAGATGAAAGAATTATTATTAAATTATAATAATTATTAAGGGTTGGTGATTTGGTGATGGGTATATGGAAATTTATTATAATAGTCTCCCAATTTTGAAATATACTTGATTTTCTTATAATAAAGTTAAAATAATTGTAAAATGTGTAATTTTCAACTTAAAGACAATGAACAGCAGTGGAAACATTTTAAGGATGAAGTTTTAAGATTATCACTGGTTGCTGTTTAGAAAAAAAGGGATTTCAAATGGAGAGGTAGAAGAATATTAGTCTATAATGGCATCATTACCTAGTAGGGAGAGTGGATGCATCAAAGATGTAGAATGGAGAATCATCAGATTTGGTGATGGAATATTGTGACATTTCTGGCATGAGCTATGAGGTAGATAATAGAGAAGGTAAGGAGATAAGAAGAAAATAAGGAGAGTGTGATGTTATAGAAACCAAAGGAAAAAGCAGTCAATGTTGAATGCTGAGAAAAGCTCAAGTGAAATGATCACTAAAATTAGGAAAACAGAAATTATTTGTAACCTTACCTAGAGGACTTTAGATGGGAGTGTTTAGGAGCCAGTTAGTGACAGGTTGATTCAGTTATAGGCTAAATATTGATGTCTTCTCCCAATTCATATGATGAGACCCTAACCCCTAATATGATGTTATTAAGGGAGGCAGGGCCTTTTGGAGAAAATTAGGTTTAGGTGAGGTTATGAGGGTGTACACAAATTTGTTGATATGGTGTTGGGAATTTCTATATAGTGGCTTCATTTTGTGTGTGTGTGTGTGTGTGTGTGTGTAAACATAATTAGAATAATAGTAACTTTTTATTGATGGTTTATTGAGAACAGGTACTGTTTTAAAAGATTTATGTGTATTTATTTGTGACTTACAATAACCTTATGAGGCAGGAACTATTATTCTGAATTTGCCAATAAAGAACTGAGGCATATAAGCCTAACCAATGGACACAGACAACAGGGCGGTGAAGGCATGAGTGGGGTTAATGGGGGAGGGTAATGACACATATGTAAAACCTTAATAAAGAAATAATAAAAAAAGAACGGAGGCCCAGAACTCTTCATAAGTTGTATTTAGATAAATTTCTGGAATCTGAATACAAATCTAGTCAGTTTGTTTTTAGAGCTCACAATCATAAATACAAGCCATATTTAGCTAAGGCCATCCACTGGTGTTTAAGGGGACATAGGAGAGTCAATCATCTAAAGAGAGGGAAAGGCAAAAAGCGTTTCTGCAGATACTGATCAGAATGCACTGATTGTAATACTGTGATAAGATCATAGGGGATGTCAAGAGCTCAGCTAAGACTGGGAATTACAAATTGAAAGTGCTATCAATCAACCTGGTGGTATGATTTGCTCCGGAGAATCTCAGCCACTTGAATGTAGGCACGGAGAGGACAAAACTATCAGGTTTTTCTAAGGTTAGGACTTATCAAGTGTGGCAGAATGACAAAAAGACAATCAAGAGTGTGGGTGGCTGCAATGTTCTACAGGGAAAGAGGCTGAGGGAAATATATTTCTCTTGGTAAAAACCTCTTTCTACTATGGTAATGTTTTTTTCTCTGACTGGTCTTTCCTGACAAAATACTGTTTTAGAGAATTTTGTGTATGCCAGTCTTTCTGCTACATGCTAGGTATTTTGAAGGAGGCCTTTGCTGTTTATCTACTATTAATGCCATTGGTACCAAAGATGTCATCTAAAAAGTGGTGTTTCAGATCATTAGGTGCCTTTGCTTTGGCCTACCTATTTGCTCCTTCTTGGTTACAAGGTCATATTTTTCATCACTTTCAGATTTCCTTTATGTCACTTATGTAACAAGTTAAAATTGGCATCTGAGAAGAATAAAAACCAATTAAATATAAAATTCTGTGTTCATCATAATGACCCATCCCAGAAAACTTTTAATGAGTAAGACTTGGGTAATTGATTAGCTTTGAATAATATTCATGTTTGATTAGACATTAGCTAATCATCAATATACTATGAAAAACCTTACTTTTATTATGAGTCTGATGGACTGGAATTGAAGATTGGAATCTGAATCATAAAACTTTGACATAATTAAGCAATGAGATGAATCCTAAGAAACAATTTTACTTTGAACCTATTAATGCAATGTGTGCACCTGGACCAAAGGCTATAGAATTGTTAGAAATATAGAATCTTGGGCATCATCATTCCAAACCCACTGAATCAGAATCTGTATTTTAATAAGGTCCTCAGGGAATTTATATGCCTACTGCAGTCTGAAAGTACTGGCCCAGGTCATCATAGAAATTCAGTATTATGACAGATTTAAATGCAAACTCAGGTACAACACCCAGTGGCTTTTATGTTTACCATTTAGAGATGAACTGACAACTGATGCTTGATATTTTTTTTTAGGTTAAAAGGCTAGTTTGAAAAAAACAATGGGGAAAAAGACCTGGGCTCTCACTTTATTTTAGACTGATGTGAGTAGACATAAAAGCACTCATTCACAATTCTGGTATTAATTACTTTGAAGTCATAATCTGACTTTCCTCTTTTCTTCTGCAATGTTCAACTTAAAATCCCTGACTGGCAAAAGTAATAGTTCCTAGATTCTCAGAAGCCTAATATTTTTTGGGTAGAAAAAGAGTTAACCCAAAAAGACATAGTATCAAGTTTTGGTAAGATTCTTGATTGAGGAAAATTTGAATATTATAACATGGGTCTACAAGTATTGAAATTGTTGACATTTTTTAAATGATATGGAAGAATAATGGTATGCTGACTCACAGGAATTAATATGGTTAACCTTCAGCCAAGGCATGTTGGAAGCAAGGAGGTGAATCTGACTCATTTGTTTTTGGTTCTGAAGCAAAGAAGGATGATGGCATTTGTTCTGCTTATGCTCTTCCAAACACAGATCACACCAATTATGTCATTATTGCTTCTGAGTTTTTTCTTTTCCATGTGTCTTTATCAAAAGCATTAAATGCCAAGGTGAATACCAAAAGACAGTGACTATTCAATATATGGCATTGACAACCAAGCTAAGGTTCTCTTCTTGTCAAATATTTCTATTGAGAAATATTTGTCTTTTCCTCTCCGTGCTTTCTTCTTGAAAGAGAGATGATAAGTGAGAGGTCAGAGCACCAGGACAGGCAACAAAAGGCCTCCCAACAGACAGGCAAAGGCAGTTTCTATCCCTTCCTGCATGATTTTTCCCCTGTCTTTAGGATTTAGCTGGATGCTTTTAGGGAACAAAAGGGAGAACGCTTTACTGCTCAATTATTTTAGATATTAAAGGCCATTGCCATGACTTTGAATTAATTTTGGGTAATTAAGATAATTAAGATTAGGTGCATTTGTGACTACAAAAGTAAATAGCCCATCCATATCACAGATTTAGTAAAGGCAAATACTCCACTGTAATAATAGTAATATTTCTGAACACTCGTTATCTAATTTAATCCTCAGGGTAACCTATATGAAAATGAACACTGGATAGCCTGCTCAACCTCATGCGACTGGTCAGGGGCATCCTCCCTTTACTCTATTCCCTCTACTCCAGCTCCCTCCACCATTACTAACGTCCTGGTAATGAGGCAATGTGAAGATATTCGCCTATGATTTCACCCTTCTCTCCACTTACTCCCTCTCACACAATTCATGAAGCCCTTTACTACACTAAAAAATGTTTCAAAGTTATGCCCCTCTTCATGTGCAAATAAATTTGGGAATGTATTAGCAATTATGAACAGGAGTCGTTACTTCTCTTTTTCATAGCCACAGGCAAGATACAGATTTAGAACACATATTATCTCCCCAGCTCATAAAGTGAATTAAAACGAACCTTATTTCTAAAAATTCTTTGTTGTTTAAAATATCATGAGTCTCCTTTCTGCCCCCCCATTGACCTCTCCCCTGTCACCCCCTACCCCAAGTATAAGCCCTCCTTACTGTCTGTGTCCATTGGTTTTGCTCACCACCCCTCCCCCCACACCTCTCTCTTGCTTTCCCTTATAGGTTGGTTGTACAGTCTGTTTGATGCTTCTGTGTCTCTGGTTCTATTTTTGTTCATCAGTTTATATTGTTCATTATATTCCATAAATGAGTGAGATTATATTAAAAAAAACACACACACAGAAATAAACAAGAAAACACAAACCGTATCTGTGAAGGGAGTCCTAAAAAGATTCTAATGTCCCTTCATATGCAAATACAACAAACTGAGAAAAGAAAACAAGCAAGGACTCCCTTTGGCAATGCCTCACTTCTAAATTCCTAGAAACTATACTCTCTAATCTGTCTCCACTTACGAAAGGAAGTGACTAAATGAATTGGTGAGCTCTTATGTGGGCTATGTCAGCTCTCTTATTTATCATTTTTTCCTTTCTTCCTTTTGGGAGATCTTGCTATAATTCTTATTTACTTTTTATCCTGCAACCTCACCCTTCCTCCATTGATATTTAACTATTGAATTAATATTTAAACATACCAGTTATCTCCTATCTTAAACAGTAATGATAATAATAAAGCATACAGACATTGCTCAAGCTATAGTTCCTTGCTCTTCTGCTTTGCAACCAAACTTTTCAAGAGTTGTTGAATGTTACATTTCTATTCTCTATTTCCCAACTCACTCCAATTTCTCCCCACTGTTTTACCTCACCAGCATTTCCCAAGATCACCAGTGACCTTCCCATATCCAAATTCATTTGAAGAAAGTTGATTCTCAATCTACTTTAACCCAGAGGCATTTGATATGGCTGACCATAGCTCTTCTCAAAACTCTCCCCTCCCCTTGTTCATGATACACAGACCTCTACATGCCAATACTATCAATAATAATGCACTTATGGAATGATTGCAATGTTCTGGGTACAGTACTAAGCTCTTTATGTGTTTTGTCTAATTTATTTCTCATAACAACTCTTAAAAGTTTAACTTCACCCTTTGCTTTGTCCTAAGTCCCAGAACTGCTTAGAAAATTCCCTTGAGTGTCTTGAAGACATCTCAAGAGCAAGATGTTCAACATGGCATTCATCTTTCCCATTAGTACGTCTAAAACCTGCTTTTCTGACATTGCTCCCCAAACCAATTCATGGTATCACCCACCACCAATTATTTGCTTAAGCCAAAAACCCAAGAGCCAATCTTTTTTGTTTTGTTTTGTTTTGTTCCTTATAGCTAAACATGAAACCCTATTAATTTTACCTCCCAACTATCTTTCTATTGCTAAAGATATATCAGTGGACTATTTCCTGGCTTCATATACACTGAAATTAGTGGGAAAGAAGAGTGAGATGTATGACCTTATTTCTATGGCTACCCCTTTTGTTTTCCAGAAGTCAACAGAAGGAGTTGTGACACTGAGATAAAATGTAGGATAGTTTTTGTCTTAAGATCCCTTTAAGAATCACTCCATCAGAGACATGCCAGATAAGAATATCCTTGGAGGAGCCTTGACTATCATAGCAATGAAGACATAGAAACAATTCAGTTATTATGGGAGGGCAAGACCTAGGAGAATTTTTTTATCCTAAGCACCTCATTCACAGAGTATCAGTGTTTGGTTCCAAGGAATCAAAGCCAAGAACTCTTAATCTCCAAATGCCGACAGGACTACCACTGATCATGGCAGCTAGCCAATGTGGCCTGACCCTTTCTTGTGGTAAGTGGAACCTACAGGAAATGGTCATCAGTGAAAGAGCTAGCTTGAATTGTTTGATGGACCTACACAGATAACAAATTATTTATTTTTAAACAGAAGTAGAAACAGTTTCCTATATTTTTTAATTTTATTTTCCTCTAAAGGCTTGCTACAAGCCATAGGAAATTACAGTATAAGCCGTTGAAAAGCCTGTATGGTGGGCAGATACATTTAAGCTGAGACACTTTCAGAGAGGGAAAAGTAGGCAAATGATGCAAGGGAGTGTGAGCTTTGGTAACACACTCAGCCAACTGTCCACACGTCTCAAGAGTGAGAAACATCTTATATTTTGAAACTACTGAAATCAAGACTTTTTTTGTGTGGACATAGATGAAAGCTCAAGTGTGATAATACCAGGCAGTAGAGGCTGCCACTTGGAGAAATGCTGATTTATTTTAGGAAAGCTAAGCCAAGGGAAACCCATAATTTTCTAAGGAAGAGCTTTTGCAATCATCTTTAAACTTTCGTATGCTAATTCCCATCTTATTTCTATAACTACCCGCTCTAGTGCATGTTTAATGAAAATAAGAGATGATGGCTGTCACATCTTAAGTGAGCTAAATTTTATCTGTGCTGAAAACTACTGTGAAATAATCTCTAATTATAAACCTGGGAAACAGAACATTTCAGCACATGTGCGTTGAAGGAGTAAGTCCCCAGTTCTTACCACTAGAACTGTCTTGACAATCACTCACATCTGCTAAAAGGGGGAAAGATTGAATTTCTTCATCAGCATTTAAAGAAAAAAATCTAAATATTTCATAATCATGATGAAGTTTGGCCTGAAGACCTTTTCTATGTTGGTTATTATAGAAATTTTATTTTGCATGCAAAATGTCTCTGATTTGTGCACCATCGAATGTAGAAATGATAGAGCATGCCATACATAATTTTACACACGCCAAATGGATGCCATGTGCCAGGTGTCATGCTAAATGCTTCACACACTATTTGCCTTATATTTACTTCCAAGCCAAGATAACGATAAAGTGACACAAATTCCACATGGGATTACCTTGACTAAGAAATTTCCAAAAGATTCAGCAATCTACTCCAAATCTTCAGACAATAACAACACAGATAATGAAAGGCTAGAGAAAAGAACATAAAACTGCTTTTACCTAATATATAGCCACTTTTAATATTTTCAAGGATTGGGTTTTCATGGATTGGGCAATATGGTAATATTCATTATTTATCCTGGTACTTCAACAACAATCATCCTAATTATTCTAAATTACATCATTAATCTCTACATGCTATCTACTGTTATGTCGTGAGATACATAAGGGAGGTTTCCATATAGAACTAAACTCATAGCTTCATTCCTTCAGCTTTTCTCCCCTTTCAACTCAGTAGTCCACTTTCAAAATGGTGATTAAAAAAGAGGCAACATAACCCTAGCTCAGTGGATAGAGCACCAGCCTGTGGACTGAAGGACCCCATGTATGATTCCTGGTCAGGCACATGCTCAGGTTGCGGGCTCTATCCCCAGTAGGGGGTGTGCAGGAGGCAGCTGATCAATGATTCTCTCCCATCATTGAAGTTTCTATCTCTCTCTCCCTCTTCCTCTCCCTTCTTCTCTAAAATCAATAAAATATATACTGTATATTTATAATAATAAAAGGGTAATATGCTAATTAGATCAGATGTCTTCCGGATGTCATTACAGACGTCCTTCCTGATGAAGCTGGAGTTGGAGGGAAGCAGGCAGGACCTGGGTGCCTGCAGGCAGCCTGAGGGAAGTCAGCCTGGGTCCCGGGTGCCGGAGGGAAGCCAGTGCCAGCCAGGGGAAGGAAGGCCTACCTCTGCACGAATTTTCATGCATCAGGACTCTAGTATATATATAAAAAGAGGCAACATAAAGCAAATATAATAGGATTCCTGAAAATATCACAAATAACTGTGCCATTGCTTAGGCAGGGTAACTCAGTTGGTTAGAGCATCGTCCCAATACACTGAAGTTGTGGGTTCAATCTCTTGTCAGGGCACATACAAGCAGCAATCAATGAGTGCATAAGTAAGTGCAACAAATCCATTTCTCTCTTCTCTCTCTCACTCTCTCTCTTTCTCCTCTCTCTCTTTTTGAAGCCAATTAAATAACAAAACAAAGAAACAGTTGATAGTCTTTTTCTGGATTGCTGCTCACATCTGGAAACTGCCTTTTCTTTCTCAGTTTCCAAAACCACCAGTTGGCGTAATGATTTCTATGGGGATTCCTTGGGAATCCTGGCACTGGAAACTGAGTGGAGACAGGCTCATCTATACCATGTGAGCAATTTTCCTAGACTGTTCACCTTTATCTTTCCAATTGCATAGAACTTTGTGCTAGAATTTGTGTTAAACTTAACATGATATCCTGATCTTAAACCATCAGGTTTTCCTTTTGTTCAGAGCTATATTCATGGAAATATTGCTGATACCATAAAATGCTTACTCAGGTTCATAAAAAATCCTGTGCATAAACTTCAAAATCCAAAACCACCTCAGGTTTCACAAGAGGAAAATACATTTGATCACATTTCTTTACATAGGGTAAAATCAACCAAATTGATTCTTGTGAAGCTCTATTATATCTTTTTGGATTGTTGTAGTGGGCATTAGTAGAACATTGATTAGTAATTAAAAGCCAAAATAGGTTTAGTTGATCAAGGGACAGAAAAACCAACAACAAAAAACTACAAAAATTAAACCAAACCAAACCAACCAACCAAACAAAAAAACCATGAGAAAACAGAAACCCTGGAAAATGTTGATCTTATAATTTCAGTTTTTCAGGCATGTCCTTAAGACTTTGTCAAATCAATCTATCAACAATTCAACTGAACACTTGAGAGTCCACCTTGGACAGAAAAACCACATCCATCAATTACTGCAATATTATGTGGAATACACTGAATTACTCTGACTTTAAAAGTCTCTTAAGCAGAGTCTGTCAAAATCTTTTATGCGCTGAAGGAATACTCCTTAGCTGAAACTTCATGGCTGAATTTTGATGCATTTTGTATATGTCTTGGTGAAATAATGTTGTCTGCCAGTCTAATGCAATGTCGTTTGTCTTAAAAAGTCACCTATGCGCTACCACTCTTGTACCGAGATGTCTATTTTATATTAAAATGAGATGTTTACTTTTCTGCAGAGGCCCTGCAAGGGATATAGAAAGGAAATGTGGACACCATTCTAGGGTAGGCTGCTTTTAAGAAGCCACTTTAACTGACAATCACGGTGTATATTTTTATAGTCATTTGGTCAGAAATGTGTTTCATCATTCACCTACCATTTCAACTTGTCTTTTCGGTATGAAACCCAGGGCACTCAACTATGAACAACACTCAATTTAAGCTCAATTCTTTATTGGAAATGACAGGATCCTATACATGTATTTGTCATATTGACCATTATATGAAAATGAAGATTGAATATAAACCTGGAAGCTCTACTGCCAGCTATCTAATAAAAAAGAATCCCTTTCTTTCAATTTACAATTTTAGGTCCTAAAAAACCCTAAGACATGGATTCTTTGGTATTTTCCAATGTCAGTCACTCAATGACTCAGTAACTATCCACCGTGTGCATATATTTATTGTACAATAAATTTTAACATTTCATCTTAGGGGAGGAAGCAGAAGCCCAGGGAGCCATCTGTAACAATCACATAGGTTTTCAAAGGAGAAAACAAAGGCTGCATCTTAAATTGTTCAACTCACAACTCACTGCATTTGTGCCTATATTATTTGGAGTGTTTCTTCTAGACCCTAAGTGCTCAAAGTTAGTCTGTAACCTAAATATGCATCTGTCAACTGGGGCTTATTAGAAATCCTTGCGAGCTCTGGTAAACCAGCCTCCATACCAAGCGCCTGTGTCTGGCATAACCGGTGTGAGACGAAGAGACAAGCCTTTCCTGCCACCGGGGTAATCAAGAGTTTTGGCCGGACCTTTGAGCACACACCGAGATAGTGACGAGCCACACACAAAGCACCGACTATGGCGCTGAAACAGATTAATAAGGAACTTAGTGATTTGGCCTGTGACCCGCCAGCATAGTGTTCTGCAGGTCCAGTTGGAGATGATATGTTTCATTGGCAAGCCACAATTAAGGGGCCTAATGACAGCCCATATGAAGGTATTATGCTAAGTAAGACAAGTCAGAGAGAGAAAGGCAAACACTATGGGATCTAACACATGTGCAACCTAAAATGCTACACTCACAGAAGCAGAGAGTAGAATGGTGATGGCCTGGGGCTATTGGGTGGGAAAATGGGAAGATGTTGGTCAAGGGTACAAACTTCTAGGTGGAAGTTGAAGTTCTGGGTATCTGATGCACAGCATGGTGACTACAACCAAAAATGCTGTATTATATACTTGAAAGTTGCTGAGAGATTAAATCTTAAATGTTTTCAACACACATACATGTTAATTATGTGAGATGATGGAGGCACTGATTCATCCTATCGTGGTATTCACTTTACAATATAGATGTGTATCAAATAATCACATCGTATGCCTCAAACTTACACAGGGTTATATGTGAATTATAAAGCTGAAAAAAAAGAAAATGTTAGAAAAGTAAAGAAATACCTTATGCCAGGTCCCAACCCAGATGTACTGAATCAAAATCTGCATTTTTAACATGATTCCCAGGTGACTGATAAGTTTGAGAGGTACTGATACATATTGTACCAGGAAACTAGAAATTTAAAGTATAATTTCAATATTGGATGAAAGCTATTAGCATATAACTATTATGTGATTAAGCAGTGTAAATGAAGAAGTAATTATTCATTGTTATTATGGGCTTATGGATAGATTGAAGTTTTGCTTTCTTGATGAGCAATAAATGACATGACAATAAAAAATCCATTAAAGATAAATAAATATGGCACAAAATATTTTTATATAAAACTAAATAATCAGTCTGGATTACAGTTATGGTCTTAACAAAACATTTATTTTGGGGGGATTTTTATGACATTTATCATTTTGAAAACCTGCTATAAGATAATAAATGCTTTGCATCTAAAATGTTAGGTCTTACAATTATTTCATGATGCACGAGCATAGTAGATGCCATTGTCCAAATGTTATAGGTGAAGTAAATAGCCAAATAATATAAGTAATTACCCACTATAATATGATGTGTGTCTTGGGCCTTTTCATTTGCCAGAAATTAAAAACTCAATCCAAAACAGTGTAAGTAAAACCAAAAATTCTAGAATGTTTGAATCCAGAATAAAGCAGAGCTTTGTAAGGGTTTTTCAGCTCAAGACACATCTTACCAGCTTAATATCCTCAGTAGAAAAAGTGGCTCTGGCAGAAAATCCTGGCAAGACTCTCAATGGCTCATTTTGAGCCACTGTTGCCAGGGGGACAGGATAAGCTGATTGGTTAGGGTTGGGTAACATGACCATGAAGTGCGCATTAGGCAAACAGCAGGACCAGTGCCTGCAAAGCACGAGGAAGAGATTACACCTAGAAAGAGAGCTTCTGGTTTTAGGAGGGTTAAAAATCGTATGATAGTGTTTGAACTGGGTCAAGATTATAAACTGAGCCATGTTGATTTTCCTTTTCAATTAACACTTTATTGTGCATCGAAGCAGTAGTTTTCATTTGATTGTGGTGATGGGGTGTGTTCATATCGAAATCTCCTAGAGGAATCCTTAAGCATACACTCACCTGCATAAGCACTAATTAGGCTGGTAGAGTTCAAATCTTGGATGAGAGTGGGTGGGACAACATAAGGCTAGAATCCAAGATTTCAAGAGATTCCTATTTGCAATTAGTAATTTAATGTATTCAAAATGTTCTCTAAATTGCATCTTAATTTGCAGCTTAACTGGACAGTGATAAATGATTGATAAACATAAGCCTTCTTGGTTTAAATGATGCTATGATTTATTTTTAAAGAAAATAAATGTGTGTCATATTCCTGTTTTAGGTACCCACACCTGTGGAAAACCACTTATGCAAATTACGAATTCATGTTAATATTAGAGGCCCGATGCATGAAAATTGTGCAAGAGTAGGCCTTCCTTTCCCTGTCTGCTGGCACCAGCTTCCCTCTGGCCACAAGCAGGCACCCAGGACCTTCCCTTGCATCCCCAGCTTCATCTGGAAGGTTGTCCAGAAGGACGTCTGGTCTATTAGCATATTGTGCTTTTATTATTATAGATGGCAGGCAGCAGGTAGGGCTTTACCTGGGAAGAAATAAATAGCCACTCAGCACTTGCCTTGCAAAGCCTTGCAAGCAACACATCATTAAAACTGAAATCAATTATTTGACACATTTTTAAAATGCTCTTAGTACATACATTGATCAACTTTAATGATTAATGTGAGAATTACCAATCTTAAGGTTACTAATTACAAGTCTTTCTAGCCATGTTTATAGGAATAAATGAGAGAAAAATATCAGTCAATGTTATTTTACTGAATGCATCTGAGAGTTAGTCCATCATAAGTCTTCAAGCCCTTAGCAAAAGTTACCAATTTCCTCAACCTTTCATTAAACATGTATTAATGCATCATTTTTTAATGGTCCCTAAATTCTAAAGTATTTTTCACTTTTGTGTCTTTTTTACAAAATGTTGCATCAGAATCTCTCCTAATCTCTGCAAGTAATAGCAAATGGTAATCTTCACATCATGGGTTCATTTCTTTCAATGCAACATGATTAATAATACACTATAGTTCTTTGGTAACTATTATCTCAGTAATAATAGAATATTGCTTATTCTTATTTTAAATCCCTTACCCTTTCTTATATTTGTTCTTCTGAAGCACCCATCTTATATAAAAATGCTGTTTGAAATTTTAACCCTGCTATTTTGGCTTCTGTAAATGCTTGCTTGCTTAAATAATAAAGAAAATAAGACCACTCCCATTCCAGAGAGGCCATAAACTATGCCCCGGGCAGAGTTGTCAGTGCAGGCACCAGGCCAGGCCTTGAGATATGGTCTCATAGCCCCTTCCCAGCATGCAGGCCTTCTTACATGCAGGTCCGGAAGTCTCATTCCAAATTTGGGAGACAAAGAGCTAGAAAAAGTATAAATAGAAAAAGTTTCCTCCATGTTGGGGGGCCCAGAATTTGAAAGACATATTTTTCTCTGGGCCTGCATAGAATTTAATAATAAAATGTAACTCCCTTTCTCCAAGCGTTGCTTGTTGCTTGGTTTTTCTGTTTTTTTTTTTTTTGTGACACTTCTATACCCTTTTCCTTTTTTTCTTAACAGAGTGCTTGACAAGATATCAATCTGTAGTTATTTAGTTCATAGAAAAATCCTCTAAAGTCTTTTCAACATGAGTTTCTTCTTAACCTGAGCACTGAAATCCTCTACGTAGTATAAATCTTTCTTCATCTTCTGCAAGTTATTTCAAAGGATGTTTCATTTTTCTAGACTATTAGAAAATCTCCTTATTCTCAGATGCCATCTTGTTCAAAGCTTTTACTACTTTGTCTAAGGCATGTTACCACAGAGCTTGGTAAGACTTACTACATGTAAAGGCATTTATAGCTTTTGTGTGGATTGTGAAACCCAATCACCTTGGGTAACATAGCCAGAATAGAAAAAAAAAAGAGCACTAAAATTATGATGCTCTCTTTCTATTCCTTGACTGTAACTACTTTCAACTTCATACCTTGAAGCAAAGCATTCTATTCAAATGAAGACATATAGATATAAGTTCTCTTCTCCAAGTGTCTCATAAAAACTGGAATTGAACTTAACTGATGCCTTTGAAATTAAGCTCTCCGTGTGTGGTTTCATTTTCAACAGCAACAAAAAGACTATTAAAAAAGAAATCTAAATCCAAAATTCTGCACTTAATCATCCTCTGCTAAATTTAAGAAGCTTTGTGTGGCATGAACATTAACTATGCCTGTGTGTTCATAAGATATTTTAAGCATAAAGGCAAGCCATCTGTCCATCTTTGTGTCTCCCCACTTTTCATGCTATTCTTCTTCCTATTCTTAGCGGCACTTCCGTTTAGTTTTAAAGCAACAATACACAGATTTAAGGAGAAAAAAATGAGATCATGTGTGTATAATTTTTGATATATATATATATATCAATGTACTAATATTGATATATATATATGTGTGTATATATATACATATATATGTATATATATATATATATATATATCAATGTATTAATATTGATATCTGGAAAAAGCATTGGAAGAATACCCACCAGGTTATTTAACTAAGTGAGGAGGAGTGGGATGGGTTGGTGTGGAGGGCAGAGTATAAAAGCTCTTTCATGTACACATGTTTTATTTTTCACATTACAGGGAAAGCATACCTGTGCTTAAATTATGTAAACATTTTACAAAACTAACTGCACTTTTAAACTTTTGCTTGCTACTGACATAGCATTTTGGGACAAAGGTGAAGTTCAACTCCTTGGTCACTGACATCCTACTTTTCCAAACATCTGTGAAAAGAGATAAGTTTCCAAAAGATAGAAGAGCAGACAACAGTAAACAGAGAAGTGAAGGGAGCTGGAGAATGGAAAAGAGCCATTGCTTGGGTAATAAAAGTTGACTGTTGACTTTCAAAAAATACCTATTTTCACTACCATAGCAAGAGTTCAGAAGTTGGAGGAAGCGGGTGGTAAATATTGTTAAATTTATGCAGCTGAGTATAAATTACTTTTTCTTAAGGCATTGCTATTTCAGGCCATGAGATAAGCAGAATCACAGCTCAAAAGAATAATAGAGGAAAAAATATTTTCATTATGGGAGGAGAGACTGACTTACCATGTTGGGGCCTGAGGGAAGTAAGAATATAGTGGAAATCTCATAAAAATACAGGAAGTTAGATACTTGATGTAACAAACTTCATGAAGAGGCCATGAGGTGACAGGGAAAATGTCTATTTAAAAAGATGGAATGGTGGCTAATGCTGTTGAAAGGCTGAAATCTTCTCCCAGCAAAAATAAAGCTGGCCAAGTAAACAAAGAAAAGAATTTTAGTGTAATTTTTTCAACCAAAAAGTCTCCATTAAGAAAGAAGAGCCACAATAATGATTTACTTTTCACTTAAAAACTTCATTTGTGTTTACTTCAGCAACAACACAGCAATGAGGAGACACTCCAACAGATCCTTGTAACCTAGTTAACTTTTCAGCTCCTCCCGGCATGTGATGTTGAAATCTCACAGGGGGAAGTGTGCTACTTTTTAATAAAAACTATCTGGACAGCAGTTAACTGGAGCATTACTCTGTTTGGGAGAAAAATAAATCTGCTGACACTTGCATATCTCTGGAAATTAAATGACCAGAAAAAATATGTTGTGACACTTCTAAATTTAGAGAGTGAAGAAAGATTAATTAAGGACCAGGTTGATACTCATGTAAAATCATGATATATATATATATATATATATATATATATATATATATATATATATGAATTTATAGGATACCTACCACATGCAAGATGTTACATTGGATCTTAGGGTTAATAAAAGAAGCTATGTATTTAAGGAACATTAACATTTTAAAAATATATTTAGGATTATATATTTAAACTTGTAAAAATATCTCATATAACAATAATAGTACCATATAATCTTGCTACATAATTTTACATGATCAATAAATACATTTTGGAAAATAGAGAGAAGCTTAAAATGGAAAATTAAAGTCACCTTTAATGTTTTGGTGTATTTTTGTACAGTCCTTTGCCCCGCATGCATTGCCTTTGCACCTGGCAAACAGCCTATCCTCTCCGCTGGTTGGAGACTTTAAAATGGAATTACCGGATCAAAAGGTTCCAAGGTTTTAAGAATCTTGAAACATATTACTAAATTGATTTCAAAGAAGGTTGCTTCACTTCCTGTGCACTTGTCTGAGTATAAATCTTTTTTAAAATCTTCACCAAGCTACAAGGTAAAATATGCAATTTCATTATTTTATTTCTTTAATAGTTTGACCAACCAACGTTCATTAAAATACTGCCATATGCTGGGCACTATTCTAGGCTCTAGTTAGACAAAAATGTGAATATGACAGTCTCTGTCCTCAGGAGCTCAAAATAGAGGACATCACTCACATAGGAGGCAGCGGGATAAATAAATGCACCACGTGGATCCAGGTGATGGGAACAAAAAGGAAGGGATGCTTAACTTTTCTTAGAGGAATGGGATGAATAGAAATTTTATTTTTCTCTTGTGGGGATGAAGACTAAACGGGAAGTTGTAAGTGCCCTTTAATTTGAACACGACTCTCTGAAAAAAGGGTATAATTTTAATTTTATAGATGAAGAGACTAATTGAAAGAGGTGATGATTTATAGCAAATAATAGGTAAAGTTAGGATGCATGTCTAAGTTGCTTCAAAGCCCATATACCTTATCATCTATCTTCCTGTATATCTTCTTTGCATCTCCCAAGAAAGTTCTATCTCTTTTTTTTGTTTTAAGAATCATTTTTACATATTTTTATCTATTTTTATATTTATTTATTTATTTGTTTGTTTATTTCTTTATTTACCTGAGAATCCTGGCTTTATTCAGAGAGCTATTTGACTTTCTAGTCCTCTTTCTGCTCAGATGTTCAAGACATTGAGTGAGCTTAGCTTCAAGCTCTGAGTATAGACACAGGTCATCAACAATTTGCTCTTGTTTCAGATGGGTAAGCTGAAGCACAGAGAAGGGGGCATCATGCTTTCTTGTGGTGGAGCGCCCCCCTTCCTGAGTTCTACTCTGGTGGCCTTCCTCTGGACAACACTGTCCTTGGCGTTTACATTTTGGTTCAATAAAATTTGAGGTTTGGATTCTAAATCAAGGGCAGTATTTTAAAATTTGTGGGTCAATATTCACTTTTGTTCAAGTTCTTGCTCTGGCCTGGCTGAACCATGCAGAGATAGTCAGTCTGCTCTGCTCCTTTCAACAGGAGAACAAAGGGAAACACTCAACATTTGAGTTCTTACTAACTATATGCCAGACACTTGTGTACTTTGCTGCATGCAACCCTCATACAACTCTTCCATGTCGCTATTATAATCTTCAAGGCACAGATGGTAGCACAGGAGAAAAGATACAAGGAGTTTAAAGAATTTGCTTAAGTTAAATTGCTTAGCTTCTAAGCAGAAGCAGGAGGATTGGAACGCATGTCAGCTTGACACCAAAGCCTAGACCCTTTCCACTGAATCCCACAGCTTCCAAATCCTCAGCAAAGACTGATGAAATCTTAAATACTGGGTATATATAATTATGATCTGGGCATACATACTAACTTCTGCTTCATTTCCCGCCATTGTTGAATCCAATTTCCTGACCTTCTTATTCTCAGCTCCTAGCAAATGGAACTTACTTCAAATCTTGGAGTAAGCCATTGGATGTATTGCGTGGGTCTCAGTAAGAAGCAGTGCAGAATAGTGGTTGGGCATGGGAATTCTAGAGCTGGACTATTTGGGTTCAAGTCTATGCTCAATTCCTTACCAACTGTATCCTCTTGAGCAAGATCCTAAGCTCCCCACTCCTCAGTTTTCCTATGTGGGGAAATGGAATTAATAATACTGTGCACCCACCGGGGTGTTGTGAGGATGAAATGAAATCATGTGTAAAGCATAGGGCCCAGCATATTCAACACATACTGATGAGTTCTACTGTTGCCTTTGCACAGTTCTCTCTGCCTGGAGCACCGTTTGCTCTGATCTCATTTCTCCATCTAATTTCTGTACATTCTTTAAGTGTCAGTTTCAGTGCCATTTCTCCAGAGAAGCCTCCTTTGACTACCATTGGGTGAAGTCCCTCTCCAACGTGGTCACATAGAACCTTGTATTCCTCTGTCAGGGAACATACATTGTATTAAATGTGGTTCTTATGTCTTCATCCAAAAACTGATCACTTCCCATCTTCAGCTGACCTTCTTTTCAGATGCCACCAGTGAAAGGCTAAGGACTGCCATCATGTCTTAGCAGGTTGCTCCCTCTTTCCCATACCCTTGGGTCTGTCCATTGCTCCTTCATGTCAATGTGAGCTCTTTCTGATTATATCCTAGCTGAAAGGCCCCAGGAACTTCAGCTCTACAAGAATGTGGGCACTCGAATTTTGTTAATAATCCAAAAGAATGGCAGGTCTCAAAAAGGCTTGTTTTGGACAATTGACGATTTCCTTTGAGGTTTATGTAAATTACATTGCTATAATTCAATGATACATTATATGCACTGAGGGTTGGATTTTTTAAAAAAGTGCTCTCTGGTGCGTTGCTTTATAAAGTAATTCTTTCACAGAAATGAACGTTCACCCCATAACGTGTCTCTTTTGAGAAACTCAATTGCTCTGAGCCTCAGGTGAGGGGGTGAGACACACTGATGGTCTCCCTTCTTTGCCTTAGCAACAACTGCTTCACTGCCAGTTTATAGAATCATTACTTAGGGGCAAGGTCATCCTGGTTTTCATCTCTTCTCCCAAATGTATTTTTTATGGCATTAACTTTATGTCTCAACTCCTTCAGGGCACTGCTTTGATTCTCACAACATATTTTCTTTCAAACTAGTGCCTCTGCTGCAAACTTTAAGACACTTCAGATTATTCAAACGTCATGGAGTTGACTCCCAGGTGATGTGTTCAGTTGTTATAAACTACCCGGTGGCAAGAGGTATGTCAATCTAGTGTGCATGGGGAAGGGGAGGGTGATCCAAGAAAGTGCCTTAGGAAGAGATCAGGAGGAGTGGGACATATTCATATTTTTAACTATTATTCAGATGTACATGCTTTGATTACACATGCCCCTTATACTTAGAAGTTTTTATCGTAAAAATTTTAGAATATGTTAAACTTCCTTATCTGTTTATTTTCCCCCATTTGTGTCACATGACAACTTGGAAGCCACATTTCCTTAGAAGAAAGAAATATTGGATGATGTGTTATTTTTTTTCCATAACAAACTAAACATTTCTAGATATATAAACATTCAAGGAAATCAACCGGTCTTCTGCTGTTTGGAGCCTGCTAAGTAAAAGGAATGATCCATTACTATATGATTGTCTTTGAGACTGTTAAAGGTGAGAAAATATTTGTTTATTTTCTTTTCAGCTGCTATCTTCCATGCCCAACTCCGGGTGAAATTCGAGCAGCACAGTCTTGTCCCCAAAAACATAGAGGCACTTAATGAGAAGTGACAACCTGCCTCCTCATCATAATTCAATTTTCAGACTATCTAAAGTCCCCTAATTATTTTATTTCCAACGTGATTTCCATCATTCCTAGCATTTTATTGATTTATGCATTAACAGCAACATTTCTACTGAAAGCAAATGTACCATCAATTTAAATAACTTCTCCTTGTGGGAGATTACCTTCCAGTGCTCTCACCAATGTCCTAATTTACAATACACAGAAAAAAATTGAATATTTTTTAGAAGTAACATGTAACCTAGCCTTTCTAAAGTGTGCTTCCCAATTTGTTCCTGTCCATCAGCCTTCTTTTTTCTTCACTTCCTCCTTTGCCAACATAGACTTAATGTTTGTCACTAAAAGGAGGCATTCACAATTTTCCCTTTCCCTTTTGTCATTTTTTCCCCCCACAATTTACAGCTAAGCCACAACCTATATAAATTTGCCCATCTTCTTTCTCTGTGTCTGCATCCAAAGAGCTTGTGAAATGAGGTGCAATAGCCATTAGGAAAAGAAACAGCCAGTGTCAAAGTAGTGAACACATGAGCCATGCCCTGATAGTCCCATTCAACTGTAAGCAATTGCAGATACAGTCTGAGAATCTCAATTAGCATATTGCTCCTGAAATAATCAACCAACTGGACCAAAGGAAGCAGATTCAGGGAGCTTAGGTCAGAAACATGAGATCAAGGTAATGAAGCAGGAGGTGACTATAAAACAACAGAGACAAGAGGGAAGCCTTGGACTTGGGGTGATGATGATGTGTCAATGTAGGATCATCACTTGCAACAAATGAACCACTCTGGTGGAAGCTGCTGGTAATGAGGGAAGCTATGCATGTGTGGCTGTGATCTAAAATTGCTTTAAAATATAGAGTCAATAAAAATGAAAAAAAATAACAACAAAACAAATCCACACAAAACACATCTACATGGAGTATTTACCAATCCGTTTTATACTGTAATGAGGGTAGATTTGCAAACTAATATTAGAACTATGTTGTATTAACCTCCAGAGTGGAGTTTGCCAGATTTATTTAGTACGTATATATAAATTTAGTAAAGAATATTCAAACTGCTTATGCTTGTTCATTCTATTTCATTTTAATGAGGTTTCTGGTTATTCTGTGAGCTATTTTAGTGATGTATGCCTGAATCAAGCATACTCTATGGATAGTTTTGGTAAACATCCCTGAGAAAAGTACTTCCTCCCTTGATGATAGCATTGCACAGCTAGAAAGGGAAAGCATCTTATCTAGGGGTCCCCAACTTCATGTCTTCTGGTATCAGAAGGGTAATAATGTGAAAAAGTAATATTAGAGAAAACAAGGGGAGGTTGTAGGACCTTGGACAACTGGGTGGTGTATACTCTACCTAAGGGCATTTTAATAAAATTTTAAAAATATAATGTGTCTAAACAAAACTATTTTGTAGACCTTATTTTGTCCAATTGACATCAGTTGTGTTTTTTTTTTTGACCCCTAATTTAGATCATCTTTTTATTTTACAGATGGGGGAATACAGGTCCAGAGAAGTTAAGCTACTTAAAAATGTTGCCTAGTGTTTAAGAACACAAGCTCTGGAGTCAGACACTCTAGCTTCCAGTTCTGCCTACAGTCAAGTAACTTGGGGTAACTCATTTCACCCCTCTGGGCCTCTGTCGCCTCTTGTGTACTGTGATAAGAGCAGTAGTTTCTAACTAGTAGGGCTGCTTGAGGATTACAAGAATTAGTATGTGTAAAACATGAGAAGCATTCTTTCAAATAGCGGGAATATTTCTTTTATCTCTTCAACCCTTCCTTAATCTTGTCACCTAGAATGTGCTTCCTACCATCAGGGACTGTAAGAGCAAGGGCCCCAGTGTAGGGATAGTAAACTGGTGAAGGGGGAGGATCCTGGGCTGCTGAGATTCCACCGAGTGAAGCTGCTTCACCAGACAGAGAAACTGGTCCCAGGCTCCATTAAGAGAGACAAAGTTCAAACTTGGTTAATCACGACTGGTTTGGCTTTTCTGTCACTCATAACAGTAGCCCATCTAATATATACATCTTCTCTACCTTGTTATTTTCTACCATCTTTGTGGTTGTTTCGGGTGAAATTTTTTTTTTTTGCAATATTAACTAGATGTTGCCTTATTTATACAGTCTGATATTCTGCCTTTTAATTGGTATGTTTAATTTATTATAATTTATTTTAATTCTATTCCACAGGACATCTTTCCTGTTGATGTTTTTCCAGAAAAATTTTCTAACGATGCCTTCCTAAAACATTCATATTTCTCAATGCTATGTCTTCTGGATGATGTTTACATATGAAAAATGTTTGTTTATATTTAATCCAATACCCAAATTTTTAACAAATTGATGTGTGAGAAAAGTCATATGTTATATTTCAAATTCAATGAGTAGAACTTCAGAATCACTTGTGGACTTTTTTGTTGTTAATCCTCATGCGAAGATATTTTTTTCCCATTTATTTTATTTTTTTCTAGAGACAGGGAGAGAGAGAAACATCAATGTGAGACACATTAACTGGTTGCCTCCCGCATGCAGCCTGACTTGGGCCGGGATTGAATCTGTAACCCAGGTAAGTGCCCTTGACCAGGAATCAAACCTATGACCCTTCAGTGTGCAACCAATGCTCTAACCACTTAGCACGTCCAGAGCTCTTGTGAACATTTTTATAAGCTCTTGTGAACATTTAGATGTGTTTTGTGTGGGTTTGTTTGGTTGTTATTGTGTTTTTTTCATTTTTATTGACTTTATATTTTAAAGCAATTTTAGATTAGAACATTTTGATAGCTCTGCAATGCTATCATCAAGGGAGGAAGTACTTTTCAAAACTATCCATACAGTACACTGATTCAGGCATAAATCACTAACAAAGGGGAATCATGACTCAGAGTCCCTGGTTCCAAGGAAGATTATGTCACTGGTTATAAAGGAATTATCTGCTAATAATTATATTAATTAATAATTAGTAAGTAATGTTTTAACAATTTCATAGTCTATCATAATTTGCTACGTACACAAAGAGGCATTTTATTGTGTCAGGTTCATTTTAGAAAAATTATAAATTAGTTGAGAATATTTTACTTCAACTACACTACTTTGCAATTTTTTCCCTTTTAAATAAAGCAAGATGGGTTTCTGATTAGGGTTTTATGTAGCATATCTGATATTAAGGACTGGCTATTGACTTTAAGAGAAAAATATTTCTATGTCTTTTTTTCTACCATCTTAATGTAAATATTTCATTTATTATTCTTTTTTTTCACTTTTAAAAATCCCCTTTATATTTTCTATTGGCTGGTAAATAATTTTATATTTCTTTTTCTTTTTTTATGGTTTGGAAATCATAGGTTGTATTTCTATTATTTTGTGATAACTTCCTTTTTTAAAATGTATACTAAATCATAATTTTGTATTTTTGTCAATGACCCAGCATACTTAATTGCTCATTCAACATCTGCTAATGTTATTGTTTTCCAGAATTTTACTCGTTCTTTTTTTAACACAAAAAGTAAGATTTAAAAATTAAACTTGCTGGCCTATTTTACTGACTACAGTGTTCCCTGGTTTAATTTTATTTCTCATTCTGGGTCATTTTTCTTCTTAACTGAATTCCTCCTTCATTAATTCCTTCAATAAAGGTGCTTGGTAGGTACATTCTCTTTGTATTTCTTAATATGTCCTTATTTTGTTCTTGCTGTTGAATAATATTAGGTTAGATATAAAATTCAAGGTCAAGAGTTATTTCTTCTTCAGCATGTTGAAGATATTTCTTCTTTGCCTTCTGGCACCTATTGTTACTGATGAAACGTCTGCTATCATTTTGTCACTTTTGTAGTTAATTTCTTTTTTCCCTCTGGTAAATTTTAAGATTTCTACTTCCTCCCCTCTACCCCATTTCCTTAATGTTCTGTAGCATCAGTAAGATAGATCAGTAAAATAGATTTAGGTATAGATTATTTATTTTTATTTTATTTGTTTTCCTGCTTTATAATCATATTATACTGTTTATTTGAGGACTCATATCTTTCCTTAACTATGAAATACCTTGCTGTTATCTTTTAAAATATTGTGTTTTTTCTGCTTCATTCTCATCTAGATTTGACATTAGATTTATATTAGAACTTGCTGCCTATTCTCCCTGTCTCCTAATACCTCTCATATTTTTCATTGGTTCATCTTCCAATACACTATGGGTACAATTATTACCAACGCCTTCCAATTCATGAATTCATCTTTTGTTTGTTTTCAGTTTAGAGTTTATTCTACCTAATAAATATTTTTTTTCAATTATAATTTTTTCCAATTTTTCTATTGTTTTCATACTTGCCTCTTTGTGTTTCATCTATCTGCTTTTCTAATAAATACCTTTCTATTCAGTGTTAGTGAATATTATTCCTTTATTCATCTCTTTGAGCATCTTAAACTAAAGATAATTCAATTTATACAATAAGTAGTATTTTGAAATGAATACAACCAACTTTAATAAATGCATGTATGTACACGTTCACATACATCAAAGAATACAAATGTTTATGAAACTCATCTAAACTGCAAGCTTGCCTCTAGCCCCTAGGCAGGTATCTGTATGACCAGTGTCCTGGATTTTTTATTGTTTTATATTTGCGCTACATATAGTTTTGACTAGCTCTCTGCCTTTAGATATAATAAGAGGCTCATAGCAGGAGGTCTAGTTGCATTTTCTTAATGACAGAAGGAACCACAGCTGGAAGGAAGGAAAAGAAACTGGAGAGAGAAGCAATCACTGAACCCATTAAGACAAATTTGACCCAACTCTGGAATTCACAGCTCCCTTATTAGTAATATTCAAAGAGAAAAGGCCTATATTCAGCCTACAAAAGGAAATATTACACAGAAACACACAATTTTGGACTTGAGAAAGATCACATATTCTACCAAGTAAAGCACTCTCATTTTAGAAGAAGAAATTGAGAAACAGGAGTTAACTGGTTGGAGATCTTCTGGCAACAGAAGGTTCAGAGTCAGGGATGTGGCCTCTGTGCCTGACCCCTAATCCTGCACTCTTATTCTGTTTCCTGGTTGCTTTGAATTCCCAGAAGACTCCAGCCTCCCTACCACTTCTTAAAGATTGTGATGTATGCAGCAAAACTATTCAAATATGTCAACTTCTGCTCCTCCTCCCTTAGTCAGATTTTTCACTAACTTTATCTCAGTTGAAGGAAACATGAAAAGTACTTCTTTTTTAGCATGCAAACCAAGAAGATCAATTCCCAAGAGACTTATTTGGTTTCATATGCTTTAATTAGCCAAGTGACTTTTTGGTATTGTCTCTTACCAATATGCTATTCTCTTAAAAATAGAGATTAACCAAAGAACTTATATGAATATGTGGATAGCCCACAAACACAGACAATAGTGCAGTGAAGTCCTGGATTTGATAGGGTAAAGGTGGGGAGGAGAAACATCTGTAATATTTAGTGTCACAAAGATTTATACTTGCAAAATGGAAATGTACCTCACATTGTTGTTAATATTAAATGTGATAGTACATGAAAGGCTCTTAAACAGATTTGTAAGTACTCAGGGAACCTGTTATTATGTTCTCTGCACTCTACTATGCTGTTGTTGTAAACACAGAGTTTGTAATTGTATTTATAAAATTGTTCCTTTCCCACCCCACTGAAGACTTTACTGAGTTTCTTGTTACAATCACAGCCTGTCTGCAACATAAACACTAGTTAGATATTATTTCCCCCTCTATTACCAGGGCTCTCCTGTTTCTTGTTCCTGTTGAATGGCAGTTGAACTAACCAATGCATATCTCCAACTATTGTATTGATCATTCTTCCCATTGGTGCCTTGGTTACTGTGTCTAATTTATCTATCTATCTATCTATCTATCTATCTATCTATCTATCTATATTTTTGGGGGCCTAGAGATTCGTTTAAAATGATAAAACTGAAGGGACTTGACTTCTGATAGGAATTCTGTATCACTCCCCAGAACGACCTTAGAGACTGGTCTCATGGGCCCCTGGCCTTGGGCAGGGTACTTGATAGCTACCTCCATTTCTCAGATTGCAAGTCATCCAAGGAAACTAGATAATAGAAGCCTTAAGATGAAAGAGGAAGAAGGAGAGAGAGATCCATAGGAATTGAGTACCTGGTAACTGTGTGGTACTAGAAACAAAGAAAACATTAGGGAAGCCAGTGAAAGATGATGGGGAGAAGGAATTTGAGATGATTACTGATGATATGGCTTAGTTCTAAAAAGTTTCAGCAGACAAGATTTGAATCCCAGCTCTGGCTCTGGTTATCTGACATACATAAATTATTTGATAATTCTAGATTCCAGTTTCCTCACCAAAAATTAAGGATAGCAAAGGATGCATTTCTCAAGGTTGCTATGTGGTCTGAATAAGACAATACATGCACAACATCAGGCCTGGCTTCCTGAGACTTTCTCAATACTTTCAAGGCCACATTTTGAGGCTATTGGTGAATTGCAAATGGATGCATGGACCTTCTTCAATAAACTTAAACTCTGAGGAATGAAATTTCACATAAGAGTTACATTTGATCACAAATCCTGTTTCCAAAAATGTTAGAGAGATTTTTATGTGACTTCATTGTAAATGAATTAGAAACTTCAGACCTAATATCTTTGGAAACAAAAACAAAAGGCAAAAGGCAATACCTTAATGCAGAATATATATATGAAACTGAAAGGACCTGACTTCTCATATGAAACCTGGATTTTAACCCAGAACTAACTGATATCTATCTATCTATATCTATCTATCTATCTATCTATCTATCTATCTATCTATCTATCTATCTATCTATCTATCTATGCCATATAGTGATTCTTATTTCTTTCTGCATCAATTTTTAAGGCTCAGCCTCACTGAAGTAGCTCAGCAGTCCTGAACTCTGCTCAGGGTCTGAGGCAGGACTGGGACTTGAATTTCTCTACCGTCTTCCCTTGCTAGCTGCTCTTGTAACATTTTGTGGCTTGAGAAAAGGAAGCCAAAAGCAAGGCGAGGAAGAGAAAAGAGAAGTGGATGGGAGCCAATCAGAGCGCAGTGAAGGTATTACAAGAGATAAGAGGAAGGTTCATGGAGAGTCAGCCAGGAAAAGCTCCCAGTCCTAATTCCTTCCTCTCTCTCCCCAGGCACGGGAGAAGCTCTGTGCTAATATGCCCAGTCTAGAATCTGCTAAGGCTTTAACGTTTCTCTGTAGCCTCCATGTATTCTGGCACAGTCTGCGCCTCAGGCACACACATTTGCATTTTCCCTTGACACTCTTTTAATATGCAGTGGTACAAGTAGCTTTCTAAATTTGCCTGAAGTGTATAGCATTTGCAAAGTATTTTGGGAGACTTATGAAGAAATGGGCTGGAGTTAAGCTTAATTACTTTCTTTTCTTCCCTCCCCCCACCCCCTTCTCTAATTTAACTTCTAAGGAAACTGTTAAACTGCCCATAATTTGAGAAATTAAAGTCATAAAACAAAAAGAACGATAACCCAGAGACTACCTTTTACTGGCAGAAAGAAGGATGAGCTGATTAAAGTTCGTTTCTAAATTAATTTAAAACATTTGTAACTGTTGGAAGGACTGTGCTAGGACTCTAACTCGTTAGAGATGTCCATTGTATAAATAGATATACTACTGAGGAGACAGAAGGTTGCTAGCTAGTCAGGAATCAGGAACATGGCGGCTAGAGGGGAGGGAGGAAGTAAAACCTGGGAGCCCAGCTAGGCAGAATTGCAAAGGCAACTCAATGGCACATGTAAGGACGGGTACAACAGAGAGACCAACTTTAAAATATATGCATTGTGTGCAACAGCATGGAGGGACCTGAAGACCATTATGCTAAGTGAAATAAGCCAGTCAGAGAAAGATAAATACTACATGATCTCACTCATTTGTGGAATATAATGAACAACATAAACTAATGAACTAAAATAGATCCAGAGACACAGAAGCATCAAACAGGCCATCCCTTCAGAAGGAAGGCAGGGTGTGTGTGTATGTGCATGTGTGTGGAGAGCAACCAAAGGAATTGTATGCACACATATAAGCATAACCCACGGACACAAACAGTAGAGGGGTGAGGGCATGTACTGAGGGGGAGAGGGGAAGGGGCGGTGCTGAGAACCGAAATGTGAAAATTGAACTGGAATGCAAAGGTGATTTCTTTCCGGTTCTTGACCTGATGGATTTGAAGAATGAAGCCATGGACAAAGGTGATAGATGAAAAGTACAGAATCCTTACTGCAAGCAGAGACTATCTCTGAAACCTAGTTGTAAACTCCAAGCCTAAGACTCTGTCCCTCCTGGACAGACAGAGGGGCCCTGAGAAAAGTGACTGCAGCTTCTTGGTCTTGAGGCGTTAAATAGGCTGCAGCTCTTGGTCTGAACCTGACCCTTCCTATTGGTCATTCTGTTCCACAGAATTCGTTTTCAAAGCTCAAAGCCCACATGGTGTCCCCTTCTCTCCCCCCCCCACCTTCTCTTGTTGGTTGGAGTCATTTTTGATTCATCTTATTCTTTCATTTGTGTTGTCAGAGAAAGCCTTATCTATGGCTCTCCCAGCTACTCAGGTCAGAGCTACTTTGGGCCTAACTTACGGTCACTCTAATTGCGCAGGTTCGAGATGCCTTTTGGTTTATGGCTGTCTTTCACTGCATGGGCCAGATATATTTCTATTTGCCTATTTCATTTCTCTACTCTCTGTACCAGTAAGAAACACCCTGGCGTCTTCAAGTCTTCATTATGTATTTCCTTCTATAGACCTCTTTTTATTCCTAACCTAAACCTGCCTAATTAAGCTAGCTAACCCTTTCAGAATGACCTGGGAGAGGTCAATGGGGAAAAAAGGAAACATATGTAATACTTTAAACAATAAAGAATTAAAAATAAAATAAAATGTATGGATTGTTGCTAAGACAAACAGCTTGCTGATAACCAATCACAAGACAATAAGGCATATAAACCAATTCCAAGGAGCGGCTAAGGCAGAATTCTTTGAAAAGAGCAATCAGGAGCTAGCAAGGCTGTATCCACTCCCAAGATTAAAAAGCGTGTGATTCCTCTCAAGTGCTTCCTCTCACCCTCTCTAGCTTCTGGGAGGCAATGGGTTCCAGATGTTTCTGTGGTTCCAGTGCCTCCCTGCACCCATGTGGCTATGGCCATGTGGGGCTCTGCACTTGGACTAATGGACTTTAACACCCAACTGGAACATAGAAAGGAAGCTCTGGACACTGGCCTGCTCCTGGAACCTCCGCTTTTCCAGGACTGGCTTCTCTCAATAAACTTTGATTCTGCTCATTGTTTTTGTCAGGAATCCACTCTTTGGTTTTGCATGACGACAAACTCGGACTCATAAACACCCTACATTTTGGTTTTAATACCTTCAAGCCCTCTTCACTCTTCAATGGACCCAGCATGACTGCCTCTCTGGGATAGGATGGCCAACTATTTCTCCTGATTAGATTAGCAGCTTCACAAATATTACCTTAGTCCCCTGGTTCACTAATTACTCACTACTCAGTTCTAGATGTCCAAAGGAGGAGATTACACAGTTTATAGAAATGAATTAACAACAATGTAGGACCCCTGGGGCTTTAGTCTTAGATCCTTCACATAATGGGATGTAGCAGCTTTTAATTAGCCTGACAATGGGACCAGGTGTTTTAAACAGGAAGCGGGCTGGATGATGGCTGAGGTGGCAGGTCCCTCAGTAGCATGGAGGCGAGGGTTTGTCCCCTGGCTTTGCTGATAGCCTCAGAGACAGATGAGAGGCGAGGATGGAAGCTAACACCAGTCCACTTGGTCTGAGTGAAATGATTACAGCTCAGCCCCGGCTCCTTCTGGACTTTGCTCCTTTGGTTCCCTGGCCTCTGTCTTTCGGCCCTGTCAGAGCAGCTGGCTTTCCTCTTTCCCTATTAGTGAATCTCCCTGAACAAGTGATGCTGGCCAGTGTGCTTATTTTAATCAGCTCGAGCTTGGCCATTCAGTGCACAGGCTTGAGGTTAAATTCTGAGATTGCATTTCACTTTGCAATTTCAGCACTTCCTAGTTTTGTTACCTCAAGCAATAATTGCCAAGTTTTCATCTTTTTTAAAAAATATATATATTTTGCCGAGACCGGTTTGGCTCAATGGATAGAGCATCGGCCTGCAGACTGAAAGGTCCCAAGTTCGATTCCAGTCAGGGGCATGTACCTTGCTTGCGGGCACAACTCTAGTGGGGCCATGCAGGAGGCGGCTGATCGATGTCTCTCTCTCATCGATGTTTCTGACTTTCTATCCCTCTCCCTTCCTCTCTGTAAAAAATCAATAAAAATATATTAAAAAAAAATATTTTTTTATTGATTTCAAAGAGGAAGGGAGAGAGATAGAAAGATAGAAACATCAATGATGAGAGAGAATCATTGATCGGCTGCCTCCTGCATGCCCCCTACTTGGGATCAAGCTTGCAACCTAGGCATATGCCCTTGGCCAGAATCGAACTTGGGATCTTTCAGTCCATAGGCTGATGCTCTATCCACTAAGCCAAATCAGCTAGGGCACCAAGTTTTCATCTTTAAAATGGATGTATTTTAAATATTCCCTTTAAAATGGGAATAATAGTGTTTATCTGACAGTGTCGTTGTAGCGTACTAAGGTATCTGAAAAAGAATTTAAAGTGAGAAACAGATTATGATATTTGTGGAAATGGTGAGTTACTGACTCCTGTAAATGAAACTTGGCTTTGCCAAAAGTAGAGAAAATGAAATTTCAGGGACGCCTCATAAGCAGGAAGGGAAAGATGATTTGGATGAGTGAGATGGAGAGGGTGTCATGCTCTTTGTCACCTTCCCAGTCCTATGGCTTGATCTTGGTTGCTGAGGACAGACACTGGAGCCCAAAGCTAATAGAGCACTACTTGGAGCTGAGGCTACAGCGGGACAGCATCTGAGAGGCAGGCATTCTCCTGCTCCCGCCTGGAGGACTACTGGCTCCAAGAGAAGCGGAAGCAGCACTAGGAAGGTGTTTTCCTGGTAAAGAACCTGCGGTGGCAGCTGGAAGCATCCCCCAGGGCTTAGAGCAGCGATTTTCAGCCGGTGTGCTGCAAGGCTTTTGAAAACATGCAGTCCTTACCTGTTTAGTCAGGAGACTGACTTCTTTTCCCTTAGAGTGTCAAATAAAAAATGACAGCAGTCAATGCAACGAAAGCTTTCCGGGTGTGAATAAATAAAAATTACACCTAGTTTTTTGTCAAATCACCAAAAAACATCTTTTTTTTGGTGTGCTATGCAATTTTAGCAATTAGATTATGTGTGCCCTGAGATGAAAAGGTTGAAAATCACTGGCTTAGAAGAAAGTGGATGTTGCTTAGATGGAGAAAGGGTGTGAGCAACAAAACATCAGAGAACTTTGCCTCAGAATGATTTATGACTAGAGGCCCAGTGCACAAAATTCATGCACGGAGTTTGGGTCCCCTCAGCTCAGCCTGCACCCTCTCCAATCGGGGACCTCTTGGGGGATGTCCAACTGCTGGGTTAGGCCCAATTCAACAGGGACTAAACTGGCAGTCAGATATTCCTCTCATAATCTGACACTGCTGGCTCCTATCTGCCCACCTGCCTGCCTGCCTGCTTGCCAGCTTGATCACCTCTTACTGCCCTCCCCTAACAGCCTGATCACCCCCAATAGCCCTCCCCTGCTGGCCTGATCTCGCCCGCAACTGTCCTCCTCTGCTGGCCAATTTGTTTCTGATTGATCAGTTTCTATGCCAGTCAGTGTCAAAAGCTCTGCCTCCTAGGTGGCTAGTGGCTCCCCACAGCACCCACATTTGGTTCTGATTGGTCAGTTCTTATGTTAGTCATTGTCAAAAGCTCCACCTCCAAGATAGTCATTGGTTCATCACAGCACCCAGATTTGATTCTGATTGGTTGATTCCTATGCCAGTCAGCATCTCTGGGCCTATCTCTGGGCCTGATCAGAGAGGTAGGACTGAATAGCAGCCCCCACAGAGGCTGGGAGAGAAAGAAAGGTTGCTGTTGGTGAAGCCCAGAAAGAAAGAGAGAGGCAAGTACTGATTAACAGCTGCCACTGAGGCTGTGGATCAGACCCTGCCTCTCTCTCTGGATGTCAGCCCCCTGGGTAGTCAGTGCTGGGTCACCATGCTGTAGCAGGGCAGTAAGTGCTGGGTCACTGCGGAACCCAGCACTGACTGAGGACTTCCGGGTTGGTCAGCCTTCAGTCATGATCGGTCATTACAATCCTGGGCTTCTATATATATTAGGATTAGGACCAAATTGTGAGCAAATGGGATGTGAAAATACCAGATTTGGGGAAGGAGTGTCAGAATTTAGGTTATTATTGTTGATATCACCCTATTTCAACTCCAAACTTGTAAACACCTTCATGCTAGAAAAAGGTAAATAAAGTAACACATATAAAGTGCCTGTTATTAAGGCATAAGAACTTATTTACTGATTATAAATATACTAGTATTGAGTGTTTGCTATGTGTCAAATACTGCTGTAGGTATGGAGGGAGGAGTTATGCAGCAATGAATAATAACCAATAATAAAACAAAACCCTGATCTTGTAAAGCTGATATTCTAATGAGGGAGAAAAAATAACAGAATATACAATTTTGGATAATGATATATGTTATGGAAAACAACAGAGACAACCAGAGAGATTGAAGAGAAGTTGGGGAGTTAAAACATTTGAGGAAGGTTGCTGTGTGTGCGTGCAGCAGAAGGAGGTATATGGGGGTGGGAGAGATATAAGGGGTGTTCCTGTGATCACACTGTTTCTTTTGTACAGAACAACTGGATGACCAACAAATGGGACACCTCACGTTCCACGTGAAAATATTTCAACATGCATGATTCAGCACTTCCTTTTTGTTCCAATTTTGTATTCTTTTAAAATAAGTCATTACAACCATTTTCTCACCATTCCAGTCATTCAGTTTCCAGGGTTTGAAAAACACCCCTAACACCATGAGAAATCACAGCACGGCAATCTCAATTGCTGTGAGTGGCTTTATTTTATGAGGTCCCGTCTCCTGATCCAACAACAGGGTCAGTCTTGCCAAAGCAAAGACAAAAATCATCTTCCAGTTTTTTAAGTTTTCTCATCCACTAGTCTGCCTAGGTAGCCTCCTGTAGGCTCTGTTCTACTACCTTCTCTTGCCACACTGTGTATTCAATTTACCTCTTGAGTAGGGCGCCCCCTGCTGGCACTCATTGGTAAAGCCAGATCAGTGGCTTAGACTCTGGACCTGAACTGTTTATTCACTTGGGGCCCAAATTGGTAAATATTTTTAATTGAATCCCCCTGCTTTTAAGGCAAATATTGATGAAACTAATTCTAGAATCCCAGCACAGTATATGTAAGTACATTCTTACTCCTTCTTCGCTCAAACCCTTACCCATACTTTCTACCATAAGAGAAGGCAACCACACACACAAACCTCCTTCACATTCCCACTTGAATGTTGTCTTTATCCCTGGTTCCACTTTCTTGTGACTCTCAACAGATGGTTAGTGCAAGGAAGGGGCCAAGTCTTGCTGCCAATTGAATGTTTTCCATGAAGAAACACCTAATGAATGTGCCAATTAAGAAAGAGTATCCCCAACTTATTTCTTTCCCTGTAGGAGAGTTGAAATGGAATTTTAAAGTTGTTGATAGGTCATTCACACGTTCATGTGATATGTGATTTGGGTTGGTGAGCTGCCTTCAAATCTTTAAATCGGAATGTTTCCCAGCTGGGGAGGGGCCACTTTCAATGCCAACTTTCTTACCCTCCTTAGCTTTTTGCCCAGGCCATGCTGGCTCTCAGGTAGCCTTCTGATTTTGCAGGCCTCCCTCAGACAGAAATGTAGTAAGGATACCAGAGCTGTGAAACTGGGGATGATGGGATGACAGAGTGTTTCCAAAGTCACTTCACCGGGCAGGTTGTAATAACAGTGGATCAGACATTATTTATACTTTCCAGGAAGTGGTTTATGCATACTTGGTATTGTAACAGCCTGATGAAGCTGACTGAAGAGTAGGAGCAAACACAAAATTAAAATCCGCTGATAGGACTGTTGGGAGGCACATCCTGCACAAACATGGGAGACACCTTTTGTTATTGTTATGACAGGTGCTCTTCTCTTTTGTATGTTCTCTGAATGAAATTTACTTTGAGCATTAATTAAAATAGAAATTCACTGTGCATTTCCGAGTACCCAGAATTCTGCTCAAGTTAGCCCCTACCATTGCTTCAGGCTTGGCTAAAAACACACGTAACAGTCTCTAACGGGGGCCCTGCTAATGTCTGTCAAGTTCTAACAAAAATGAACAAGATGGTGCATTTTAAAATCCAGTCCATTTATACTTCAGTACATTGACATATTACAGAATCAGTGTACAGAACATGCCTGAATAAACAATCTCAAATAGGGCTGTTTAGCTATGGCTGAGTGTGATTTCAAATCCAAGTGAGATCCATGATGAATTTTCAGATTGGCTTTTTCAATATGGATTGTTAGTGAGAATTAAAAATACATACAATCCAGCCAGTGTGGCTCAGTGGTTGAATGTTGACCTTTGACACAGAAGTTCATGGTTCAATTCCTGGTCAGGGCACATGCCTGGATTGCAGGCTCAATCCCCAATGGGGGGTAGGGGTGTGTGTGCAAGAGGCAGCCGATCAATGATTCTCTCTCACTGATGTTTATATCATTCTCTCCCTTTCTCTCTGAAATCAATAAAAATATATTAAAAAAATACATATATATGTATATGTATACATAAATGTATGATTTTTTTTTGAATTTTCCAATGAGGTCTATAGCTAACAATTGGCCAATCCACTTGCTCTTCTAGGCATTGCAGCAAGATGTGGCCCTATGACTGTATTTCCAGGAATGTGAATGGAAGTGATATGTTCTATTTCTAGGTCTAAATGTCAAAATCCTTCATGAGTGATTGATCTGTCATGCTATTTCTCTTTCAAGATTGAGGCAGACACACATGGTTACTTTGAAAATCAGGACTTGAAGGTACTAGAGATAAAGGAGGCAAACAGCCCCAACCCCTGACTCACGGACTGGAGAACTACTGGCAGATTAGGGAGAACTATTTGAAACTTAAATGCGTGCAAATAAATGTGTATCCTTCTGAGTCATTGTCAATGTTGGAGTTTATTAGAGTAGCTAAAGGTGTTGTTTCCTAATTTCCAAACAACCGTGACTATGACGAGCTGTTGCCACCTGCTCTCCTGGTTCCCTTCAGCATGTGTGCGCAGGTGCTTCTGCTGCCTGTCTGGTCTCTTTAACCTGCAAAGTGTTAGTGATGGTGACATACAAGGTGGCTCTTCTTTACTCATTGGCCCCTCAGAACTTGAGAGAGGGAGAGGGAGAGGGAGAGAGAAAGAGAGAGATTGAGAGAGAGAGAGAGAGAGAGAGAGAGAGAGAGAGAGAGAGAGATCAGATATATATATCAGGCTTCAGAGAAGAGCAGGACTTACAGTACTGTCGGAAACCAAATATTGTTCTCACTAGATGGATGTAAACAGGAAG
>JAAGEH010002528.1:15027520-15051215 GCA_011751065.1 Lasiurus cinereus | reverse complement strand
CGTTACACCGACCACCGCCTAAGCCAGGAACTGGGCCTTATGCCGCCCTGCTTTCCAATGACGGGTAAGGTGGGTTGGTACCGTATGGTAGTTCCTGACCTAAGACAGGCACAGTCGCAGAGGGGCCATCAGGAAAAAACTTGGGGATCAACAGAGGTTGATCCTCACCCCCCAACACTGCAGAGGGAGGTCTCCTGCCCCATGGCTACTTCACTTCCCACGTCCAGCTCTCATTGGGACCCAGGTGACAAGACAGAGACTTGGCCCAGCTCCGTTCGGGACACAAATGACAGACAGAGATTTGGTGCAGCTCAGATCGAGACCCAGCAACAGACAGACTTGGCTAACAGCGGCCCTATATTCTAAATCCCACTTAACACCAGGAATGCTCAGGGCCTACTCAAGAATGCAAATAAATCTTTTCCACTAATATTTACAGGATAAAACTAAGATTGTTGTTAGAATATTAAATTTAACAATAAAATAGTAGTTAAATTTTCAAATTAATTTAATTGGTTAATTGAAATAGGTGAATATTCAAGAAAATTTAATTGCACTGGAAAACAGTTGTTCCTAAAGTATAAACTTAAATTTCTATTGGTAGTTCATTGCATGGTAAAATTACTCAACATGCAATAAACATAAAGCAGTCATATTTGCATTATAAAAAATTTTCCAAAAGCATCATAATTACATAAAAAAGGGGGGATAGTACAGTAATATTACGTAAGGAAAAAGTATCCTGTAAGCAAAATACATCTAAAAAATTTTTTACTTAACAGCAAGACACCCATGAAAAACATGCATAGTATTAAAATAAGCCAAAGGAAAATCATTTGGGCAAAAATAAAAAGGATCTAAAGTCAAATTTATAGAAAAAATTCCTTTACTAACTTTTGGTCGAGAATGTTTATATATTTTCAGAAAAACAGCTCCAACACCATGTGAATTCCTACAACAGAGAATGCTCCAGCTATGAAGACGAGAGGAGAAGCAGTCCAGAGATGGAAAATGACGACACCTTGCCATCCTGACAGTCAGCAGCTGTGCATCGATGCAGGTTGCCCGGGACCAAACCAGAGAGGGTCGGACCTGCATTGCCACCATTTGTCCACCATCAAGAACTGAAATATCATTGCTAATACGTACATTCAAAAAACTGTTGGACAATGAAACTGGGACTCAAAGGACTGTTGGTCCAGAAAGAAAGATACTATAGTCTTATTCATTTACCTCTTAGCATAGCCATTGTTGCTTGTCTTATTTTTTGTTCTTAAGATTTATTTCTAGTCTGTAGGTTTAAGATTTTTTAGAGGAAAAGAAAACGGGGGAGATGTCGGAAACCAAATATTGTTCTCACTAGATGGATGTAAACAGGAAGCCAGAAGGCTGGTCAACCTTAATTGCTCTGAAAGGTCAGAGCTAATTACTCACTGTTTAGTTGAAACATTATTGGTTGAAGCAACCTCTATGTTTGTTTCATGTTAATTTCTGTTTTTGTTATTTCCTGCCTAAAGGCTAGGGGTGTGTCCCAAAGCCTTAATAAAAGGGAGAAAAAGGCCAGAGCAAGAGGCAGTCCTTTCCACTAGAGGAAGGCTCCCGCCTGGCCCCCCAATATCGCCAAATTTATGCTTTCTAGTCTCTCATTTCGTTTGCGTGCGGCCTCCTTCAGAACCCGAACCCTGACCTGGGAACCCTGAACCACGCGGGACGTGGAAAGAGGTTCCCACACAGTACATGTAAATGATGAATTAAATAAGTTACATTAATTTGGGCTGGGTGTCTGTGGAGGCTCTCTTGAATGAGAGGTGCTAGAAATGTATATCAAAAAGATGAACCAATGAGAACACAGAATGTATTCTCCTTCCTTTCCTTATGTCCTGAACCAGAAGGCAAAATTCTGGCTCATTCTTACTGAAACATGATCTCAAAATAATTTACTTTTTTCCTTCTCTAGTCATCTCTCAGTAGTTACATCTTGCCTGTAGTCTTTGCCCAAATGTCATCTTTTTAATTTTATTTTAAAATGTCATCTCTATTATGTTCTTTTCTCTCATCATTGATTTTTCCTCTGTGAGGTTGAGAATTGCTGAGAGAGAATGAAAGGCAGAACCCGTTTTCCAAGGTGGACAAACTCCAGCACCCTAATTTACAAGGATTTTCTATTGCCACAGACAGGGATACGTTCTCCTTCTTAAAAGACTCATCTCAATGCCCATTGTGGTATGTTCTTAAGGGGCTAGAGACATATGATGTTGACTCTCTTTGTTTTCCCTTAAAATAGTGAGTTGCGAGTCTCTCATTGATTGCCTTGATGCTAGAAAAAGATCTATTATAAGTTCAAAAAAACTATGTCTCCTAGTTTCATAAGACATAAATGGCTTCTAAGCTAGGAACTGCCTACATTTCAGAAATAATGGAAGAGAAATAACATTACTCCCTAAATATGTCCTCATCTTATTCAGCCCTACATCTATTGCAAAAAATGCAAAAACAAAACAAAACAAAACAAAACAAAACAAACAAATCCTCATTAACTAGAGAATAGCTTTGTGTCACATAAGCTGATATCAGGTGATAAAGGGTTACTTGATGCACAGGAAAAACCATGGAAGAAAGCACCATCATTTCAGTTATGTGACTGGTAACACTTATTTGGGACACAATCAATAACAACAATAGTAACAGTGGTAATAGATAACATATTTTTAGACCTTACTATATGCCAGGCATCATATTCAATAATCCCATAAATTTGGTATTATTATAAATATGTACTCAGGATATAATTATGCATCTATCAAATTAAGAAATGGGGGTACAGAAGGTTAATATGACCAATGTAAAAAGTCTACCAGGTCTTAAGGTACTAAGGTGTATTAAACATCATATTAGTTCAGATAATCCTGCAAACTGGAAAGAAGATATTAATAACACATTCATTATAGTATTTAATTATATCGGTTATTTAATTAACCCAAAGATGCAAAAAACATATATATCAGAAATGGGCGGACCACTCAGAGAAGGAAGAGTTACACAGCACAGCATTCCTTGGTTGGCAAAGTCTTTACTGGGGCACATAGTGCCTGCGATGCTGTAGGAGCAAGGAAGGATTCTGGGAAATGAGATATCTGTTTCTTGATACCAAGGTCATTTATTATTATGACACATATCACCGTTCAGAGAAAACTTAGAAAAAAACCCTGCACCTTGAACCACCTATATTAACCCATATCCAGAACCTTTCTGGTCCTTGTTTTCCATACAAATCAAGAAGGCTGTGTCCTGACAGAAAGCCTATTTCCATAAATCCAATCTCCTAACTCTGATTTAATGCCCTTGTATTGGGGATGTTTTTGATACTAAATATTGAGTGCGAGGCCACAAAACCATCTCATTGTAGTTCACACTTGAACATTGATGGAAAGATCATGTGGTCATCGCTGCAGCCATCACTGGCATGTGCTTATGATAGGTAATTTTCTACTCATAAAATAACTCTAACTTGTACATGATTTTTTTCTGGCATGTTTTACGTAGTTTATTCATTTTGAACATCGTTATGAATTAATGGCTGCTTCTGTTCGCTTTTCTCCCGGTACCTACCACGGCTGTGTGCTGGTTGCGACAGTGTAGCAATACAAGCCCACCGGATCTAGCTTCTTTAGCTTAGTCATAAACAGCTTTGGAAGTACTCTTGGTGTTTTGTTTGTTGTTGCTGTTTGCCATGACAAAATATAGACTTAACTCGGAGATTTTTCTGCTCCAAAAAAGAGTCAGTTACTCTCCAAGGAGTCCTGATTATGTTCAGGGGAAGTGACGAAAATTACATTCATGTCCTGACTTGTAATCAGTTTCTATCTTTGCTGTTTAAGTTTCTTTGGGCCTTGCTTTAATATGAGGGCTCATTAGTCTAATAATTCTCTCTGCTCTCTTCCTACTTTTTTCTTTGAGCTAGAATTTTCCCTTGCTTTTTTTCTCCCACTTTCCCCCAAAAGCAACATAAAATAGTGGTGAAGAATATGTGCTGCATATTCAGACTGCCTACATTTTTTTCTAGCTCCACCATTTGGCAAGTTGCTCAATTTTTCTATGCTTCAGGTTCCTTCTCTGTAAAGTACCTGATAGGTACATGTAACCTTCTAAGAATAATATTAGATTCTAAGTGCTAAAGAAACATTGGCTCATTAATTTTGGAACTATATGCTTTACATTATTATAGGAAACCATGGATTCAAATAGAAATATTGCCTCTAAACTTGAAAATATTCATTTTATTTTCATACTTAAACCCTTTGGCCTCCTGGATTGACTCAGAAATATAAGCACTCATACACCTCAACAACAATAAAACAGAAAATTCAATTAAAAATGGGCAGAGGACCTCAACACATACAGATATATGAAAAGATGCTCAATATAATCCTATCTAATAAAAGAGTAATATGCAAATTGACTATACCTCAGCTATATCTACAAGCCAACCCACCAGCCAATCAGGAGTGAGTATGCAAATTAACCCAACCAAGATGGCTGCAGCCACGAAGAGAGTAGGAGGCTTGGGTTGCCCGGGCAATGGAGAAAGCCAAACTTTCCACCTGCCCAGGCTGGCCCAGGACTTCGATCAAGGCTACAAAGTTTCAATTACTGAAGAAAAATAAATCCCAATAAAAATGGCTGCAGTCACCGAGCGAGCAGGAGGCTTGGCTCCACTCAAGGCTACAAAGTTTCAATTATAGAAGATAAATAAATGCCAGATACCAGGGCCTCCTCTTGGGTTGCTGGGCCCCTCACCCAGGCCACCCCTTCCCCCCAGGGAATCCCACCCTAATCCAGGACTCCCATCAGGACAAACCAGCTGGCCCTCATCCATGCATCAGGTCTCTATCCTATCTAATTCTATGTAATAAAAGGATAATATGCAAATTGACTGTCACTCCAACACACAAGATAGCTGCCCCCATATGGTCAAAGATGACTGCCCCAATATGGACACAAGGTGGCCACCACAAGATGGCTAGTAGGGGAGAGCCGTTGGCAGTGACCAGGTCTGCAAGGGAAGCCAGTTGTGGGCAATCAGGTCAGCAGGGGAGGGCAGTTGGGAGGGACCAAGCCTGCAAGGGAGGGCAGTTAGGGGTGACCAGGCTGGCAGAGGAGGGAAGTTGGGGGCAACTGGGCCTGCAGGGAAGGGCAGTTGGGGGGACCAGGTCTGAAGAGGAGGGCAGTTAGGGGTAACCAGGCCTGTAGGGGAAGGAAGTTAGGGGCAAACAGGCTGGCAGGGAAGTGATTAGGGGGTGATCAGGCTGGCAGGCAGAAGCAGTTAGGGGCAATCAGAAATGCAGGCAGATGAGCAGTTGGGAGCCAGCAGTCCTGGATTATGAGAGGGATGTCCAACTGCCTGTTTAGGCATGATCCTATCTGCATTGGGTCTAACTGGGCAGTCAGACATCCCTCGAGGGGTCCCAGTTTGAAGAGGGTACAGGCTGAGCTGAGAGATACACACCCCTGTGCATGAATTTCGTCCACTGGGCCTCTGGTTAGTTATAAGGATAATGCAAATCACAACCACAATGAGATGCTACCTCCACTTGTTACAGTGTCAGTTATCAATAAGACAAGAAATAGTAAGTGTTGGAAAGGATGGGGAGAAAAGGGAGCCTTCACATACTGCTGGTAGGGATGTAAATTAGTATAGCCACCATGGAAAACATTAGGGAGATTGCTCAAAAAATTAAGAATAGAACTGTCATATGGCCTAGCAATCCCTCTTGTGGATATCTACCTGAAAATTTTGAAAAAAATTTATTTGTAAAGATAAATATATCCCTCTGTTCATTGCAGCATCATTCACAATAACCAAGACATGAAAATAACCTAAGGTTCTTTCCTTTGACGAACGATTGGATAAAGAAGATGTGGTATACATATACAATGGAATACTACTCAGCCATAAAAAGATGACATATTGCCATCTGCAACAATCTGGATGGATCTTGAGAGTATCATACTAAGTAAAGTAAGTCAAATGAAAAAGGGAAAGAACTGGATGATTTCACTAATATGTGGGATCTAAAACAAAAAACAACAACAAATGAATAAACAAAATAAGCGAAAAAACTAACTCCATAGATACATACAATAGAGTGGAGGGTACCAGAGGGGAAGTTTGGTGGGAGAAGGATGGAGAGGATAAGAAGGTTCAAACACATGGTGATGGAAGAAGACTAGGCTTTATATTTCAATAAAGCTGAACTAGAAAAAAATATGTGCCAATGTCAACAATCCCTTTTCCAGCATTATGACAAAAGAATATGGCTTGAATAGGATAAAGAATCCTAAACTTTTTATAAGGTGGCATCAAAACTGCACAGTAATAGAAACCCTGGATTCTTATAAAAACACTGGAAGCCTGATGCACGAAATTCATGTAAGAGAAGGCTTTTGCGGCCTTGGCTGTCTCTTTCCTTGTGGCTCTGGCTGCCTCAGCCCTCACTCTTGCAGCCCTGTCTGCCTCATGGCCCTGTCCACTGGTCATTCTGGAAGGTCATTCTAAAAGGTCGTTTTGGAAGGTCGTTTTGGAAGGTCATTCTGCTAGCTGGTCTAATTATCATATCAGTTCTTTATTATATAGGATTAATAAAAGGCCAAATGAATAATAAAAGGCCGATATACTTTCTTTATCAAATTGGAATTTGATAAAATTCAATTTTAATTACTTATTTTCTTGTACATTTAATTATCAATTTTCTATCACAACATGCTTTACTGCCAAACTTCAAATATTTAACAACTTAAAGTTACTTGAACTATAACTATAATTTATTACTTCTGTAGTTTTCCAATTTGATTTTCCAAAAGTTACTTAAAAATGTCAAGAATATTGCAAAATTAATGTCAGGAATCACCAGAAACTAAGTATCTTCACTTTTAAAGTTCAAGCAGACCAATTTTAGTAGATTCATAGGTTTCATCTTGTTACCTGGATACCACAATATCTGACTAAAAAAAAATCTAGAACTATACAAACAAAAATTTCTTTCCTATTATGTATTATGTATTTGCTTATGCTCTAGTGCCAGAGCAGCCTTAGAGAGGATCACATTGATGGAGCCATTCTTGTGAATTCTGTTCATCGTTAGCTTCTAGCAGCCACTATGTACTAGCTGTTGTGCACCAGAACTATTAAGCTGCAACTCTCTTTCTTAACCTGATCCCTGCATCCTGTATGCAAATCACATTCCTGGAAAAAGTTAGACTTTTCACCCTCCCCCTCAACTATGTCTATAATTTCCTGCTTCGGTATGTTTGTTTACATGGCAAGTCCTTTAGAGTCCATCAGAAAGTCCTTCTACTCTTTCTCCTACAGCCTCACTCGCAACTTGAAGAGCTGACTCAAACAAACCATTCCCCTCAAAGATGCTCCTGTTCTTCCCAACTGGAAAAACCCTCTGTCTACTATTGTTTGTGCCTTGTATTACTTACCATTCACTGTTTATTCTATTTGTTACTTTTTCAATTATGTTATAAGCTCCTGGGCATCTGCTGGCCACAACAATCAGTTCAGCACATTTGACCATACTTGGCATTCTAGGTGTTGTGTGGGGACAAATCTCGTTTTTATTTCTTGGGAATAGTGGCCTAGGTAGTGGAAGAGATTGCATGGAAATAGGAGCCAGCATCCAATTCCAGTGTACTCTATCTTCCTTTGAAAGTCTCCCTCTCTGACATCATTGTTCCTAGCTCTAAAAGGAATTGAAATCACGAAGTAAACTTTTAAGACTCTCTTTGCTTTAAAATTGCTTTACTTGTTACTCCTGACAAATGAAAATGTGCATTAATTGCTTATCTATAAAATTTTTAAATTTGAAAAATATTTTACAGGCAGTATTTTACATTGTACAGGAAATTATTGTTAAGAACTAGAAAGATATATTTTAAAAATACCTGAGTTCCTTGCAAAACGATATAATTATCAGAAGTATTAGAAGAATTTCATTTTATTGTCATCTGATCCAAAGAACTCAAATATGCTGGTCAAAACAAAGGTCACTCAAACATTTGAAATATATATTAAATGTATGTAATTTATGTTTATTGACTTGACATATGTCTAGAGAATTATTCCTCTAGTCTATTAAAGAAATATTAAATATTTCTTTCATATTTTACCAAAGTTTGTCCTCAAAAAGAAAGTTTAAATTTAATTTCTGGTAGGCTTTTAATTCACTTTCATTCCTTTCCCAGTTGGAATATATTTTAATTCATGTGTTTAAAAAATCAAGCAAGGAAACATAAAATTATGTTGATTTTTAAATAACATTTTAAGATTTTGCCATATTTGAGTTGCTTAATTCTATCCAAATTTAACTTTAATTTAGGGACATCATCTGAAATGCAATTAAATAAGATCTTAGGTCTTCATGAGTATAACATTAAAGGTAAGTTACCTAAATCACCTCAATTTCACAGAAATTAACATTTCAATGTATCTTACTCTGAAATAAAAATAACTTTGAAGAAAACAATTATTCATGAAATAAAACATCTGGTAGGTATGACTCAGTGATTCTCTGTGGGAAAAGACACCTTTATAATCAATAGTCCTGGCAAGCATTTTTGATGAAATAAAGATATTTAAAAAAATATATATTTTATTGACCTTTTACAGAGAGGAAGGGAGAGGGATAGAGAGCCAGAAACATTGATGAGAGAGAGATACCGATCAGCCGCCTCCTAACACCCCCAACTGGGGATGTGCCTGCAACCAAGATACATGTCCTTGACTGGAATGGAATTTGGGACCTTCCAGTCTGCAGACTGATGCTCTATCTACTCAGCCAAACTGGTTTCGGCTGAAATAAAGGTATTTAATATTACAGAGATATTTAGTCCCACCCAACCTCTGCAATGCACAAGACATTCTCAGGAAAAGAAATATATATACACATATATATGTTGCCCATAAAATATTAAACCCAAAAGGTTTTATTTCTAACTAGAGGTCTGGTGCACAAAATGGGTGCACAGGTAGGGTGCCTAGGCCTGGCCGGTGACCAGCGCCAACTTGTGGGGTGACCAGCAGGGTGATCAGGGGGCCTCTGCTGGCACCCGCCTTGGCTGGCCTGGCGCTGCCCCCTCACTGGCCCTGCCTCCCACCATCACTGCTGGTCGCCTCTCTTTGTGGGAGGTGACTGGTGGGGCAATCGGGGGCAGGGGGAGAGGAGGGAGCCGTGGTGCTGGCTCTCTGGCTGGCCTTGCCCCCCAATTGCTCCATTGCCACCACCGATCATGTCCCTCTTGGCTGGCCTGGGGCCTGCAGGCTGGTGGCAGCTACTGCACTGAGCATCTGGCCCTGGTGGTCAGTGTGTATCATAGCAACCAGTTGTCCCACCAGTGGTTCCACTGTTTGGTCGATTTGCATATTAGGCTTTTATTATATAGGATGAGTTAAGTTTACTGCTTTGGTTTACATGAAAAGTCCTTCTCAAAAGCAATCCACTTACCTCAAAAGAAAAAAAAAATGCTACTTGTGTGTTCATATCCACTCTACCCTGCCACTAATAATCAGAGATTTTACAGCTCCTTAGATTTTATTTGATGGGAGAGATCCTCACTATCTCATTAGGCCTGAAAAATTCTTGAGGATGTCCAACACACCAAGTTAGTTTGCTATTGACATTAATTATAGGCTTTTTTATTAGAGGTACAGTGGTACCTCGAGATACGAGTGCCCTAACATACGAGATTTTTGAGATATGAGCTGTCAAGCGAGGGATTTTTGCTTTGAAATACAAGCAACATTTGAGATAGGAGTAATTGTGCGGATCGGCTGGCTGCACAGGACCCACCTCAACTTGAGCGTCTCATAGTTTCCCACGCCTCAAGGTTACGGAACGAATTAAACTCGTATCTCGAGGTACCACTGTATTCTCAACCCTGGCACTTCTGCCATTTTGGCTTGGGTGATTCTTTGTTGTAGGAGTTGTTCTGAGGATCACTGAGGGATGTTTAGCAGCAGGCCCAGCCTCTTCCCTCTAGGTGCCTCTAGCACAACTGCCCTCTGCCCCTGCTGGCGCAAACACAAATGTCTCCAGACATTGTTATATTGTTAATGTTCCCTGGAGGGTGGGGGCAAAACTGCCGCCAGCTGAGACCCACCCTTTTAAAGTTTTACATTGGTGCTAACTCTGATATCAGAACCCTCCCCTCTCCCCCAAACACACATTTGAAGTCTGCTTCTATTATCTGTAAAATAAGGATAATAATTACTTCCTTCATGGGGCCATTACTAGGATTAAATTAAATGATGCAGAAATACCACTTAGAAGAGTGTCTGGAACATAGTAGAGCCTTAACCAGCATTGCAAATCATTTTCACTGTAATCCCCACAGTCTTTGAGTAAAACTTTAATTTTCACAGTAATGCCGCATTTAAAGCTTTTCTCACCAATCACTGAGTTATATAGATGATACTAATTAGTGGGTATTTTTTTTCACTTTAATTCTATTTAAAATAATTGCAGAGACAATTTCTCCGACTAATTTTCAAGAAGGAACACACGCCATCAGCCTCCCTAAAATGATATATTGCCACCACCCAGGGGACAGAATCCAGACGTGTTCCAAAAAAAGCATTTTGTGACTTTTTTTTTTTAAATCACAGGCTTACTCAAGAAAGTCTAGTTGGGCCAAAGTTTTACTTTAATAGTAATTAATGCAAATGCTATTAGCTCAATGCTTGTGGATTTCAGAACACAGCGGTAGCTGAGGCTGCATTTAAAATCTCAGCAGGACCTGCTCTTATGCTTCCCATAAACCTGAGGGCTTCACTACAGAGGGTATGATTAAGACCCGTGCTCAGTACCACCGCAGGCACCCCCCTGTTTGGAAATGGTAACTGCATCCTTCCTAAAACAGCCACCTGTTTTCAATATCCCCCAAAAACACAGGCTGGGGTGGGGGGGATAATGACACATATGTAAAACTTAATAAAGAATAAACACACAGGCTGTTTTGTTTTGTTTTTTAAAATATGGTTCTGTGGTGCTGTTAAAGAAACAGATATCTAAGTCATCTCCCTTGGAAGCATTTTGGATTGCATTAAAATACAGATATAGCAGTCTGCATAGTTACAGAGGATACATTCCCAGACCCCCAGTAGATACCCAGAACTTCCAATAGGACCAAACCCTGTATGTACTGTTTTATCTGATACACACATACTTATCATACAGTTTAACTGATGGATTAGGCAGAGTAAGAGCCCTCACTGGGTAGCTCAGTTGGTTAGTGCATGGTCCCAATATACCAAGGTTGAGGGTTTGATCCCCAGTCAGACAGTCAGAACACATACAAGAATCAGCCAGTGAGTGCCTGGATAGGGAGAACAATGTGTCAATGTTTCTCTCTCCTCCCCCCTCCCTCCACCACCCCTTCCCTCCCCACCTCCCCCGCCCACTCCTTTACCCTCTCTGTAAAATCAATGCACATATCCTGCTGTGAGGATGAGAAAATCAAACGTTCTTGCCTTTTGTTTCAGAGGAATTGAGTTCAATCTGTGTCCCTAAGGTATAACCTGAAGGAAAAAATGCTACATAGGTCCCTGTTTCATCTGTTGATAAAATTGAAGCCCAGTTGGTGAATCACTAAAAGTTAAAAACTATATAATAATCATGTAAGAGACTATCCCAATTCTTAGAAAATATATACTGAAACATTGAGGGGTAAAGTTTCATATTTATAGAACTTATACTGAAATGGTTCAGAAAAATTCTAGATAGATAACAAATAATAAAGTTAAAGCAAAGGGAGCAAAATATTAACAAAGGGTGAATCTGTATAAAATAGAAGTGTTCTTTGTACTATTTTTGTAACTTCCCTGCATGTTCAAAATTATTTCCAAGTGGAAAGTTTAAAATATGCCACTTTTCCCCTAAATACATATGTATATAATGAGAAAACCAGAAATTTCATAAAGCAAGTCATGGCATGGCTATTACCCAGCTGCACCTAACTATTATGCCCTTAGCCTTTATAGAGGATTAAGAAGATAAATTTTTAATATTATTTATTCTGTTTTTTTAAATATATTTTTTATTGATTTTTTTTACAGAGAGGAAGGGAGAGGGATAGAGAGTTAGAAACATAGATGAGAGAGAGAGACATCGATCAGCCACCTCCTGCACAACCCCTACTGGGGATGTGCCCGCAACCAGGATACATGCCCTTGACCAGAATCGAACCTGGGACCTTTCAGTCTGCAGGCCGACACTCTATCCACTGAGCCAAACCTGTTTCAGCTATTTATTCTGTTTAATATAAAAAAAAACACCCAAAAAAAATCCACGAGCAACCCACTTATGAATTTCTCTAAGATTGCAAAACAAAGTAAAAACTTGGTTAGGGAAATCTACTAAGGGAAAGACTAATAAATTGATTCAACTTCGTTTACTTCCACCTGGAAGACCATGTAGCCTTTGGTTCTCGTCTTTGCCTGGCCTATTGAGCCAACTAATTACATCACAAAAAGTCTCCTCAGCCTGGGTTGGCCGGGACATGCCATAACACCTTTCTTTAAAGCCCCACCTCCTTCCTTATTATTTCCCTTTCATGTTTCTGGTCTCTATTAATGGGCTTCAATGTTTTGTGTGACATTTTGGGAGTGAAATGGCAAACTGCATCAAAGTGTTGAAAGAGTTGCACTACACACTTAACATTCTTGTGCCTCCATCTCCTTGTGTATCCTATCTAATAAAAGAGTAATATGCAAATTGACCCATACTCCTGCTACCCTCACAAGCCATGCGCACCACCCACGCCAAACCGGCCAATCAGAGCGAGTATGCAAATTAACCCAACCAAGATGGCTATGGCCACAGAGAGCTCAGGAGAGAGAGAGAGGCCTGGGTTGCCCTTGGTGATGGAAGAAGCCAAGCTTTCCACAAAGCCTGGCAGGTGGAGGTTAAGGCAACAAAGTTTCAATGGCTGTGGGAGCAGAAGGCTTGGCTCCACTCCAGGCTACAAAGTTTCAATTGTAGAAGATAAATAAAGCCCAGATATGAGGGCCTCTAGTTTGGGTCACTGGGGGGGCGTGGCCAGCCTGCAAACCACCACAGGCCCCTCGCCCAGGCCGTCCCACGCCCCAAGGGAATCCTGACCCTGATCCAAGACACCCTTCAGGGCAAAATGGCTGGCCTCTATCCTATCTAATAAAAGAATAATATGCAGATTGACCATCACTCCAACACACAAAATGACTGTCCCCATGTGGTCAAAGATCCTGCCCCATGTGGACACAAGATGGCCAGCAAGGGAGGGCAGTTGGCAGGGACCAGGCCTGAAAGGGAGGGCAGTTAGAGGTGACCAGCCTGGCAGAGGAGGGAAGTTAGGGGTGACCGGGCCTGCAAGGAAGGGCAGTTGTGGGTGACTAGGCTGGATTGGGCCTAAAGGGGCAGTGGGACATCCCTCTAGGGGTCCCAGATTGGAGAGGGAGCAGGCTGGGCTGAAGGATACCCCCCTGCCCCCCCCCATGCACAAATTTCGTGAAGGGAAATTGTTGCATTATAAACTCATAAATAAATAAATGGAAATGTTATACTAAAACAAACAAACAAACAAACAAACAAACAAAAATACACAAGGTTTATCCTCCAGAAGTCAGAGGCAACTTCCAGATTGTAGTCAAAGGCTACAATGGGAAGTCTCCTGAGGAACAGACTTGAAATAGCCATGTCCTTCCTTGTGATCATTCTCTGTCACTTGACCCTGCTTTGTGTACCTGCTTGGCATTTAGCACCAACTCCCTGTATTCATTTGCGTGTTTTGTTTGTCTTCCTCTAACACATAAATTTTATGTCAGCTAGAACAATGCTTACCAAATGAATGAATGAGAAAATTGCCTTTCTATAAATTCATTCTCTGGCTCTTCATTTCCCATCATATGACAATATTTACCTCTGTAACAAGATATAAATACTCAGTATATATATCCATATATCCATATATATATGTGTGTGTAAGTAAATATATGTATGTGTATATTTCAGTCTTTGCTGACTTATGAGGCAGATATTGCCTACTCCATCATCCTCACAAGCAGCGAAGGAATGAAGATGGAGGAACTGTGTGTGTGGAGAGGAGTATTATTATACCTATTGGTTTATTTTTTAGACAAGCCCCGTCCTTAAGGATGGAGAAAACATCTGATCTACTGATTTGTTCAAGGTGCTTTTTATTTTTTAGTGGTCACTCTGGAGGGAGTGCTGGGAAAATTGGGATAGGGAAGAAGGAGGAGCAAGGACACTAGAGGTCTGGCAGCTGCAAGTCTGGACCAAGAGTGAGGCTGTGGTCTGGAAATGCTGGGCAAAAGCACCGAAAGAGGGAAGGGTGTGCAAGCAGTCAAAGACCATGTTGGTTAGGAGTCCTCACCAGCGAGGGACCCATCTGCTAACAGCCCAGGGCACCATGGGAGTGGAGCCTGGAGAACTCAGGCAAGAGAGGGACAATCAGGGGTGATTTGTCATGCAAAAGATTTGGGTTTTATCCTGCAGGGAGTCCCAGAAGAGTTTAAATCAGAGGAATGACAGATGCCATCACATTGTTAATTAAAAAAAAAAAATCTGGTGGTGATGAATATGTTAATTAGCATGATTGTGGTGATTCCCAATGTGTCTGGATATCAAAATAATAATTTGGATATCTTAAATATACACAGCTTTTATTTTTCAATTATACTTCCATACAACTGAGAAAGAAAAGCTATCTGGTGGCAGGTTAGAAAACAGTTTGGAGAAAAGCAGGACCAGAGACAGGGAACACGGAGCTACTGATAAAAACCTGAGGTATAGCAGTGGCTGCCCTTTCCTGTACACATGATTGAACTTTCTGAATTAAAAAAAAATTTAAGTATAGGTCAGCTAGCCAATAGGTTTGTTCCCTAAGGGGGAAAAAAAACCAACCCATACATGTTTTTAAAAATGAACATTTTCACAACTCTGTGTTGGACCTATTTAGAAATCTTTTTTGTTTCTAGTTATGGATCATTAAAATGGCTGACTTTTAATTTTAATTCATTAATGTTTAAGGTATTAATCTCTTCTCCCCAGCGACTGATAAATTTGTTTTTAAATTCTTTGCTATTTCAATTGGTGGCATGATGGGAGAATGAAATAATGGCTATTATTTTCTTTGGAAGAGTTAATCCATTTTGTTATTTGCTCTAATGTAGTGCGTCTAGACCTACAATATTTCATTGTTCTGTGGTTGGTGACAGCCACATTCATTACAGGCAGCCTATTAATCCTACAATGCTGCCTTCAGCTCAAGGATCAGCATGTTCTTCAGACACCATTCTTCTGGAAGTCTGAAGTTTGTAGCAAGGAGCCATGTGAAGTGAGGGCACAGACGCATCAATGAAAAATTTGACTATTTTTATAAAGTTCATTGGGAAGATCTTTAAACAAGCCAATAGAATTGGCACACCCTTCCCAGTATATAAGCCAGCTATAGAACCCAGGCTTGCATATGAAGGGAGGAGGGAGACTTTCCAAAAGGAATGCTTAGCCAGGTGAAGAGAGTTCTGGACCTGGGATAAGAGTCATGAGAACGATCTCAGGATGCCTACTCTTGTCTATAGTTGAAGCTTTTATTATTTTCTCTCTAGAAAGTAAAAGAAAAAGTCAGTGCAACTGCACTACCTAGTTTAATTATAGCAAACTGAGAACAACTGAAGGGTTAAACAGCATCCAAATTACCCTTTTAAGATTCTTCTTCACCAATTTTGAATACTCAGCATCTCTTGTTCCTTTCAGCCTCTCAGAGTTGAACTCACACATTTCATTTACTATATCTATGTCTTGTATGTTGATGGGGTTACAAACTTCTTTGACAATATACTGTATACTGAACACAGGCCTTTTTCCTGTCTTTATTAGCTACTCCCTCATTTATTCATTGTGGTTAGCATATCATGAGCTTTCTCTAGCCCATTTTTTGTTCTTCTCCTGTGTCAGAATCGAAGATTCTTTTAAAAAGGCTGCAAGTGTGCACTGCCGTGATTATTCAACATGAGGCTTCTCATCATGGTATTATAAGTATTAACTGAGCCATATCAGCAGTGACTAATACATTTAAGCACTTTAGATAATAAACCAAAAAAGGAGAAATGTAGAATCCCCCTGCACAATACGTTTAACAAGATTTAAAAATAATTTGCTTCTATGTAATTTCTCTTCCTAACATGAAGGTGACCTTATTATTATTATTTGTGGTTTTTAATTTTGTTTTAGTTGGTACTAAGTTAGTTTGAGGGACAGTAAACACTCAAAATCAGTTTATTTCTGTGTCATGTGTGTGGAAGAAGTTTTCCAGCTAGCAAGAACAAGGGAAGAAAAATAAGGAGGGCACACCAGTTAAACACATGACATTGATTTAAAAACATCAACTAGAACTTAGTCATATGACCGCACCTAACTTCAAGGAATGCTGTGAAATGTTGTGTGTGTTTTTTCCCCATTGGCCAGGACCATAGCTAAAAGTCAGTGTTTAAATGTAAAAATATGTATATTGGAAGAGGAATATCAAGTGCTGTCACAAAAGATGAGCAAAACAAAATTTTTACAGAAGTGTAAAAATGTGATTGATCTGTAAATAGGTCAAATGTCCCACCACCCTGTGGGAAGCCTATCATGTTCTTTCCAATCTAAAACTCTGTAAATCCAAAGCCATATTATTACAACTCCTCCTCCAAGGTGAATAATTATGATCAAGTTAGCATATGATAAACATTTTTTCTCTAAGGCTTTGGATTCAAACAACCAATAATTACCTTGTGCAGCTACTTAGCAAATACATCCTGTTACCATAGTAATAACAAGATCATATCATTAAACCAGATGGAAACCTTCGAAAACAATTAAAAATGAACCCAATACCCCCTGAACAGATGCATGCCTTTCCTCTGCAAGTCTAAAGAACACTACTCTTTTCTATTTGCTTGGGTTGTCCCTCTGAACTTTACATTTTCAGAAAAGTAAACTACTCACCTGTCCTTAAACATGGGCTGAGTAATTTGTTGAAAGCTAGAGCTTTATGCATCTCTCATCTAATCATTGGTTTTAGTCAATTTAAGGTTGTTGGTCTTTAGATTTCCTTTGGTCTTCTTTAGTAAGAAATGTCCAACACTGGCCTTTTAATTGATTTCCACATTAAATTTTCATTTATTGACATTTCCCTACAAATAAAATTTCTGGTACTTTCCAACCTCTCAATTGATGGTATCTGCCCTACCTGCTTTGGGGAAAAGACTGCAGGGAATTGTATTGCTGTCTTCATTGTACCGTTATGGGGAGGCAAAATAATTTTCCTTCTTCCTTTCCAAGTTCTTCTGGCTGGACTAATAATCGAATTAACATGGGAAGATTACTAGGATAGAGTAAACACATTTATTATACATGTGTATTTGAGGGTTCCTTAAGAATATGGGACCTGAGGACAGATCTAGCAGTTATATTATATCTTGAGCTAAAAAAGTGGGGGGAGGGGTGGGATGGGAGGTATGGTTTGGGACTTCAGTGGTGAGGAAGGCAATTCATATGGAGATGAAAAAGCAGATTTTGGGTAAAAATGTTTGCTAGGCCATTTTTAACCATAGGACACAGAGATGACTTTGATCAAAAAGCCTTGCTAGGCTCTTCCCTGTGTGTCCCACACTGGTTTATATTATATTCTAGTTATCTATGAAGATATCCTCCTTTCTGGAGCAGGTCCTCTATCTACATGCATTTAGGCAGTTAGGGGAAGGGTCAAAGTGTTTCCTGAATCTTTCATTTGTTGAAAATAACCATCTTAAAATAATTACTATCCCAGAAGGCCTATTTTGAAGTGGCAAATTGTGCTTCCCCTCACTCTATTATCCATGAAATCAACAGGAAGTGAATAAATATTCATTGAAATATTACTCTTAGCTGGATACCATAGATTAAAGTTTTATTTGGTATACTTCAAGAAGAGTTGTATTGTTTTCTTAAATAATCACACACATTCTTATTAATCATATTTTGGGGTATTTTATGTTTAATTGTAATGATCTTTTTTCCATTATGTTTTCATTTAATTATTGTTGGAACATAAGATAGCCATTGACTTTGAAATATTAACCAGGGGCCCAGTGCACGAATTCGTGCACCTTGAAAGGAACTATGGGCCGTGAGACTGCAGTGGGCACAGGGGTGGGTCTCAGCTCATCCTCTGTACCTGTGTCCGCCCCCACCCCCTCCGGCTATGGCCCCTTGTCTGCTGGCAGCCCCACCCATGCCACTGCAGCTCCCATGCACTGATGGCACCGCCCCCACTTGTACCCGCTGACAGCGTGGAGCCATGGGGGCAGGTGTCAGCAGCTGGTGTGAGTAGGGCTGGCACCATCAGTGGGTGTGAGAGGCAGCTGCTGTCCCGATCGCCTCCCAGGAGCAGAGGGAGGTGAAGAAGCCCTCATGGTTGATCAGGGCCAGCAGCCACTGCTCGCATTCCCTGACAGTGCTGAGCAATCAGGGCAGGCACCAGGCACTGGCAGTGGGTGCAAGTGGCAGCTCCGGCACTGGCTGTGATTACAAGTGGGGCCAGCGTTGGCAGCAGGTGCGAGCGGGGCCATCTCTGGCAGTGGGTGCAAGTGGTGGCTGCCAGCCCTGATCACCCTTCAGGGCTTCTCCACCTCTCCCTGCTCCCAAGGGGCAATTGGCACTGGCAGTTGCTGCTCGCACCCACTGACAGCACCAAGTGATTGGGGCCAATGCCAGGCACCAGCAGGGGGTGTGAAGGGGGTTAATTTTCAGTAACCACCAGAGGCTCGCCCTGTTGACAGCGACTGGCACCCCACCTTGGTCTGGCACCCTGTTCACCTACTCCACCATCCCACCTTGACTGATGACCACCATGTTCTACGCTCTGCCACCTACTGCAAATGCCCACCATGTTCCACATGCGCCCTCTGGTGGTCAGTACATGTCAGAGTGACCAGTTTGGTTGTTAGGTTGTTCTACCGTTTGGTCTATTTGCATATTAGCCTTTTATATTTGAATTTTTGTAGCTAGCTAACACATACACTTTCTTGCTGTCTTAAATAATTTTTCACTCAATTCTCTTGGGTTTTCCAAGTATAGGGTATGATCTTCAAATATTTATGCCTCATATTTTATTCTCTTACCTATTTTTTTTAGAGGTTTGCTGCTAATCACCATGGGGAAAGATAGTCCCTGGTTTATAACTTCTGAACCAATCTGAAGTGTTAGGAGCTTTAATCCTATTTTTTGAATTAAGCCTCCAAACTACTTACTGTTATGAATCATAATGTAAATATCTGTGTTTTCTGATGGTCTTAGGCTCTAGAGCAGCGATTCTCAACCTGTGGGTTGCCTAAGACCATCGGAAAACATAGATTTTTTATGTTATGATTCATAACAGTAACAAAATTACAGTTATGAAGTAGCAACAAAAATAATTTTATGGTTGGGGGTCACCACAACATGAGGAACTGTATTAAAGGGTCCTGGCATTAGAAAGGTTGAGAACCACAGGTCTAAGGAGTTAGCATATAGATGGAAGCTGAAGCCAAGAGTGTGGATGAGATTGTAAGGAGAGATTTACAGGATAATAATAACAGCAAGAATAAAAGGACAAAGGACAAGCACAGGAAAGTATCAATATGCCCATCCCAAGCTGAGTAGGAAGGCCAGAGTGTTAGAAGAAGAACCAGGAGAAAGTGAAGCTGTAAAGTAATTGAAGGAGAATATCAAAGGGTTTTGGGTCCATAATTTCATCTGAAATCTGTGACTGAAATAAAGATAGTCTCTCCCTTTACAATGCTAAGGGAAATGCTCCTTAAGTCAAGACAAAAAATTTTGCATGACAGCAAAGAATGTTGTAGTGGTTCTTGGACTGCCCATCTCTTTTCCTTATGGCAATCCCTCCACCTTCTTGTATGGGTGGGTGGGACAATGACTGAGGCTGGGCCAATCAAAATCTATCTTTCTGGCCCTAGTGATGGGTTCATTGTGTGTAGGTAAAGGAGTATGCAGAGCTGGAGCTAATCAGAATCTACTTCCTAGGAAATTTTAGTCTTGAGAGAAGATACACAGAGATAGAAAGTAATTAGAACTAAGTCATTGATGGCAGTACCCTGAGAGAAGTTTGAAAATCTTTTGCTGTTAAAATTCCTGCACCTGCCCTTGTTCTTGTTCTTCCAAAGGCCTTGCCATTCACTGTTGCAAGCCACCCTACTTTCCCTTAATCTTATTTTTCATTTTGCCTCTTCTCCTCCTCTTTCTGGAGTTGTTTCCTATTGTTGGCAAGAAGAGCTGATACTGGCTGTTTGTAACATCTGACTTTTTTTTTTATGTGATGTTTATTCCAGTTGACCAGATGTTAATATGACCCCTGTTGCCGTAACAAATGTTAACTGATTCAGATGTTTTCACTAACTATAGAACAGAGTCTGCTTTGAAAGGAAGTTGTAAAATACCCAAACCAGGAAACCCCGAAATTATAACCCAATTACTTTCTAGAAATAGACATCTAAAGGGAGGCATTATAAGCCCAAAACTGCTTCAGGTTTGTCCTTTGCCTCAGGAGGACAAAGGAGTGAGCATGATCAGGGTATTGGCAGAAAGTTATTAAGGTGATAAGGAAGAAAGGAGAGTGTGAAAGAGACTCATTGATTTGGAAGCAAATTGGAGCCAAAGCACTTGAGATGCCTATGGCACCATAGTGAAAACATTGGGGCTAGACAGAGATGCAAGGATGAAAATTTAGGCCTTGGGAAAGGTAGCTATACACACTGAAATTTCTAGTGTGCATATCAACTTTTGGTGATGACATGTTCTAGGATATGAATAGGAATCTATGCTAATAAAAGGATGATATGCTAATTATACTAGGAGACTTTCTGGAAGACCTTTTGGATGTACTTCCGGACAAAGCCATGGTTGTGGGGCCAAAGCAGAGGTGGTTAGGGGCGATCAGGCAAGGAGGGGAGGGCAGTTGGGGGTGATCAGGCTGGTGGGAGGGAGAATTGAGGGTGATCAGGTCAGCAGGGGGGGGCAGTTAGGGGCAAGCAGGCCAGCAGGGTGGGGCAATTGGGGGTGATCAAGCCACAGGGGGGCATTTGGAGGTGATCAGGACACTGTGGGGGGCAGTTGGGGGCAACCAGACCCGCAGGGAGGCAGTTAGGGGCCACCCGGCCCGCAAGCGGGGGAAGTTGGGAGAGAGAAGGTCAGATATGGGGGCCATTGGGGGCAAGCAGGTCAGAGACAGAGTGCTTAGGGCAATCAGGCAGGCAGGCGGGCGAGCAGTTAGGAGCTAGTGGTCCCGGATTGCGAGAGGGATGTCCGACTGCCAGTTTAGGCCCTAAGGGTCCCAGATTGGAGAGGTTGCAGGCAGGGCTGAGGGACACCCCTCTCTTCCCCTGTTCATGAATTTTGTGCACTGGGCCACTAGTGTTTTAATAAAATGGAATGAAGTGGAAGCTAACTGTGGTGAGAAATAGTGAGGCTAGAACTTTGGATGAATTTGCTATATGGATACCCAACATCTTTTAGTATGTTATGAGAAGGAAAGTAAATTAAGGAATACACATTATTACTGTTAGAGTTAGTCTCATTATATCTTTGCAAATTGGATTTAAGTTGTTTAAGAATGTTTCTTTGACTCCCAGTTTTCCTAATTATGGGTCTAAAGACCTCATTCTTCCCTTCAGAGCATTAAGGTTATATTAAAACCTGTTCTATGGGAAACTGAATGTTGACAGTCAGAGGTTTTATAGAAGGACAGGCATTTTTAAGACTGAAATTCAGTGTTTCTGAATTTGTAATATGCTATTACTATATTATCTCCAAAATAAGAGTGAGTGGATTGTCTTGATGAATTATTTTCTCTTGAGAATATATTTTCCTATTCTCTGGTCTTACTTATTTGAAATCATTTTCCTTAGTGTTACGGAATAATAGTTTAAGTATTTATAGGTCATGAAGAAAGCTATTATGCTTTGAGATATAGTTACAAATCAATGCATAGAAGTGCTAAAACTGAGACATTTTTATATTTAGATAGTAACACCAGTATTTATTTCAAAAAATACTCTATAAAAAAGGAGGCAATTACATTGCAGATGAAAGAATAGAAGTATTCACACTACATGGAACCATGTTAATTCAGAGAAAATGGGCAAATACCTCTGGTTACTGAAGCATGCTGACACAATGTGCAAGACTGACCGAAGACAACCCCAAAATATTTGCGCCCTCACCCTAATGCTCCTTTCAATGAGGCAGTTTGATGTGAAGTGCATAGCTTCCTTTATAAATTAATAAACACTCAAGAGACCATATGCTTTCATGCTCCTATTTCAGGTGCAACAACACTTTATAACTTTTCTCAAAATATTTCTAGGAAGAGATTTCCAACTATTTATCAAGTATTTATCCTTCTCAGATTTTAATTCAAAGTTTTCTGGTGTGATTACAGGCCATGGAGGCAGTCATATGGATTTAGGGTTACCACAGGAATAGCTTCTTTAAAATCTGAATAACTTGTGATACTATTTAATACACTAAGTAAAAATTATGACTTTGCCTTTTAATCCTTAAAAAGACAGCAAAGTCTTTTCTCGGGGTCTCTAATGGGCTGGGAGAAGAAGATGGAGGCAGATATTAAAGGACAAGCACTCTACAGCTTTGGGCCTGTTTGAATACTGCTGTTCTTGGAACGACCTTTGCTTCTCTGCTGGGGAATCTCTTAGCACAAACAACTTTTCTCTGTGAAGTATTCATTCACCACCTTCCCAGAGTTCATCCCTTTGATGAACTCTTCCTAGATATGCATATGTAATGCATTGCACTGTATCTATTTCCTGTCTCTCAGGCCATCTGGACAGTGAGGTTTCTCAAGAGTCCTTTGTGCTTGGTTCAATGCCAGAAAAGTTAGATTCATAATAAAAGACTTATTATCATTATAATGGTTACTTTACTTAACACATTGTAAGAGTCAAGGCAGTACACTTTCTTCATAGAGGTCAAAGAAATTAGATATCTTTTACCTTAATGCCTTTTAGTCCAACTGTCAGAATTTTTTTAAAATTAAATCTTTATTATTCAGATTACATTTTTTTTCTCTTTTTTTCCTCCATAGCTCCCCTCCACCCAGCTCCCACCCTACCCTCAACCCTTACCTCCCTCCCATTGACCTCATCCATAGGTGTATGATTTTTGTCCAGTCTCTCCCTGCACCCCCCTCACCCCTTTCCCCCTGAGAATTATCAGACCACTCCCTTTCTGTGCTCCTGATTCTATTATATTCACCAGTTTATTCTGTTGATCAAATTTTTAATTCACTTAACTTTTAGTTTCACTTGATAGATATGTATTTGTTGTTCATAATTTTTTATCTTTTACCTTTTTATTCTTCCTCTTCTAAAAGAGTACTTTTCAGCATTTCAAGTTGATGAACTCCTTTAGCTTTTTCTTCTCTGTGAAGCTCTTTATCTGTCCATCAATTCTGAATGATAGCTTTGCTGGATAGAGTATTCTTGATTGTACATTCTTGCTATTCAACACATTGAATATTTCTTGCCACTCCCGTCTGGCCTGCATTGTTTCTGTTGAGAAGTCAGCTGACAGTCGTATGGGTGCTCCCTTGTAGGTAATGA
>JAAGEH010002528.1:15008151-15027420 GCA_011751065.1 Lasiurus cinereus | reverse complement strand
TATTTTAATTATGATGTGTCTTGGTGTAGTCCTCTTTGGATTCCTTTCATATGGGATTCTGTGTGCTTCCTGAATTTGTAATTCTATTTCTTTTACCAGATGTGGGAAGTTTTCAGTCATTATTTCTTCAAATAGGTTTTCAGTATCTTGCTCTCTCTCTTCTTCTGGCACCCCCACAATTCTGATGTTGGTACGCTTGAAGCTGTCCCAGAGGCTCCTTACATTATCTTCACATTTTTAGATTCTTTTTTTCTCTTGCTTTTCCAGTTGAGTGTTTTCTGATTCTTTATATTTTAAATTTTTGACTTGATTCTTGCCTTCCTCTAGTCTGCTGTTAGGTCTCTGTATAATATTTTTTATTTCTAGTTAGTCCTTTTCCATCTCTAGTTGGTTCTTTTTCATCTCCTCTTGGGTCCTGCTAACTTTATCCATCTTTTCTAGGATATTCTTAAAAAACCTTATAACTGGTTTTGAACTCTATATCCAGTTGTTTGTTTTCCTCCATTTCTTTTGTTGTGATCTCTTTCTTTATCTCTGCATTTTTACTATGCTGGGAGAACTTCTGTGTTGGATTCAGTCTTATGATACAAGACTTGCAAAACTGCAAAAGCCTCTCTGTTGAGCTTGGGATGGGGTGGAGTCTCAGGGCTTAATGAACTGCCTTGCCTTCCAGTCGGCCTCACCCTCCACAGCCTTTGAGTCTCATGTGACTGGGTAATCGCTGGAATGGTCCCTGTGTGCGCATGCTCTCTATCGCAGTGCCTTTACACTGCTGCCTTTCTGGCTCCAGGACCATATGAATCTGGGTCCTCAGGGTTTTGCCTGAAACTGGGGTTTAGTGGAGTTAGAAGTGGCGCAGTTGGGAGGCTCTGTCTCCTGCCCACTTGTGAAAGCCAGCGGCACAATCAGCAGTTGGTCTTCTGTGTGCAGTGCTGTGCGTGCCACCAGACTTCTGCCCTTTTGCAACTCCCCTACATTTCCATGCACTTCTCCCTTTCACAGTCCAAACTCCCCCCGTTTGAGTTTCGGCTGGATCTGGGGTTTAGTGTTGTAGGATAAGGGGTTCAACACCTTTGAGAGTCTTCGTTTCCCTCCCAGCAGAGAAAGCCAGCCAGGTTCTCCGGCACCCGCTCTCGCCATCAGCGCGTCTCCGTACCTCAGCTTTTTGCAGCTCCTCTGGGTCTCTGTGAGCCCCTCTCTTTCCTTCTAGTTGTAGAATTTCCACTCAGCCAGCTTCCTGTGATTCTGGATGATGTCCATTCTGTCTTTTAGTTGTAGTTTTGAAATTGTCGTGCGAGGCAGCAGTGTAGGTGTTTACTTATGCTGCCATCTTGGATTCTCTTACACAAATTCCCAACTATCAGAATTTTAAGGCAAAGTGGTCAGCTGACTCAGATGGTTGAGATTTGGGGAACTTCTTAAAGTCACAGGAAGAGAAGCATGTTGAAGATGTACAATATTAACCTCCTTTTATACAGAAATGATCATCTGGGAAACATATTTGACATTTTCCTGAGGTCAGGGATCAACTCAGCTGTATATACGATAGCATTTCTAATCTAAATTAGTATTGTTAACATTTTAGAAAGAGTTTTTGTGGATGAAAGATTCTCATGGAAAATTTCAAGAAATAAGAGCAGAGGGGAGGAGGTAGCGTGGTAGTGTTAGGATAGGTCATGGGCAACAGTGTCAATTAGATTCCCTTTCAGTTTGGATAATCCCCAGATGTATGGATTTGAGCATATGATTTAGTTCTCTCTGATTTTACCTAAGCATCGTAATCTAGGGGAAATAGTTGCCTCATTATTCTGTTTTGATAACTAAATGAGACTGGCTGTAAAGAGCATCTAAAGAACACAGTATGTATAAAAATTTTTTAGTCTCCAGTTTTATCTAAAATATAACCAGTATTTACTGCATAGTTGAATAGTTCTCACACTTTAGTGTGTATAAGAATAGGCTTGAATTCTTATTAAAATGCATATTCTTGAGTAACATTACCAGTTGGTTGATAAAGCCAAACAATATGACTGCTTAATAAATCTCTCAGGTGATTTGCATGTAGGTGCATTTTAGACCATAGTTAAGCAAAGAACCAAGAACTATTTATGTAGACTAATAGGTGTGTAGATTTTGGTGCAAGGTATTTATAATTTTTATGTAGGTTACAATTCAGTGGCGATACTAAAAGTCTATTGCAAAATGGAAAATCATGAGTTTAGCTGAGTTAAAAACCATAGACCATTTTTTTCCCCTATGATTCTCAAGAATGTTGTCATTTTTGCTATGAGAACTACCCCTTGGGCTCTGAAGTTATTTAAACACAGCAACACCAGTTAATCTGTTCACTCTGGCCTGCCTGCAGCAATAATCCTGTTAGGTTAGTTGAATAAGAATTCCTGCGGAGACCAGTTTGGCTCAGTGGATAAAGCATCGGCCTGTGGACTGAAGGGTCCTAGGTTCCAGTCCCAGGTTTGATTCCAGTCAAGGACATGTATCTTGGTTGCGGCCACATCCCCAGTGGGGGGCATGCAGGAGGCGGCTGATCGATGTCTCTCTCATCCATGTTTCTAGCTCTCTATTCCTCTCCCTTCCTCTCTGTAAAAAAATCAATAAAATATATTTTAAAAAAGAAAAAAAAATTCCCCCCACCCTAACATCTCTCCTTTTAGTAAGTTTCTATCCACTGATCCCTTACTCCATTGGCTGTAAATCCCCACTCTTCCTTGTTGTATTTGGAATTGAGCCCAGTTCTATATAGAGGTATAGTTTCTCCTGATCTGTTTTTACTGTTCAACTCTGATTCTCTTTAACAATATCTAAATGTTGAATCTATCTTTGCAACCACAGAAAGCTGCTTACCACAGTACCTGCTGGGCTGAACACATGTACACACTTCGGTAAGTAACCCAGAGAAGGTGCCTTCTCCAGGCTTCTGCGGTGGGCGTTTTAATCACCTCAGAATATTTTACTCTATAGTCTGAGACTGCTTCGCTCACATTCTAGTGCTTCTATAGCTTCACTTCCTTGAGAAGGCAAGAGTCAAGTATCCCTAAAACGTTTTGTTTTTTTTTAAATACCTCTCTTCAGCTCTTGGCAAATACTTTTCTACTATTTGTTTCTGTGACTTCAACTTTTTGTTCTAAGATTCTACATAGATACGTAATACCATGAAGTATTTGTTTTTCTTTGGATTATTTCACTTAGGATAATGTCTTCAGGGTTTATCCATGTTGCTGCAAATGGCAGAATTTCCTTCCTCCTCATGTCTGAATAATATTCCATTATATGGGTGTGTCTATCTATCATCTATCTGTCTATCTATCTATCTATCTATCTATCTATCTATCTATCCCATATCTTTATCCAATCATCTGTTGAGGACCACTTAGATTGTTCTGACATCTTAGCTATTGTAAATAATGCTGCATTAAACGTGGGAGTGCAGGTATCTCTTTGTTTTCATTTTTTTTGGATGTAGATCCAGAAGTGAGATTGCTGGGTCATATGGAGTTGCATATGTTTAAGTTTTGCAGAATCTCCCTAGTGTTTTCCAGAGTGGCTGCAGCAATTTGCATTCCCACAAATTGTGAACAAGGGTCTCCTTTACTCTAGCTAACACTTGTCATCTCTCGTTTTGTTGATAGCCATTCTAACAGATGTGGGGTGATATCTCCTTTTGGTTTTGATTAGCATTTTCGTGATAATGATATTTTCTTTCATGTCCTTGCTGGCTATCTTCTTTAGAGAAATGTCTGTTTAGTTCCTCTGCCCATTTTTAATCAGATTATCTTTTTGCTATTGAGTTGTGTGAGTTATATTTTGGACATTAATCCCTTATTAAGTATAAAATTTGCAAGTATTTTCTCCCATCTCCTAGGTTGTCTTTGTACTTTGTTGATGGTTTCCTGCAGTTTGATTATGTAACAGTCAAGATTAATAAAAGGTCTGATATGACTTCTTTTCTCTTTCTGCTTCAATTTTAGATGGAAAAATATGATCAAAATATACTTCAGCAGATTAGCATAGAAGCAAACACAATTGAAGGGAAAAACAAGCAAAGAAACTGTTATCATGTCAAGATAATATTTTAAAATAAACAACACTGAGAGATTTAAAAAGTCCCTAGGAAGATTCACAAGATCTGTGAATATATTATTTGTTGAAATTAATCAAAGGCAAAGGAAAGTACTGAAGACTGAAAAATATAGTCAAGCTGTAAGAACAGGAAGAAAAACAAGACTACATCAGGGAGGATTAAAATGAACTAATCCTTCTCAGCTAGCATTGCTAAGTGCAGTGATCTAAAAGATTATGAGTCACTTGGGGACCCACAGTCAGCTACACAGAATAACTCAGTGTCCTAATCTTCTTTTTTTTGGCATTGAGAACCATCATGGATAGAGACATGTGCATGCCACATCACATCCATTTCAGTTTTTAAATGATTTCTTCTTTATTTTAAAATATTATGCTATGAAATAACATTAAAAAAAATGAGCCAGCAACAATAGTGACACTTAAAAGCAAAACTTTGAACCCAATACTCTGGCAACTAATTTATTTAAATGTAAATAAGATGTAATTTAATTAATACCTTATAAACAAATGCATACCTAAGATGAGATCAATGATAATGCCCTCAAATTCTATACACAAAAGAAAACAGAAAAAAAAAAGTGAGAGCATCCAGGTCTCCTGGTAGTGAAAAAAAGGTGTGTTTTTTAATTAAGAGGACACAAATTTGCAATTCTAACCTTGCTGTTTCTTAGATATATAACTTTGAACATGATATTCAATCTTTCAGAAGCTCAATGAGGAGAAAATATTTTTGAGTTGGGCTGACAATAGGGACAAGTGGAATTGGAACTCAAGAGGCAGGAGTACGCTCTTACTGTGGTTTGGCTTGTGTTTTTCTCCCATGGGAGTTTTTGGAAAGGTCTTAGAAACTTCTAAATATATACCCTGACTGGTTTGGCTCAGTGGATAGAGTGTCAGCCTGCAGACTGAAAGGTCCCAGGTTCGATTCCCATCAAGGGCATGTACCTTGGTTGTGGGCACATCCCCAGTAGGAGGTGTGCAGGAGGCACTGATTGATGTTTCTCTCTCATTGAGGTCTCTAACTCTCTATCCCTCTACCTTCCTCTCTGTAAAAAAAAAAATCAATAAAATGTATAGTTTAAAGTAAAAATAAAAACACTTTCCAAATATTTTGCATTTTCTTTATATGAGTATTACATTTTTTTTTTTTGGTCTCAGACCATCAGTAATACATAATTAAAATTTTTAGGACTTGAGCAGATCACTGATAATTAAACTCTCCATAATTTGTTACCTTGGTTTATTGATGGAGAAATATGGTGAGGACACTAATGGATATGAATGATACAATTAGCATCAGCATATATCTGGGAAATGCTATGGTCTGCCCATGTGGTTTCTGCATCCCACAAACTACCAGTCACCAATAAGCAGGTATCACTATTGGATGGAACATCTGAGAACAAAGATTGCTGAGTTAGGCACAAACTTTGAATTTGCAGGTATACACATCTTCTCATTCATGATAATGTGAGTTGTTATTGTAGACAGATGTCTAAAATGAAAGGACTTGAGAAATTTGGATTATAGTATAAATTATATAAACGTTGGTCAAAATAAGCCTTGAGAAACTATATTAACAGATTTTACCATGCCTGAGGGAATTAAGAAGCTCATAATATTTTCCAGAGATAAGTTAGAATGTTTTTGATAATTCTCTTCTGCTATTAGTATAGACTACTACATAACCTCATATATCCATTTTTTTCATAGTAATAAAACCTCTGATTTTTAGTTGGTCTCATGACTACTGAAGACATTTCTCAGCCAATGGAAAAGTGAAATGCAAGTGGGAGGGTTGTTGAATAATTTCAAGGTTAGAAAACAATCCCATATAAAATCACATCAGAAAGCATAAAGTACTTAGGGATAAAGTTAGTCAAGCAGGAAAAGATCTGTACACTGAAAAATACAAGATATTAATGAGAGAAACTGAAGACACAAATAAATAAGAAAGTATTCTGTGCTCATGGATTAGAAGAATCAATACTGTTAAAAGTCCATAATACCTAAAGTGCTCTACAGATTCAATGCAATCCCTATCAAAATTCTAATGCCATTTTTTCACAGAAATACAACAAACAATCCTAAAATCTGTATGAAGCCACAAAGAACTCTTAATAGGCAAATTGATATTGAGAAAAACAAAGTTGGAGGTATCGTATGCTCTGATTTCAAACTATATGACAAAGCTATTCAAAATAGTGTGGTACTTGTATAAAAAAGATACATAGATCAATGGGACAGAATACAGAGCCCAGAAATAAAGCCAGGCATATATACTCAATTAATTTATGACAAAGGAGATAAGAATTATAGAATAAGCATTTATCTCTATGAACTTCTTTCTTAGAACTGCTTTTGTTTTTTTTCTGCATCGCTTGGTTTTATATTTCGTGTTTCCACTTTCATTTGTCTCAAGTATTTTATTACTTCTTTTTTCTTTGACTTATTGCTTGTTTGGAAGCAGGTTATTTAATCTCCACCAATTTTGTGAATTTTCCAGTTTTCTTATTATAATTGATTTCTAGTTTCATATCACTGTGGTCCAAAGAGATGCTTGATATGGTTTTAATCTTTTAAAATGTATGAAGACTTGTGTGACCTTATGTATGATCTACCTTGCAGAAGGATCCATGTTCACTTGAGAATGTATGATCTGCTGCTGCTCCATGGAGTGTTTTACATAGCTCTGTTAGGTCCACCTGGGCTCTAGGGTAGGTCTAGTATTTTCTTGCTAATTTTCTATCTGGATAACCCATTATTAAAAGTGGGGTATTGAAGTCCCCTATTATTCATGCATGGCTATTTCTCCTTTCAGACCTGTTAGTATTTGCTTTATAAACTTAGGTGTTCCAATGTTGGGTGCATAAATATTTACAACTGTTACATCCTCTGGATGAACAGACCCCTTTATCATTATATAGTGTCCTCCTTTGTCTTCCGTTACAGTTTTTAGTCTATTATTATTATTTCATGACATAATAATAGCTGCCTCTATGATCTTTTGGTTTCTATTTGCACGTAATATATTTTCACATTCCTTTATTTTCAGTCTAAGTGTATCCTAAACTTTTAAATATGTATCTATACTATCCAACAATCCTAATAAGATGAAAGAACCACTCTTGGCTTTATTTTTCAATTTTATTTTTTATTCATTATATTTTATTTTTATTGACTTATCACTCCCATATATTTGGTGAATATGCAACATCTATATTTCAGTGTTCTTGAGGTGACTGCTAAGTTTATTTTCCCAGTTTTTATTGCTACTCAATAATGCAACATATATTGCTATGAATTTTCTTTTGAGAATGACCTAATCATATCCCATAGGTTTTGTTAGTTTTATTGTTTTCAAGTAGACAAACTTGGTTTTAGTTCCTCTTTGGTTTCAAGAGTTTTATAACTTTTTACTCACCACTTAGTTGCCATTTTCTCCACAAGGGGGTCTTTGTCTTTATACTATCACTGTTTGACATGGTGAGATCCTTCCTCCCTTCTCATGCAACCTCTACTCTGGCCTTTTCTCACCATGTCCCACTTCCCCTCTACAACCCCTTCCCCTCTATTCTTTTATGTTCTTTCTTCTCTATTCCTTCCACTACTGTGTTATCCTCATTGCAGTTTTTATTTTTATTATGATTATCTATATGTGTGTTTAAATCTTAGTTTGTAAACTTTTTTGGTATGAGATAAACTTTTGATTTGCTTTGAATTGTCATACTATTGGAGGCCCAATGCACAAAGTTTTGTGCAAGAATGGTTCCTTCCCCTGGCTGTCGGCACAGCCTTCCTTCCAGACTGGAGCCATCTTTTTGCTCTAGCACAGAGCTGCCTTCCTGCCTCCCCACCCTGCCCAGAGGCCCAGAGTGCTGGGGCAGTGTGGAATACAGTGGTATCTCGAGATACGAGTTTAATTCGTCCCATAATCTTGAGGCATGGGAAACTATGAGACGCTGGCTGGAGTCGCAGTAAACTGGTGGGTCGTGTGCAGCCGGCCGATCCACGCGATTACTCCTATCTCAAATGTTGCTCATATTTCAAAGCAAAAATCGCTCGTTCGACTGCTCGTATCTCAAAAATCTCGTATGTTAGGGCACTTGTATCTTGAGGTACCACTGTACCTGCATCCCACCCTGCCCCTGGCTACTTGGTGCCTATACAGTGGCACCTCAAGATACGAGTGCCTTAACATACAAGATTTTTGAGATACAAGCTGTCGAGCGAGCGATTTTTGTTTTGAAATACGAGCAACATTAGAGATATGAGTAATCGCGCTGATTGGCTGGCTGCACAAGACCCACCAGTTTTCCACGACTCGAGCGTCTCATAGTTTCCCACGCCTTAAGGTTACGGAACGAATTAAATTCATATCTCAAGGTACCACTGTATATACAAATTAACACACCATCTTTGTAGGGTTAATTTGCATACTCACTCCTGATTGATTGGTGGGCTTCATGAAGGTACAGTCAATTTGCATATTCCTCTTTTATTAGTAGAGGTGCTTTATACAAGTAAGTACTTGGTAAATGAATAGGGGCTGAAATAATGCCTGTGTTTGAATCCCAGTGAAATAGAGGAGACTAAAACCAGCTAAACTGACCTAAGAATTCAATGGAAAGGAATTCCAGCTAACAGATGGCTACCGTGGTGTCACAAGTGAAGGACTAGGTGACCTGCTCAGGTAACTGCCTGAGTGCTGGAACAGGGATTTCAGCTGAGTCTGATGCCCAAAACTTCAATTGGAAACACAACACTGTGCAGACCACAGTCCATCCCCATAGCTCCTGACTGTTTGTAGAAATACCCTTGTGGAGAACAATTTGATTAAACAGAACATTGTCTTCTAAATGGCTTTGGTAGGGCATAAATCACACACCCCGAAGTTCATTTACCTGCTCTAGTGTATGTAGAGATCTGTTATGTTACAGATGACCTGCAGGCAGAGAGGGATGTGTCAAAGATTAATTAAATGGTCCATGCCCAAAGCATTCGCAATCTAGTTGAGGAAATAGGCATGAGTTACTAAAAATATAGTAATGCAGGTATGATTGCAATTAGGATAAGATATCAAATTCACTTTCTCAATGCTAGTGCGAAATTTCAAAACTAACACTGCAGAGCCTATTAAATGTTTGAATGAGTAACTAGATTGCAATTTTAATTTTCAATTAGGAGTCATCTGTCTCTTTAAGGGAGAGTAAATAAACCTTAGAGCTTAACTAAGGTACCAATTCCACTTTTGAAATTATCCATAGGAAAGCATCAGTAATAAACATGAATGTTATTTCCTTAGAACAATTAAATTAAAATTTCCTTTATATTTTCCCACAGGCACTGAGAATTGCAAATTAGAAGTATAATATGCTATGCAAATTTCCTAGTAAAAAAACTCCTTCAGCATATATTGATTCAAAAAATGAGGAAATGAATCCTCAGATGATTTTTTAAAAGCCCTATTGAGAAGTGAAACAAAATCTACATAAAGAATAAGAGAACATCAAAGCATAATGATTCCATGCTGAGTAGAACTACTTAGGTGTACTGAATACTATTTATTATTAAGTAGGAGATTTTGCTAGGATTTTCTGAATAAGGAGATCACAAGTTATATCTCTGTTTGGGATTTGAGAGCAAAGCATCAGAAATATCACATAGTTCACAGAAAACTAATTTTTAAAGAAACTCATTCTAGCATTTAGCATTTTTGTAATTTTGTTTTGGACTGAAGGACAACTCAGGCAGAAAAGATAGCTCCCAAAAGAGGTCATATGTTTTATTATTTATTTATTTATTTTTTAAAATATATTTTATTGATTTTTTTACAGAGAGGAAGGGAGAGGGATAGAAAGCCAGAAACATCCAAGAGAGAGAAACATTGATCAGCTGCCTCCTGCACAGCCCCCCACCGGGGATATGGCTGCAACCAAGGCACATGCCCCAGACCAGAATCGAACCCGGGACCCTTCAGTCCACAGGCCTACATTCTATCCATTGAGCCAAACCGGTTTTGGCAAAAGGTCATATGTTTTAGATATTTCCTAGTGTTCAAAAAATACCTTTTTTGTCACTAGTGGTGTATAATAAAGGTTGTAATTTCTCAATATCAAGCAAGAACATCTAAAATGAAAGGCTGAACAAGTTAATAATAAAAACTGGCATTCCCAATTCTTTCCCTGAGCACATACTATGCTTTGATTCATAGATATCATCTTATTTTATTGTCACAGCACCACTCGAGTAACATGTTTATGTTTCCCATTTCACACATGATAAGAAGGACTCTGTGCAGTGAATAGACACCCAGGTTCACATAACATACATGTGGCAGAGCCAGGCTATCAGCCCTGGAGCCTGTGCTCCTAATTCCTGGACCACGCTGCTCAGGTGCATCCTGATCGAAATGCTTGCAATTCGATTTAGCATTTTCTAATTCAGGGCATACATGCTGTGTAACAGTTCCCCAAGTCTCTGGAACATGCTTGGCAACCATGTAATTTCCTTAGGTGTGATAGTCGTCAAAGAAATTCATGTGAGGGCAGTTTCATGTGATAGCAGTTGAAGAAATCTACCTTTTATATGAACAACTAGACATATGAAGTGAATTCTAAGAGGCTCGCTTCCCACAGATCATCTGTAACGTAACAGATCTCTACATACACTAGAGCAGGTGAATGAACTTAGGGAATTCTTCTAAGGTCTTGAATGTGGAGTCTTTGTGAAAGCACAGCTGATTGGAGATTGGAGAGAATGGAGGGTAAACACGTCTCACCAGGTGAGCACACATTATGGTGTCATCATCGTCCTAGTTCAGGAGTGAAATAAGCCAGGGTAATGTGGAGCATCAGAGTCATTGCTAGGACAGCTGGTGAAAGAAGGCATGTGTTAGTGTGGTGGTCGGCCAACGGCGGCTCTCGAGTCACGGTTTGCCGCTCTGTTGACTAATGAGTTTGCCAACCACTGGGATAGAGGCTTAATCACAAGGAACAAGAACAGCAGCCTGTCATGATTGGAATCGAGAGTCTAGTGGAAAGCTGTTCTCCCTCCCCCAGAGCCCAGCCCCGCTCCAGGCTCTCTCTGTTTGGGGTTAAAACCTGGCTTCCAGCCTCTTCCTTTTGCTTCCGGGTTGTTCAGAGAGTTAGAAGAAGTCATCTGTGTGGAGTGATCATTCCAGTGTCTGACACGTAATAAGAACTAAAGAACCGTTAGCCATTTTCGTAACCGCTCAGGCTTCACAAACTGCTTTCAGATGGTTCTCTTTAATTCTTATTATAATTTGCTGACACGGGCATCCTCATACCCATTTTTTTCAAATAAGAAACTTGAGGCTCAGTGATGCTAGGTATCAGCTAATTGAACACAGCCAATCCTAAAACCTATATTCGAACTAAATCTCACATTTTTTTTCGACCCCAACACAAATGTTCAAAAAGAGACCCTTCGCCTTTTTTCCTCCGTTAAGCTCTCATACATGTGCTCCAACATGCTTTGCTCCAGCTTTCATCTCAGACTGCCACTGTCACCTCTCTCCAGATGGAAGGTGTGGTCACAGAGCTACTAACGAGTCCACGTCATGGCTGGCTTTCACTGAGCTCTGATGGTACCTTTGTCCTTGCTATTTGATCAGTTTCCACATTTTTCTGTTTCCAAGGGAATCTCTCATCTCCTTATTTACATATAAAATTTCCTCAGGTCAGTGACTATATCTAATAATTCCTTGTTTCTCTCACAATACCTACTGACTCATCCATTCAGTCAGCCAAGAAAATACTCATCAAAGATGTCTTACTTGTCTCTTACATATATTTATGGCGACATCAGGCAAACTCTCTCCTCTCTTCCTAGTGTAAGGTGGAGGATATTAAAGGTAAATAAATACAAACATAAATCAGAAAAATATCAGAGCGTTTCAAGGGGTATGTTGAGAATGAAAATAAGACCTGGTTGAGAATGACTGGGTTGGCTCTTAGTATGAATAAAGAACCCTTTGAGGTGGTGACTTTTTTCTTTTTTCCTAAAATATATTTTATTGACTTCAGATAGAAAAGGAGAGGGAGAAAGAGATAGAAACATCAATGATGAGAGAGAATCATTGATGGGTTGCCTCCTGCACACCCACACTGGGGATCAAGCCCGCAACTCGGGTATGTGCCCTTGGCTGGAATTGACCCTTCAGTCGGCAGGCCGACACTGTCTCCACTGAGCCAAACCGGCTAGGGCAGACATAGTGACTTTTAAGTTGACATTTGTAATAAAGAACCTGTGGTATATTCTTTTTGATAAACTGAATCTTACTAACCAACAAGTAATGAGTTAGGTCTGGTGGAATTGGAAATCTGGTTCAAGATACACATAATATTTAAGCAATTCTTTCTTCTGGCCCTTGTTAGAGGAAACTTAAGGCAAGTTTACCGTTATTAACCATTCATTCACTCCACTTCAATATTCTGGCACTGAGGTGACATTACAATAGAATAAAGATAAAAAGTTATATTTTTCTATAGCTTGTTAGTTTAAAGGTATTGTCAAAAGCCCTCACAAGGAGGGGATACATTTGACATCAAGCAAACAAAAATAATGTCTTAAACAAATGAGTCTATTTCACTCAAAGAGTGTCTAGGAGTAAGATGTCAATGGCTGGAGTAGTAGTTCTGCAATATTTTCAAGGATTTATCCTCTTACTAACTTCTCACTGTGCCACCTTAAGCATGAAGCTCTCACCCTCATGATTACAACATGGTTGCCCCATCACCAGGTATTGCACCTGTAGTCCAAGTAGGAAAAAGAGAAGAATGCAAGGCAAAAGAGTCTTTGCCTTTTTATTTAGAGGGATGCCTTCCTTATGGACTTGAATTTGCATCTTTTTGGTTAGAGAAGTGAGATTTCCATCTGGACAATTTGCTGTTCCATCTCTGATTGCTTTTCCCAGTCAAAACCTCAGTTTTAGGAATAAGTGGGGAAATAGATACTGGGTAGGTTATAACAGTGTATGGCACAATAATATTTAAACCATGATCCAATACGGGTTAGAGTCATATTCTAGGATCAGATCACTTTAGTTTTGTGTGAGCTCTTAGAGTGCTCATGTGTTTTGCTCAAATATTTGAAGCTTGCTAAGCATAATACCAGGCAGAGGAGACAAAGATTAACATGATATTGCCAGATAGGTGTACATTTTTGCTCATATGTTACTTAAATTAATTTTTTTTATTGATTTCAGAGAGAAAGGGAGAGGGAGAGATTTTTTTTAGAGGGAGAGATTTGAGCATCTATGATGAGAGAGAACTGTTGATTGGTTGCCTTTTGCACGCCCTGTACTAGGGATTGAGCCTGCAACCTGGGCATGTGCCCTGACCAGGAATCAAACCATAACCTCCTGGTCCATTGGTCGATGCTCAACTACTGAGCCATGCCAGCCAGGCACATATTACTTATATTTATTATAAATTTGAGTCAATTGTGTTATATATTAGTTACTGCTAGTTGGTGACTTTCTTATGAGAACATAACATTAAATGAATTAAAGAGCATAACTTTAAATGCTAGTTAATACATTCAACTCAGTAAGACAAACAGATGAACTTACAAAAAAGAGATTAAAAGCATAACATATTAAGTTTTTAACTAGATTTTCAGCAATATGAAATTCACACTTTCTAAAACCTGATCATCTTTATCAGTTAGTTCTTGAAACTTTACCACTCTCACAGTTGACAAAGAACTGCTTTTCCCATTTGACACTGGGATGGATAGTTTCCAATGTCTCTTTCATTTCTCCCTCTCAGTGATGTATTGGGCTGAGTCACCAACCAAAGATCTATTTCTTTTGTAAGGTGTGTCTCCAAATGAGATTGCCACACATCTATAGTACCATTATGAGGCTGCAATCCATCTACTCAATTTGGGAATGGAAAAGTCCTTTGGAAATACAGAAGTAATGGAGGTTTTGCTTTGCTGGTGATTTGTTTCATAAGGGGAAAATGGATGTTCACCATGGCCCTCGAGTTAAAACACTGCATAACCACAAGGGCATCATCTTAAACCTTCTGTAATCCAAAGGTTTAAATCATCTTACAGCACAACAGTTACATCTTCCCCTTCAACTTCTTTCTACATCAATTCAGAATTTGCTTCCAACAGTAACAAATTTTAGTAAAACAACCGATCAAATATATTATTTTCATACTCTTTTGGACTACCAGAAAGAAAACCCAATTATTGATTCCTGTTTCTGTTATTTGATTTCTAACAGTAAGTGTATTTCATTTTGGAGCTGGAATTCTATACAAACATAATTTTTCTAGCATTTTAATAGTTTCTCCTCTGCAACAAGAACACAATTTTATGACTGTGTAATTTTATGAAATGCTTGGAAATTCAGAGTCATGAGATGACTTATTTTTGACGTGTGCCAGGTAGCACCTAGGAGTAAGCTACTTCCTTTTGCATCCTACACCTGGAGATTGAATCTGAAGATTGGAGCCCCTGGGTGCTTTAAGGTATTTAGAGACAGCAATTCAACAACATCTAGCACCTTTTCAAACTTGAGAAAAATTCTCTTCAAATAACCACTAGTGGAATTGGGTTATTTTATGTCTTTCCTGAGATTATGATAACTGAGCTAATTTCAGGAAGCTGGTAGAGTTCAGAGCTATCCTTGCCACCAGAGGCTTGTCTGGATGCCTCCTAATTAGAGTGAATTATCTAAGTTGCCCTGCTCTCACATTCCTGAATTTGGCTCTTGGGCCTTTAACTTTTCTCTGGAGTTTAATACATTTACTGATCCAAAACATTATTCGCAGCAATTATCTTAGATTAAGCGTGATGCATTAATACTAATATCAGAAAACATCAGAGATCTGACAACCACGAACAGGTTTAATACTCCTACTCTGCTATGGAGTCTTACCTTGTAAATGATTCTGAGACACCGGGAGGTTGACAAATAGATATTAAAGAAAGGTAAACTATGCTACACATGGCTTTCTGCAATAAACCATGCTTCTTGCCTGTTTAATGCCCCATTGTCCTTGCAAGCAGGTTGCTAGATGGTGTCATTCTTCCTACCTGCTGCCTCTGATACAAATGGTCTTTCTGCCCATACTTTGAATTATTGCTCTGTCCTGAAATACTCCAGCACTCCCCCTATCCAGTTGAATCCTTCCTTTCCTCCATTCCCATGACGCCTTATTCGTACTGCTATTTCAACAGCTTACCTTAAATTACGGTGATTGGTGTCCATGGCCAGTATTCCTCCTGGAACTGGGTTCTTAAGAGCAGAAATGTATATCCCTGTCCTGTCTGGTCTCACTGAGTAACCCATCACAAAGTGCAGAATCCACACTGGGCTTCCTTTTCTTTTCAGCGATGCAGTCTTCTTTCTTTTCAATGGAAATTAACTGTAAAAGAGAAAATTCTGAGCCTGATTTCCTTGTAATATTTCTTATTATCATAATGGAAAAGATAAAATGTTATTTAAAACCTCAAACATACTTAACAGTGTTTTGAAACAAGTATAGTTGATCCTTCAACAACACGGGTTTAAACAGCATGAGTCTGCTTCCATGCCAATTGTTTTCAATAAACAACCCGGCTTTTTGTAGCCTTGTTTCTAGCTTCCAAAGCTTCAACCAGCTGAAGGTGGAAAACTATTTTTGCATTCTTAACCGCTCATTTGCAACTCTGGATGGAAAACACCGATCTCAATCTGCAGTTGGTTGAATATCCAGATGCGAAGGGACTAAGGGCTGACTGTAGTTATTATTTTGGGATTCATCAGTGATGCACAGATTTTGACTGGGAGGCTCGGCACCCCTAAACTTGGCATCGCTCAAGGGTCAACTGTATAAATTTTAAAATTCAACATTAACATAGGAACCATAGTTGCCCTCCACCAGCAAGAACTGGAAACATGAACGTTGGTTCTAGTCAGAAGCTCAAATAACTATAGAAACACCAGTGTGTGCAGTATTTGGGGCTCAAAAATGGTGACATGATTATAGTCCATTTGGCATAGGCATTCGTAGTATCTCAAGGCAATCTACTAAAAGAAGAAACGTCAAGGAACGGTTAGCAAATGGCGATGTTTTCATACGCCCTCGTGCACTGGACCTGCAGGAAGAGGAGGCTTCCTCTCCGAACCATGGGTTGTAGAAGATAACGGGGCGGCTGTGGTAGGAAGAGGTAGCACAGGTGGCGTGCAGCTCAGATCTTTCTTTAAGAAAGCATTTGCTGTCTGGCTGCAAGGAGTGTGATTTGTGGACAGCCTCTCACCATTGGCTCTCTCGGTGTGCTCCTGCCTCAGCTTCTGGACGGAGGCTATACTCTTTAATGGTGGCCCTGGGACAATGACAGAACAAGTGGTGGCCTAAGGGCTGTTTCCACCCAGCTTGGGACTCTTGTAATCAATCATCGTTGCCCTGATCCTCCCTGCTGGGCTGGCAGAGGCCAAGTTTGCTCTGCAGGGTGGGCTCCCGCTGCCCTCTTTTCTCCCACAGGCCTTGCTCCCTAATAAACTTGGAGCACTCCTAACGCTTAAAATGCTATGAGAACTAATAGGTGAAGCCTCTTGCCTCTCGGAGAAATCAAGCTGCAACAAAGTGCCGTTTTTTAAAAAAATATATTTTATTGAATTTTTACAGAGAGGAAGAGAGAGGGATAGAGAGTTAGAAACATCGATGAGAGAGAGTCATCCAACAGCTGCCTCCTGCACGCCCTCTAATGGGGATGTGCCCGCAACCAAGGCACATGCCCTTGAGCGGAATTGAACCTAGGACCTTTCAGGCCGCAGACCAACGCTCTATCCACTGAGCCAAACCGGTTTCGGCTTGAAGTGCCATTTAACAGAAGACCAGACCTGCCCCGAGAGGATTCCAATGACTGCTCGGTGTGGGCAGCACAGAGACCTGGCCCTGCCTGCTCCCCCCCTGTTAACAGAACTCCGGAGCACTGACTGGGACCCTGAGCCCCTCAGAGGGGAGACTGAGACCTCTTGTTTCAGGTGCATCTCAGTGTCACCTCTCTCAGCTGTGGGTCCTGAGAACGCTCCACAAGCTCCTGCATGCCACCTCACAGCCTCAGCGTCTGTCTCCTGCATGATGAGGAGTCGTACTTTCAAATGTTAACGAACTGAATTACTGCTCTATCCTGGAATTCTCCAGCACTTCACCCCAGAGTGAAGATTTACAGTAGATTGTGGACAAACAGATATACCCTACTATATACACACACAATTATTTAAATAGACTACAGAAATACACTGCCTGCCCTCCCTCTGGCTCTGTGCTCTCCTCCTACATACAGACCCTAAGCCATGCAACAGTCGTGCTGAATTGCTTGCAGTTTCAAGGAACCATGTCACTACTTCCATTTCAGGCACGGGTTCATGTAGTTTTTTTTTTTCTGGTTCTGGATGCCATCTTCCTGTCTACCTGGACAATAATTCCTCTTCCTGCAAGACACAGTTCAGACAGCTCCATTACATTTTTCTCGCATGCCCTGAACATAAATGAGTCATACCTCCTTTTCATCACACTACACCTGGTGTATGTTCTGGTTTTGCCATTAATCACTTACAAGTAAGGGAGTCAGAGGAGAAGAAAATTTTGGAAGGGGACTGCAATCACTGTTCTTTAAACATCTCCAATTTTAGAACGTACCTAGGTGCATATGTGTAGAAGGCTGTTGAAAGGGAGGATCCTGATATACTACCGGTTTGAGTATCATTGCTCATTAGCACTTAAAGATCATTACAGGAAGCACGGCTGGAGTTTAATCAGTTGTGAAATAGATGTTGGAAGCAATAGCACTGTAACTAGACTTGATTCATGGGGAAGTGATGAAGATAAATGGAAAGTTGGGAACATCTACCTCTGTATCTTGAATTCAGTAACTAGTTGCCTAGAAATGAGAACCATGATTGACATTACTAGCAACTCTCTTTTGAGATTATTATTAATAAGTCAGACAATTTTACAAGTAAGTTTTTTCAAGGAGAAGATAGTTAAGAGAAAGAAGTCCTAAACGATAAACTATTTCAGGCTAGGAATCATTTAAAGCCAAGAAACATGTTTATGAAATGGCCAAGAAAGTCAGAGGCAGGAGGCATGTGCTAATCACTTTATATATATTCTCATTCTATCCCACACATTAACCCTTGAGAAAATAGAACCAGCTTATTGAAGGAGGTCAGCTTAGTAGAAGCAAGCAAAAAAGCAATTTTATTCTTTTCCTGTCTGTATAAATTTGCTCTCTCATTCTCTTTCAATAACTTTGAGGAAATATAAAAGATTTATGGAAACCTGTACATATTTAAAGTGTACCATTTGATAAGTTTTAGAATATGTTACATACCAGTGAAACCATCACCATGATGAAAATAATGATTGTACTTATCATCCCCAGAGTTTCCAATTGTACATTGTTAGTGTATAGAAATACTGTTGATTACGTGCATTAAAATTTCTACCCTGGTAACCTTGCTAACTTCACATATTAGTTCTCATAGCATTTTAATAGATTTCATCTAATGCTTTATATAGACAATTATGTCCTGTGAATAAAGTCTGTTTTATATGTTCTTTTTCCAATTTATATGCTTCTTATTAATTTTTCTGGTGTTAGTGTACTAACCAGAATATTGAATACTAGAGGCCTGGTGCACAAAATTCGTGTATGGGGGGGGGTGTCTTTCAGCCCAGCCTGCTCCCTCTCTAATCTGGGGCCCCTTGAGAGATGTCTGACTGCCCATTTAGGCCTGTTCCAGAGCAGTTGGACATCCCTCTCACAATCCAGGACTGCTGGCTCCCAATTACTCACCTGCCTGCCTTCCTGATTGCCTCTAACCGCTTCTGCCTGCCAGCCTGATCACTCCCTAACCATTCCCTTGCCAGCTTGACTTATGTCTAACTGCTCCCCTGCCAGCCTGTTTACCCCTAATTGCCCTACCCTGTGGGCCCGGTCACCCTCAACTTCCCTCCTCTGCCAGCCTGGTCACCCCTAACTACTCTCCCCTGCAGGCTTGATCACCACCACCTGCCCTCCCTTGCAGGCCTGGTCCCTGCCAACTGCCCTCTCCTGCTGGCCATCTTGTGGTGGCCATCTTGTGTCCACATGGGGGCAGGATCTTTTGGCCACATGGCATCAGTCATCTTGTGTGTT
>JAAGEH010002528.1:14856281-15008141 GCA_011751065.1 Lasiurus cinereus | reverse complement strand
AGGATGTGTTAGCTGTGGACATCCTTGCTGGCTCCCAACCTTAAGGGAAAGCATTTCCATTAGCATTATATTAACAAGGTATTTTTCTGTAGATGCAAATATCAGGCTGAGCAATTTCATTTATATCTTTAACTTGCTGAGAGTTTTCATTGGGGATGGATGTTGCACTTGTCAAACATTTTTCTGCATCTATTGAGATAATTACACTTGGTTTTGGGGTAGTCTTTTTAGTATAATGAAAGGCATTGATCCTCGTATGTTAAACTTGCCTTAGACGACTACTTGCAGATTTTTGCTAATGGCTGAACATCTGTTATGTCATTAATTCATGTACTATTTACTTTGTGCCTTCTGAGAATGATGTACTATTCTAGATATTGAGTTTTAACAGTGAATAAAACAGAACAAAGTGTGATGTAAGAGAGACCATATTGTACTTAGATAAAGAGCCAATAAGGTAAGTAAAAGAGATATAAACTATATCAAGTACTGTGTTATTAAGAAACATATAGAAGGGAATATTAAGGAGTATATTATAAGAAAGACTTGTGTGATATGCTCCTTTTATAGATGGTAGCCGGGAAAGAGCTTTCTGAATGTGACATGTGGACAAATATCTGGGTAAAATGAAAGAGCAATACATTTTGACATCAGGAGAAAGGAAAGTTCAGTTGGAAGAAATAGTTAGTGCTGAGGTGGGAGATAGTTAATATATTTATGAAGCTGCAAAGAGGTCACTGTAGCTGGGTTAGTGTGTGGGAACATAATCCTGCAGTATCAGTGTTAATTAGTGCAAATAAAAATTGAAGACAGATAGCAATTTAACTCTACTAAAAATTCAAAGGGATATCCTTAACCGGTATTCCAGTAAAATATTTAAATTGACAATGCAAGTATATTAGTATGTTTTTATTGCCTTTTGCTAATGTTGATCTCATTCTTTCTTAGTCTAAAGTTGAGACATAAGAAACTACACACAACAACATTAACATGCCCAAGTTTATGTCTGGACCAGTCGGGGTCACATATCACTATTCAATATCTGACAATGTTTTATAATAAAATTATTCCGCATTTAGTTTTATGTGTTGGCATTATTTTGTTATGTAATAGATTTGATGCTTTGAATTTTAACTACCAAGGGTACTAGAAATATTGCTTTGAAGAAGGATTTGATGGTTATTTTTCTTACATCTTTTTTCTCCAGAAGTTACTTAGACTGAAAGATGTTTGAAGAATGGAAAGGCTTCTGATGGTAAGTAAGTATAAATGATGCTGTGTTTTAAAAAGTTAATTATTTTCTTAGCTGTGAAACTTTTAGGAGTTTATAAAAAGATTGTGACCCTCCAAAAAGAGGACATATCATTGGCCATGGAAAGCCTACTAACAGCTCGAGGAAGTTGTGCTCACAGAGCAGACCTTGAGGAAATCTGTCTTAAAAGAGCTAAGGACATTTTGGTCTGTTGAGTTTCCTCTTTAGCTGATGGGAGTGGTGAGCAGCTGGGATCTTGATGGCACACCATGGGATCCCAACCAAAAGGTCAGAAATAATACCATTAAAAAATTATAAGCAAAAGCTTATAAATTTTTATTACTCACAGCTTTTAATTAACCTTTAAAAGCTTTTCATGTAGGAATGCATAGGTCTTGGCTTTTGAAGACTGCAGGATTTAATATTCTGTGTTTTCTAATGAGGGCCGATGGATGTTCCAGTGTGGCTATGACATTTCACATTTCAATGATACTGCACCCAAAGTGCCACTAGCTGAGTTTTAATATGGGTACCAGCTAGAAATATGGTGTTTTGATTTCTTAATGATTTTTCCTTTACCTTTAGATATTTAGTAAGATTACTAATTATGTTTTGGGTTGATTAATTTAAATGCATAATTGGTCAGAGAGTTAGTTCAATTCCAAAGTCTCTATGCCAGGCTTTCTAGAAACTTATAGAACAAATATTAAGCAATAGCTTCAAAACTTATCTTTAAGGAAAAAAAACTAAAAAATAATGTATTTATTAGCTTTCTACTACTTCATAATAAATTACCACAAGCATAGCAGCTGAGGGCAACACACATTTGTTATCTTATGGCTTCTGGGGTTAAGAGCCCAGAAACAGCTTAGCTGGAACCTCTTCTTTGAGTATTACCAGGCTGTAATTAATCTGTTGGCTGGGCTGAGTTCTCATCAGTAAGCCCAACTAGGAAGAATGCTCTTCTAAGTGCACTTTGGTTGATGGCAGGATTCATTTCCATGTAGGTATAGATACAGACAGATTACATATAGCTATAGATATATCTATATAGATAGATAATATGTTATCTACAGATAGATATATTAGATATAGATATAGCCAAAGATATAGATATAGTTATAGATATAATTATAGATACATCCTTTTTTTCCAATTATGTTCTGATAAGCTTAGTTAATACTCTGGGCTCATTTGAAGAGTTGTTTTTATATTCATTCAACATGCTATAGGAGACAGAATGAAAACAGCAACTTCAACCGTATGTGCACACACTTATTAGGCACATACTCAAAACAACCTTGGCCTTAAAATGCATCAGTGGCATCAGGACACCAGGGCCCATCAACTTACTCGCCACGGCTCTGTAGAAACCAGCATTTCTTAGAGGCGGATGGATGCTGGTGTGGCTCACAGGCACTTTGGAACTTTGTAACCCCCTGGCCTCACAGGGCCAGCAGAATCTGGCAAGGTCCCTGTCAAGGCCTGGCTCAGACAGGAAAAATCTCACCAAGATTTAAGAAGGCACATCAGTTGATTATCTTCTAGAGTTTCCTCCCAATACTTCATCTTCTCATCACAATGTTAATACCTATTGAAAAATGAGCCAAAAGAGAGATTTCTGGAATTCATCTTGCCTGGGATCCCTGTTTCATTCTGGGCTTTACAACTAGCCAGGCCACACCCAGACTCCAAACTATCTGACATTTCATCATACTATCTAAATGACCTTGACATTGTAGGCCAGGTTGCTTTACCATGCTCTCAGAAGCAGAAGTGGCTGGATGGAAAGATGAACACAGACCTAAGCACAAGTGGGAATCACCTTCTAAGGTGATTAGCTGGGAAGACATGAAATCCTCTAGGTAAGCCTGCAGAATCTTGGCTTAACGGAGGAAGGGAATGGAAGCAACGTTCTACCATCTCAATTCACACTGCTTCTGTTGAATATTAGTTTCTGTAATACCAGGCTTCAGCAAACTGAACATTTTTAATATTCTTTAATAACTCAAAGTGGGTTGAATTCTTGAGCCAAAGAATAAAAACTATCTGGGTCATTGCAAATGCTTTACATTCATTTTAGGCATACATGGAATGTGTTATATTCAAACTGTGACTCTGAAGCAAGGTGACTGGCTACCAGTCAGAGGAGCATGTTTATATCCTGATGAGTAGTGCCTCATGCGGGATGGCCATCCCTTTCCTAAGAGTCCTGGTGAAGGATGAAATATGTAGAAATCAACCGTAGTGTTTCAGAGCCTCCTTCTGCATGTCTTTAATGGTGGAAAATCTTAATATCTTAAAGGGAGATTTGGTTTTTGGAAACAACCCAAAGGACATTCATTCAGACTCATTTTTTTATTTACTTATTTTTAATGAGAGAGAGAGAGAAAGAGAGAGAGAGAGAGAGAGAGAGAGAGAGAGAGAGAGAGAGAGAGATATTGATTTGGTTGTTCCACTAATTATACAGTCATTGGTATAAATTGTCTATGCCCTAACCAGAGACCAAACCCTGTAACCTTGGGATGTTGGGGTTTTGGGACGATGCTCTAAACAAGTGCACCACCTAGCCAGGGCCCATTCAGAACCAGTTGAATTGAATGAGGTGTGTGACCATGGGAAAGAATGCTATGCGAGGCTGATATGAGATGAGTTTGATATAAAAATGATTATCTTATTTTGCTTCTAAATTGCTTCAGAAGGCACTTGCCAAAGATGAACTGCATGCAAATTTTGGTCAATGATGGCAGTACAGAAATGAGCACAACATCTCTAGTGACTCTTTCTTATAACTTAACGCATAATCCAGATGTCTATGCTAAAAGTATGTGTCATTAGTTTATAGATACAGTACTGCTGTGCTACATTGCCCATAGTGTTCTCTGACAGTTTTTTTGTTATTTTCACATTAGGAGCTCACATGCAATCTAGCAGTATTACTTTTTATCAGGAAACTGCTCTCCATATGTCCAAAGGTCAAAAAATGGATAGAATACTATAAACTCTTTTAAAGAGAATGAGTAAATTACCTCATAATTGGATGATTTAGAATCTGAGTCAGGGTTCATTAAATTAGCATTTTATGAGGATGTGATGTTTTACATAATTGATCTGTACTTGTGATTTTTGCTTTCTAAAGAAAATGTAAAAGCTTTTATTACAGTAACCTTCAAGAAAAAGTATATATTTTTATTCCTTTATTTTCCTTTCTCTCTTTCCCTCCCTCCTTCCTTCCTTCCTTCCTTCCTTCCTTCCTTCCTTCCTTCCTTTCTCTTTCTTTCTTTCTTCTTTCCTTCCTTTCTTTCTTCTTTCTTTCTTTCTTTCTTTCTTTCTTTCTTTCTTTCTTTCTTTCTTTCTTTCTTTCCTATTTTCAAAGCCATCATAAAACTCAGTTGCCTTTCATTTGTCTTAAAAACTGGATATTACTATTTTTAGAAAATTTAGAAATCCATTTTCTTTCTATTTTTGAATATTATAATTGAATTGGTTTTAAAGTTGCAAATAATGAAAATATTTAAAACAAGTCAAACAAAGTTGTTTAAACAATATCCCTTCTGTGCACAAAACATCTGGCACAACATTAACAACATATTCATATAATACTAGAGGCCCAGTGCACAAAATTTGTGCACTTGGGGGGTTTCCTCAGTCTGGCCTGCACCCTCTCAGAATCTGGGACCCTTGGGGGATGTCCAGATATTAATCAATGAAATTACAAAGCATGTAATACCCTGGGAGCAAGCCTAAGTCAGCAGTCAGACATCCTTCTCACTCCTTACCACATGCCTGCTTGCTGCTCCTTATCACTTGGCTCATTGCTTCTTAGCGCTGCCACCACCACTGCACTCGCCAGCCATGAGCCCAGCTTCTGGCTGAGCAGCACTCCTTCTGGGGGAGCGCACTGACCACCAGGGGGCAGCTCCTGAGTTGAGTGTCTGCCCCCTGGTGGTCAGTATGCATGATAGTGACCGATCTTTCTGCCATTCAGTTGATTTGCATATTAGTCTTTTATTATATAGGATTGTGTAAATTAACTAGAAGTTTTTCAGGTGACTTTTCTCATTTTATCTTAATTGTATTGGCATAATGATCTCTAATTCAAAGTTGAGGAAAATAATGCTTGACAAAGTCCAATGACACTGCAGGTCACAAGTCCAGTCAAATCTAGACTAGAACCAGGTAGAACCTGGATATAGGCTCATGTTTTAGAGCATTCTTCACTGACCCCATCTACATCCAGAGCACCTTCCTGTCTTCTTCTGCTATTGATGATTTAATAAACTAAAGATAATCCAATCTTCATAATTATATTTTATTTACTCCCTTCCTCCAGATTAAACAATATCCTATCTAATAAAAGAGCCATATGCAAATTGACCATATCTTCGCCACACTCAAAACCACGCTTACCAGGCACGCCCACCAGCCAATCAGAGTGGGTATGCAAATTAACCCAATCAAGATGGTTACAGTCACAGAGAGAGCAGGAGAGAGGCTTGGGTTGCCCCTGGTGATGAAGAAAGCTAAGCTTTCTGAAAACCCTGGCCAGCGCTTAAGGCAACAAAGTTTCAATGGCTGTGCAAACAGAAGGCTTAGCTACACTCTAAGCTACAAAGTTTCAATTGTAGAAGATAAATAAATTCCAGATATCAGGGCCTCCGCTTAGGTCGCCAGGAGGCATGGCTGACCTGCAAACCACCACAGGCCGCTCGCCCAGGCCACCCCATGCCCCAAAGGGACACCCACCCTGATCTAGGACACCCTTCAGGGAAAACCAGCTGGCTCTCACCCGTGCACCAGGCCTCTATTCTATCTAATAAAAGAGTAATATGCAGATTGACCATCACTCCAACACAGAATATGAGTGTCCCCATGTAGTCACAAGATCCTGCTCCCATGTGGACACAAGATGGCTACCACAAGATGGCCAGCAGGGGAGGGCAGTTGGCAGGGACCAGGCCTGCAGGGGAGGGCAGTTAGGGGTGACCAGGCTGGCAGAGGAGGGAAGTTGGGGGTGACTAGGCCTACAGGAAAGGGCAGTTGGGGGTGACTAGGCCCACAGGGTAGGGCAGTTAGGGGCAAACAGGCTGGCAGGGAAGCAGTTAGGCATCAATCAGGCTGGCAGGGGAGTGGTTAGGGGCAATCAGGAAGGCAGGCAGGTGAGCAGTTGGGAGTCAGCAATCCTCAATTGTGAGAGGGATGTCCGATTGCCTGTTTTTGGCACGATCCTACCTGGCAGTCAGATATCCCTCAAGGAGTCCCAGATTGGAAAGGGGCTGAAGGACGCACCCCCATGCACAAATTTCATGCACCGGGTTTCTAGTTTAATTTTCAATGCATGTACCCTGTTTCTCCAAAAATAAGACAGTGTTTTAATATAAACACTAATAATAAGACAGTGTTTTAATATAATTTTTGCTCCCAAAAATGTGCTAGGTCTTATTTTCAAGGAATGTCTTATTTTTCCATGATGAAGAATACGGTACACATTTATTGTTGAACAACAAAAAAGGACATTTATTACCTGACAAACCAGCTCATTAATTGGCCACAGCGCAGCCATAGCTGTTCAGGCTGTGCGAGGTCTCTTGAAATCAGGAGTCAGAGGCCTTACGGTAGCTTCAGGGGCCTTATATTTCGGGGAGGCCTTATGTTTGGGGAAGGCCTTATTATAGGGGAGGTCTTATTTTTTGGGGGGATGCCTTGTATTACAGTGAGAGGCAAAACTGGAAGTAGGTCTTATTTTCGGGGGATGTCTTACTTTCAGAGAATCAGGGTATGTAAGTAAATGTAAGCTAGAAAATTGGGTAAAGAAATAGGAAAGAGTAGGGAAGCATGAAGACACTAATCAATGAACTTACATACATATATGCATAGTCCAGGGACAGATAACAGGATGGGGAAGGCCTGGGGGACAGAAAGGAGTAGGTAGAGGGGAGTGAGTGGGGGGTGGAGGAGGACATCTGTAATACTTTTAACCATAAAAACAAATTAAAAAATAATAAAAATGCACATGTTCAGACCTAAAAAAAAAAAAAAGAAAAAAGAAAGAAAGAAAAGAGTAAGAAAAATCAGATGAAGTTAGTGGCTACATTGGTGTAAATATATGTGCTGTCTCATGAACTTGACCTGTTGGGGCTGAAAATCAATCGCTGAGCTTTCTAGCAATTACTGAGAAGATTGAGCCATTGTCCCTAATACAATTTCTGGCACTTATAGGATGAAAATAAACCAGTGGTCAGGAAGAAACACAGGTATCTCTGGTAATAAGACCTAAAAAAAGTTCCATGGGGATTCTAGGAAATAAAAATGTGCCCTACATCAGCCAGTGACGGTCAAAATTAAGCACCCTTGCAGTGGATCCAGACAAAGCCAGAGGAATCTCTCTAACCAAGCACAGACAAGACTGTACTGCAACCGTGAAATGATGCATGTCCCCTTTTTTTGAGTGATCTCTTCTTCCTTACAAGGACATTATGATCCTCATTTTAATTATCCCCTTTCTGGAAAAAAAAAACAACCAACACATTAGGATACCCAGTTACTGAATTGCCTCTACTTCCAGATAACATCCAACCCATTTTCCTCATCTGTGTTCAGAAAAGTCCAGCATGTGCCCAAACGCGATAAGAAGCCACTCCTCACCTCCCTTTATTAAGATGCTCCTAATGGTCCCTTGGGTACCTTCTGCCTTGCTATAGCAGGCTAACTAAAACACCTGTGTACTCTGTATCTTTACAAAAGTGCTTCATACTTTATGTGATTTGGGGTGTTTTATTGGTATCACTTGATTGGTGAGTTTTGGCAGACATCAAAAATACAAAACTACCCCAGATTGGCTCAGTAGATAGATAGAGTGTTGGCCTGTGGAGTGAAGGGTCCCAGGTTCGATTCTGGTCAAGAGCATGTACTTTGGTTGTGGGCATATCCCCAGTGCAGGAGGCCGCTGATCGATGTTTCTCTCTCATTGATGTTACCAACTCTCTATCCCTCTCCCTTCCTCTCTGTAAAAAATCAATAAAATATATTTAAAAAAATACAAAATTATTTAATTAAATCGGAAGTGTCCTCAACAATATATCCAGAGTAAGTAAAATGATTTTATATGCCAGTTCCTTATAAAACGCCATAATTTCGGAAAACATCCTTATACAAAAAGGCAATACCGTACTAGCAATAATGTAGCATTTTCAGACAATCTACTTGAATTCAGAGAAGAATTTGATCTCTATGCTTAAAAAGTTCCTTAAGGAAACTTGATGGCTATTAGATATATTTCAAATATTTTAGGAAAGTTTTTATAGTTCAAAAACATTTTAGCCTTTCTTCTAATAATAGAAGAACCAACTTTTCAGATAGTATCAACCTGGTAACTAGTGGGCTTCAGTCACATTAAAATTTTCAGTTTGCACAAGACTGGAAGACATATTTTAAGATTTTGCTGAAGTATTAGTAAAAGTACTTTTAGAGTCAGAAAAACATTCCCAGTATTCCTAGATCACAAAAATGGGTTTTCAATAGAACACCATAAAGGAAACAAATTCCAATACATCACTCCTGTAAAGATTCATAGAGAGTTAATTACTCCTTCAAGGTTGTATATAAGTCTGTTTTTTTTCAATTAAAGTTTAGTTTAGTTTGTTTGTTTGTTTATTTATTCCTCACCTGAGGATGTTTTTCCATTGATTTTTAGAGAGTGTGGAAGAGAGAGGGAAAGACAGAAATAACAATGTGAGAGATACACATTGATTGTTTGCCTCTTGCACATACCAAACCAGGGCCCAGGCCGAGGAGGTTCCTGCAACTGAGGTAGGTGCCCTTGACCAGAACTGAACCCGGAACCTTTTGGTCTGCAGGCTTACGCTCTATCCCCTGAGACAAACCTGCTAGGGCACCTTAGTTTTAGTTTTTAAATGGTAAACACATCTGCCATGTTATAGGGAATGTAAATACCTTAAAAAAAGTAAAGTTTTTATAAATGAGTTTCTTCAACATTCAAAGATATTTCTCCTCTCTACTATTAACTGAATTTCATTCTCATTTAATTAATGAATTTTACCCCCAAATCAAAAGTTGCTGCACTAGCCTTCAATGATAGATCTTATTACCAAAATAGAAATCACAGTGTTGATTTAAACAATTTGCCTCCCTACATAGGATAGTAAATAGAAGGTGAAAAACCACAAAATTAAAACAAAGAAAGAACTACCTTGGTAAAATTAAAGGCTTATTAATTACTTAGAAACTAAAATTGAAACTCTAGGTGATGGGCATTTACTTTTAAATAATTTTGAAAAGGTTCACATTTTTAAAATATGCTCTCTGCTCTCTGTAAAGAGTAAACACTTGCTAGAGTTTTCCATCTGCCCAGAATGTCCTAAATATGGATTTGCTGGCTGTAAAGAATAAGTTTCAATGTCGAAGCTAATTTCTACAAATACATTCAGACATTTCAGTATCATGGCAATGCTTCATGGATATATTCAATCTCTTCAGAGGGAATGTAACACAAATATGATATTCTCATTCCAGAACTGAAGTCTCAAAAATATTTCTAACCTATTTTTGGAGTGGGTGGATAAATGCCGTTTTGTCAAGATTATAAATCAACATCTAAAAGTTAGAAGTTAGCCTTACCTGTAGCTTTTAGAAAACAGGATAAAATGTTCGTTTTGGCATTAAGATGGTATCCTACCTTTGCATTCAGAAATACATCATGTCTGACCAAGCCATGCTTTCTGACAAAGATGAAGGGAAATGTATGCGCAAGAAACAATGAGCAAAGAACACAAAGGTAATTACTTCCTCATTAATTTCTAGACTGGAGACACGAATTCCAATGTAGTAAGTCTTATCATTTAAACTACATCACATGGGACATCCTTTTTTCTAAGCTTGTAAGAATATGATGGAATCAGGGGGAAGGTAAATTTGGATATTTATTCATTTGCAACATAAAAAAATGCTATCTATACTAATAAAAGGACAATATGCTAATTAGACCAGATAGACCAGATATCTTCCAGATGTCCTTCCAGACAAAGCCACAGTGGCTATGAGGGCCAAGAAGGGCCATCAGCCATGGTAACTGTGAAGGTCCTGGAAGGCCATCAGCCATGGCGGCCGGCAGTGGCAGCAGCAGCAGAGTGATGGGAGTGGCACCTTCCCGTGATTGGTCTGGTTGCTTCCTGCAGAGGGAGGCCAGACTGTGCCTAAGCCATCAGTAGGACATCCCCTGAAGGCTCCCCGATTGTGAGAGGGAGCAGGCTGGGCTGAGGGGACCCCTCAGTGCACGAATTTTTGTGCACTGGGCTTCTAGTTTATTATAAACTTTAGTAGGAGGAGTCCTTTCCCACAAGGAAGTCAGGGAGTGGCTATCAGGAGATGGGTAAATGATAGTGAAGGAGCAAAAAATAATCAACCAGTTGTACCAACTATGGATATAATTTATGTCTCAGGACCCAATTTAATGCCCACTGCACTTTGCTACCCTCTTACTCCAGAGAAAATTCTATACACCCTAAAGAAATTAGAACATTCTATGAAAATACTTGGAACAATTTCACATGTAATTTGTCATTTTGTGGGATTGAGCATCATTTTGGCCTTCTTCAAGAATGTAACAGTAACTGAAAATACACATATTAATAGAAGGCTTTTATTTCTTCTAAGTTTCTACCATAGTTAGAATACTTTTGAGTTCATCAGAGTAATTATTCAGATAAAATTTAATATTGTTATTTTGTGTCCTTAAAAGGAGAGGAGCAACTTAAGATATTTTAAAAGGCTCTCTGCAGCATTAATAATTTCTAAGGGTTTTTCCCCTTTATTAATATTTTAGAACACAGAAAATATTACCATAAAATATTCCACAAAGCTTGTATATGAAAATCATTTGAAAATAATTTATTCAGTGAGGTGTTCAATGACATTCAAGATTTTTTTCAAACCAATCTGACTACCTTGTATAACTTGATAATTCAATCTGTTGAAATAAATGGTCTATCAAAAGTCAAAATACTTGTGTACATAAACACAGCCAGTATGAGAGGATAAGAGCAAGATGAGCATCCATTCCTTTATGTTGCCGCACTTCATTACTGTCTCAGGGTGTTTAAGTGAGTATGTGTTTGTTTCATGCATATTTACCTATTCAAATGGGAAAAATTTGAGAACTAACTCTATAAGATATGATTTGGATATATAGTGCCTTGGGCTTGCATTGTGAAGTGATTTTTGTATTAACTTTCCCAGACTTTCATTGTCAGCTAGCTGGTAAATTTCCCCCTCTTAACTCTATTTTTAATATTCCTAACTGTCAATTCATGTATAACCTCTATCCTGAAACCTATTGCAATTGCTAACGCAGAGTCATTTTATATCACTTTCACTTTCACAGTGGGCCATGACATTTATTGGCTTGAGAACACTGACTAAATTGGATTGCAATTCCAATATGTGTAAAGGTACCTACAATAACAGGATGACACAAAACCAAATAAATAAGAAATTACAAAGGTCAGTCAGAATGAAAGTCAGAGCTGGTTGATAAAAACACAGTAACTCCCAGGAATAAAAGAAAAAAAAAAGAATATAATTTTCAATACAAATAAAAGGATCAGAGAATCCATGGAATGTGAAGGTTATTGATCTTTTCCAAACAAAATCTTGGTACGGATCACCCTGTTTTCTCAGAGAGACTAAATGAACGCAACAGGAAGAATATAGCTGTTGTCAAATTAACAGGAAAACAATTAGGGAGAAATAGATGTCTGTTTTCAATAATAGTTATAATTCAGTGCCTATGGTTCTCAGTAAACATAAATGTGTAACATGTTAAACAACCAGTAAAATTTAGCAGCTGAAATAAAGCATGTATGTCAAGTATTCTGAAAAAACAAACAAACAAAAAATCAAGATAAACTAAGTAATAAAAAAGTAATTGGTGAATTCAAGCAAAGTTCTATATTATAATGTGAAGAGATATCCAAAAAATTATGGACATTAAAAAGCATGTTCAAAGAAAGCATATAATTGAAAGGTTTAAGAGAAAGCCAACATTCACCTATACTCTAAAGAGAAGCACTATAAAGAAAAAAGAAAAACACTGCTGAGATCAGGGACAGAAATCATGAGTGGAGGAAATTTCTACATATACAGCAAAATGGCAATGTACAGAAAATAGTTAGCATTGTCCGATGAGCATTTTCATTTACACATGAGCTTGTACCACTGAATCCGATAGCCAGTTTTGTATCCTCATTTCACTCGACCTACCATGGGTTTTGACCAAGTTGATCACTCTTTGCTGTGCTTTCTTCACATGGATTCTAAGAACTTTCACTTCTTTCCTAGCTCTCTGGTTGCTCCTTCCCAAGTGCGTTGTTCATCCTCCTCTTCATACAGACTTCTTACTATTGGAGTGTCCAAAGCTTAGTCCTTGATCCATGCACTAACTCATGATTTCATCCAGCTTGATGACTTTTCATATAATCTATATGCTGATTATTCTCCAATTTAGATCTCCAGCCCCGGTCTTTCACATGCACTCCAGACTCATATATGTCCTACTGCCCAAATTTCTACTCGTAACTATCCTAGATAGACTTAATGTTCAAAACAGAATTCTTGATCTTCCTCCTCTAACCTCCTTCATGTAGTTTTCTTCATGCTAATTGTGGGTAATTCCATCCTTGGAATTGCCCAGGCCAAACCTTTGGGGCTATTCTTGGTTCCCCTTTTCATAAAGTACCTCATCTCTAAACCATAGAAAGAGCCTTTTGTTCTACCTTCAAACTATATGCAGAATTTGGCCACTTTTAAGCACTCTCCACCATTACCGCCCTGACCTGAGCCACCATAGTTGTCAACAGTGTCCTAATTGGTCAGCCTGCATTCATCCTTGTCTTCCTACAGTCTGTCTTCTGTGTAGCAGCAGAGTGATCCATTCAAAACCTTCGACTGAGCAGATTGTTTCTCTGCTCGGAATTTTGTGCAATGGCTCTTCATTGTACTCAGTTAAAGCTAGAGTTCATATAATCATCCATGATCTAGCCTGCTCCCATAATATCTTCCTCTCTGACCATATTTTCAAAAACTCTTCCTGCTGCCACTACCCCAGAGAGCCACATTCACCCCCTTCCTTGAGCACATCAGATTCAGGACCTTTGTTCTGCATGTTGCTTCTGCCTGGAATCTGCTCTGAGCCATCTGCTTGGCCAGTGCTCCTAATGTCTCAAATATTTGCTCAAAATTCACCTGGATGAGGCTTACCTTGACCACCCCTTATAATATTGCAGTTTGACAATGATCCACACCCCTGCCATTCAAAATTTTAAATCCCCTTATTTTGCTCTGCTTTTTCTTTTGTTCCATAGCATTTATAACTTTCTGAAACACTCCATCACCATTTAGTATATCTATTATTTATTGGTTGTGTCCTCTTGCTAGAATATGAAATCCATAAGAGTAGATGTTTTTTGACTGTTTTATTACCTAATATACACAAAGTAAACTGGATTGAATTACTATTAAATAAGTTTATCCTTATATACTGAATTTTCAGATTATGACCTATATACATATAATTTTTTATGCCACTGGGTATATCTCAGCTCATCCCCCCAAAAGCATGCATATTTAGTATGAGTTCAGGATTCATTATTTAAGAGTCACTTAGTGCTAGATTTTAATAAAATATCAACAACTTGCATATGCCATTAACATTGCAATGATATATTAAGTACTTAGTAGATTCAAACCTCTGTGTTGTGAAAAAGATAATGATATAAAAACTTGGTCTCTAAGATTTATTAGTCTAATAAGGAAGGCTATCATAATTTTCACATTTATCTGATTGGTGAATTTCTTCTTCCTAGCTGTAATTCCCCATTGTAAAACTAAATAAAATAGTATGTTTTCTTTTTGCAGAAGTTCAGGCAAAAACATTTATTCTTCCTATCTATTCTAAGGCTCTCTAGAATTATAGTAAATGAAACATCTGGTTAGCTGGTGAACTTTTCTCTAATGGAATCACAAATTCATTTCATTCTGGCTTCTTAAGGCGTTCCCAGGAGGCCAATATGCTGGGTTGGACTAATAGCTTTCAGCATCACAATTTAGGTACACATTTTTATTTAAATGCCACAGGGGCCTTAAAGTATTTAAAGTAGATGAAATATTATCATTATGTTCATATGTGATGTTGTATAGTGCTGAGATATTTTTAAAATGTTTGATATTTTAAACAAAGTAATAAAACACACAATCTGTCCCCGGTTGGCACAACTGAATCTGTATCTATGGTAACAAAACTCAGTGACCATGAATGTTAATCCATCTGCATTTTCACAAAGAGGTAGAAAATGAACATTTCAATTCCTACCACATGTTTTGCAAATGATATCTCCTGTCTAAAGTGAGTGGGTGACTTGATATTTTAAAACATGTAAGAAAACTGTTTTCTTTCTAATGTGTGAATATTAAAACCCCGTCCTTTTCAATCTTTGAGAATTTTAGGAGCTGGCCTTACCCGTAACAAACAGACAGCTAAGAAAGATAGAATTCTGGCACTTGATTGAGAATCTATGTAATACTCCAGTGCTCACACTTATTGTGTGAGGCTTGATTTTAACAGCAAGATACCCAAATACTGGCTTTACCACTGCCTATTAATCTAAATATTGACTTTATTTTGTCATGCTGTTTCAAATTCCATTAGTCAAAATATCCATTTTTTTTCCTAAAACTGCTTTTAAAATGAAATCCTCTTTAAAGTTTTTTTCTAGTACTACTAGCTGAGAGCAGATATCTGTGAAAAGGGGAGTTTTGTTTTGGAAAAAGAGGAGTCCTTATATAAAATGGTATAGAGTAATGGTAATCTATTTCTATGCCTAGGCCTCTACCTAAAATTATGCCTCTACCTATACCTACATGCTTTTATATCTTCTGTATGTTTATCTATATTTGAATGAGAGCTAATTTAAAAATATAAACACTTTTATGGGCCATATTTTTCCCATTCAAGATGAAAATGGGTATTTTTCAAGTTAAGAGATCATTTTGTAGACTATAGTGACATTTTATTGAAAAGAAAAATGATGAGAAATTTGATATTGTTTTCTAGCCATCAATATGCTAGCACCTTTGGGGTACATTTGAAAAGTTGTAATCTGGAGTAGGTGTCTTCTCTTTCAGTCTGCAACTTTACAGTAGGCTAGTCAGGTGGGATCACTTGGCATTATTGAGCCTGAACTGGGGAGCACCATGAATACTCCCAGATGAGAGAGGAGAGAGCTCCTGAAGCTGGACATGAATAGAAGGAGGCAGATGGGCTTCAAAGAGAGTTTTCAGCTATGTCATAATTTTTCCAGGGTCCAAATCTCATATATTATCTATATTCTTTTTAAAAAATATGTTTTTATTGATATTTAGAGAGGGAGGAAGGGAGAGGGAGAAGGGAGAAACAGAAACATGTATGAGTGAAAAACATACATGGGCTGCTTCCTAGATGCCTCCTACTGGGGATTGAGTCTGCGACCTAGGCACGTGCCCCGACTGGGAATCAAACCAGTGACCTCTTGGTGGATGGGTTGAAGCTCAACCACTGAGCCACACTGACCAGGCTATATTCTTTCTGTTTTAATATGTAATCTTTATCTTAAACTTTTTTCCTTGTAGAATCACTTAATATGTGGTTCACAATGTATATATATGAATAATTTTCTAAGAAGCAAACTTTAACTCACACTCTAAAACATAATTACAAAATTTATCACTCACCTTTCATCTCAACATATTTAGAAATGAATGCTACTCACTGTTATTATATGTCTAAAACAGCTAGAAAATAGAAATTCTTAACTCATGAGAGTTCAGTGCCATACCCTGGGAAGAGTAGATCACAAAGGTTACTAGAGGGCAGTTTCCTGTGTCATGTGAACTCTATTTTTGGAATAAAAAAATATCCTATTGAAGGAATAATCAGTCATCTTAAAAAAAGAAGAAGAAATGTGATTTAATAAAGTATTACATAATCAATATTTGAACAACCACAGTGCTTTACTTACTAGCAAAAATTGCTGTTACTGACACTCTAGTGTCATAGTATTGTGTAGAATGCAAATAATTACAAAAATGTTGTGTGTAAAATGCTTATATTTTAAATTGGTCCTCAGTATTGATACATTTCTATATACTATATACTATATATATCAATCAATATTGATATTGATAAGATGATGTAGAGTAGATGGGCAGACCACTAATGATTTGGAAGAAGAGGCAAAATTCCCTGGTATACTTGCAAACTCTACATGATCTAAGAATATCTCACAGGTTCATTAAATTAAATGGGAAAAAATCAAACAGCTTTACAGTGTCATGAACATTAAATAACTATCAGGCAAATTAATGTCCATACCAATATATGTCACAAGCACCTTGTATACTGTACCATGCAGAAAAAGTGGCTGATTTCTATAAAATTAAAAACCAAGGTTTCCATATTCCAATAGATGTGACATAAGTGTGAACAATAGTTAATGGATACAGTTTGGGGTGAACAGAATTTGAAGTCAGACTTATCCATTCTCTTCCAGAAATTTGATCACATATTTCACAGGGAATAGGGACTAGGATGTCTGCTAGAATTTCCTTGAGGGATGGTGAAATTTAGATGCTTTAAGATGGGAAAAGAGAAAAATCTGAAATCATTATATAGATAATAAATATCTGTCAAATAAAGTATCTTCCTAGTTCTCTCTACGATTTCCATTTTATTCTGTACATTGTAGCTATAAGACCTGACTATATATGTTCTAAGCTTGGAAATCATAGTCTCTTAAGAACCAACTCAACATGTTTACTTCTCCCAAAGGCATATTTTCCCCTTTAAATAGGGTTAAATTTGCCTCAAAAAACTTTAATCTATATTTTATGTGATTAAAAATGGTTCTGTTATGAATATATATGGACTTAACAGCAAAACTCTAGGATATTTTTTAAAGGCATGACACAGTATTCACTATTGTCAGATGCATGTTTGCTTCTGAGTGAGAGCAAGTGAGAAAGTGCTATTTAAGCATGACTCTAGAGATATTTAAGAAACTTAAAAACCTTTAGATTTAAAACCTGCTTAGAAATATTACAACAGAAATGTATAAATGACTCAAGTAGAAAAACATTTCTTTTGTAAAAAGGACATAGTTTCAGCATGGATTTATTGATTAGATGTTGTAATGCTACTGGAATGCTCTCAACAGGGCATTTTGGCATCACATTTCCCCCTCATGAGATCTTACTTAAAGTCTACAAAAATGATTCCTTTCTATTTTTGGAAATGATTGCTTTTTCATTATTTTCCAATAAAGGGATCACTCCTCCCTCCTCACCGTTTTTCTAAAGATGGGGATTTTCAAATGATAAGTAGTGGTTTTGCAGAAAGCTTAAGAGATTATAAATTATGAGAAAGTATAAAGTTCCTTCCACTGAAAACTCTGTTCCAGGTAATTATCATGCAAATGAGTTCTGTGGCTGATTGATAGGATAAACTGTAAGCAAATAAAAGTATGATCACAAGAAAACAAAACATTTCTCTCTAATTGCTGTCACCAAGTTAATCATTAGGACAAGTGGATTATTTGGTGCAGGTGAACACGTTTCCAACATGAATTCTTCCTGACCTTACCTAGTCAACTTTCAGGAAGACACAAGGCTTAGTTCTAATGAATATTTATGTCCTGCACAATCTCATGGGGTGACCATGCCATGGGTGAGATCATGTAACTTTCTTCGGCTTCCAGGATAAATGTCACTAACAGTAAGAGCGCCATGAAATGGGAAGGCCCGTTAACTGCTCTCCTTGAGGAGGCACACGGGAGGTCATCCCGGGAGCACTGCAGCTCTACAGTGGCCTGCACATAATTCAGAGAAAGTGTGAACGTCTGGGCCGCCCTTCTCGGAGAGCACATCAATATTTCATGGAAACTAAAGATTGAATCTGTTACAACAAAGGAGAGCCAGAGCAGGAGACAGGGCTGCAGTTATCTGGGGGCGGGGGAAGAAAGAAGTAATGAAAATACAAAGTGGGGGGTGGGGGGTGGAGGCTGAAGACTGCCAAGCATAACCTTTATTTTCTATCAATCGCCACTGCTTTGTAACCTAACCCTCCAATATCCTCCTGTGGAAGGCCGGCTTTGATTGGTCTCCCTGCTCCATCTGAAGGTGGTTTGCTCTAAACCATGGGTCCTTCTGAAGAGAGCAATGAGAATCTTGCAGTTCTTCAAGGTCATGTTGAGGAAGAATTGTTGGTGAAAATGCATTCTTCAGCAACTTATTTACTAGGCCAACATCTTGGTTGAGGTTTCTGGACAAGAATTTGACACAGGTTTTGGCTGAAGCACTCAGAAGGCAGGAGTGAGAGGAAGGAGTGCAACAGGGAGATTAGAACAGAGAGCATTAATAGGCAGGTTATCACTATGGACCCCAGGGGATCAGCTCTTCTGGTACTTTCCAGAAGGATGGGAAGACTCAGCATCTCTCGCCCCTTTCTTTCTTCTATTGCCTGAGTGTGGCTGGTAGGGGGTTACCTTGCTGGCACTTCTAGGTTGCACCTCTGAGATGCTGAGAGAACATGTAAGCAGGAAGAAAGAGAAGCAGAGAGGACAGGCCCCTATGCATAGAGCTGAGTCTGTGGCTCTGAGAACACTCAGGTGTTCAGACAACCTATGCAGTTACAACCGTTTTTTCCTCACAAAGTCTAAGCACAACTAGAAGTATCATTGCGTAATTTCTGCTGGGCAGATAGAATAAATATTGTGCCCTTAATGCACATTTAATGGCTCCGTGACACTTTTCACTTCATTTGCCTCATCTGTGCCATTGAGATAATCATTACTGCATCAATAAGAATACCAGGTAAAATACAGGAACCTAGTTACATTTGAATATTGTATAAGCAAAAAAGACTTTTTTAGTGTACATATGTCCCATACATGCAATACTGGGGGTACATGTATACTAAACTAGAGGCCCAGTGCATGAATTCATGCACTGGTGGGGTCCCTCAGCCTGGTCTGCTTCTTCTTGTAATCTGGGACTTCTTGGAGGGATATTGAACTGCTGGTTTTGGCCTGATCTCTGCAGGCTGGGATTCCCAATTCCAGAAAGCGGCAGTCCAACATCTTCTGAGGGATGTAGTAGAGGGGCCAGGAACCACACCACTCCTGCTCATCCCGGCCCAGCTGTGCCTGTTGCCGCCACAGGGCAGCGCATTGTCATGGAGGTAGGAGAGGCTTGCCACTGCCACTGCTGTGCTTGCCAGCCCTGAGCCCAGTGTCTGGTGCCTGTCAGTCAGCTGAGTGGTGCTCCTGCTGTGGGAGTGCACTGACCAACAGGGGGCAGCCTCTGCATTGGTTGTCTGCCCCCTGGTGGTTGGTACATGTCACAGCAACTGATCATTTCGTTGTTTGGTCGCTTAGGCTTTTATATGTATAGGTAAGTATCTGAAGTTCAAAATGACCCCTGAACTTCTCTACTTTAGTTATTCTTAACCAAGTCACTATATGTTCTCCATGTATGAGCAATGTCTAGAATTCATGCTAGAGACTTCTGAAATGATGTGCAGGGACTTCATTGGCAGAACTTGGTGAGAGCAGGCATAGGTCAGACAGCAGATGTGACCACCTGAATCAGATGCTGGCATGACACTCACTATGCTCAGTTCTGCCCCCACTATAAAGTAGGACAACAATGCAGAAGGAAATGACAGACAAACTAAGCTTGGAAGTCATCACTCCCATTTTAACAAGAACAATCTGTATGCACTGGAAATCTATGACTTTTCTTGGATGTAAAACTGAATTCAAAGACTTCAATATGAAAAATGGGGAGAGAAAGTGACTTTGTGCTGAAAAGAACCAACAAACACTATCTCATCCAGGTATTGAGATTAACAGCAATGTTAATCATGTTAACAGTATAGGGGCTTACTCACAAGGAACAACAACAGCCTGTGATGATTGGAATCCAGAGTCTAGGTGAGTGGTTGGCAAACTCATTAGTCAATAGAGCGGCAAACCGCGGTTCGTGAACCGCATGTGGCTTGTGAGCCGCAGTTTGCTGACCACTGGTATAGATCTATGACATGATGTGATAAGAATGTCACCTTATCTCTGTAGTCTCCCTCCCAGACTCATAATTTTAGTCTAATTTTGAGAATATCAGACAACAAAATCCAGGTGATTCTTAGAAACTATCACAACCAAGTGGGACCTAAGGAGACATGACCACTAAATTTAATGTGGTATTCTGGATAGAACACTAAAATAGACAAGGTGTGCTAGAAAAACACTAAGAAAATCTGAATTAATGTGGATATGGACTTTAGATAATAATGTGTTGTTCTATTAGTTGTGACAAAAATATCAGAGTAATGTAAGATAAATATAGTAGGAGTAATTGATGTGGGGTACATGGGAACGCTGTACTAGCTTCACAATGTTTTTGCAAATATAAAAATTCCCTAAATACAAACATTTATTTAAGAAAAAATTAGATACAAATATATGTATATGTATACACACACACACACACACACACACACACATATATATATACATATATGTATATATATGAATAAAATTCAGTAGAAGAAACAAGTAGCAGTTTTGGAACCTCAAATGAAACAGTAACACCAGATATAGATATAAAATTTGCACAGATAATATTTAAAAAGCAAAACTAAAAATAAGCAGGAAATAAGGAATCACCAAAGAGAGGACAGAAGATTTTCAAAATATAAGTATTAATAAGTAAATACTTCTAAAATAATAAGATATGACTATTGAAGTTAAGAACTTTATGAATGAATTTCATAGCTTATTAGGCAGAGCTGAAGAAAAAAATCCTTTGAAAAAAAATCTTTATTGTTGAAAAAGATCCTTTAGTGAAAGACATAACTAAAAAAGTTACCCAGAATTCAGCCTGAAGACTAAAAATATGAAAAGAAGTTAAGAGACATGAATAAAAGAATGAGAAATACTCAGCTATTCTGATTTTCAGAAGCACAAAAGAGGGAGTATTTTAGAAGATAATTATTTACATAAAATTGTTATAATATCTTAAATCAATGGGTCTTAAACCAGATCCATTAAATGGCAATAATCTTAAGCATCATTTGTGTTACTTCTAGACCAACCTATAGCTCCATGTGCATCTTTTGTGAATACAACACCAATTCTTAAATACTACTGGAACCAGTTGCAAAAAATAAATGCTTAGCACTTGGGAAAATGACACTTCTTTGTGCAAAAAGCTGTTGCATTCATACAATATTTTTTTCTTTTTCTTTCTCTCTCTCTTTTTTTTTTACGCTAACATATTCTGGCTGAATTTATATCTCTCTGAATTGATTCCATTGAATATTCAACAAAGCTTTTTTTTTTAAACTAATGAAAACGAGAAGCTGCTTCAAAACAATTTAATAGTTCTCAAAAGTGAACAATTTGTGTGGAAGAAGGGGCAGAAAGATATGCCCCACCCCTTATTTTTGAAGAGTGCAATACCTTTAAGTCGGGGCTGTACAGATGCTACTCAACTGGTCTCTTGCTAGATCCAGAGAAAAGAGGAAACAAAGAAAATTCGGGTCAGAACCTATGAAGAGAGGCCAAAAAGCATGGCTAGAAGGAGACCTAAGCAGAATGGAGAGAAAACATACAATATTCTTGGGGTACTCATGATTGCAGACTGCTCACCAGTCACCCCCGGTGCCCATGTTCAGGGAGGAAACATATGTATCTCTGTATTTCGATAAGCACATCCTAAAAAATATTACCGTCCTCCTCCCTCCAAAGAAAAATTCCTCCAGGATTTCAGAAAGCACAAATGGAATTGCAAACTAGGCCTGTGGGGTCAGCACAGTGATGCAGTTTGTGTGCAGTTCTGAAAGGTCTCTTCCAAAGGTGAAGAACAAATTAAGGTGGGCAGATGCATGTTTTAAGTACACTCATGTAAAAAAAACCCACAAAAAAAACCCACAGTGTACTGGGATGGTTACAGAATACTGGGATGTTGATTTTTTTCAAGGAAAGGCTGGTCAATTACATCACTTGAATATTTCTGGGAAGAAATAGTTTGAAGGAATGACAAGTGAGTTAATATCTTTATAAAGAGTGCTGAGATTATTTTTCTCAAAAAAACAAAACAAAACAAAACAAAAACCCACACTGTGAGGTAAAAGAGTGCCAAATGCACCTTTGCTTCTAAAAAACAAAAACAAACACAGCAAAAACCAAACAAACAGAACCTCTAAAAATTAGGATATAACCCCTCTCTTTAGGGTTCAGAGGTCACAGAGGTTTTCCCAAATTTTCCAACCGAAAATGACTGTGGGATCAGACCTGTGGAGTTCCATGGAAGAGTTTGAGAAAGCACATGTGTGCTTTATGCTGTCATCATTCAGGTAGCTGGCTTTTATCCGTTGCAATATTAAAGTGTAAACATCATGATACCCCATTCCTTCAAAATAGGCTGCATCTGCACTTTTCATTGATGGTGTAAGAGAAAAATTGTAGCTGCCAGCCAGCCAAGGCTGGGTTTAATTCTTGCCTTTACTTAATGCACACTTACTGAGAACTTGTTTTGTGCCAGACACTGTGGCTGCACTGGCGTTACGGTAAGGACAATGAAGACTCTGCTCTGCTCTCTGAGAATTCATAGTCTAGAGGAAGGAACTGGCTCATTAACAGGTGACCTACATGAAATGACAAGAGCAGTGTGAAACATTAGCACACAGGGTTTAGGTGATGACAGAACTGTAACTAAAAGATTCAGTACCAACCATCCCGGCTAAGGAGCGTAATGGCAGCAGAAGGGAGGCCCTTCCAGGCGATTTGACCTCCAAAGGCCCTACACTTCTAAGTACATCAATATAATTAATTCATTTCACTGTTTCCCCAAAGTCCTGCTATTTAATAAGTGGAAAAATTTAAAACAATCATTTAACAGCCAGAGAACTCAAAACCTAAATTAGCCAAAGGCTATTCATAGATGTATGCCTCATTTAGCTAACATCTTTGGAGAGTAAGATACATTGTACCAGCGAAATTTCTAATTAAATTGAGTACTGCCCCTTGAAATATCAACACTTTCAAAATTTAGACATATTTATTATGATATATTTTTCAAAGGGATAGTTCAATTTCTTGCCTGCTTAACTGTGAGGTAACGAAAGGCATTTTTAGCTTCCGTGAATATCCCAGGGTCATAATGATGAACTCCTGACCTGGCTTTGGCCCTTCTCTCAATAGCAAACCATTCTCTGTCTCTACCTGTTGGGTGAGCAGCCTCTAAAATCCTGTTATCACCCTTCCCAGTTTGCTGCTTCTGATCTGCTGTGCATCTATGACACTGGGTAAACCATTAATTTTAAGTTTTGAATTTTGGGAATTATGTAGGAAGGTCTAACCTTGGGAGAGATGAACAAACATTTGTTGGGTGTCCAATATGTGCTTAGTAGTTATCTTTTGTCTTAATCGGCTCAGGCTACCATAACGAAATACAACAACAGTCTGGGTCACCTGATGGATATGTATTTCTCATAGTTCTGGAGGTAAGAAGTCCCAGATCAAAGTCAAACAAGGTCAGTGAAAGTTCCCTTCCTGTCTTGCCCATGGCTGCTTGTTCTCACACGGTGGAGAGAAAGAATGGGCTCTCTGGTGTCTCTTCTTATGAGGACACCAATTCCAGTGGAGCAGGCCCCCAGTCTTAGGAGCTCACTGAATTTTATGCCCTATCTGCACATACAGTCACAGTGGAGGTTAGGGTTTCAACAAAAGAGTTTGGGGAAAACAGAATTATTCAGTCCATATTACTTTGTCATTTCACATAAACCTTACATTAGTCCTGGGTAATTCAGGCAGTATTATCTATACACTTAGATGAGACCCAGAAGTTTAGAGAGCTTGTTCATGTCAAGGCTGGGCATTCAATCCCGATATTCTGATTCCATATCTGTCCCTTGTTTTTCATTTATCATGCTCTCTGTGAATGGCACCAAGTCTTCCAGTTGTTCAAGCCACTAACCTCAGCCACATTTTGAATTTCTCTTGCTTATTGCCCTCCTTCTTCAATCCAATCCATTTGGAAAGCAGAAATTTTACCTTTGCATTCTCTCTCAAGTCAAATCCATTTTTTCCCCCAGATCTATTACTGTTATCTTAACCAGACCCATCGTCTTTTCTGTGGATTATTGGCAAAAGCATCACTACTAATCCTACCACCTTTATCGTCCACATCTCCTATCATCCGCATGCCTGCAGCTAAACTGATATTCCTAAAAGGCAAACCTGAGGCACTTCCTCCTAACATTCTTTGATGAGCCAAAACCTTTAGGATAAAGTTTTATTTGGCATAGAAGGCGCTTCATGATCTGGCTCTACCACTTTGGGACATTTGTGCCTACATACAGCTGCTGTTTTCTGGAACGCTATCTTCCATATTCTTCATTTGGATAGCTTCCCGTCATACTTTAAACTCATCTTCAGTGTCTCCAGCTCTAGAAAGCCTTCTCATGATCTTGCTTTCTCCCATCGAGATTAAACACCTCTCCTCTCTGTTCTTTTATCCTCTCTGTTTTTATTATTATCAAAATTTCCATATTATTTAGAAATTTAATGTTTAACTACCTGACTGACCCATAAAATTATAAAATTTTCATGCAGGAACCCCATTTTTGGAATGATTGGGTTTAGTTCTCATTCTATGTAATAGAGAAATACCCCCAAATAAAAGTGGCTTAAATAAAATGGATTTCCTTTTATATAAATACTAGTGGCCCAGTGCACAAAATTCATGCACATTAAAAGGGAATTAATTAGAGGAAATACTTTAATATTGGGTGTGGGTATCCGGCTCCCTCCTCCCTCTTGTCAGAGTCTGGGCCAGCGCCCACAGGGATACAGTGTCAAGCCCCCACCAGTCCCTGTGGGGACGCGACTGCACGTGCAGCAGGTGTGCATGGGAGAGTGGGGCTGTGTGAATGGCGAGGTGCCCATGGGGATGCAGCATCAAGCCCTCTCCCACCTGTGCACACCTTGCCAAGTACACAGCCCTGCCCACCTATGTACACCTGCTGTGCATACAGCCTCCTGGTGAGGGGTTCTTACAGCGTGTGAGTGTCATGACCACATAGGCTTTTATCATATAAGACTAGGGGCCTAGTGCCCTAATTCATGCATCTTGAAAGGAACTGTGGGATGCGAGGCTGCAGTGGGTACAGGGGTGAGTCTCAGCCCATCCTCTGCTGCTCTCCCACCCAGCCCCTCCCACCAGGACCTTTGGTCCCCTGTCTGCTGGCAGCCCCGCTCCTGCTGCCACCAGTCCCACGCATTAACAGCACTGGCCCTGCTCTTACCCACTGATGGCGCGGAGTGATTGGGGCCAGTGCCAGTAGTGAGTGCGAGTGGGGCTGGCACCATCAGCAGGTGCGTGTGGCAACTGCTGTCCCAATCACCTCTCAGGAGCAGGGGGAGGTGGAGAATCCGTGAGGGGCGATTGGAGCCAGCAGTCACTGCTTGCACCCATGACAATGATGAGTGATCAGGGCTGGGGCTGGGTGCCAGCAGCAGATGCAAGTGGCTGAAGCTCTGGCACCTACAGTGGGTGCAAGTGAGGCTGGTGCCAGAAGCAGGTGCGGGTGCCTGGGGGGACTGCAGTGTACAGGAGCAAAGAATTTTCAGTAACCACCAGAGGCTCATCCTGATGACAGCAACTGGCATCCCGCCTTGATCTTGTGCCTCTGCTCACCTGCTCCACCATGCTGCCATGGCCGATGTCCACCATGATCCACACATGTCCCCAGGCGGTCTGCACACATCATAGTGACTGGTTGTTCAGTTGTTCTGCCATTCGGTCTATTTACATATTAGGGTTTTATATATAAACTAGAGGCCTGGTGCACAAAATTCACACGGGGGGGGGTGTCTTTCAGCCCAGCCTGCTCCCTCTCCAATCTGGGACCCCTACCTGGATCGGGCCTAAACGGGCAATGGGGCATTCCTCTCACAATCCAGGACTGCCGGCTCCCAACTGCTCACCTGCCTGCTTTCTTGGTTGCCCCTAACCGCTTATACCTTCCAGCCTGATTACCCCTAACCACTCCTCTGCCAGCCTGATTGATGTCTAACTGCTCCCCTGCCAGTCTGTTTTCCCATAACTACCCTCCCCTGCAGGCCTGGGTCCCCCCTAACTGCCCTTCCCTTCAGGGCTGGTAACTCCTAACTTCCCTCCTCTGCATGCCTGGTCACCCCTAACTGCCCTCCCCTGCAGGCTTGATCATCGCCAACTGCCCTCCCTTGCAGGCCTGGACCCTCCCAACTGCCCTCCCTTGTTGGCCTTTTTGTGGCGGCCATCTTGTGTGTTGGAGTGATGGTCAACCTGCATATTACTCTTTTATTAGATAGGATAGAGGCCTGGTGCACAGGTGGGGACCAGCTGGTTTTCCCTGAAAGATGTACTGGATCAGGGTGGGTATTCCCTTGGGGTGTGGGGTAGCTGGGCAAGGGGCCTGTGGTGGTTTTCAGGCTGGCCACACCCCCCAGTGACCCAAGGAAAGGCCCTGGTATCTGGAATTTATTTATCATCTACAATTGAAACTTTGCAGCCTGGAGTGGAGCCAAGCCTTTTGCTCATACAGCCATTGAAATTTTGTTGCCTTAAGCAGAGGCCTGGACCCACCAGGGTGTGTGGAAAAGCTTGGCTTCCTCCATTGCCAAAGGCAACCCAAGCCTCCCTCCTGCTCTCTTTGTGGCCATAGCCATCTTGGTTGGGTTAACTTGCATACTCACTCTGATTGGCTGGTGGGTGTGGCTAGTAGGCGTGGTTTGTGGGCGTAGTGGAAGTATGGTCAATTTGCATATTACTTTTATTAAATAGGATATATGGAGGTTATGTAACCTCTAAGGGTTATATAACATTTTTTCCATTGTCAAGATACATACTTCTTTCACCTTCCCTATTTAGTTTTCATGGTTTAATAAGCTAGTGCCCATAGGATAGCTAACTGTTTTGTACATAAAGTTTTATTGGAATGTGTCCTTTCTTTTAGGTATCATCTATGGCTACTTTCTTGTTATAATAGCTGAGTTGAGTAGTTATGATAGAAAGGTGAAAGACTTGGTAAGCCCACAAAATCTAATTTATTATTTGGCTTCTTTCTTTAGCATCTTAGAGAATGGTTTTAATGACCATAATGGTTTAGTGCTACTTCATATTTCAAAATAGCCATTGAAACTTCAGCCACTTTTTTTTTTTTCATATAATTCATCCCAAGAAAAGGGAAATAAATGGGGAAATGCGTGGCCCCTCCTCCTTTTCAGAACACTTCTCGGAAGTTCCAGATTACACTCTTCTTAAATACCATTGGCCAAAATTCCATCCCATGGCCATCCCAAGCATCAAGGCAATATTGGAAATTTAGTCTTTTCTTATGGACAGCTATGTTCCCAGCTAACTGTTTGGTTAGGAGGAAGGATTGAAAAGATGCTATGATAAGCAACTACAGTCTCTGCTATGATCTCATTAAACATTTTTTTCTCAGCATCCAGCACATAGTGATGAATACAGCATTGTCTGTGAAGTGCTTAGAGATGAGTATATATCTAGAGCTTAAGAAAAATGATCTCTGGCTATACTATTAGGAACCAAAGTTGCTGGAAGATTGACCTTTAGATAAGTGTGTTGTGGCAGCCCTGAAAAGAATTATAGCAACCTAAGGACTCCAGTCTGCCTTTTTTGGTGTACTGTATTTTTTGCTAATGATTTCTTTTATTTAAATTTGCATATACCAGTTAGTAACCTATAATTTAATGGTACACAACTTAATATAATTACTTATTTACTTTAAAGAATAAGTCCTCTTCCTTTCTCCTGTAAGTAGATAATGTGGGTCAAGTTTAGCAAAGACAATGTTCTGGGTCAGGCATGCAGGAGTAAGAGGAGGGCCTAAATAATGATTGTTTTCTAAACCAGTAGTGGAAGCAAATGTACTGAAGAAGCATAAGAAGATGTCTTACTGTTGTAGGTTCTATGGTTTCCAGGCTTCTCAGATGCTTTCCATAGATGCAGCATGGTGTAACCATGCTCTTACACAAAACCATGGGCTGTGACAAGGACTGTGACCTCATGGAGATCTTCTACCCTTCTGTTTTCATGTCCCCCTTTCACTCACTTCTCCTCCTTTCCAGCCTTCTTCTCTCTGAATGGGGCCACATTCTGGGGTAGCAGAGGCTGGACTGAAAAGTGATACCATGTGTGATTTTGTCTGAGACTTCCCTAACTCCATGGACACCTATTGGACATGGGCAAGGACTCAGCTATGGATTCACCACTTGTTTCAGCTTTTGGATAAATTCTTCATGTAATGATTGCCTAGTCCAATGGTCAGCAAACTCATTAGTCAACAGAGCCAAATATCAACAGGACAACGATTGAAATTTCTTTTGAGAGCCACATTTTTTAAACTTAAACTTCTTCTAACACCACTTCTTCAAAATAGATTCGCCTAGGCCGTGGTATTTTGTGGAAGAGCCATACTTAAGGGGCCAAAGAGCCGCATGTGGCTTGCGAGCCACAGTTTGCCGACCATGGGCCTAGTCCAAAGAGGCATTTTGCAAGGATTAGGGAGGAGAGTTACACTCTTTCCTTCACATCACTTCATGAGTGCTGTGAAGGCCATGCTAGTCAAACAAATAACTGAACAAAAGGGTGAGTAGTGCTGGGTTGGATAATACAGTTTGGCTATGGATAGAACACAGTCTGCCGATTCACTCTTTCCTTGCTCTAAATACACTGCATTGAACTTTTCTTTTCCTCGTTTGTAGCTGCTAATTAGCTTTGAAATGATTCTGTGTTTCAGTTTAAAGTATGTCTTCTCCCTTCAGTGATTCCTTTGGGACTGGTTGTTCGTTTATATATATAAAAAAAGAACATTTTACACTTTTATAGTTCTGAGCACTGGACCATGGAGGGGCAGCAGATGTTGCCTGAATTTACCCACCCACTCATCCAAATGTGAATAATCTTGACGCTCCTGGCAAACTTCTACTTCACACAGCATTCCTCTCCTCACATTGGGAGACTGCATTCTACAAAATGTCCACGAAGAACAGATGCAAACAATAACACTTAATTGTGAAATGTATTTTTTGGTAGTTGAAAGAGCTCTTAATTTGGAATTAAATAATCCTTGAATCTGCTAGTAAACGGTGTCACCTTGGGTAAATTAAAAAAAAAAATTAGGCCTCTCTTTTCTTATATGTCAACTCAAAATAATGCTGTTCATATTATAAGATTGTGCTGGACATGTACTTGGCTTCTACATTTGATTAGAACATACAGAAAGTTTAGAATCAAATAATGCTAAATAAGCTATATGGTATTGTGATATTTGTGATTCATAATATTCATAATATGATCTTCATCCCTGCTTCTAACATAGATCTCCTAAAACCCTTGACATTTCCTAAGGGATGAAAGTTATAAAGGCATCTTTGTTATGTTAGTGAGATGACTTTTGGACACTATTTAAGGGGGGGCGGTGGCGCTGATTGCCAGAGGAACTTACCCTCTGATTAGAAGGTTAGAATTATCAGTTCCATCTCCTTGATCTATAAGGAGGGGAGATGGGCTAGAGGTTGAGTTCAATGGCTAATGGTCAATAATTTACTCAACCATGCCTATGTAATGATTTTTCCATAAAACCCCAGAAGGAGAGTTCAGAGAGTTCCTGGGTTGGTGAACATGTGGACATAGGGGAGAGCGGTGGGATCTCTGAGGCCTCTCCCCATATCTTCCTTGGGCATCTCCTCCATCTGGCTGTTCCTGAGTTATATTCATTTATTATAAACCAGTGGTCTAGTAAATAAAATGTTTCTGAATTATGTGAGTTGCACTAGCAAATTAAACAACCCTACGAAGGAGGTCATTGGAACCTCTAATTCATAGTTAGCAGAAGCACAGGTGACAACCAAGACCTACAATTGATTTCGGAAGTGGGGAAGGGAGGGCGGATTTGTAGAACTGAGCCTTTAACCTGTGGGATCTGATGCTATCTCTAGGTAGACAGTGTCAGGATTTAGTTAATTTGTAGGACACACAACTGATATGTAAGACTTGCTTGGATAAGTGGGGAAATCTTTCACTCCACACACATTGTAATTGGGTCCAGAACCTCTCAGGTATTAACAACTTTCTCTGCTCATCAGTGACTTCAGTTTTGACTTATGAGAAAGTCTTTTATTCTCTCACTGATAGTGTGACTTCTTTGTTTTCTTTAAACTATTCTTTTAACATTGATTATTCCCTCTATTTTTATCTATCATATGTCTATCACCTATCTACACACCCTTAATATGTTTACAATAATTTATTGATTTTCTCCCTTTCGGATAGTCATACATTTTCTAGGTGCTCTAATAGGTATTGTGGGTGAAACAAAGGTTTACTAAGTATGGGTCCTATCCCCTGGAGTACTGATACTGCTGATAATGATACTTATCATGTGCCAGGAATTTACATTCATTATTGCACCACATCCCTTTAAAGAAACACTGAGCTGGTATTTGCTCAAGGCTACGAAAGTGGCCTAATGAGTGAGAAGTGAAGGTAAGCTCAAATCCCAAATCTGAGCTTCCCAGCAAGAAAAAGCTTAGTCTCAACCACTGTAGAACACCGCCCTTAACCCCTCCTGTGTTTGTGGAATATCCTATATTTCAATGATTTGGATGATTTCTGTATCAGTTTTCTATCTGGATCTTTCCTAACATCCTTTTGCCATTCCTCCAGATTTCGTGTACAGTTTATCTATAGCCAATTTTAATTATAAAAACAATTTCAACATTTAAACTTCTCTTCTTGAATTTTCTTCTTTCCTACCATAATTCTCTGTCACGGGGCATATAGAATCAAGGTATTTAAAATGTCTTCATTATTCTTTTATGCCCCATTGAAACTTTTGAACTTCAAATTTTCCCCTTTTGCTCCATTTCTGTGAGATTTGTAGGCCTTCGGCATTTTCTTTACCACTGCACACTTTCATCACTTACCAGCTTCTGTCTTAACTTCAATCACTCTTCCGAATTTCACCGAAACAACTTTTGCCAGGACATTTAGAAATATCTTTCATCTGCCACTTGACACATAGTACATAGTTCCTCTCTATTTCCAATGGTCTTGAAGGCTTTCTGTTACGTTTCTTTAACTTTCCTATTTTAAGGTTTGGACCTCTGCTGTGGGATTGAGTTTATCTTTTTACTCAGTTCATCATGCAAAATCATGGTCTATCCTTCTTTCTAGTTTTACTGATTTTCTTTTCTTTTCATTTTATGTTATGACCCTCATTTCCTCCCCACCGCAGAAATCCACTCTAAATACGTATTACCTGAAAACCATCAAAAGGGTATATAGAGCTATTTCATTACTATTATAATTTGCATTATATTTAATACTAGCAAAGTTAGGCATCTTTATATATTTGTTAGTTCTTTGGAGTTCTGTGACTTGCCAATTAATAAATTTTACCTATATTTCTATTTTATTTTCTAATCTTTCAGCTTTATTTTTGGAAATTCTTTATATAATTGATGTAACTTTCTAAAGTCAGTTTTAGACACAACACTTAAGATAATACAGAAACTCCCATATACTCTCAACCTGCACACACAGTTTCCCCTGTCGTAACATCATGCATTATTGTGGTGTATTTGTTACAATTAATAAATCAATATTGATGCACTATTACTAAAGTCCACAGAGAAGGTTCACTCTGTGTTGCACGGTTCTATGACTTTAAACAAATATATATATTTGATATCATTACAATATCAAATAGAAGTTTTACTGCTCCTCACCCTTCCCTACCTCCCAAATTCTCTGTACTTCACTTTTATCTTCCCTCCACCCAGGCTATTGAACCCCTGGCAATCATTGATCCTTTCACTAGTTCTATAATTTTAACTTTTTAAAGAATTATCACCTCGTTGGAATCATAAGTTATGTAACTTTTTCAGTTAGCAATATGCATTTAATGTTACTCAAGGTCGTTTCATGGCTTGACAGCTCATTTTCTATTAATCTTGAATAATATTCCATTCCATGAATAAACAAATAGGTTGTTTATTCATTCACCTATGAATGCACATCTTGGTTCTTTCTGGGTTTTGGAAGTTGTGAATAAAGCTGCTGTAAACATTTGTGTGCAAGTTTTTTTTTTTTGTGTGTGTGTGTTTATAAGTTTTCAACTTGATTATGAAACATCTAGGAGTGTGATTGCTGGATTTTATGGTAGAGACTATGTTTAACTTCATAAGCAATTCCATACCATCTTCTAAAATGACTATACTATTTTGCATTCCTACCAGCAACAAATGAGATTTCCTATAGCTCTGCATCCTCACCAACATTTGGGATTGTCAATGTTTTGGATTTTAACTATTCTAATAGGTAGATACTATCATCTTATTCTTGTTTTGTTTTGAAATTCCCTGATAGCATATTTTCTTATGCCTACTTGCCATCTTGTATTTATTTTTTGAAGCATTCTGACTAAAACATTTAATTAACAAAAATCCTAGCAGTGAAAATAATAACAACAATAATGAGAAATTAGAAGTGGGAGTCAGGTAGGAAAAAAAATGCAAAAGCCTTGGTCCGTTGGAGACCAACACTCAGGCTGAGCTGGCCTTAGCCCCGGCTCCTTCTGAGTGTTCCTTGGCTGGCTTCTTGTCCTCCCCCAGGAGTCGAATATTGTGCTTTTTCCAGAATTCATTTAGATCTTTCCTCTTTGCCTGAAGCTGCTGTGTCAGTGTCTCAATGATCTTCTGTATCTGCTCCTTGTTCTCTAAGGCAGGCAGTGCCTCTTTGACAGTTCACTCCATCAGCACCCTCCAGCCATGCAAAGCACTAGTGGGTCTCATCTACCTTCTTCAGCGTATGGATCACTAGATGGTGCTCATTCAATGCCATCTCCAGTTCGGCTGCCTTGGATACTAGGCCTTGCTGTTCCTGCTGGAAGGCCATGGAAGCCAGCAATCACCTGTTCCCTTATGTGTTTTTTGTTCTTTTGGATATAAGTCCTTTATAAGACAATAGAGGCCTGGCGTACGAAATTCATGCATGGGGGTGGGGGGTATGTCCATTAGCCCAGCCTGCACCCTCTCCAATTTGGGACCCCTCGAGGGATGCCTGACTGCCCGTTTAAACAGGCAGTCAGACATCTCTCTCATAATCCAGGACTGCTGGCTCACAATTGCTCTCCTGTCTGCCTTCCTGATCACCCTTCATCACTCCCCTGCCAGCCTGATTGATGCTTAACTGCTTCCCTGCCAGCCTGTTTGCCACTAACTGCCCTCCCCTGCAGGCCTGGTTCCCCCCAACTGCTCTTCCCTGCAGGCCTGGGTCCCCCCAACTGCCTTTCCCTGCAGGCTCAGTCACCCCCAAATTCCCTCCTCTGCCGGCCTGGTCACCCCTGACTGCCTTCCTCTGCAGGTTTGATCACTCCCAACTCCCCTCCCTTGTAAGCCTGGTCCCTCCCAACTGCCCTCCTTTGCTGGCCTGATCACCCACAACTGCTCTGTCTTGTAGACCTGGTCCCTCACAACTGCCTTCCCCTGCTGGCCATTATGTGGTGGCCATATTGTGTCCACATGGGGGAAGTCATCTTTGATGATATTGGGGCAGCCATCTTGTATGTTGGAGGGACGATCAATTTGCATATTATTATATTATTAGATAGGATTAGATAGGATAAAGGCCTGGTGCATGGGTGGAGGCTGGCTGGTTTGCCCTGAAGGGTGTCCTCAGTCAGGGTGTGGGTTCCCTTGGGGGATGGGGTGGCCTGGGTGAGGGGCCTGTGATAGTTTGTAGGATAGCCACACCCCCTGGCTACCCAAGAGGAGACCCTGGTATCAGGGATTTATTTATCTTCTATAATTGAAACTTTGTAGCCTTAAGAGGAAGCCAAGGCAGGCCAGGGCTGCAGAAATTGGCTTCCTCCATTGCTAAGGGCAACTCAAGCCTCCTGCTCTCTCCAGCTCAATAGCTGCCTCCATTTTTGTTGGGATTTATTTTTCTTCTATAAAAGTTTGAGTAGAGGCCTGGGCCTGCCAGGGCAGGCAGAGAGCTTAGCTTCCTCCACTGGCAGAGAAACCCAAGCCTCCTGCTCTCTCTGTGACCACAGCCGTCTTGGTTGGGTTAATATGCATTCTCACTCCTGCTTGGCTGGTGGGTGTGGCTCGAGCAGAGTCAATTTGAATATTACTCTTTTATTAGATAGGATGTGTTTTGCAAATATTTCCTTTGAGCCTGTGGCTTGTCTGTTCATTCACAGAGTAGCCATTTTGAATTTCATAAATTCCAATTTGTAATTTTTTATTTCATGGATGATAATTTTGATATTGTACCTAAAAAGTCATCATCAAGACCTCAATCATCTGGATTTTATGCTATTATCTTCTAGAAAGTTTGTAGTTTTGCATTTTACATTTATGACTATGATTCATTTTGAGTTAATTTGTGTTAAACATGTAGTCTGTGTGTGGGTTCTTTCTTTCTTTTTTTATTTTGCATATGCATAGGCAACTGTTCCAACACCCATTTGTTGAAAAGACAGTTCTATCCCCATTGAAATTCTTTTGCTGATTTGTCAAAGATCATATATTTATGTAGCTTTATTTCTGGGCTATCTATCACATTCCACTTATCCAAGTATCTATTCTTTCATCAACACTACTTATTGTAATTTCATAATAATTCTTGAAGTTGGTTGGCATCAGTCCTCTGACTTTTCAGTGTTGTGTTGGCTAGTGTTGGTCTTTTATTTTTCGATATAATCTTTAAAATCAGTTGGTTGATATCCACAATAACTTGCTGAAATTTGACTTAGAATTAATAAAATAATCAAAATAAAGTCATATTGTGAGTGTGTGTGTGTATAGTGTGTATATATAATTTTGACTTAGTAATAACAAATATAAGTAAATCATTTATTGCAAACAGAAACATTTTTCTCCATTTATTGACAGTGATATGTATCTTTCAACTAAGATTCTAGGTGATGACATAATAATTGGTTGAAATGTACTACTTGATAAAATTTAATAAAAATTCATTAGCTACATTTTTTCTCTATAGGTGAAATTCCTTAGGAATTCAGTCTTTTATTCTATTCAAGAAGTGAGAATTATGGTTACTTAAGGGAAGAGTTTGATGAGATCATTTCCCTGTAATACTGTTCTAAGGTCAGGTTCAGTTGATCATTTTACCAGTTTCAATTTAATGGGCAAGTCACAGAAACAGAAAGAACCAAAATCCTATCCATTTTCCCACACCTGGTCTGTTGATTATGAAGTAAAAACCATTTCAGGAAGCTGTAACATAGGACATGTGGAATAGGCTAATCCAAGAAGCCACTAAAATCATCCTCTCAATCACAGAGCCATCAACTTGAGAAAGTTTGAGGGCAATATTAATGTTGTCCCTCAGAATAAGCAGTAGTTACTTTCTCAAATGCAGTTATTTCCTGGAAGATTTTGGGAGCTTATGTGACCCAAATATCCTTTTTGGGGAAAGTTTCTTCTAATAAAGGAGATAGGTGACAGATATATAGAAAGCATCTTAAATCTGTTTGCTCACCGGGTCTCTAGAAGATCAAAACTGATTATTCGTTAGGGAGTAAAAGCTCACCCAGGAAATGCCTAAATACTTTTTTGACTAATTGATTTTGTCATATACATGAATACATTATGTCCCATTTACATTTACCACTGATAGCTATTGTTAATGGTCATTGAAAATAATATTATTGATTTACTAAGGCACAGTGTCTGGAAGGATGGGCAGGTACAGTTTATTATCCCAAATAAAAGTACCTGTATCAGCCCAGCCAGTCTGCTCAGTGGTTGAGTGCTGCCCTATAAACCAAGAGGTCATAGTTCCATTCCTGATCAGGGCACAGGCCTGTGTTGTGGACTTGATCCACAGTAGGGGGCATGCAGGAGGCACTTGATCAACAATTCTCACTCATCCCTGATGTTTCTATCTCTCTCTTCTCTCTGAAATCAATACAAATATATATATTTTAAAGTATTCAATAAGTCAATTATAAACATACAATAATTTATAATGTTTGGTGCAAAATACGTTTTTGCTCTTTTGTTGGAAATATTGTAGTTCATGCAGAGTCACCTTGGGTGGATGCTAGGTTCTCTGGGCTTGCTTTATTCTCCAGCCTCCTACAATGGCTCTTTTAGTCCTCCTTTGTATTTCCCTGTTCTCTGGAGTCTCAGCTCCATTCTGAAGATTGTTCTTCCTGCTGGCTGTATCTGGGGGTAACAATAGTAGATCTCTTTGGACAACAATCAGTAATAATAGTAGCTTGTTTAGAATGGAGCAGCTACAATACAAGCTTTCATTTGCCACTGTTTAATGCTTTTCATAGGATACCATTACTAAAAGATTCTACTTTCAGCAGGGGTAAGGAGAGAAGAAATAAAAAGATGAGAAATACAAAAATCTCTCTCCTGTTGCAACTTAAAAAACTTCTTAGAAAGAAGGTTGTCATTGTAATTTATAGTTTTTTTGTTTGTTTGTTTGTTGATATTAGCATATAAGGCATCTGTCAAGGTAAGGGTTTTGTACAACAATGAAAATACCCTATTACCATTCTGTTTTGACCCAATAATGTATGAAATCTAAAATGTTCCCAGGAGCATGTGGAGAAAAAGGAACCCTTGTGCACTGTTGGTGGGAATGCAGACTGGTGCAGCCACTGTGGAAAACAGTATGGAGTTTCCTCAAAAAACTAAAAATGGATCTCCCATTTGATCAAGTAATCCCACTCTTAGGAATTTATCCTAAGAAATCACAAACACCAATCAGAAAGGATTTATGCACCCCTATGTTCATAGCAGCACAATTTACAATAGCTACAATTTGGAAACAGCCTAGGTGCCTGTCAGCAGATGAGTGGATCAGAAAACTGTGGTACATCTACACAATGGAACTCTATGCTGCCATTAAAAAGAAGGAACTCTTACCATTTGCAGCAACCTGGATGGAACTGGAGAGCCTTATGCTTAGTTGAAATAAGCCAGTCTATGAAGGAGAAGCACCACATGATCTCACTCAGTTGTGGATAATAAAGAACATTGTAAACTGATGAACAAAAGGATAGATACAGAGGCAGTAAAGCATCAAACAGACTGAAATTATAGCAGGAAGATTAAGGAGAGGTGGGGTAGATAAGAAAGAAATCTATCAAAGGACTTGTATGCATGCATATAAGCATAACCAATGAACATAGACACTGGGGGGTTGGGGTATGCCTGGGAGGGAGGGGGGCAACAGGGAGATATGTATACATGTAACACAATAAAATAAAATAAAATAAAATAAAATAAAATGTTCCTAGGAGAAACATATCACAGAGAAGAAACAAAAGTGAATCATTGAAGCAGATGAGAATGGAAGAGATCAAGCATTAAACACAACAAACTGTTTTCAATAGATAGTACATTTTAGAATTATACCTTGTAATGTAATTCCTACATATTAAACAGTTAAAAAATAAGATTTTTTGATGTTCTAGTTTTAAACATATTTTATGCATAGCACTTCACTATGTAGAATATGCTAGCCTCTCCCCATTTTTTCTTCAGTAATGTTAACATACATACTTTCAAAAACATGAATATTCCAACTCAAGATTTTTTTTTCTGGTAACAATTCCTGAGCCAATGCATGTGGGTTGGCAGTGAGAAGTCATCCTTAACTAAAGAAAGATAAAGTGTGTCTTCAGGTTTATTAACAAGCATTGTATTAACTGCTTTTTGACTGTCACAGAGCAAATATACTAGAGAAACATTGAAAAATGAAATGATGAGAAGAGAATGGGCAGTAAATGGGCCTTCACAATTAATTAAAAAAATAATTTTAACATCTTTTTAAAAATAAGAAACGTTGCTCATAATTAGTGACTAGTATAATAAGACATATTGTTATAATATAATTAAAAATTAGATTTAAAAATGAATAAAGCAACGAAGACCCTCCTTAGCTAAATGGTTAATCCATTTAACTGCTGAAGAGGTGATTTGCTAATGAGTAGCTGAGATTTGAGAGGTAATTGCATAAATCCCAATCTTATTGGTATGTTCTGCTGATAATCTCATCAAGAAATGGCCCCACAAGGTCAAAGAGGCGAATATATGAGATTGAATCAGGTAGCTCCATTAGTTCACAGTGTTTTTCATACACTGCGCATTTCAAAACAGTGTGAAGAGAGGGTTCACTGCTTGATTAATACTAACGGGAAGGGGGAGCGGAGTTAGAAGGACTTGTATTAGAACATCTAGGACTCTCTAGGAAAAGCTCTAGAGCTATAACAGCAATCTTACAAGAAGGGATTTAGAAACAAACAGCTTGTTTTTTAAGTGGTCAAAAATGTCAAGTCATTTAGTAATTTGTAACAAATCTTATAAAAGTCCCTTTTTGTGCGATTGGAATAGCAGGCACCTCAGCTTGATTTTACTACTTAGGGTAACAGGTAGTGAAAAAAATCCCATTGTAGGAGCTGCAGTGTATGTAATAAATTTTAGAGTTGGCTATGAGTTGGTCAATATTATTTATATAGATTCTCACTACCTAAGGAAACACGTGGCCCTAATTCTGGGATGGCAGAGATAAGCGAATTGTTAATCAAAACCCATTATTTTCTTCCTTCTGAGTACACAGCCCTCCCCCCTTTCCCAGCCTCCTTTCTCCTTTGTAATTAATCAGGGCCGTCTGATGGAGATCTGACCATCGATGAAATACATGTAGGTGGAATTGTTATAAGCCACGTTCAGATGTGGCCAATCAAACCTCTCATGATTTTTTCTTTCATTTTCACTCTTCCTACTCTTGGAGAGATGTAAATATCACAGAACAAGATGCCAGAGTTTATATTAGACCTGGTCTGTGAATTGCTGCATGGAACAGACCAAGACATGGTCATGCATTGACATTTTTGTGAGCAAGAAATAAAGTATACTATATTAGACCATTGGGATTTTTTCATATAGATCATGTATTTACTAAAATATAACTCTAGAATCTCTACTAACTCCTTTAGTTATCTTTTATTTATGTGCTTATTAAGGAAGTATTTATTGAGTATTCTCTATATATCACACACATTGTTAGCAACTACAAATACTATATAAACTAGAAGGTGACAGACTCAGCAAGCACACTATCATTAGAGCGTAGACATCTCTGAAATGTCCATGGGGGTCAAAATTTTTATCTGAGGCAGTTTTGTTGAGCCAAATGCTTTGTCTTCTTGTATTCAGAGAATTGAGCACTTCTTTCGTACCTGCACTGCATGCCAGAATTTGATGTTTTGACTCTGTAGTCAGAGAATATTGGCTTGCAATAGTTATTTGTTTTCAACTTACATTATATATTAACTAAAGGTTTTACCAGTTGTAAAATTCACATTACAGAGAGTTCTTTTTTGTCCTGGAGGCTGTCTTTCCTGACAACGCAAATAAAGCTTTTTATTATCAACCCCGAATCACATTAAATAGCTGCAGGTTCTATACTTATTCATTTTCATTTAGCTTCATTTCTTCTCTTATTATAACCTCTTTGTGCAAAGACCACCTCATAACAAAGGAGACCTGCAATATATCTAATGATATTGTGCCAGAAGAAGTATTACCAGCAATTTCAGTCATAAAAGCCTCTTCTTTTCATGAAAGTAGAAGCTATGACAGATAATAGGTATGAAATAGAGATATGTAATTAGAAGTTTATTGAATTCCCTTCCTTGATATAAATTCTGCATTCAGTTGATGGAAAATTTAGAACCACACTTCTGATTTTAGGTTGATGATGAATGTGCATAAATGTGCATGGCATTTTACTTCAGAAATAGGTAGTAATTTAGAAAATGAAAAACGTATGATTAGAAGGATGCACAAACATTTTAAGGACTAATTCTTCTTGTCATCAAGTAAAATACCTGCTGTCCTAACCATGGTAAATGAAGTCTCTAAGAGGATTAATCAGTTGCAATTAGATGAGTTTGATTCTTTAGGGCATTGATCTTTAAAAAATATATTTTATTGATATTTTACAGAGAGGAAGGGAGAGAGATAGAAAGTCAGAAACATCGATGAGAGAGAGACATCAATCAGCCACCTCCTGCACGCCCCACAGTGGAGATGTGCCCACAAGCAAGGTACATGCACCCAACCAGAATCGAACCTGGGACCTTTCAGTCCGCAAGCTGACACTCTATCCATTGAGCCAAACCGGTCTTGGCAAGGGCATTGATCTTTAAACTTGGGAGGGAGGTGGGGGCCATTTGAAAATCTGATAAAAGCTGAAGACCATTGCCCCAGAAAAATAAAGGAACACTCCCCATTTTATATATAATTCAGGGGATTCTTGATCTGAAAAATTCAATAATACCAGAGTAATAAAGAATAACTGCTTCTATGTGATAAATTTGAAGACGTGCCTTTTAAATAAGGTCTTCCTAACACCTAGTGAGTCATTATTTGAACTCTCCAGTGGAGAATGAAGCAGTAACAAATTCTGCAGAATAATCCACTGATTCAGTGCTTTTAAAATGTTCTCAGGTATAAAATTCACCAGTTTCCAGGACTCTAATTCCAGATATTTTAATTGAGTTATTCTGAAGTGGGAACTAGAAATCTGTATTCTAAATAATTAATCTTAGCTATTCTTAGGTAGATTCCACATGGGTCATATTTTAGAAACACTGTCTAATCTTCACTTCAAATCACTGGCCAACAAGGCAGCCATCTCTGTGCATACCACCCTTGGAAGTCCTGCATGTCCCCTTTCCAGTGAAAACTGACTTAGGCTGGGCATCTTTCCCCCTCTTCACTCTTTTTAGTGAACGCAATAAAATGACTCAGTTAGCAGAGTGTCTCTGAGTAGCTAACTTGACCTAGTTTAACCTGCCATGATTAATAATTACAGAGAAAATCATTCCTGAACACCCCAATACATTTCTTAATATAATAATGATCAATCATTGCAGAATGTTTACCAGTGTTTGAAAACAATAGGTGGTACCAAATAATGGCAGTATGACAAATTTCTAGAGGGGATGGAAAGATAAACCTATCCTTATCCTTCATTATTATTTCTTACCTTCTGCACTTGTTTTTTGGGGAACAAATGGAGAAAAGAAAAACAATGTCTTTAAACTTGTATTATAAAGAGAAAATATTCATAGGTGGAATAATAGTTTTCATTGTACTTTGAAACACAAACTACAATTTCTATCTTCTAAGAAGTTTCTTTCCAAAATTAGATCTAAATTGGTATTCTGGGTCCAAGTGTGCATACATCCTTATGCCTTCCTTTTAAATAATATTATTTTTAAGAAATTCATAATTATTATAGTAGTTATAATTAAATTAGAATGTCTCATTTATCATATAGCAATAAAATTTTAATTACTTTATAATATAACATGTTATCTATAATAATAAAAGCATAATATGCTAATTAGATCAGACGTCCTTCCAGCTGTCTTTCATTCCAGACAAAGCCATAGCAGCAGGGGCCAAGGCACCTGCATGAATTTCATGTATCGGGTCTCTAGTATAATAATTTTATTAGGTAAATATTATATAGAATGATAATATGTTATGTTATACTAGAGGCTCATTGCAGAAAGATTCCTGCAGTGGTCTCTACTACCCACCTTCTTCTCTCCTATCTCTGCTGCCCTGCCTGCTTCTCTCCCTTCTTGGCGCCCCACTTGCTTGCTTCTCACAGCTTCCCTCCCTTCTGCAGCGCTTGGCTTCCTTCTACACTGTCTTCAGTCTTCGTTCTGCACAGGGATATGCAAATTAACCACCATATTGGGTTGGTTAATTTGAATACTCGCTTCTGATTGGCTGGTGGGTGGGGCTTGTGGGTGTAGCAGAGGTATGGTCAATTTGCATGTTTCCTTTTTATTAGATAGGATAGTATTATACACTTAAAATAATTACAAATATACTAGAGGCCCAGTGCATGAAATTTGTGCACAGTGGGTATGTCTCTCAGCGCAGCCTGCCTCCTCTCCAATCTGTGACCGCTCGAGGGATGTTCGACTGCCCGTTTAGGCCTGATCCTGGTAGACATCCTTCTCACAATCCAGGACTCCTGGCTCCCAAGTGTTCACCTGCCTGCCTTCTTGATTGCCTCTAACCACTTTTGTCTGCCAGCCTGGTCACCCCCTAACCACTCTCCTGCCAGCCTGATGGATGACTAATTGCTCCTCTGCCAGCCTGTTTGCCCCTAACTTCCCTCCCCTGTGAGCCAGGTCACCCCTAACTGCCCTCCCCTGCAGGCCTGGGTCCCCCCCTCTCCCTGCACTGCCCTTCCCTGCAAGCCCAGTCACCACCAACTTCCCTCTCTGCCGGCCTGGTCACCCCTAACTGCCCTCCCCTGCAGGCTTGATCATCAACAACTGCCCTGCCTTGCAGGCCTGGCCTCTCCCAACTGCTCTTCCTACTGGCCATCTTATGGAAGCCATCATGTGTCCACATGGGGGCAGGATCTTTGATGACATGGGGGAAGTCATCTTGTGTGTTGGAGTGATGGCCAAAATGCTTATTACTCTTTTATTAGTTAGGTTAGAGGCCACAGGTGGGGGCCAGCTGGTTTACCCTGAAGGGTGTCCCAGATCAGGGTGGGGGTTCTTTTGGGGTATGGGGTAGCCTGGGTGAGGGGCCTGTGGTGGTTTGTAGGCTGGCCTTGCCCCCCAGTGACCCAAGCGGAGGCTTCCTTCTACACTGTCTTCAGTCTTCGTTCTGCACAGGGATATGCAAATTAACCACCATCTTGGTTTGGTTATTTATTATCTTCTACAAAATTGAAACTTTGTAGCCTGGAGTAGAGCCAAGCCTTCTGCTTGCTCAGCCATTAAAACTTTGTTGCCTTAAGCAGAGGCCTGGGCCAGCCAGAATGTGTGGAAAGCTTGGCTTCCTCCATCATCAGGGGGAACCCGAGCCTCCCTCCTGCTCTCTCTGTGGCTGTAGCCATCTTGGTTGGGTTAATTTGAATACTCACTCTGACTGGCTGGTGGGTGTGGTTGGTGGTATGGTTAATTTGCATATTATTTTTATTATATAGGATTGATAATATATTATTAATAATTAATATATTATTAACTTTCTTTCCACTTATTAGGATATTTATAGAAGAGGCATCCTGAAATAAAAATTAGATATAAAGGAGATACTTCTTAAGTTTCTAGAGTTGAAACCACAGGGTTTTCTTTTTTGATGTAGAGTTTCTTCACATTTTAGGTTCTTCCTAAGGAACCAACTCACCAAAGAATTTTCATCTAATAAGTCCTTTACTACACATCTAATACTTTCTTGACTGTTTAACTGTGCAAGCTGTCATACTCAGCTGTTGACTTTTCTGAAGTGGAAACTTACTTTATACATTTTGTTATGACCAATATGTCAAAAATAATTAAACTTTATTAATAATCAAGGGAAAAGAAAAAGTATGCCTTGTGAAAAAAAATATTTGCTGCTAAATAAAGATGTAGTAAAATTATCCTAAAGTTGAAAAAATATCTTTATTTTGAAAAATATCTATATATTGAAACATGTATAAGGGTCAAAGGTTGGTAAACCAATCTAGATAAAAACTAATGAAGATTGTCATTTAAAGGTCATACAATCTCAAAATTGTATTGTCTTTGGCTGCTTTCACACTTCAATAGCAGAGCAGATTGAGAAGTCCCAGTACGGATTAAATGAACCTCCGAACCTATAATAGTTACTATTTGGCCTTTTACAGAAAATGCTTACTGACCCCCTGTTCTAAAATTGAGTGGGTTTTCAATATATGGAAGTACTATGAGCAAAACAAGAGCTCAGAGTTAAATTACTTTAAACAAATACTTCTTTTAAAAAAAGTTCCATATAGTAATAACACACATCCTCCTAAAATTTTTAATCCTGAAAAATTTAAAGTAATATATCATGACCTACATTTTTTCAAGTATGTATATTAATGCCTGCATTGATGTTTTGGGGGCATGTTAACTTCTTCCAGGGAGACTTTGTAAGGAATGACAATGGCCTCAAAATCCACAGTTTTGTGCACATAGAGTGAAGATTTTGACCAATGAATGTTGAGTTCTATTCCACTTACTAGGCCCTATTCCACCCAGCTATTTGAATTTGGTATGTCTGCCTTTGACACAAATCTAAGTTTAAAGTTGTGATTTTTAGGTAGTTCAATATCCGATGACTTGATTAATATAAGCCCTGTAAGTAAATAGACACATGGAGATTTATTTTAGTGGAGACAGGGAAAGATTCTAATCAAGCAGTGGTATTTGCAAAGGATTAGAGGGAGAAATGAAGTAATCTCAGACAAGAGAGCAAACAGCCAGCTTGATGAGATCAGCACCCTGGTCCTGGGCTTCTTGTTAGGAAGGGCACATTATTTTTCTTCTTTCATTTTGGAAGGGGGATGACTTCCGCTTCCTACCCAGCAGGGAACATATTGGGGGAACATTTCTGGCTGTCCATTCTCTGGTGGTTCTCCCCATAAGAGGTGAAGTGGTTGATCTAAAGATTGAGAGTAGGGAAAGGGGCTCTGTCCAGTTGAACTGCCCCTTCTTGCTTCTCATTGGTTCTTATCTATAGGCTCTTCTTTTCCTTTCCCCCCATGCATTAGCCAGGGCAGCTTCCTATGGGGGACAAGGAGAGAGGGGCATGAAGCTCAAAAGTCAAATTCAATTTGGGCCTTTGCTCTAAATTCTAGCCCTCAATAAGTTTTGTGAGCATAAAACCTATATTTTGATGCCTATCTAAATCTGCTATTACTCAAATGCTTTCAACTCTCAAAACCTCAACAGTTCTTAGTTGTAGTGAAATGATGATGGCCAGTCTTGTGCATATCCATCAGGATTTATTTGGTCTTGGTCTGCTTATTTGTAAAGCTAAGGCAAGAAAAGGATTGGCTCTAGTTACCACAGACTGGAAGGCACTGCCCTGTTGGTCTGGCCTTCAGTACAAATGAGCTTCTGAGCTTGGAATGATGATCTACAACCAATTTGACATCACCAAACAAGAATCAATGCTCGATGGTAGGCATACAAATTAAACCACCACCATCAATAACAATAAGAAACCCTAGCTCAGAGTTAGAATGGGAAAAACCTGATGTGAGGGAAGTGTCTATGAAAATGAAGATACAATCTCAGTATAAGACAAAACTATTATGTTAATGTTACCAGGGATGATTAAACCTCAGGTAGCCTTACTAAAGGAAGAATGTCTGAATTATTGGAGGCAATGATCCTACATATTTCATGTTGATTTGACTGTATTGGATTATTTGCAATGCTTTTTTTTATAAGAACTCCACATAATTTGAGTGTTTTCATTAGAATTGATAAAGATGAGGGATCAGATGATATGCCAATGGAGAATAAGTGAATTAATTTATGCTGAACAATGTAAGACAGAGGGAAGAGCTAACTCTTTCATCATATTTGAAGTGCTATTGTGTGAAAAGATGAAAACATCTTGTTTTTTAAATTCAAAGATGAGAGAAGCATCTTTCAAATCAAATCATCTTATAAAAATTAAAATAGTCCAGCAAATAGATCAGCTTATTTTCTGAAGTAGTAAGATCCTGGCCCATGATGGGTGCAACAGACAGAGCAGACCTTTTAAAGGAGATGCTATTGAAATGTTCCTTCTTAGAGGACTACTGAGCAGGGTGATGGCTTGAGACCCAACATTTTCACTTTTAATGTAGGCTCCTGTGTACTAATCCTCACTGTACCACTGAATAGTGATTACCTCACCAATCAGCTTCTCTAGGCATCAGTTCTTGCCGTTTTAGGATGAAAAGCAATATTATCTACCCCTGTCTCACAAGATTATTAAATGAGCAAACTGATATTAAAGGGCTTTGAAAATGACCTATGTAGAGATAGCCTACTCTTCTAATTAGAGCAGAAACTAAAGTTGCCAATTATAAAATGATAAATGCAAATAGATGGGGAACAGCATTTCTTAAATTTTAATGTGGGAACAGATACCTGTGGAATCTTTTTAAATGCACATTCTGAGTCAGCAGGTCAAGAGCAAGACCTGAGAGTGTAAATTTCTAGCAAGTGCCAAGGTGGTGATGATGCTGGTCTGTGGACTAGTCTTTGCTTTACAAAAAGATAGAAGACTAGGGTGGTCATGCCCCTGCAGATCCATCTATATACCCCTAGGCCCACTAGATCTTTTAGGGCGTCTATCCTAGCAAAGTTATCAAGGAAGCAATAAACAAAATTTATGATTCTACAACAAGCTTACAATGAGGAAGTTGCAAGCACACCCACCAACGGTATATTTGCATTTTCAGAATGACTCTATTATGATTACTGCATCTTAGTTAGCTGTTTGCTATGATAACATATGTGTGAAGCAATAGTTTATGACATTTAAGTGTTAAAGCTGTTTGCCCAATGAATCTGATGATTCAAAAGGTGAGTTTTAAAATGCAAGTAAAACATGTACATGCAGGCAGTACAAATAGACTGGGTAATTTAATCAAAAAGAGAATTTTTTTTATCTTTATATATGGGGGAGGGCAGGATTCTAGTGGAGCTGAAGACAGACTGGCATATGCAGGAGGTTTTAAAAGCATGAAATACTCGCTATTCATTATTACAATAAATAAAATTGGGCCATTTCTTCTGCCCTCTGCCATTATAGTCAAGAGCCAAAGTCATAGGAAGGGACATTAGATTGGCCCAGTTTAGTTCATGGGCATACTTCCTGGCATAACAGAGTGGAGAGGGAAGCATCTGGAGGAAGGAGCCGCTGCTGATCCACCAAGAGGAGAGTCTGTGAAATGGGGCTGCTCTAAAGCAAGGCACCATTGATGCGGACAAGCCATAGACTGATCTGAGTATAGCTCTCTGAGACATCTATTTACACTGAGTGGCCAGATTATTATGATCTCTGAATGCATTATATATTAGAGGCCCAGTGCATGAATTTATGCATGGGTGGAGTCTGGCCAGCCTGGCCAGGGGGAGGAGACATGGGCAGTTGGCCGGCCTGCCTGCTGGTCGAACTCCTGGTCAAGGGGACAATTTGCATATTAGCCCTTTAAGGAAATTAATTAGAAGGTGGCTGGTGGGGCGGAACAGGGTGACCAAAGCTGACCCTGACTCAAAACTAAGAAGCAGTTCAGGAGGGGGAAGCACTATGTATTCATTTTTGTAACTAGTGCCTATTGTATTCATGAGATTATTCTAGAATATGAGAAAATCAACAGAGGAATTTGCTGTTGTTTAGATTTAAGTTAGAATTAAACTTCTACTGGCTTTGAATGTGCCTAGTGGATTCTTCAGAATTAGGGCATATCCACAATTGGCAGATGAATTTGCCTATTTTTAAAAGAGAATAATGCTGAGAATGGGCCTTTTTACAGATGTCTTTCATATTAGTGTAATCAGTGAGGATGTGTGTCTTCTTTGTTGGTTGGGTTCATTTAAATCTTAGGAAAAAGTTATAATTTTGTACCTTTCAGACAGAAAGGCCCTGTGAGCGATGTACTTAAGTCTCAGATATTTCTGCATGCCTGGGGCACAGGGCCCACAACACTGTTGCTTTCAGAGATCCCTTTCTTTTCCCTCAGCTGAGAAAGGAAGGTTATGAATATTCTCAAACAATCAATATCCTGTTCAGCTTCACACTTCACTCAATTATTTAGAACAAATGAGATACATTGTCTTTTTAATTCACCTGAGGGGGAGAAACTTTACAATGTAGGACAAAAATAAATTCTGTTTATGCTAATAAGAGGTAAATATTATTTTTATGGATAGTTTAGAAGACAATTATCATTTTTGAGATAAATGGAAAGAAATATATGGATTTTATACATTCTGCTCTAGTTTCCCTCCAGGTGGGTGAAAGATGAGTTGAAATAGAGTGGTCTGAAGTCACAGCTAATTTCTTCTTTTTTTTTTCAACATTACACTCTGAGGCAGAAGGAGCTAAAATTCAATTAGCTATTTACAATCTCTGTAGAGTTATTTGCAAGGAACAGGTGACCTAGAAAGTTGTCTGAGTTGCAGAAATAGAAAAAGAAGAAAGTAACAAAAAGGCTTGTAAACACAGGGGTTATGATTTAATGAAAGCAATTGTCATAAAAATGTAGTTGATTTCAGATATCTGTCAAAGTCCTTCTAAAAGACTGAGACTATTCATAATAATAAAAGGGTAAGATGGTAATTAGACTCGGTCTGGGTGATCAGGCTGGCAGGGGAGCAGTTAGGGCATCAGCCCAGCAGGGGAGGAAGTTTAGGGGCAATCAATCAGGCAAGCAGGCAAAGAGGTTAGGGGTGATCATGCAGGTAGGCAGGTGAGCGGTTAGGAGCCAGTGGTCTCGGATTGCAAAAGGGATGCCTGACTACCAGTTTAGTTGGATGTGCTGACTAAACTGGCCATCAGGAATCCCCCAAGGGGTCCTGGATTGGAGAGGGTGCAGGCCCAGCTGAGGGACCCCCCATGCATAAATTTCATGCACCAGGCCTCTAGTTAGAGAAATAAGAAGCTAAATGTATTTGTGGAAAATTTCTATTTAACTGAATTTTACCTGATCTACTAAGGATATTTTTGGTCATCTGATGGGATTTAAGCTAAGCTCACATTGTTTGGGATATGGGTTTCTCTGAAACCATGGATTGTGTGGATGGAGCAGCCTCTGTCCAATGGATCTCTGCTATAGGTCTACCTCCTCATAATGTCTTTGCTGCCTGCTCCACTGCCATTTGACCTGTGTGGTCAAAGGGTCTGGGTGGGAAAAGGAGACAATTTTCACTTCAGGAAAATATTTATCTTCACAAGACTGAGAGCATAGTGGCTGAGAACCTAGGCTTTGGAGTTAGGTCCAAATGGAAGATCTACCACCTACTTGCTGTGTGGCAATGAGAAGCCATAGTTTTCTCATATGTAATAAAATACTAATACTAGTAGGGTTCTTTTTTTTTTGGGGGGGGGGGGGTGGGGTAGGGTAGGAGGAGCACTAAATCCTTATAAGATATATCAAAATGTAGGTGATTTCAGATATCTGGCAAAGTCCTTCTTGGGGGAAAAAAGCATGCAATAAGTGATAGCCATCAATACTATGGGTATATATTGTTAATATCACATCTTTCCACTTTTCTCCTACATGTCTATCTGTACTTCATTGCTGAAATGTAATGACATCTCTCCTCATCCTGACCCCTGCAAACAGAAGTCCATGCATATAATCCCCATCTGATACTGTGCTGAACTATGTACTGTCTGTTGTTTATCCCAGAAACAATTCTATAGCTTTTTTAAAAGTTTCCTCCTAAGAGATTTTGTTGAACTCTGCAGGTTACATTTCTCTTCTCTAGCTGTATTGCTGATGCACTGAATTAGTGATTCACCATACTTATTTTATGAAAGCCATATGGAGAGGAAAGATGTTTTTTCTGAAAAAAATATATTTTTTTGAAGGGGGAGCTAGAATAAGAGATAAAACGGGGATGAGGGGATTCCTTCAAAATATATGCAAAATAATTTTATAACTTGCACAGAATCACATTATAATAAAGGGGCATAGATGGTAAAGTTTGGAAAATTCTCTTTCTTAAAGTATGAAGACTAGGGCTATTCCTGCTGTGGGCAATTGTCTGATTGTAAAACCAAACATGATTGGGCGCATAATCTGATAACTGGTCAGGTACTAATCTTATTATTATTTTTTAAAATATATTTTATTGATTTTTTTACAGAGAGGAAGGGAGAGGGATAGAGAGTTAGAAACATTGATCAGCTGCCTCCGGCACACCCCCTACTGGGGATGTCCCCGCAACCAAGGTACATGCCCTTGACCGGAATTGAACCTCAGAACTTTCAGTCTACAGGCCGATGCTCTATCCACTGAGCCAAACAAGTTTTGGCTAATCTTATTATTTTTAATGGTTAAGAGCCACTGGGGACAGCTTGGGTTTGTAATGAGAACTATTCATGGCTGCACAAGACATGTTATATTTCAGACTGGCATTTTCTTCTATGGTTGTTTCTCTCACACAGCCCTAATGCTGGTGTGGGTTTTGAAAATTTAGAAAATTATATTTAGAATTGCTCATTTTTTTCCCTGTAATATTCCAGAACATGGTTTTTACTGAAGTCCAAAAGAAATAGCAGTGAGCTGGCTTTTATTAAAACCTCTGCTATTTGCTGTAGAAACTTGGGCCTATTTTTCAATCTCTTTCTTCCTTAGTTGTGCCCTGATGGACAACACCTTCTTCTTACTGGAAACTGTGACTCTTACAGCTCCTTCATTAGGAGCGTGAGGTTCAGCATCTATCATCATCCATTTCCAGTCTAATTTTGTTGCCTTCTTTTTTTGATCAACATCTATCGTCATCCTTTTCCAGTCTAATTTTGTTGTCTTCTTTTTTTGATCAACTGAACCTCTTACTTCCTGATTGTTTTCCTTACTTGAGCAGAGTTTTTCTATATTGTTTCTAAAAATATTAGACTCACAAATACTCCAAAAAAAAAAAGAATAATATGGTGAAATACTTGCAAATTGCTACTTCTGGGTTGTGCTGGTAATAATTTATTTTAACAGAAACAATGTGATGTGTGTGTGTGTGTGCATAGATTTCCATCCAACTTCTACAGGTAGTTAGTCAGCATGGACCTGCTCTGATCAAAAACCCACTTATTGCTGATTTGGCAATTACCACAAGATGTACTGGTAATACCTTTTCACTCATAAATAAGATTCTTCCAAGCTCAACTAGTCCTTTACAATAGGGCTCAATATTATAACCTTTAGTTCTGGTTCCTCCTACTTCATGATGATCTTGTTGTTAGATTGGAGTTGATGGTGCTGAAGTAATGACAGCTCACTGGGTTAGCTTGCAAATAAATGTATGATTGGCAGAATTTGATCTAAAGCTAGCATTTCTTGTAAAGTTCCTCTTGATATTAAGGAAATAAGGAATAAGTTAATATCTCCCACTTACCTCTAATTACTGAATTTTATCTAAAGGACTTGGAAGATTTTTTTGAATGGCCTAAGTGGCTTAAGTTAGTTAACAATAACTGCAAAATATATTCATCTTCTCAAAATTCATAATCAAATGAGAATTTCTCAGCAGAAAAAGTTGTTTAAATTTTTGATTAATCAATTTTTTTTTGTTATTCAGACTTATTTGAGTACAGATTTATTTTTTTCTTTGGTAAATGTCCATTTGCATTTTGAGTTATTTTAAACCTATCCTCTCTTCTTTCTTTTATATTTTTTTTCATTAACATTCACTTGTACTAGCCTGGTGTAGCTCAGTGGTTGGGTTTTAACTCTTGAACCAGAAGGACACGGTTTGATTCTTAATCAGGGCACATGCCTGGGTTGCAGGCTCTGTCCCCAGTGAGGGGTGTATTGGAGGCAGCCAATCAATGATTTTCTTTCATCACTGATGTTTCTCTCCATCTCTCCCTCTCTCTTCCTGTGCCTGAAATCAATAAAAACATTTTTTTAAATTCACTTGTACTACAGTATTTTCCTCTTTTTTTGAGATCATTCATTCTGAGGGAATCCAACTACCACATCGTGAAGAAACTTAAGAAGCCTTGTGGAGAGGCTCATGTGGCAAGGAACGGACTTCCTGCCAGTAGCCATGTGAATCAGCCAACCTGGCAGTGGCTCTTCCAGCCCTAGTCAAGCTTTCATGAACTGCAGCCTCTACTGACATCTTATCTGTGACCTGATGAATGACCCTGATTCAGAACAACCTGGCACAGCCTTTCTCAAACTCCTGACTCACAAAAAGTAAAATAATAATGTTTGTTAGTTAATCCAGTAAGCAATAGATAACTAACACAGGTTTTAATAGAACATCAGATATAGTATATCCAGAGGCTTTAATGATCAAAAATGACTTCTTTATTGTGCTTCACAGAGAGGTGTTGTATTTTTTACAAATTGAAGGCAAGACCCTCCAACAGCAAAATGATTATAACTTGCTTTATTGTGATACTTGCTTTGCTACTGAACCTGCACTATCTCTGAGGTCTGCCTGTATTTTTGCCTCCTAGAATGATGTGCTTTTTAGCCATAGTGCACCCTATATAAAAAAGTAAGGGAAAGAGAAATTTCAGAGAGAGAATCAGTGAATCCTTAAAGCATATCATAAAATTGGCCTGCTAGTCCGTCTTTCACTAAAGCTGTCCTGCTAATTCCCCTGAATCCCCTCTCTCTTGTCACCCTTCCCATAACTGAACTACATACCTTTGCTTCCACCTTTCTTGGCTCCAATTCCTAATGGAAGTATTATAAAGTACTACTACAAATATGTTTTTGTATCTTTGAGAACCTCAAAAGGAAAAAGAAAGCATATATGGCGGGTAAATATATTTTATTGTCTAAAATGAAAGGAGTAGTATGGATCTGATCTGGTAGAATCAAAGATAGACAAGTATGTGGAAGGACTGGAGGAGAAAGTGGGAATGATTAAGTTTCTTCATAATTTCTATTAGCCCCTACCAAGCCACTTTAATAAACACACTATCCTTACAAAAAATGTATGCGTTTCTTACAGCCTTAAGACAAGTTCTCTAGCACCTATTCCCAAAGTGATCACAACCACCAAATCTGTTAGGTATAGAAATTCCAGAGATGCTATTGCTGATCATGATCACATTTATTATTTAATGATATTCTTAAAATCAGCACAGGTGTTAGAATACATATTGGTAAGTTAATAAGATCCTCAGCTTCTTGATAGTCATTAATATTTTGATCAACTTAGTTGCTGGGTCAATGATAATTTTAATTTTCTTTGATCAATTAAGTTGACTAGAACAAGAATCATTTCCCAAGTTTGGCAGCCAATGATAATTTAAAATAAGTAATGTAAAATGATGGCATACATCCAAAGAGTTCTAATGATTTGAAACTCTTTAAAAGTTTTGCTGCTATATTATGAATTAATTGGTATCTAATACTGACTTATAAAGAACCAAATTAAAAATATTAATTAAACAGCCGTGACATAATTATGGTGCTAAGCCACTATCATTGAATATTTCTTTAATTATATAGAACTCAGAACACTGGGCTTAGTAAATGCTAAATTTTAGGAATAGCTATTTTTTTTCTCTATAAGTTATTTACCAGAATTTCTCTCATGTACCTTAATGATTTTCACAAGACTTAAAAACTGTTACGTTGATGTTAATTACTACTTGCTGGATCTTCTCATTAATCAATTTTCAAGCAATTAATTCTATCAGAAATGGAAAGCATTGACCAAAGTAAAGGTCATTCCCAGAATAAGACTATGGCAATTAATTTCCTGGTTTCTATGTTAATAAGTTGTCACATGTTGTTTGGCAGACATTGATTAGAGTTTATACCACCCATGCAAATTAATGCAGGGCTATTGGCCTTACTGTTGGAAGGAGTAAGGCTGGACTTTAAAAGGAAAAAGACAGAAGGCAAAGTCAGAGCCAGCTACACTATTGGGGAGGCTATATTATCTAATTCCCAAAGATATATCAATACTAGAGACTGTCAAAACTCATTAAAGGTCTCCACAAATTCAGTTTACTTTCTTGGCTGCCTTGAATTTAAGTAGTTACATTTCTCATTTAATTGCAAAGTACATAATATTAAGCATGGAAAAATGCTTATGCCTTGGAAAATATTTTGTACTCTGCTATGATAAAATTATTGCTATTAGAATACAGTATAATATTAAGGCACTTGAATTATATTTTATAAAATATAAAATGTGAATTCATTTATAAAATATAAAATATGAATTAATTTTTAAATTATATCCACTACTTTAGGCATCTGTATAATTTATTAATTTTTTCAACTATTTTTTTTTGCCACATCAAGGTTTGCAATGTTTCTTCAGTCCTTGAAAGTGATTTGTAATTCATGGATTTAATTAATATATTTTCATGTATGAAGACTTCAAACACTCTATCAGCTACTCAATTCCCATATAAATTGTCTATTCTGTAATTTTTTAAAAATTTTAATTAAATCTTTATTATTCAGATTATTACATTTGTTTTTTTTCCCCTCCATAGCACCCCTCCACCCAGCTCCCACCTTTCCCTCCCTCCCGTTGACCTCATCCATAGGTGTATGATTTTTGTCCAGTCTCTCCCTGTATACCCCTCACCCCTTTCCCCTGAGAATTATCAGTCCACTCCCTTTCAATGCTCCTGATTCTAGTATATTCACCAGTTTATTCTGTTGATCAAATTTTTAATTCACTTAATTTTTAGATTCACTTGTTGATAGATATGTATTTGTTGTTCACAATTTTTTGGCTTTTACCTTTTTCTTCTTCCTCTTCTAAAAGAGTACCTTTCAGCATTTCATATAATACTGGTTTGGAGTTGATGAACTCCTTTAGCTTTTTCTTCTCTGTGAAGGTCTTTATCTGCCCTTCAATTCTGAATGCTAGCTTTGCTGGATAGATTATTCTTGGTTGTAAGTTCTTGCTATTCATCACGTTGAATATTTCTTGCCACTCCCGTCTGGCCTGCATCGTTTCTATTGAGAAATCAGCTGACAGTCGTATGGGTGCTCCCTTGTAGGTAATGAACTGTTTTTCTCTTGCTGCTTTTAATATTCTCTCTTTGTCCTTTGCTCTTGGTATTTTAATTTTGATGTGTCTTGGTGTGGTCCTCTTTAGATTCCTTTTATATGGGGTTCTGTGTGCTTCCTGGACGTGTAAGTCTATTTCTTTCACCAGATGTTTTCAGTTTTCAGTCATTATTTCTTTAAATAGGTTTTCAGTATCTTGCTCTCTCTCTTCTGGCACTCCCACAATTCTGATGCTGGTACGTTTGAAGCTGTCCCAGAGTCTCCTTACATTATCTTCACATTTTTGGATTCTTTTCTCTTCTTGCTTTTCCAGTTGAGTGTTTTCTGCTTCTTTATATTTCAAATTTTTGACTTGATTCTTGCCTTCCTGTAGTCTGCTGTTAGGACTCTATAATATTTTTTATTTCAGTCAGTGAATGTTTCATTTCTAGTTGGTCCTTTTTCATCTCCTCTTGGGTCTTGATAAATTTATCCATCTTTTCTAGCATATTCTTCAAAAACCTTATAAGCGTGGTTTTGAACTCTATATCCAGTCGTTTTTTTTCCTCCATTTCTTTTGTTTGTGATCCCTTCCCTTGTCTTGGCATTTTCACTATGTCGGGGAAACTTCTGTGTTGGATTCAGCCTTATAATGCCAGACGTGCAAAGCCGCAGAAGCCTCTGTTGAGCTTGGGATGGGTGGAGTCTCAGGGCTTAAGGGACCGCCTTGCCTTCCAGTCGGCCCCGCCCTCCAGGGCCCCTGAGTCTCATGTGACTGGGTAATGGCTGGAGCGGTCCTTGTGCCCGCGAGCCCGCAGTGCCTCTAACCACTGCCTTTCCAGCTCCCCTGCGCGCCAGGACCACAGGAGTCTAGGTCCACAGGGTTTCGCCCGAAACAGGGGACCAGTGGACTCAGAAGTGGCACAGTTGGGAGGGTCTGTCTCCCGCCCACTCGCGAAAGCCAGCGGCACAATCAGCAGTCTGTCCTCCATGTAGTGCCGTGCGCGCTGCCACCAGGCCTTTGATCTTTTGCGGCTCCCCTAAATTTCCGTGCACTTCTCCCTTTTCACAGTCCAAACTCCCCCTGTATGAGTTTCGGCTGGATCTGGGGTTTAGTGTCGTAAGATAAGGGGTTCAATGCCGTTGGGAGTCTCCGTTTCCCTCCCGCCAGAGAAAACCAGCCAGGTACTCCAGCACCCACTCTCTCAGCGCGCGCATCTCCGTACCTCAGCTTTTTGCAGCTCCTCTGGGTCTCTGTGAGCCCCTCTCTTTCCTTCTAGTTGTAGAACTTCCACTCAGCCAGCTTTCCTGTGGTTCTGGATGATGTCCGTTCTGTCTTTTAGTTGTAGTTTTGAAATTGTTGTGCGAGGCAGCAGTGTAGGTATTCACCTATGCCGCCATCTTGGATTCCCCTAAGGGCTTCTTTTTTCTATTCTGTAATTTTTAGGCTACTTTATTTCGTTGGTGTATCTATATTATGTAGCAAAATACATAGAATAGTATAACAGACACTAATGTATATCCTATCTGGTCTTAATAGATGTAAAAAAATTCATGTTTGTACTTCCAATCCCTTCATATAAAAATAATACAAGTAAAAACTTATAGATATAGTCAAAATTACCTCCATTATTTCTGCAGTTTTTTTTACTCTATTTTCCTAGAAAATTTGGTATTCTAAAGTTGGTACATATTATTTCTATGGATTTTTTAAGAACATCTTTCCTAGTTGATATGTACAATGGTTAGTTTTTTCACATACTGACATAGGTGTTCCTGGCCTGTGTGATCAGGCTGAACTTGGCTCTCCGACATCCTCCGAGGGGTCCCGGATTGCAAGTGGGCACAGGTCAGGCCGAACGACACCACTGGTGCATGATTTGGGGCTGGGGAGGGAGGCGGGAGGTTGGCCAACTGGGGAGGGAACACAGGAGGGCTCCAGGGAATGCAGGAACCCAGCAGCAAGCTTGCCTTCCAGTTGGAGTACAGTGGTACCTCGAGATACGAGTTTAATTCGTTCCGTAACCTTGAGGCGTGGGAAACTTTGAGATGCTTGGTCACGATAAACTGGTGGGTCGTGTGCAGCCGGCCGATCTGCGCGATGACTCCTATCTCAAATGTTGCTTGTATTTCACAGCAAAAATCGCTCGCTCACTCAACGGCTCGTATCTCAAAAATCTCATATGTTAGGGCACTCGTATCTCGAGGTACCACTGTATCTCCCCCCTGGCAATGAGTGCCTGTCATAGCAACTGGTCGGCCAGTCAACTGTCTGCCCCTTGGTGGTTAGTGAACATCATAGCGAGTGGTTGAGCAACCTTAGCATATCATTAGCATATTACGCTTTGATTGGTTGAGTGGATGACCACATGACCAAACACTTAGTATATCAGGCTTTTATTATATAGGTTTTCAATATATAGATAGATAGATAAATAGATATACACACATACATTTTTTCCCATCATATCTGTTTAAAAGTCTGTTAGAGGACATAATATTTAGTGTGTGTGTTCAGGATTAAGTATATATGTTTATGGGTGTATATATGCATATATTTTCATTTTCAAGTTAGTGGCTTATATTTTAACATTGGTTGCTATTGGTTGACACTATAATATAGTCTGATTTATCAATCTTTTGATTTAGTTTGTACTTTTTAAATAGCTTATTCCCTAACTCTAAAGTCATATATTCTTCTATGTGTACTGCAGAAGTGTTTAAATTTTTGCTTTTCCTGTTTAGGTCTTTCACTTCTCTGCAATTTATTTTTTATTATGGTATGAGGCTTGCATCCAACAATTTTATCACTTTCTGTATAGATGGCCAATTCCTCCAGCACCCTTTTATTGAACTGTTCATTCACATATATTGAAAAATTATTCACTCTGTCAACTACTCAATCCCCATATAACTTGTCTATTTTTAGGCTGTCTATTCTGTTTCTTTGGTGTATCTAACTTTCTTCTGTAGCAACATCATGATGATTTAAATTTATAATGTGTCTTGGTATGTGAGAAAGCCTATACCTATCTTTCTTCTTCAAAATTAAGTTGGTTGTTACTAGTACTTTATGGAGTGCTTTAGGACACTTTTTCAAATGCTGCTAACAATTGGAACTTTGGTTCATTGTATTAAGTTTGGAGCTTGTTGTTGAGGAGGAAAAACCATCCTTATATTGTCTTTCCATTTATGAATGCAGTATACAGTGGTACCTCGAGACACGAGTTTAATTTGTTCTGTAACCTTGAGGCGTGGGAAACTATGAGATGCTTGGTCAAGATAAACTGGTGGGTCGTGTGCAGCTGGCCGATCTGTGCAATTACTCCTATTTCAAATGTTGCTTGTATTTCAAAGCAAAAATCACTCGCTCACTCAATGGCTCGTATCTCAAAAATCTCGTATGTTAGGGCACTCGTATCTCGAGGTACCACTGTATATTCTTTTCATTTATCAAGGCATTCTTTTATGAACTTACAGTGTTTTCAGTTTTTCCATCATATCTTTTGCTAGACTTATTCTTCAGAACTTTATAAATTTGTTGCTGTCGCTATGGATACATTTTTAAACATTATATATATATATATATATATGTCTAAAATGCTAAGTGTCCAGCTGTCTGGGTAAGGACATCATGTAGCAACACTCAGTTTCCTCTCCCTAGTGACTAGCCTCCTTGCAGTTTCTTCAGCCCTGGAACACGACTTGCTTTATATCCAGGTGGAAACATTTCACATTGCAACCAAATGTCTGTGAAGCTTTTTCCTGTGCCTCATCTCATTTGATCCTCACAGAAGTCCTGGAGTAGGTAGATAGGAGACTCAGTAGAATCTTATTTTCTTTTCATTAGTTGAAAAACGGAGATTTAGAAAGTTTAGAAATTTGATTAAAAACAAGAAATGGTGAACCTTGAAAATGACTTTACATTTTCTTACTTGCAGAATATTTAACTGCTACAGTTAAATATTTTACCCTTTGTTCTCCCTGCATGATCTACAATAATAATCTGCTTTGTGTTGATATTTACTGCTGTGTTGCTGACAATTACCTGAAAGAGAAGTTGGGGTGCTTCACTGGGCTGGAAAAAGTTTAGTTAAATCAGAAAGCAGGTCTAATTAAGCAAGTTTATTTTATATCTATAAAAGGCTAAATTGACTTGCACATGCATGATACATATAAAGCTCTGGCTGTTGCCACTCCCACAGGTGTGTTTCCATCTGTCATTGTCGATTGTGAATTTGGTTGACACTTCTATTATAGAGAAAGGGCGAATAGTGAAATTAAAATATTTCTTCTCATTAATTTCCTTTCAATGTGCATGAATCCATGCACCGGGCCACTAGTATTTTATAATTAGTACTGATGTGTAAGAACAAAACTTTTGCCTATCGGTATTATAAGCTGCAATCTTGCTGAGTGATCTAATTCACTCTGGGAGAATTTTCTATAGAGACTTTCATTTCCTACATAGGCAATCATCACGTCTGCAAATAACAACAATTTTGTTTCTTGCTTTCCAGTTGTAATTTATACTTCCAAGGAAGGTACTCAAAACATTTTGTTAATAGAGGAGGGTTTCGGAAATTGGGGAGGATGCTACCTGATGAAATTTTAATGCTGGAAGCCAACTAAGTGCAGAAGTTTTCCACTAACTTCTATTCTCTCTCCTATTATTAAGCGTCTTTTCTGTCATCTTATAAGTTAGGCCTTTTTCTTCATTGTTTTACATAACTTTTTTTAGTTAAGATTATATTGGGTTAATCATGAGCCTAGGTGCTGACGTGTCAAAGATTCACCAATTACTTCCCGGAGAAATGCCATTCATAGAGGCTATGTGTGTGCACACACTGAATGTGATCAGTGGGGAGTGGTGGGAAGGAAGAGTAGAGCATCACTCTGTAGTAATTCCAGGGTCTCCTCCAGGCCAGAAGGTAAGTCACTTCTTTTGGTTGTTGCAGCACCAAGTAGAAACTCTGTAATTTATTTTGTTGAATTGCCCAAATTTTGTCCTTTGTTTGTCAATCAAGGCTTAGAATGTCACTGTTAGAAATTCATGTCTGTGAGGTTTGTTCACTTTTAATAATCTCTCCAAAAAAAGAAATACCTGTAGTTTGTGTTTCATTATTTTCATTTATTGTACCTGTCCAATGAAGTCTACTTCATGCCTGCTTCCTGTTCCATGCCAGCAGTGGTATATAACATTTAACAAGTTATGCCTAAGTTTCCTCATCTATTTAATTGGTATAGAGAGCCTCAGTGTTATAGTATAAATATACTGAAAACAAACAAAAAAAAAACTTTAGGATATTGCCTGGCTTATAGTAAACAATAAATATTACTTTTATTAACAATTTGTCATTATCATAGATCTCAAATGCTTAGGAAGAAACTAACTACTAATTCTACAATTGCTTTTTCATTTATATATAGTGTAGTACACTGTCAAGAAAATAAATTTAACTATACAAGAATTAAACAGCATTTTGTACAATTAAAAATAATACAACCAACTACTTTTGGTACCAACTACTTTTTATTTCTTATTTTTTTTGTTAATTCTCATCTGAGGATATTTTTCTATTGATTTTTTAGAGAGTGTAGAAGGAAAGGGGAGAGACAGGAGAGAAGACATGGGCTCAGCAGGTGAAAGCAGAATTTCATTGTATTGTATTATACTAATATTAAAATGCAAATAATGTTGAATTCTTTCAGTCCCCATTTTAATTGAAACTAAATATGTATTCCAAAGAAGAGATTATCAACTAAGGGGACATTCTATGTTATAAACTCACAAATGTCTTGCTTTTACATAATCTTAATTACTTTTCTTTTTAGTTTTCTTCTTTGCTTAACCTTGAATAGAATGCAAAGATGGTGTTTATCTGTGTAGTACATTCTTAGGTGTTCAAGACCAGTGATTATTCTCTGTTCCTTGATGTCCACACCAACTAGCAACAATCCTAATTGTTTGCTTTCCTTTATCACTTGACTAGTTTTCACAGCTGGATGTACCATGAATTTCAAGATTATTCCAAATTTAGAAAATGAGTTTAACCATAATTTGGCATTGATGAGATCCTTTTCCTTTAGTTTCTGAAAACATGACTACTGAAGCAAATAAAGTACAATCTTATTTGCTTCTAAAAAGAAATAGGAAATAAGTGGAAAGTACATCGACTATTTTGCTTCCTCAAAAATATACTCTCTTAGGGTGATTGTTGCATTGTCTGCTAATGACTTTGAGAGCCTAATCTGACATTGATGTTCTTTATGCATCATTTAATTGTTTCATGTCTAATTGCATTACAACAAAGCTAACGTCTGTGGCAATGAAGATATAAAGGATATTTTGTAAACTCAGAAAAGTACAATGGAGTCACAGAGCAGAATTCTCCATGAAAAAAAATTTCAGATGAACCATCTCAATTATATTAAAGACAAAAGATGCCACAAGAAAACAAAAGCCAGCAAATTAGTAAAAGACAGAATTTAAGGACCAACAGTAGATCTTAATTGATTGACAGCATAAACCACTCATTTCCTTTGCTTTAGAATAAGAAGAGAGATTTTAAATTTTATCCTCATTTCTTCTACCAGATGATAGACATATTATCAATGAGGTAATAAACTTCAGGTAATAAAATTCACTGTAATACAATGAACAGCTTACAGATGTTCATTCTCAGAGATTATAGTGGTTTAATTTCTTCTTCATAAAATGAGGAATTCATTTTTAGATGACCTACATATTACAACTCTAAGGTCAATATGTACATTTTCAACCTATAAAAATAACTTTTATTACAAAGCACAGGAAAAAGAATATCTGGCATATAGTAGAGAGGTAAAGTATCTTACCTAATAATAGAGAAACATGTAAATTGACTGTACCTCCGCTATGCCCACAGCCAATCAGAGCGAGTATGCAAAATAACCCAACAAAGATGGAGGTTAATTTGCATATGCAAGTGGGGTGGGCAGCACCATGGCCCGCTTCTGGGGGTCCGGGTCCACAAGGTACCAGTCCATCTGGCCAGGGAGGTGTGGTGGGTAGCACCAGATGCCACCCAAGGGTTCTGGGTCCATGGCAGGCAATGGCCCACCTAGCCACTCCTGCTGGGCCCTGGGGAGGGGAGGCCAACCCGCCTAGCCACTCCTGTGGGGCCCCAGGAATCCCTGCCAGGGGAGGTGTGGCTGGGACTGCTTAGCCGCTCCCATGAGACCCCGGGATTATCGCAGCCCCAGGGGGCACCTGGGCCCTGGGAACATGGCAGGCATGGGGTTGCTGAGACCCAGACCAGGCCTCTGGCCACAGACTCACAGCTTCAGGGAGACCAAGAGCAGGGATCTGCCTCACCTGAAGAGAGAGAAAGGTTCTACAGTGGCCCCAAGACTCGGGTGGGCCAGGATAGGGATCAAGGGGCATGGAAGGATGCCCGGGCAGAGGGGCAGGGACCTGCAGCCTGCAGTGCCACCTCAGTGGAGGGTGCCGCACTGCAGGGAACCGGACTGACCAACGTGATTCAGAGAAGCTCCCAGTGCTAACCGGCCTTGTCCAGGCAGCCTTCGCATTTCAAGGCATCCTGCTCCTGCCTTGACCCAAAAGCAAGCCTGTGCCACCCCTGCCTTGGTGGTGGGTGTGAAGCCTTCCACCTGCTCAGGAGAAGCGGGGATGCGGGGGGAGGGGGTCAGTAAAGAATGGGGGCACAGGACCAGAGAGAGGAAAGAATGTAGAGCATCTGCAATGAAGAGGTGATTGAAAAAGAGGCTCGGAAGCCCGACAAGAAGGTTTGTTCTGTTTGCCCAGCGGCTGCCCCTTAGGAAGGGCAGAGAGCGTGGCTCTGAGGGCTCCCTGTGCGCTGAGCCAAGTTCCACAGCCACTGGAATCGGCCTCAGTGTCCTGGTCTGTAAAATGGATTAAGCGTGTCCCAGTGCCTTCGTTGAGCTTTGATGGCCAATAGAGATGCTATATAAGGAAAGTGAGGGAAGAAGTGAGAAAGAAAAGGAAAGGTGAACAACACAAAAGAAAGACTGGAAGGAACCTGTAAACCCATTGTCAACTTAAATAGGGAATATAGTCAATAGTGTTGTAATGATGATATGATGCCAGGTGGGTACTGGAAATATCGGGGAACACTTTGTAAAGTATATGATGGTCTAACCACTATTCTGTAACTAGTATAAAACCTGAAACCAATACACAATAATATTGAATGTAAAGAAATGAAAATTGGAGTGAAATTTTTATAAATCTCAAAGTTCAAATAAAGGCTGTAAAGGAAGAAAGGGGGAGATTAGAAATAGTGTTTTTCATTTTATCACTTTATTGTCTTTTCAGTACATGAAAAATATAGTTGTCTTTATATGGTGCTTTTATACTTTTCTAAGTTATTATCTTATATTAATTTCAGGGAAACTTAAAGACAAGATGATTATTCCTTCCATTATTCAAAGAAAGGAAATCTTAGTGTCTGGTCCCAATGATTCAATCATCAAGCCCTTATTGTAAAGCAGGGTTAGTAAAATTTTCTGGGAAGGGTCATATCTATATTAATAAAAGCCTTGGGGGTGATCAGGCCAGCAGGGGAGGGTAGTTGGGGGCAATTAGGCCGGCAAGGGAGCAGTTAGGGGGTAATCAGGCAGGCAGGGGAGCAGTTAGGAGCCAGTGGTCCTGGATTGAGAGGGATGACTGACTGCAGGTTTAGGCCCAATCCCACAGGGGTCCCAGATTGGAGAGGATGCAGGCTAGGCTGAGGGACACCCTCCCCAGTGCATGAATTTCGTGTACTGGGCCTCTAGTATTAGATAAATGAAAAACATAAATTTATAAATTGTCTTAGAGACTGGCATGAAGTGTGCAAAAAATGTACTAGACCAAGATATTGAGTTTGAAAAGAAGTATGAAATATTTAAGGGTAAAAGAGGTGATTATATTTATGTCTATTAGACAAAGTTACCATCTGTGTTGGCCTGAAGAATATAATCTCAAATGAACACACTTCCTTTGGTGGCTCCTATTGTTTACTATTGTATTTTTAACATACATTTGTATAATATCAAGAAACCAACTTATTTTGAAGTATTCCCTGTGGTGCATAGAAACCCCTAAATTGTTGATTTTGAAGAAAGCTAAAACATGAAAGAATTCTTAAAATTTTTTTACCATCTCTTTGATTAAATAATTGAACAAATAAGCAAATGAATTGTGTTATTGGTCAACCAATCTGGTGAGTAAGCAATTCTTCCTTAGCGGTAGCTTACATGCTAGAGCAAAAGACAGAAATGGAAGAGAATTTAAAATGTATTGGGTATAAAGTTTTGGATATAGAACTCACCTGGCCTAGACTTTTGTGTGCATTCCCTGAAAAAGTGGCATTTAAATTGAGACTTGGTAAACAGGCAGGAGTTGATTAAAAAAGGAGAGAGAGGGAGGTTGAAATAGGGGTTCAGGTAGAAGGAAGAACAGGCAAAAAATCTTGAGGCAAAGAAGAACATGGCATGTCAGAGAAACAGGGAAGTCAGCATGGCTGGTGCACAGACAGCAATGTCTAGGCACCAGCCATGTGCCTATGAGAATATGTCTATCATATGATTTATGAAATGAAATGAAAAGGCAGGGAAAAGGTCATTATCTCTTATAACAGTATATGAAATGGAAACCTCAAAACTCAAAACTTTGCATGATTCCTTCAAAATGATCTCTGAGTGGGTTGTGTTGATAGATGTCAGCCTATAATCAAAGCCACTTGCCCTCTTTCTTCTTTTTTCTGGAAATTGCATGCTAAATCTCCCCAAGATGCAGCTAAGTAGTGCCAAAGTTCTGGACAATGAGATGTTTGGAAAGTCTCAGTGGAGGGCGTCACTTTTAATAAAAACCAAAGCCTCATTAGGATAAATCACTCTTACTTTTCTCTGCTTTTGCTGTCTCAATGGTAAATACGAGACCTGAAGATATTACAACCATCTTAAATTATGAAGATTCATTCCTGCATGTTAAGGATGGTAATGCAAAAGATAGAAAGAGCCTGAGGCTGGGGGATAGAGGATCAGACTGGCTTTGCAGTTGATATAACTGGAAGCCCTTAGCATTGTGCATTACACAGATGGTGTGGCCTATGCAGATGCCTTCCCTGAGTTTGCAATTGTAGGTGTCACCCACATTACCAGAATGGAGTGGTCCATTCCTATACTTACTTTGGTGTGAGACAAATAAATGCGTATCAATTAAAGCCACCAAATTTGAGTTTTCTGGTAACTGCTGCCAATCACTTTTCTAACTTTCAACAGTTTTACAGTTTACACGTTATTGTTGAAAGTATATATATTGCCTAAGACAAAACTATTTTAAAGCCCTGCTAGTGTAGCTTAGTGGTTGAGTACCTATGAACCAGAAGGTCATGGTTCGATTCCTCATCAGGGCACAAGCCCGGGTTGCAGTTCAACACCCAGTGGGGGTGTGCAGGAGACAGCTGGTTGATGATCTTCTCTTATTACTGATGTTTCTATCTCTCCCTCCCTCCCTCTTCTTTTCCAAAATAAATTTTTTAAAAATATATTTTTTGGATAGCGTGCTCTTTCTATGTGAATATATAATTACAGTCCCAGGCAATATTCTAATATGTAATTACTCACCCAAGCAATATTTTAAACAACTCAAATGTCATCTCCTCAGAGAGTCACTCCCTGTTTCCTCCAAGCAAAATTAGTTATTTCCAGGGCTCCTGAGGAACGCTATGCATTGATTAGTTATCACACCCTGTTACAATTCCTTGTTCATATCTCCATCTTCCCCATCAGCTGTGAACTGCACAGGGCACTGTTCTTATCATATTTATCTTCTAACCATATTTCCTAGAACATTATACTATTATACTATTAATTTGGAATATTAGTACTAGTAAATGTTTGTTATTCTCCAAATTACATTTAAGTTTTATTTTAATAAGCACTTATACAGTGCTTACCATATTCCACTCACCATTTTAAATAACTTATAGACATTGTATAATTTAATAAATTTAACACATTTACCCTTTAAGGTAGGCACAACTATCTTCCCCTTTTAATAGATGAAGAAACTGAGACCTACAGGACTGAAGTAACTTGCCCAAGGTCACAGATCTAATAAGTTATGGAGCTTAGATCAGAACTGAGATAAGGATGTTTGTGTTTGAAATAGAATCTCAGAATCAAATTTTAGATGGAAGAAATCTTAGAGATGTTCTGCTCTCTTTTTGTAAACAAGAAAATATTGTATTGAGTCATTAAGTCAATTATTAAGGGTTATAATATATTCATATACATTAACTATTGTGTCAGAATGCTAACTGGTATAAATGCTCAAACTTTGAAGTCCCAGTTTCCTGATTTACAGGTTAATGGTGCTTCCTTGATCCCTAAGCTGAGTTTGCATCAAAATCACCTGGGCAGCTGAAACCAATTTGACTCAGTGGATAGAGCGTCAGCCTGCGGACTGAAAGGTCCCAGGTTCGATTCCAGGCAAGGACATGTATCTTGGTTGTGGGTACATCCCTATTCGGGGGTATGCAGGAGGCAGCTGATCGATGTTTCTCTCTCATGGATTTTTCTATCTCTCTATCTCTCTTCCTTCCTCTCTGTAAAAAATTCAATAAAATATATTTTAAAAAAAATCACCTGGGCAATTAATGTGGCAATACAGAGCCTAAGATTTGGGATACAGACCTTTGCAAATAGTCCCAAGACTATTTAGATATGCTGGTATACACAGGTTTTAAAATTGTGAGCCTGCGGTACATATGGATCAGTCTACATTTGATCAGAAAACTAGAACCACTGTAACTATTATGGTGATAAAGCATTTAATGTAGGCAGTAGTGTTTACCAATTAGGAATTAGGAAGAAGCTGGGATAATAAAGGTCTGGAAGAGTGCAGTTGGAGCGCCAGAGAAACAGCCAGTAATGGTGTCAGCACTGTAGCACATGGAGCAGATAGAACGTGGGGAAATGTGACACCTTCTGATGAAGTCTATATACTCTTTACATCTAGGTGCCACAACCTTCAAACAACAGTGACTTCACTTCACTTCTACTTTCCAAATTATATAAAGAAGCTCTTCTCATGGCCAAACTCGAACTCAGAGTCATAAACAGAAATTAGAAGTTTCCGGGACTGTCACTGCCCCTTTAGAAGGGAGATGGGTGGAGCTGAGTCGTGTCCCCATGACCCTCAGCATCTGTATGCACATCCTTGCTTGGTCTCCTCTCCTTAAGAGTGGGCAAGGTCTGTGACTTGCTTCTAACCAATGGAATATGGCAAAGGTCATGAGGTGTATGTGATTACATAAGATTATAATTCTTTTGCTGGAGTCTCTTTCTTCATCATTGGCTTTAAAGAAGCAAGAGGATACAAATTCTACAGCTTTAAGGAAACGAATGTTGTCAATACCCATGCAAGTGGGTAAATGGCCTTTTCCCTAGTCGAGCTTCCAGGTGAGAACCCAGCTCTCGTCACACTTTGACTGCAACTTCATGAAAGGTCTTGAAGCAGAGAATCCTGCTGAGCCATTCCCAGATCCCTAACTCCCAGGAACTGTGAGATAATAAATGTGTATTATTTTAAGCCAATACATTTGTTGTAATTTATTACATAGCAGTGGATAAACAAATACGATAGACAGCCTGGTACAGAAAATACCTAAAAGTAAATTGTTGACATTATTACAACTTGAAATGTGGGCATTAGCTTTGGGAATGAATGGTGAGCAGAAAGGGATTTTCAGTGGACATGGAAAAATGATGAGCTATTTTAGTGAGTGGCAAAATATTTGGTACACCTGGGCCAGATCTAACTTGGAAGACAGTATATATGGTGAATAATCTAGTTCAGTGGTTCTCAACCTTCCTAATGCCAGGACCCTTTAATACAGTTCCTCATGTTGTGGAGACCCCCAACCATAAAATTATTTTCTTTGCTACTTCCTAACAGTAATTTTGCTACTGTTGTGAATCATAATGTAAATATCTGTGTTTTCTGATGGTCTTAGCCCCTGTGATGGGGTCAATGGACCCCCAAAGGGGTCACAACCCACAGGTTGAGAACCACTGATCTAGTTCCTATTGAGGCAAAATATTGAAAGTGGGAGCTGACTACAACTAACTGCATTTGAAAAGGTATTGAAGAAAGAAAGAAACTTGCGGGGCGGGGACAAAACCAATAGTTTGCAAGCAGACTTCAGAGGGCGTGTAAGTAATTCAGAAATGGCACTGCTATAAATAACACTATTTCTCAACAAATCCAAAGTGTCCATGACAGCATAGCCCCAGATTAAAGATCAAATCAAGAGCATGGCCGAAACAGTCTAAATTAGAACCTGGGAAGAATTTAAGAGAATATTTAGTAAATTCTTTCAACTATAAGAAAAGGACTCCCAGAAAACCTAAGGGCATAGTCCCACAAAAATCCAAGGGCCCCACACTACCCTAATTAAGTCCATGAGTGGATCTTGGCACAGGTGAAGTCAATTGTGCAGAGAGCTGTATTTAAAGAACCAGAGATGTATTTGAGATGCAAAAGGAGCTCTGGTTCCCACCGAAAACATATGTGCTCTTATGCTCTCTTCAGAAGTAGATGTCCAAATTGGGGAAAAAAAGGAAGGACCTCTCAGAACTATGGAGAAGCAATGACTAGGGAGAGATTCCTGGCAGAGTAAGTGGAGCCGAATAAAGGGAAATTATGTACTCTAGACTAGAGCAAATTCTCATTTATCCAGCAGAATTTCAGAAATTTGGGGGAGTGGTGATTGCGGTATGCTGGAAATCTTCTACCTTTTGGTTGGAAATGTTATTGTTAACTATTCTGTCCCTCTTCCGCCACCAGATATCAGAAGTGTGGGAGCATATAACTTGATTCTTAGTCTATATGTCTTGGACCAGGAGCAACACAATTGAACTTGAAAAATATACAGCATTCTGTACTCAAAGACTGATGCCATCATTGGGTGAAGCATTTGGGGTATCTTTTTTTGGGAGTGGTATTTTGGATGGAAAAAGCACATAAATATTTTTGAGCAATAAAGTGGAAAGTGGTAGACTAGGTTATTTAAACAACATTCACTTTCTTTTGCATCACACTTGCTTTAGAAAAGTGTATTTTCCTGTCTCACTGTTATTGGCATTTGCATTATAACTTAACTTGGCCAAAGGAATGTGGGCAGAGGTGGCAGTAAACCAGTTACAGTTTGGGAGTTACCTAAAGTTTCTGCTTGTCCTTTGGGAAGCTCCAGAACTTTCCAATGAGAAAAACATGGCCCTAAGTGGCTATTTCCCTTTTGGCCTGGGTCCAGAATAAATATAGATGAATCAGAGCTACTGATCTGTGAGTGGGAAAATAAATGTTTGTTATTGTGTGCCACTGAGTTTAGGGTGGTTTGTCATAAAAAAAAAGCTGTCTGACATCAAGCTTGATTAGGTTCTTTGGTTATGTTATTATTTATTCATATTCTATCCTGTCTCCTAATTAGAACAACCAGTCACCCTAATGATTAATTAATATGTAATGCTTTATGTATAGATTCAAAAGGATAATAGAAACCATTGCTCATTCATTCAAATGTGTGCTATACATATTAAGTACATAAGAGTAAATAAAGCACCATGATATATACAACCAACTCTCAGAGGTATGTCTATACTAGATAGATAGATAGATAGATATTGATTTTGGCCAATATATTTTGGCCCTATCTTTCTTATTATTACTGCATCTTCACTGTGTGCATCTTCAAGGATAGGTAGGGAATAAGGAGCATAGAAAGGTACAAGGAACTATAAAGTAGGAAGTTATAAAGTTATAAGCAAGGGAACATACCTGTAGCTGTACATGATACCTTGGGATGGGCAGAAATACACAAATTCAATTTGCTCTAACTTCTGTTGTTAGGGCTGTCAGTGTACTTCCTGAACAGAGGAAAATTCTATCTCTTCTTGTCATGTTGACAGATTTTGCTACATAAATAGATAGCTATGTGGGAAGACACTAAGGTGTGAACTTCCCCCATGCATTTTAATTGGTTGAAGTGTGGGATTGAGTATTTAAATGGCAAGGGTGCCCATCAAATGAAGTCCAGATATCTACTTTTAGTCTGTAAAGTGGGCATTACTTAGTTAACAGTGGGACTAGTTTGCTGTACACTAGTAACTAGCTCATAGGTCCCAGAAGCAGTTCCAAGGTGGGTGTTTTGTGATCTACAGAGAAAACACATATTCCCGTGTTCTTTTTTTTCTTTTAAATCATCCCTGAAAAGAATTGCTTTGGAAAACAAACTTTGGACATCAAGTTTTTTTACAGACAAAAGATAAAGCCCATAATTAATTTTTCTCTAGAGGCTTTTTTAAAGCATGCATGAAGTATTAATTGACACGTGATTAATCAATTGATAAATTGATTGAACAAATATATACTTAGTGTTTACAATATTACAGGCCCTGAAGTCATCAGTAAAAATGCACAGAAATGCTCACTGCTACCCTAATGCTTGTATTTGATATACCAGTAAATTAGTAAGAGGAGAAATGTATTAGATGATTATAAATTAAGTTTCATAGAAATAACATTTCCTAAATAATCAAATCTACCCAGCTGCTATGCTCAGTGGTTAAGCATCGACCTAGAGGCCACAGTTGATTTCTGTTCAGGGCTCAAGCCCTGTTTTCAAGCTAGATCCCCAGTAGAGGGCATGCAGGAGGCAGCCAAATGATGATTCCTTCTCATCATTGATATTTCTTTCTTTCTCTCCCTCTTTCTTTCTCTCTGAAATCAATAAAAGCATATTTTAAAAAAAAAGAAATAAGGGACTGAGACAGGCCAAAAATGTCTTTCCTGAAAAGGTGAAATTTAAGCTAAAACTTAAAGGAGCAGAAAGGAGCTGACATATGCATATGAAGGGCGAGCATTTCAGCAGAAAGAAAAGCATGTGCAAAGCACCTAACGTGGGGAAAAGCATGATGAAATCAAGAAAGAGCAAGGAAGGTGACGAGTAAGGCCTGAGGAGAAGGTGGTATGAAATGCGTGAGAGCTAAGGATTAGGTTAAACAAAACCTTGTAGGCCATATAGTAAGGAAGTTTATCAATGTGCAATAGATAGCTTTGAGAGGTTGGACAAAGCTATCTATTGTACATTGGTAAAATTTATGTTTTAAGATGTATTGAGAATCTAATGTGTTGAGAGTCTATTGAGGGGTTAACAATGGAAGTAGAATGATGAGCTAGAAGGCTGTTACAATAGGTCAGATGAAAGGGGAAGGTGGCCAGATTAAATAGAATAGGAGAGTCCTGATGGATTCCAGGTATATTTTGGAGGTAGATCTGATAAGATCTATTGATGGGTTACTTTTTAAAAGTGAAAGAGAAAATGATGATATGCCTCATGGTTTTCTAATTTGAACAATTTACTTATTAATGGGAAGTTATAATGGATGGAGGTCAAAAGTTCTATTTTAAGATATCTGTGAAGCATCTAAGTATTGAAGCCAAATAGTCATGCATATCTCTTGGGACTTCCAGGAGAAGACTGGACTGGAGATTTATTATTTTAGCTGTTGTTGTTTTGTTAATTCTCACCAAAGGATATTTCCTCCATTGATTTTGGAAGAGAGGGAGAACGGAGGGAGCGGGGGGAGAGAGAGAAATGAGGGAGAGAGAGACAGAGGGGAGGAGAAATAGAAACATCAACATGAGAGAGACACACAGATTGGTTGCCTTCCACACCTACAACCAAGGTTTGTGCCTTTGACTGGAAGTTGAACCCATGACCCTTTGGTCTCTGGACTGACACTCTAACCACGAAGTCAAGCTGGCAATAGCTGGACTGGAGATTTAAAAGTAGATAGCAGCATAAATATGTACTTAAAGCTATGGGGCCAGAAGAGATAGACAAGATAGTAGAAAGATAAGAGTCCATAATGGAGCCCTGAGGAACCAGAACATTAACTATTCAGTTTTAGAATAAATTATCAATGAAAAAACATGACTAGAGTAGAAAAAAGATAGAAGTATGATGTAATCAAACACACATTGCTCCTTCATGTGAGAGTGAATTCGTGAGCAGGTGGGAAATTCCTGCATTTACAGAGCAGATACAGGGAAAACCAATTTTCCTCCCAAAACAGCCTCTGATCCCTAAGAATAACTTCCAAAAGCCCTAGTTTGACATTTAATGTCTTCAACAACCTCTCTAAGACATTTCCCTTCATGTGCCCCTGAAGAAAATTTCCCCTCCCAAGCCTTTTTCTTGAGACAAGAAACATAGAGGAAATGGTCTTTGATAGGGAAACCAAAAAGTTCATGGATCAAATCAGACCCTTATGAGAGTGAAAAGAGAGTTAGTAATAACATACAGTGGTACCTCGAGATACGAGTTTAATTCGTTCCGTAACCTTGAGACATGGGGAACTTTGAAATGCTCGAATCGTAGTAAACTGGTGGGTTGTGTGCAGCCGGCCGATCCTCGCGATTACTCCTATCTCAAATGTTGCTCGTATTTCAAAGCAAAAATCGCTCGCTTGATGGCTCGTATCTCAAAAATCTCGTATGTTAGGGCACTCATATCTTGAGGTATCACTGTAATTAAAATAGGTATAAACCACCCAGCTGGTGTGGTTGGGCTTGTCCCATGTACCAGGAGGTTACTGGTTCTGGTTGGATTCCTAGTCAGGGCACATACCTGGGTTGTGCGCTCCGTCCCCATCAAACATATTTAAAAAATGAACTAATAGCTATAAACCTGGAATGTTTTGAGGAAACCTGGAAATGTGCCCACACAAGATTTTGGCAATGTTGAAATTGGATATTTACGGTCTTCAGTGCCCTTACTTTTCAATTCCTTTTAGAGTTCTACCCCAAACTCAGTTTAGTTTTTTTATTCTTCACTATGGCAAGCTGTTTTAGCTCTCCAATTGTGCCAGTTATCTCTAAGCATCTCCATGTTTCTTCAATTTTCAGATCTTTCATAATGAGGAAACCTAATGTGCTTATTATAACTCAAATAGCTTATACCTAAATCCAAGCTAATCCGTGATGCTAATTGATTAACTTGGTTAATGCATTTTCTTTTATTATTTTCAAGCAACTGAATCTGAATTGTAAGGAAACAAGGCATTGAACCCAAGGGAAGAACCACTGTGAAACATCCAGGCGCTGAAAGCAATTTTGAGCATCTAGGACTTTTCTGCTCTATGTTTTTCTACTGTAGAGTTCTCTGTCTATGGAATGTCCCTAAAGCTCCAGCCCTGAATTCTATAAAAGTTAGATAGGACACATAAGATGTCAAATTTATCCTGTAGAAAGGATGTGTTTAAGCACTTTGAAATCACATTATATTCTCTAAGACTCTGGATCCTTTTTTTTATTGCAAGATATATTTCTATATTAATGTGGGAAAAACATTAATTAATTAATTTCATTAAGGAAAGGAAGTCCTTTAGAGAAAAAAGCATTCACGCTCACAGCAATAGTGTAACCTTCCGCAACAGGACATGGAGATAATTGCTTGGCCTCTCCACTGTTTCATTCCTTTCTTTGGTTCTCATTGGTGAACGTTTGCCATTCCCTTATGTGGTACTGACTAATCCAAAGACTAAGACTAAAGCCACTTGCCTGGAGACAATTGAAACTAATTCCTGTCCTCTGTATTCTTGGAGTTTGCTCAGTCTCCTCTCCTGGTAGGCAAGTGTGTGTGTGTGTGTGTGTGTGTGTGTGTGTGTGTGTGTGTGGTGGGCGGAGGGCGAGGGGCGAGGGGCGCCTTATTTTCCCCTTTGAAGCAGCTGGCTCTTGGTTTCTTTTATTGTCAATTTATTGCATGGCCATCTTGTTTTGCTCCCACTCAGGATAAAATATTCTTAAACTTCAGGAAATAGAGAGGACCCCATGAAGTCTCTGTAGTTAAAAATCTCTAGGCTCAAGTGATTAGAGCTGAGAAGTGGCCTAAGGACATAACAGTAAGTTTTGGATTTAGGCTTGTGTCTTATGCTCATAGAATAAAAGATTGTTTTTTGTTTTTCTTAACAAGTCTCTAAACCACATGCTAATGATAAGACAAAACCCTTGCATTTTCTCATTGTCACTAACTTTCTGGAACAGAGCAATCTTAAAAATATGTAATGACTGTGTCAGCCAATCAGTAGGAATGAAGAGAGAGTATAAAGTAGATTGGAAGAAAAACTCAAGTTCTTTGTCACTTGAACCCATTCTGAATCTCCTTGGTTTTGAAAAAATCCTCCCTCTCTATCATGTTGAGGAAATATATGAAAGTAGTGTCAATTATCCACTAGTTTCTTCCTCTATAGACATGTTTAATCTAGTTTCAGTAACTGGGTCCATGCCAAATAGGGATGTATATTAGAAAGTTAACAAATCAGAAGAGCTGATTATAGAATCTTTAAATGAGTATAACAAAAACTCAATGCCAGTAATGCCCTAATATTGAGTGTATTGAGTGTCACAAAAAGGAAATCAAACTACATAATTATGAAAGGCAGAGAGGATAAGCCTTTGGGAAATATACTTCTCCATTTGGAGAGATTCTCAGAGATGCTGTGGTTACATCGCTAAAGGACTTTAAAACCAGATGACCCATTCTATGTGAATTTGCTATGGAGTACATCTCAGTCAACAGCCACTTGTCAGTAAAAATCCACAGAATGACTGCATGCTTCTAAAAATGGAATTAAGATAAGAATATCTAATGGTAACTACAGTAGTAGAGCAAGAATGGAAAGAATGCATATAAGTTCCAGATTTGTAAAAGTAAATCCTCTCTCTAAGTCATACATTTCTCATATATGTTTTAGTTCAGAGATCAAAAACATAACTATAAATTGTGTCACTTTGTATGTGTGACATTTTATTTTCTGGAACAGAGGTCTATAGCTGTTTTCAGATTCTCAAAGAGTCTGTGATATAAAATGTTTCAGATTTTTTTTTTGAGCCTTATGGATGTGTTTATAGTATTCTATTACATGTGTTTATAATATTCTATTACACGTGTTTATAATATTCTATTACAATAAGAATACTGGGTTTAGAAAATCTTTTGTTTTAATGCAACTCCCATATTGCCTAAAAACAAATTACTCCAGATATACCATTTCTTACTGGTGGCTGAGTGATTAAATCCGATACAATTTGGGTAAGAAACAAAATTAATATTTATATAAGTAACTGACTTTGAAGTTCTTGCCACCAGAGCTTCTAAGAGTCCCCTACTGTGTGTCTGTATTTCCCTGGGCCATTCACTGATGCTGTCCTTCATTGGGAACTACAGGAGGCAAAGGTCACTTCATAAGGCTCAAAAAAAATCCGAAACACTTCATAATTGCTTATACCTTCTCTTTGTATTACCACATGACCACTGAGGGGAATGTCTACATGAGTCTTAATGGTCCCTGAAACCAAATTTTGCCTGTAAGCAAATGCTTCCTGGAAAATAGAGCTGACCTAGAATAACTTGGCTCTGGCTCATTCTCTGTGCCACTCACAATGCCTTGGGGATGACCCTTTACCAGAGAGTCTTTTACGTTCCCATAGTCAGGAACTTTTAACAAAGGAAGAATTCTAAATAGCATTTTCATCTCGCTGCATGTTGTGGTACAGATAATCTTGTTTCATAAATGTTTATCACATCTGTCAGTTGCTAGAGATTGAAATTGGCATTTTTAAATTCCCAGTGACTCACAGAAACTTATCCTTTGACTCATCCATACACTCAAATCTTTTCACACATTAAAAAAAATGTTCTGGAAATCAAAATGCATTCTATTTGTGTTCTTTCCAAAATTAGCCCAAGAAGTAGGTACAGTAAAACTGCATGTACTACATCAGCACTCTCCAGATGGTAAAAGCAAAATAAAGTGTCAGATCCACATTCCCTCCTTCCTCTCCTTTTCCTCAATGTACAGTATAATAATGGTTACTGGTCTGAAAGTCAGACATTTCTTTAGCCTCTAAGCTGTACTGAAAACAAGAATTAAAGTAATATTATGAGCCAGTTTTGTTTTAAAAATATCACAGTTTTTCTCCCTCCATAGCAAACTCATTCATGCCCACTTACTTCAATTACTTTCTAGAAGGAATCAACTTCCAGGTTTTATTGCCAAGTCATCCTTTCTTTCTTTCTTTTTTTAAAAAAATATATTTTATTGATTTTTTACAGAGAGGAAGAGGGATAGAGAGTTAGAAACATCGATGAGAGAGAGACATAAATCAGCTGCCTCCTGCACACCCCCTACTGAGGACGTGCCCGCAACCAAGGTACATGCCCTTGACCAGAATCGAACCCAGGACCCTCCAGTCTGCAGATTGATGCTCTATCCACTGAGCCAAACTGGTTTTGGCCATCCTTTCTTTTTGAGCTCCAGACCAGTACACCCAATTCCCTTCCTGATAGCCACATTATAATTAACCTTGTAAATGTGCAAATTATGTCACTCTCTTGCTTACAGTCATTTGTTGACTTCCTACATTTTAGATATAATTCAATACTTTATTGGACAATAAGAATATATGTATTATGTGGCACCAGTTTAGCTCTCTGGCCTCAGTTTTTATCTCTTCACTCCTTTTTTATTTGCCAAAGACTGCATCAATATGCACCCTTTCTGAACATAAAGGGGAGATTATATTTCTCATTCACACTTGTAGCTAGGATGGGAACAAATGAACACTTTTCATCAATAGAATGTGAGTGAAAAGGACATATCCCACTTGCAATACCAACATTTCCCAAGTGATTCATTTTGCCACTTGGAAGAGAAAGTTTCTGAAATGGCAAACCCATCACCACTTGGAGGAGAGACCCCATAAGAACCACTTGGCCCACTTTGGACAGCAGCAAGAATTAAATACCCAGTAATGTCACATTGTTGAGACGTTGCGTTATTTCTTAGAGCATTTGTTTTTTATTTTTCAATCTTAACTGATAAGCTTCAATCACAAGATTTTTTAACATTCATTGTCTTGCTTTGAAAGAGGAAACTCTAAACCCCATTTTTTTTGTTCATTTTGTTTAGCCCTACCTAGTAAAAGTTCTGCTGATGCCAGAGGTGCACCCTTAAATTAATATTTGCCCACAAAGAGCACAACAGTGAGGAACATGATCCTGTGATACAGAAACATTCACAGATAGTTGGTAAAAATAAAGGCTGAAGTCTCAAAGTGTTTTGATTTAGAAGTGAAGACAATACATCTTTACCCATGAATATTAAACACCTCTTTGTATCAAACGTATACCTGTTCTCTATCTTATAATCCTAAAAGCGTGCCAGATAGTTTCTAAGGAGTTTACTTGAGATGTTTTATATGTTTATGGGAATGTTATTTTCTGTGAAATGACAATACACACTAAATGGTTATCTTGGAAAAAATCCACATTAACTGATCAATTACAATCTCACTGATACACGTAAGCAACTTTGATTCCTTCGTTATGTGTAAAATTTACTTTTTATCTAAGAACAATTTCAGGGTAGATTATAATGATATTCCACGTCATTCAACATATTTTTCTCTCAAAAAATAATAAAAATATGGAAAGTTTCTTTTGCATATGGTTTCTTGGATATTGGATGTCTAAAATCCCAGCAGAAGGGAGCCAGAATCAGGACTTCTCCAACAGCAGCATCTATTCACAACTACGAAGACAATCTCAGTCACAAATAGGCTTCTGTGAGAAGGATTCTAATCTGGTGTCCCTCTCCTGTTGGGAATCATGTCAGCACGAGGCTGCTTTCCTCTTGGGAGTCCTTTCTAGCCATTGAAAAGAATCCACATCTTCCTTAGAAATGTCTCCTATGGCTTGGAAATGCTGTCAGTGAGTGCTCCAAAATTTTTTTAGCTCAATGGAAGAAAAAAGTTGGTCCATCCTCCCAGGGTAGCCTTTTCCTGTCTGTAAATTGAGGCTTAGTAAACCTAAGAATTTTAGCTGATTGACTCAATGGGAGTCTGGGAAGTTTGTAAACCAAGGTAGAAGGTAAAATTTATAAGCTATAAAGCAGCGGTTCCCAACCTGTGGGTCGCGACCCCTTTGGGGGTCGAATGACCCTTTCACAGGGGTCGCCTAAGACCAGAGGAAAACACATATTTCCCATGGTCTTAGGAACTAACACACCGCTCCTCGGTGTAGCAAAGTGTAGCAATGTAGTTTATTGTTGTCATATGAAGACTGTTGCCCATGCTATACCACGATTCAAGACAAAATTTCATTTATTTGTAATTAGAAATAAATATTTCACAATATATAATTACATATTATTTTTGTGATTAAGCACTATGCTTTAATTATGTTCAATTTGTAACAATGAAAATACATCCTGCATATCAGATATTTACATTACAGTTCATAACAGTAGCAAAATTACAGTTATGAAGTAGCAACGAAAATAATTTTATGTTTGGGGTTCACCTCCACATGAGGAACTGTATTAAAGGGTCACGGCATTAGGAAGGTTGAGAACCAATGCTCTAAAGGGATGATCTATGATCCAAGTATGGTTATATATTCATGAAAGGAACCCCTGCCCTTAGAGAATAAATTCTCAAATGAAGATTGTAGTGCACAGGGAATACCCAGGAAATTTTATTTTCAATAAGTATGTTTAAGGTATACAGAAGAGAATATTTTCCTTGGCTAGACTGAAATATTCTGAATATGAACAGAACTTTCTTTGGTTTTGGATATATTTAGATGTGTAGAAATTTGAGCTATATAAAATGATGAATAGAAAACATTAGCATTAGCATTTTTGTTCACAAAATATCAAAAAGTAGAATATGCCTATAAAATTGATTATTTGAATTGTATCCTAGCAAATAACACAGTTTATTGGGCTAAGTTGATAGCACAGTCTGTTAATCATTCATTCATTTATTCAAAATTTTCTGCATTCGTGGATCTAATATTCTAGTTGGGGAAGACCAACAATAAATAAAGTAAAATGAGTAATTTAGTTGGAAGGTAATAAGTACTATGTATAAAAATAAAAAGGGAACAATAGTAGAAATTTGTTGGGGGAGTTATGAACCAATAATCCCTCAAAACTATAAAAGAGACATTTTTTTATTGCTACTATAACAGTGTAATCAGTGTTCCTAGTTGGTGAACAGCATTTCTTTACATAGTGATTCAAGGACAGAGGGTCCTTCCATCTTACCTCTGCCTTGGCAGAGAGAGAACTGAATTCAATTGCTGACTATTTTTTAAAAAGCCCAGGTTTTATTTAAATTGTTTCATATATATATATATATATATACAAAAAGTATATATAAAACACATATGTGTAATATAAATACAAATAAAATTAATACCTCTACATTCTATATGCAGTTAAAGACCATAGACAGACAACAGCGTGGTGATTACCAGAGAGAAAGCAGGTTGGGGGGAGGTAGAAGATGACAAAGAGAGAAAAAATGGTGATAGAGGGAAAGTTGATTTGGGGTGGTGAATACAGAATATAATATAAAACCTATATAATTTTCTTAACCAATGTCAACCCAATAAATTCAATGGGGAAAAAAAGAGAATCATTTCTTATTAGGACTTTCTAAATCCCACAGCAATCACATGTTCCTCTACCCCAGAGGAAATCACGATCCTAAATTTTCTGTTGACAATTCCTTTACCTTCTTTTGGAATTTGCTACATACATAGCTCTACTTAATGGACTATTTCATTTTTTCCTGTTTTTAAACTATAGAATATTATTGCACACATTCAATATAAATTTAAAACATATATTTTTATATCTGGAACTTTTCCTTTAATAGTTTTGGACCATGTGTAACTAAAAGCAGAGAAAGTGGGACTGGAGATAAGGGGAGACTGCAGTACAGGGATATCTAAGAGGGTGCTGCAACTCAGTAGTCCCAAATGAGCTAATCATTTACTCTGTGCTCTATCTCAGTTATGCTCCTCCTGATACCCTGAGCTAGGTTAACTTCAGTCACCCAACAGAGAGCTGATACTTCCCTTTACGGTATCCTCTTTTTCTACATATTCACATATAATGTTTGTAAGCCTCATCAATCAAATTTATAATTATGGCTCAAAATCCCTATCTTCTTCTATTCTTTAAGGATCTTAATTTTTTTTTTACACATATGACCTATTTCTTTGAAATGTCTTGAGAAGAGAAATACAGCTTTTACATTTATATTCTAACCTGGGCCTGAAGAACAACATAAAAGGTATTTCCTAAACTCCTAAAAACTACCCTTTTTAAAATTACCTTCTTTACATTTTTCTTCTCACACTTATTCCACTAATGACTTTTCACTATGATCTTAACTACAACCAAACTTTTGCATAAGGACATTTGTTTAATCCACGAATACTCTATAATATCAAGACAGGGACCAGAACTAGTAGACAGTCAATAAATGTTTGTGAAATGGAATAAATCTACATATGTTTATTATTTAAAGTTTTGATTTTGAATGAAAAGGATCTAGGACATTGATTTATTACTAAATGTAAAACATCTGCATAACCCTATTTGTTCACCTTTGTAGCACCCACTTTACATGTTCTTATGTATAAAAAAATGTTCTTTCCCCTTGTTACGCATTTCTGATCAATTTTATTCCTTCATTTCTGCTTTTTATATTATACTTCCATTTCTCTTCTCCTAAATTTTTTTTCATTATCCAAGTTAAACATTTTCAGCTTTTCAATAATCATAATAATGAAAGCTTTCTACATCATCATGGAGACTTTTTATCTTGGAAAACGACCTTAACATTTGGACTTGTGATTTTTCTGCCACTCAGTTGAACTGTAATCTTTAATCATTACAGTGGCTGAAAATGTGTCAATTTTAAAGGCTTCCAAAGAAATGTGAGCAGTTTCTTTTCTTTTTTGGTGGCTGCAACACAAGTTAGCTTGGTGGCAGGTAATTTGAATCACAAACACCTGCTGTGTTTAAATGTTTTTCTGAATAACAGTTTGTATTTTGAAACTATTTATGACATGCTATTTCATTTCTGGGACTACCATCATAAACTGATGGACAAAACGCCAGGAAAAATTGTGTTTCAGAGAGTAAAATGTGCAGGAACAATGAAGCTGGGTGACCTGAAATGGGTAGGTTATTTAGCCTCAAATTAGGTGGACACCTAAGTCATCCAGGTAGATGTTTACCTTTAACCATTAGGTCCTCACAGCTCTCCCAAGATGAGGTAAAATGTTAATTATGCTGCTGGCGAGGCCACTCATGTTTGACCAAAAATCAGCTCATTCACACTCTTGTTTTGTGCACTAGAAACTAGCATTATTTCTCTCCCATTCAATTACTTGGAGAGCTAGAGAGAAAATGTAGTCACGCTCAGATTTATGTTAAAATTTGACATGCATTTTCCCATCCATCCAAATGGCTGTTCTTTTAAAATCTTGGTTTGCTACTTAACTCTCGATTCCAATACTTGCAGTCTGTTGATGTCCCTTGTGATTAAGCTCCTACTCCAGTGGTTGGTAAACTTATTAGTCAACAGAGCGGCAAACCGCTGCTCGTTGAGCTGCATGTGGCTCGTGAGCTGCAGTTTGCCAACCACTGTCCCAGACAATCTCCAGGTCCTTTATATGTTTAACACAGTTATCCAAACTTTATGCCATTTTTAAGAAAAAAAATGGTGTAAATAATTCTTCATACCTTAATATTGTTCAGAATTGTCACATCATCACTTTTCTATTTGTGTGTTTTAAAAGAAATGATGAATTATTCACTTAACAAAGTTATAGGTTTGAAAGTATTGCCATATCAATGATTGTTTTGCAATCAGAAATGTATGATATGCATGTCTATGCAAGAAAAAGCAAAGCAAACCAAATACTCTGGTGAAATCCTGCTACTTCCTGGAAATTCAAATTTTTTTTCTCAGGTATCCTTTCCTAGCCATGCGATTGGGCTTTGCTAAAAGGGAAATACTGGCTGTTATTTGGGACAGAAGGATTGTGCAGTCATTTTTCTGTTCTTGAGAGCAGTAGCTTTTGTTTATCTTTTTGTATTTTAGGAAGAAAAGGATGAAGGAGAAAACAATGGTGCTAGGATGGAAAAGGGATGTTTCATCTCTATGGAGACCTTGAGTGTTTGAAGAACAAGCTGCCTCTTTTCTCAGCGCTTTATCATAAAGCCGCTGTAAGGCAGAGTTTGGTAGACATCTTGTAATGGCGAGAGAGCTGATGGACTCCTGCAGTGACAGTGAGTGATGAGAACAGTTCACATTCGGTGCTTTCTGTTTTCACATGCCACTCAAATATTTCATGTGTGCAGTGTTACTTATGCTTAATTATACCTCTTCATAGAAATTACCTTTAGTGTCCTTGGAGCTCGGGTTTTCTGGAGGACAATTCTCCCATAGTTCTGCCTATCTTCCAAGCAGAGGCACCGGCTGCCTTTTTCTCTGAACTGTCTTTCAGAGATGTTGGTCTAGTGAGCAACCTTGGAAGATATAGATACCATCTCTCTCTGGAGCAAAGTCCAGTTTCGTTTACTGTCCAGCATTGTCTCAGTCCATTCAGGCTACAACAAAATACCACAGACTGAGTGGCTTAGGAACAGCAGAAATTTCTCACAGTGCTGGAGGCTGAGGGCCTGAGATCGGGGTGCCAGCAGGGTCCAGTGATGGCCCTCTAACTTGTTGAAGACTTCTCATTGCATCCTTACATGGTGGAAAGGGTGAAGAATCTCTGTGAGGTCTCTTTTATAAGAACACCAGTAGCCCTTCACACAAATCTGTGCGCAAGTAGCTGGCTGCCACTTGCCTCAGCTGGCCACCCCACCCACCGCCGCTGGTAGCTCGCTGCCCTGCCCTGCTGTAGCTCTCCACAGCTTGTAGATCGGTCATGATGTTATGACATCCTGGCTAATTTGCATATTCCTCTATTATTATATTAATCCCATTCATGAGGTTCCAGTCTCATAACCTAAGCATCTCCCAAAGACCCCCCCACCTTCTAATGTCACTGCATTGGCCATTAGGATTTCATCACATGAATTGGTGGGCGACACAAAAATTCAGACCATAGCACATAAAATACAGAAAATGTTTCCTCTAGGAAAAGTGCAGGAAGGCTTACTGTTTGCTTAAAAAGATTCGAGTTCCCTAAGCTTGGGATTCTTCCTGAGCAAGTCTCACCTTACCCTTTTCCTGCAGCCCTGTAGGAATGGTAGCTTTTAAAAGTGGTTCAAAATTATGATGCTCTAGCTGTTACTGTTATTGTTGTAAACAATAAGCTGTCCTTTGTCTCTGACTGGAGATTCTGTCTTCTTTCAGCAACCACAAAACTGGAGCAGGTTAATGTGTTAGCTGGAGATAGGTTAAAATCTCAGATCCCTTCCTAACGATTTGGATCAGTGGAGAGAGTGTCAACCTGTGGACTGAAAAGTCCAGAGGTTCGATTCCAGTCAAGGGCATGTACCTTGGTTGCAGGCACATCCCCTGTAAGGGGTGTGCAGGAGACAGCAGATCGATGTTTCTCTCTTATCGATGTTTCTAACTCTCTATGCTTCTCCCCTCCTCTCTGTAAAAAAATCAATAATATATATATATTTTTTAAAAAATCTCAGATCCCTTTTAGTTCTCTAGATGGTCTTCATACCAAGATTCATTTGAAGATTATTTGTTAGGTTCTCTGTGCTTACAATTCCCATATTTCTTCCTGAAGGACTCTAATAATGTAACTCACCCTTTGTGACAGTGGTTTCTTGAAGCAGGAGTGGATTTATGTTGATGAACAGTCATATGTAAAGAGCTACAAGTGGGCAGAGATTATGACATGGCCTAATATGGAAGGGCTGCCGATTGTCAGAGTTTATCTGAACTAATCTAATCCACCTTTTTGGGGATCATGAATATGAGACATAAAGAGAACACTAATGGTTGGAGTGGACATTAGCCAACAGATGCACCAGTAAAGCATTAGAATACAGACTTAAATAAATTTACCAAAAAAAAATTAGTCCTGAAGCATGGAACAAACTGATATATCTCAGAGGGTTGGGAGAGAAAAACCAAAGAACTTATATGGATAGACTATGAACACAGACAATCGTGTGGAGAAGGCCTAAGTGGGGAGGGGAGGAGGGGTAGGGGCTGGGCAAAGTGGGAGAAGGAGGAGATCTGTAGTACTACCAATAATAAAAATATATAAAAAAATACAGAGCATAGTTATGCATCTTTGAGTCAAATTCTTTAATAAGGACACCACAGCTGCTCTTGGACATCTGAACAAACTATTCATTCCTGAGCAATAATATGTGTTTCCAAGGTGTATGATTTTCCCCTGCTTCTCCATGTTTACTTACAATATCCCTCCTTGATTGAAAGTAACCAGAATGTGTTTCTGCTTCTCTTAACTGGAAAAATACAAGCTATCACAGAAGAGAAAGATGATAACACCCCTAAATGAAACCTGGACTCAGGATGATAATTGATCTGTCACATGTTTAACTAAACTATGCATCTAGTATTTCCCGGATGGAAGGACTTAGAAATCCTAACCTGACAATCAGGTATTAAACCTGCCAGCAACAGATGCTACTAAAACATGAAATTAAATAGCTTATTTGTGTTGGTACAATATTAGGATCATTTAAAAAAATGGCTGCAGTGTGCTGTGGATTTTCTACCTGTTGTGTTACAACACGTCTTAGGAGTCAGCAGTGATGTCTCAAGATTAATCAAGTAAAATGGAACATTCTCAAAAGTCTTAAAAGAGGGCTTTAAGAAAGCAAAATGTTCATTGGTATATACAGCTGACAATTTGTTCATTTGTATATACAGCTGCCAATTTTTTCAAATGTGACAGGTAGATTAAAAAACAAAAGAATCAAAATATGTGGATTTTACCAAGTGCTCCTATTTTGTAGTGTAGATATTTCTAGAAAATATTTACTTAGACAAAAATCTAGTACAAATTAATAACTGATGGTCACACTGGGAAAAGAATCCTGCAGCCTTTGATCATCTATAATAAAGTGAATGTTGTGCTTGAGTAGACAGGAAGGAAAGCTTGCTTACAATTTCCCCACTAATGTTCCTCAAAATTTAGACCATCTTACTTTTTAACTAATAGTGCTTAGATGGTCTTGTGAGAGACAACTGAGGGGGAAAAATCAACCTCACAGTTTGGAACAAAATTAGTACTTGATGCAGATTAGTAGAATAAGATTACCAGCTCTGATAATTTTTACTAAAATATTAATAAGTAATTATAGAATGCTTCCAAAGATCTCTCTCTCTCTCTCTCTCTCTCTCTCTCTCTCTCTCTCTCTCTCTGTCTCTATCTCTCTCTCTTTCCCTTCCTCTCTCCCTCCCTCTTCCCCTCTGCCTGTATGGATGGGTTGAATTTTCATACATATCCTGAATTTGAATCTTCTGACTTTATGTTTAATAATCACATAGGTCCCTTATATTGACCCAAACCATCAATTTCCAAAAAAGTGTTTTGTGTAGTACTAATTATGTTAAATGGAAATTTATTATGAAAAATTTAACTTTTCAAATATTTGGGACCAGAACATTTCACAACTAGGCACTGTATATTCTTCTCTTATAATGCTAATGATTGAATTTAGGTTTCTGAGAATTTTTACACCATGAAAACCTGTTTAATTTTTCTCAACTCAATATTTTCCAATCTTATATAGCAAGCAATATTGTTGAATGATTTTTAAATTTTAATATATATATTTTATTGATTTCAGAAAGGAAGAGAGATGGAGACAAAGATAGAATATCAATGAGAAATAATCATTAATCAGCTGCCTCAGCATGCCCCACATTGAGGATCAAGCCCATAACTGGGGCATGTGCTCTGACTGGGAATCAAACCGTGATTGAATAATTTTTATTATCATCACTTAGAACTAGTATCTGTGTAGTTGCTTCTTGAAATTGAACACTCTAAAAATTAGGTTGTGCAAAGTTTCTTGTTTTTTTCTGTTACAACTATTTTTAAAAAATATATATTTTATTGACTTTTCACAGAGAGGAAGGGAGAGGGATAGAAAGTCAGAAACATCGATGAGAGAGAGACATCGATCAGCCGCCTCCTGCACACCCCACACTGGAGTGTACATGCCTCCGACCGGAATCAAACCTGGGACCTTTCAGTCCACAGGCCGACGCTCTATCCACTGAGCCAAACCGGTCTTGGCTACAACCATTTTAATCTCCACCTTTTCTGGGTGGTGGGGTGTGATGGAGTAAGGGTGAGAAACCAGTTTAAAAGTGCTAATTCACTGTAGCTTAGATCTAGCTCAGATCTTTCCAGTAAAAAGCAATTTCAACAATGACTCTCTTTCCCTCTCTCTCCCTTCCTCCCCCTCTCCCCCTCTCTTTCTCTTTTGTAAATACTCAGAAGTTCAGAGACTTTTCTTGCCTCCAACTCTAATGGTAGAAGAACCTGGAATTAGGTGGGAACTTATCATTGTTCTGATGCCTAAGGGTGGGGTTGTAGCCTTGGACACATAGTGATCTTAAGCAGTAGTCTTGACCTCCTCCTTGACAGCCTCCTTCCTCCTTCAGAATTTGCTATTGGCATCTGCATGGGTGTTTGCACAGTCTGTTTGACAGCTGAGGTCAAAATCTTTGAGGACTTGGCCTCACTTTGTTTTTCCCTGACATTGCAGACCTCTGGGTCTCAGTCAGCCTTTGGTCTCTCAACCCTATATCCATACTACCCATGTCATGCTACCTATAGCTTTCTTCTGAACTCTTCTCAACACAGCTACAATTCTCTTCTGCTCTAGCATATTGCAAGAATTTCTGGACTAATTTCATACAACAGAGAAGCAAAACTCATGCCCTTTTTACCTAAACTTCAATGGCACAATTGACATATGACTTTGGCTATATATAGGCACAGTGGCACTTTTTGAGGGTATCTTTGTCTAGATTTAAAACATGAAGCCAGGTGTGGCATTCCTTTTTAGGGACAGCTTTCCCTTAATCTCTATTGAATCATCTTTTTCCTCACTCCTTTCATACTTCCTGACTTAACATTTGAATATGTGGAAATGAGGTTGTTGGAAGTAAGGAAAATTGTTTCTGAACTCTCTGTATAATAGTAGAGGTTGTATAGCATCAAAAATACTAACTTTGATGCTGAAACCGGTTTGGCTCAGTGGATAGAGTTTTGGCCTGTGGATTGAAAAGTCCCAGGTTTGATTCTGGTCCAGGGCATGTACCTTAGTTGCTGGCACATCCCCAGTAGGGGGCGTGCAGGAGGCAGCTAATTGATGTTTCTAACTCTCTATCCTCCTTTTCTCTGTGTAAAAATTGAACAAAATATATATATTTTTAAAAATTACTAACTTTGGTCCCAGAATTCTTGAATTTGAACCTATCCTTTGCCACTTGCAGGTGTTTAAACTTTGGCACATTACTTAACCTCCCTACATTTGTTTCCATATTTCAATATAGATAGAATGAAAAAAAAATATAAGAAAGTTGTAATAAAAATTGTATTAAATGCTCAAAAATTCCTGGTACATGGAACTGCTCAAAGTTATTAATAGCCATAATTTATTTCCCCATTTCTGCCCCAAACCTTGTCTTTCTATTTGTGCAAGGATGCAACTTCATACTGTTTTGAATTCTTTCTAACTACTTTTATAGTAAACTTCTATAACAAATTTTGCTGCCTACTGCCCAAGGCTCTTGTCTTGCTTTGGAAAAAAAACTAAAACTCTAAATTAAAAGTTAAAAATGACCAATGGCTTCATTGTTTTATCTAATATTTTCTCTTCTGCTGAAGTTTTGAAAAACCATTGGTTTAATACATGGAAAACCATTGAGCATTATAATTGAATAAAAAAAAATCCATGAATGAACATAGTCAGAAATACATTTATTATATGTGGGACACACACTGGAAAGTGCCGAGCTAATCTAATATTTGTCTTGATTTTCTGTCTCAGTCTTTTGAGAACTTCTTATAAAAGCTCCTATCCCTCTTCCCATCTACCTCTTTAACTCTGATCCAAAAGAGGAAAACATTATTAGTCTAGTCACTAGACCTCATTATATGACAGGCCAGGTTACCATGCCTTACCTATAGGAATTAGTTCTATTTATAAGTAAAACCTGGGCACAGCTGACCTTCTAGAAGTGGCTTCTACCATAACTAAGGGCTCTGTTTCAGCTTCTCTAACAGCAATTGGTGAATAAGACAGACCTCTCAGACACAGCCAGGTCAACTGCTCAGGAAGTGGGTTCAGAGTCTGCTCTGCCAACATAACACCCCAAATTTGAGTAAGTGGAAAACAGGCCAGGCTGCTGCTCCTGCAAGGAGAGCCATCAAGCAACATGTTGGCAGAACCCGTGGGCAGAGAAGCAAAGATTGAGAAGTTAAGGAAAGAAATTTTTACATGCTTCCTTCCCTTCATTCTTAAGCAAGTGGGAATCTTAACACAAAGTCATATTACTGGAAAGGGAATAAATTCATTGCTCTTAGATTTTCAAAATTCTGAGGAGGCAAAAAATTACTTGATTTTATCAATGATAAATCTGGCCCTGAGGAGATTGCCTTGAAAGGGAGAATTTCTCATAGCCAGTGAATACCTTCATTTGCAATATAAATATAAGGGTTCTTTCTCCAAGACTAACTTATTATGTTAATTTTTTTCTCTAAAGCTGCACTTTATTAACCAACCTCAAGGTGAATGATAATGGTATCTTTGACCTAATTATGAGTTTCAGAGAAATAAATGCTATTAAGGCAGTATTTTAATGGCAAGCCCATTTGCATGACACTTAAGCCAGCAATTCCTGCCTTTTTAGAAACATAACATGATCTTATGCTTTGACATAATTTTGAAAACTTTGTGAATATGACCAGTCTTTTAAAAATATTTATTCTAATTTAAAACATGATGCATGGGACTCTCTGCTGAAAACGTTTTCTTTTCCTTCTTCAAATAATAATTTTTAAAAAGCAATCTTCTTAAAGGCATACATTCTAGTAAGCATATACTTTTATTTCTGTAATTGCTTTGAAAAAGAATGAATTACAGACATTCTTAAAAGTTAAAAATGTAATCTGAAGATATGTTAATTATTTTATATCTTTTTCCAGGTTCAGCATTTATGCCAGAAAAAAAATTGATACTAGCATACCTTGCCAGCACCTTTTCTCATAAAAGCTTCTATAAATAACTCCTCATAAAATAGAATTACTGCCTTCAACATGGAATGACAGGTCAATCTGGGGGTGAAAAATGGTCACTTTCACCCCTAAGCCTTGGGGCCCTTTCCCTGACTGAGGAAGCAGCAAAAGTAGGTTAGCAATAATCTCTGTTAAACTTTATTGAAGAAATTAACATGACGGACTCAATTCTGTCAGTAACCACAAAATCCATATATGGTGACAAGAGGAAAGGAAGGTGGATGCAGAACTCAGTCAAATACTTACTGAGATAAGTCTGCGTAAAGATACGTAGATGAAAGGTTTTCATAGTGGTTATTTGAGGATGGTATTTTGAGACCTTTAAAAATGTCTATTTTGAGATTTCCATTTAACAAGCAGGTTGAGAACATTCTCTGTGCATAGCTCTACCCTGGGCACTGAGTGAGAGTGAAGAAGAAATCAAGAATTGACAATTTGAGGGAAACAGCAGAAAGCCAGATATGGAGATCTCTACATAAGCGTAGAGTGGAACATTCCTTTCCTTCCATCCTGATCCCAGGCTGCTGCTGTCCCTCTTACTCTTACTCATGGCCCTACTGTTGTTTTCTCATGCTGTCTTCCCCAACCCATTCTCTCCACTGCAGTTAGATGCCCCTTCAAAGTTCCACGTTTTTAACACCCCACAAGTTAAAGTTGAGGCCCATGTTGCTTTCATTCTCTAGAGGCAGGTAATTTATGTCACTATTGATTTGTCTCAAAAGTGAAGAGTGATGTCTACTGTTAGGAGCTCACCAATGGGCTGGAATGAACAGGATCGACTTTGGATAGAGGGGATATTGAGATAAATCTTGGAGTGAAGTATTGAGGACTTTCCTGCAAGCTGTGATGAATCTTACTCATTGGCACTTAGGACTATAAGCATGAATCAAATCAAAATGTTGCATACGATCATTCAGACAGAACTACTGAAGGCTATAAATTTTGTCTTTCTGTGGAGAAAAACTGATTACTATCATTAAATATATTCTCACAAAAATTTCTCTAAGTTGAAAATTTCATGAGTTTTTAAATTTGTCCTTATTAGAGTTGGTACTTGTAAGTCTTTGATGTTATTTGTTTTGTTCAACAGTTATAAACAGCATGCTCAAGGAATGTGATATAACTCAGAATATTCTGGTATTCCTAACAATTTACTTGTTTTCCATCTCTGGTGAATGTGCAAGGAGATTGGTCCACTATTGTGTTAATGTTAATAATGCATGATCTGTTGTTTAAACATGGCTTGGTGCCAGATGAGTGAGATAATTCATCACAGCTTGTTATTTACATAGACTTGTTTCAGTTCAGTCCATTTACCACTGGCTGATTTAGGAAAAGAGTCACACATAGACTCTGACTTGCTGAACTGACTTACATCAATGGACAATTTTTTTCTTTCCATCTCTTTGCTATTTCATCATTCAGACTTGGTTTAGGGATGTGAATATTAATAAAATATCAAACAATAGAAAGAATTCATGTGTGAAATAGTGTGACTGTTTTGTAACGCACATAAAATTGTGTTTAGCTATGAACAGGATTTAAATACCTTGCAGGATTATTACTAAGTTAACAGAAGAACCAAAAATAAATTGCTGCAAACTCATGTAGGCATTTCTTTTTGCTTTATTTATTTTTTATATTCTTTATCATCTACTCATAATTATCCAATATTCAAAGTGTGAGTAGGAACAAAGAATTATAGCCACTCTTTGAGCATATAAAAGAGCCTATTCCTCTTGAAATAATAATAATTGGCTTAATCTTTACCTTAATTTGGAATTTACCTTTTAATTAAAACAACTTTTGAATAGTCGTGATAAATTGTGTGTTCACTTTCCTTATTATTGTCTTATGAATAACACAACATTTATCATTTTGCCATTTATTTCTCTTTTAAAAAGGATAGACCTTATATCCTTCCATAGTTCTGATTGAATTAATAGTCTGGTTTTAAACTGATTCATTCCCATACTTCTAAGACACTAAGTTTTCCCCTCCTTCATTTTCCCTTGTCAACTTTAAGATGGATACTGATCATGTGCAAAGAATGGGGAAGGTGATGTGAAAGGTTCTGATAAAAGGAACTATTTCTATTTCTTTCCCTTTTCCTTTTCTAAATCCTTGTTGAAATAGTCAATAAATTGTAATGCTTTGGATTTGAATCAGCCAGAAATGTTTCTCAGGGAATGATCATTAAAAGATTAGCATTTTTTTTCTGGATTCAAATTATAACCCATTAGTATTCTTTATAGTTTCCAGATTACTTTTACATTTATGTAATTTTAGTTGCATAAAATCAATGTGAATTAAGCATAGCTATCCCCATTTTTCAGATGAGAACTCTGACTGTCAGAGAGAAAATGAATCAATTCAGGTCACCCAACTAGTCATCTCTGATAGGATCTGACTCCAAATCGTCTGACTCTGTAGTTTTTTCTGTTTCCATATTTTATTTCTTTGGTATACCACAGATCAGGCAGGCAGGCAGAGGCAGTTAGGGGTGATCAGGTAGGCAGGCAAGTGGTTAGTGGTGATCAGGCAGGCAGGAGAGTACTTAGGGACGATCAGGTAGGCAGGCAAGTTTAAACTGGCAGTCAGACATCCTTCAAGGGGTCCCAGATTGCAAGAGAGTGCAGGTTGGGCTAAGTCCCCCCCATCCCCCACCACACCCCCTCCCATGCACAAATTTTGTGCAACAGGCCTCTAGTTTAATATAAAAGATCAAATAAAAAATGCAGCCAAATTCATAAGGAAGATTTACTGTCACTTGAAATGTTATTCATCAGCTGTACCAAAGGTTAAGGCTCTGAGTCCTAGTTCTACATTCTGTGAATGACTCACTGAAACCCTTCACCAGTAATTTAAAGTTTTCCATTATATCTTCTTTTAATCTACCAAAGTCAATTATGTATAAAAATCAATTTTGTGGGCAGAAATTTCAATATATTAAAATATGATAAATAAAGATTATTAGCATCTCCATTCCTATTTATACTTGTTAGTTTGTGTTTTGGTCATAAATTATTTTAATTGAATATATTAGATTTCCTGATACCATCAATCTAATATTGATGCTGTTCTACATCAACAATTTTCAACTAATGGTGACTGCCATCCAATAAGATAGAATTAATTATTTTGATTATTACCTAGGACAGTCTCCATAAGCACAGAGGGTAAGATGATGCTAGAAACACAAAATCATGAATAATTGAATGTTACTTGTGACTATCTCAGTGGTTTTAAAACATTTTCTAACAGATATTCCATAAAAGATCCCCTTGGAACTACTGAATTAACAACTCTTAAATGAAAAGAAAATCTCTTACAGAAACGATCATTAAACACTTAAAATTACCTAGTGGTTAATGATCCATTTTCAGGAGCTGACAAGAAGCAAAATAATTAATGTTTCAGTTTTAAAACTGTTACCTACATATCTTTAGCACATTTAGAAAAGCATGTCAAGAATGACAAATCTTTCCCCCACAAATCTTTCTTCCAATGGAAAAATGAAATTCCTCATCATTATTTTCCCACAAGAATAAACTCACTTAATTTCAAATCTTCTTACTGTAAAAATGTGACAGAATCAGTATTACCTTTGGCAGCACTTTATCATTGATTAGTCTCACAGTTGAACAAATGTTTCAGCAAAATATTAAAGTCACAATCATTCACACAAAACTTGCTAAGCTTATAAATGTTTCTATATACTTCCTTAAAGCCTTCTTTGGTTTAAACGTTAAAACACAGGTTAAAACTCTTACTGTTTTGGTACCCTTTTACTTTCCCATTCAGGGAAACTATCCATATTTCATGCACTGAAGCTTTGATATAGTATGAAGATTTATGCTGTTGTCACAGAATATTAGAGTGCATGTGGACTGTTTCCTTATCAGACCAAAGAATTGCTTCTATAGCACTTCATACTGGTTCCTTTTCAGGTTCCAGTGTCAGAGCTTAGTACATCATTAAAGAGTTAATTTCAGGCTTCCAGCTAAGATGGTTGTGTAGGAAGGAATCACGGTACTACTTGGAACCTTCCATGGCCACATCAAAATTATATGTAAACTAAAAAACAATCCAGAACTGCCTGAAATCTAGCTCAAGAGAAATCCTATAATTAAGGATCTAAAGAAGAAGCCACATTCAAACTGGTAGGAGAGGAGGAGATTAAAAACAAAACAGGCTGGTCCCACCCCCCATGTGGCAAATAACAATCAGGAGGGATATCTTAGCTGTGGAGATTCCCCCTAAGGAGTGAGGGGTCCCAGCCCTGTACCAGGGCACCCAGGGTTCCAGTGCTTGGAAGAGAAGTCCCCATAACTTCTGACTTTGAAAGCCAATGGAGATTGTGCCTGAAATCTCCTTCTTTTAAAAGGCCCACACACAGACTTACACAATGCCACTGGCTTTGGGCTCCAGCACTGAGCTCCAAAGGCACCAGGAACATATTGGGAGGAACTGAATTTTCTGGCTTCAGGACGAGAGCTAAAGAGGCATCTTTCTGTCAGACAGAGGTGCTTGCAGAAGCCATTGTTGCTCTGAGGAGCCCTCCTCCAACAGAGCCACCAGACAGCTGCTATATTTGACTCTCCATCAACCTGGCTAACACTGTTGACCCAATCCCTGTAATTATCTGAGACGTTTGCCCACCCAACTGGAATACCAATCCTCTCTTGTTTTAATAGAAATCTCTAAGTCTGTTCTAATTTGACTTACGACTACAGCATCCAAAGGAAATGCTAGAAACTAATTTTAAGCTTAATCAATTTATTCAATCTATTTCTCAACCCATAACTGCATGTGAGTAATATACTACCTATTATTTTCCCTAAATAATCATTATATCGCTTTTTCCAACAATGGCAAATAGTCTTCTAATTTTCCCTGTTCTCTAAATTTTTCTGTTTTTCTCTTCCCTTTGAACTGTTCTTTATGAGTACATGTGAAGTATGTACTTCCAATTCTTCAGAGGATGTCTTAGATTCTTGCTAGGAATCTCTTCACCATTGTACTATAATATATATTGGTTTAGAAACCAAAATCCTTTTTTAATGTCATCAACTTAACCATCTCTTTCCTTCTCATGCCTTTCTCACTTTCAATGCCATGACAATCAATTGTGCTTCCAAATTTTATTGTGCCATACACAGAATATTCACCTCAAGTCATACATTAATTTATTCACTTATTCATTCATATATTCTTGTGTCTATTACATAGAAGAGGCTTGGTAACAATGAAGATAAGGCCTCTAAGATGAATAACTGAACATACAATTATATTAACTGAGGCTATATTAAGCATGAACATATTGAGGGGGTGAGTGATGTCAAGGGAAAGAATCTTACAAGAGTTTATATCTCAACAAAGTCTGGAAATAGAAAAAAACAACGATCAGGCAGTCATCAGTAGGAATCACTGCGATGAAACCTGTTTGAGATAGAGGGGGCAAGAGGAGCCAAAACACACAGGTTTGCTTCCAGAAAAATAAGTTGGTCTGTGTTAACAAAGTGAAAATTTTAAAACTGGGATCAGATCATAAATGTCTTTGTGGGTCATACTAGGGGAAAAGTCCTTTGGAGATCTATTAATGTTAAAATATCAAGTGTCTATTATGTGTTATCTTATATGTTTTTCATATACATGATATAAAATATCAATGTCAAAATATCAAGGTTAAAAATCTTGTATCAAAACCAGATGCTGCTTCCATTGTGTCTCTTTGATGCTGACCTAAATAGAATAGCAGCAAAAGGAATGAAATATAAAGTTAGTAAAAGGACAGTTACTATGGTTGTGTAACTGTGGAGTTAAGGAAGTTAGAGGAATAAGTAATGGTAATTGAATGACTAATTCTAGTGATATGAATAGGTGAATATACTCTTGATTAGATAAGGAATTAGCAGTAATCCTGATGGGGAAGATAGATTATGCTTTAGACATGTTGAGTTTGAACTCCCTAGAGGGATATCTAAGCAGATATGTAAATGAAACTGACTATATGGTTCATAATCCAGGGATTGATGAATACTGGGTTAGAAATACAAATTGGGCCCAGTCTGGTGTGGCTCAGTAGTTGCCCATCTACCTATGCACCAGAAGGCTGCCGGTTCAATTCCCAAGCAGGGCATATGTCTGGGATGAAGGCTGGACTCCCAGCAAGGGGCATGGAGGAGGCAGCTGATTGATGTTGATGTTTCTTACTGATGTTTCTATCTCTCTCTCCCTCTCCTTTTATTTCCCATCTAAAAATCAATAAAAACAGACTTCTAAAAATTCAGATTGGAAAAATAGGTCCTGGCTGATGACATGAGAGTACATGAAGAACTCATAAAAAGTTTTGAATGTGAGAATAGGAGAGAGAAACACTAAGATGAAAAGGATGGGTCCACAAATGTAAACCTGAAAAGAGACTAAGAAGAAACGATATGAGAGGCAGCACTAAGACCAAGGGAAGATGATGTTTGAAAAACCCAGAGAGGAGGACAGATACTGCTGAATGATTACAGCAGAGAAAGACTAAACTGTGTCATTACATTGTGCAATGAAGAGGCGAGTTGTTATTGTGGTAAAAGCAGGTTCTGTGGAATTTGGGGGACAAAAGGAAAATATCAGTAGCTTGAGAAATGACCGCCAGGGGAACCTCTTCTATTGTATTCCCTGGGGATGAAGATCCTGGGCTTGTGTAAGACCCAAGTTCAGGTTTGAAGAGTGAGGTATGACAATATGGAAAGGTTGGGCATATAAAACTCAGAGGAAACCTGCTTATATTGACTCAGAGAGAAGGAAAAGAAGAACTAAAAATATTTGCCTTCAAGTAGTATAAGAGGGACTTGAGTGCTTTTCTAGCCAAGGAAGAAGAGCCAATAGAAGGAAAATGTTTGTATAAATACATGCAAACCTATGTACACACTCATACACATATATGTGTGTGTGTAAGAGAGGAAATATTTGACTGAGTGAGATTGCTGAGGATCAAGAGCCTAAGAATTAGAAAATCATTTTTCCAGCTGGCTGCCATAATTTCAATTCACATTCTAGGAATGACTTGTCTATATGGTAACCATTGGCAATGGGTGGCTCTTGAACACTTGAAAGTGACTGGTCCCAACAGAGTTATACTGTTATTATAAAATACACACTGGCCGAGACCGATTTGGCTCAGTGGATAGAGCGTCAGCCTGTGGACTGAAAGGTCCCGGGTTCGATTCCGGTTGGGGCATGTACTTTGCTTGCGGGCATATCTCCACAGTGGGGCATGCAGGAGGCGGCTGATCAGTGTCTCTTTCTCATCGATGTTTCTGACTTTCTATCTCTCTCCCTTCCTCTCTGTAAAAAAATCAATAAAATATGTTAAAAAAATACACACTGCATTTCAAAGATGTAGTATGTCAAAAAAGAATGTGAACTATCTCTTTAATAACATTTTATACTGAAACTTAGGAAGTGGGATTATTTTAGATAGATTGTGTCACATCAAACATAGTATTGAAATTGCTGTTACCTGCTTCTTTACCATGTGTTTATCAGGAAATTTTAAATTGCATCTGTACCCCACAATAAATTTATTTTGGACAGTGTGGCTTTAGAAGACCTTACTCCTCCAGTTAGAACCTGTGACTATCTTTGGGCACAAAACAAGTGCCTGGCAAGCTGTCACTGACCATCACCACGTCCAAAGACTAGGCCCAGCATTTTGCTCTGTTATGCTTCCTCAAAATGTCAAATCTGACATTGTGTTATTTAAAAGTCTAGTACCTTCTTTTTGCTACATGTCAGGTTCTTTTATTAATTCTAATTTTCGTTTACCCCTGAGCAGTTATTTTTATTGGCATGACCGGCTTTATTTTTGTCCTACCTTGAGGTCTGCATCTTGTTCAAGAATTTGCTCAAGCTCTTTCCCTTTCTCTGTAACAAACCATCAATCATTTTTATAACAAAGATAATTCATCCCAGGCTCAAGCAGGCATGTGCAGTTGTTTGCATAAGTAATTAGATTAATATCTTTAAAGACCTTAGGCCTCAGGTGGTTCCACTTTCCTTTGCTCCTCATCATGAAAACGGCTCCTGCAAAATGCTGGTGTAAGTGGTCTTTTGCTATACCTGGTAGTCCCCAAGCTCTTAATAAAAAGGAAACTTCTGGAAATTCTTATTTGTGGCCTGTTTACACACTGTTCTCTCCCACCCTCATACCCATTGGCCCTTATAGCTCCTTGCAAATCCTTCTGTGTTAGGAATTAGCAATAGGTTTTACCAGCTAAGGTCATCCTCCTCCAGAAAACATGCATACAAACTCTTAAAGCAAGAATTCCACATTTTTCCTTGGTTGATCCTTATCACTTGCTGGGCCTGTTAACTGAGATCTGCTCCTGAAAATATTGGATTTTACCTTGTCTACTGAAGAGCAAATGAAAGAAAGATCACCTGACTATCTGTTTTTACTTCAATCACATGCCACTCTATGGGGTCTGTCTCGGTGCTCAGTCTCAACACCAACTCCTAGATGTGGAACATACAATCACTGTCCTTTCATGGCTCCATAAAGAATCTGAAAATTTGGTCTAAGTTTTCACAATGGTAGTTTTTAGTGTGTGTGACATAATTCATTTATTATAATGAAATTTTAATGGGAATCCTTTTTAGTGCCGGTATCTTTTAATGTTCTTGTCAACATTTTAGCCATAAGAGAGGAAGGATATGCTTATATCATTACTCCTACCTAGAAGACAATATGTAGTCTTTTTAAAAAATATATATTTTATTAATTTTTTACAGAGAGGAAGGGAGAGAGATAGAGAGCTAGAAACATCGATGAGAGAGAAACATAGATCAGCTGCCTCTTGCACACCCCCTACTGGGGATGTGCTCGCAACCAAGGTACATGCCCTTGACCGGAATCAAACCTGTGACCCTTCAGTCCGCAGGCCGATGCTCTATCCACCGAGCCAAACTGGTTTCGGCCACAATATATAGTCTTAGTTAAATTTTCTCACAAAAGGATTCCTCTGTTGCTCTCTATGCTTTCCTCTGGAGTTCTTCTTTATTAAATGATATTTCATTGCCAATATTCTGCTTCTATAAATTTTCTTTATGTTTTGAAATAAAGGAGCAGTTGTCTAAATGGCTCTTCGCTTATTTTATAGACTCAAAAGAAAACTTGAGGAAAACAACATTTTTCTTTCAGCTAGTTTTTAATTAGAAAGGCTTTTAGGATAGCAATTTTTCTCCTAGCTAGAATTGATATTCGTGCAATTACACAGAGATTTGAATCCCAGATTGTTTATACTCTTTACTCATTTAAAACTGATAAAGATCTAAAAAATATAAACATTCATACTTTTTAAGAAAAACTTATTTTTATTGACAAATGCAATTAACGAGTATAAATTTTAAAATCCCAGAATTTGGCAATGATTCTTCTTTGTAGATATATATAGTCCCCCAAAATGTACACATATTGCATAATTATAAAGGCAGTGCTTTTAAAAAATACATTTTATTTTCAAAATGTATTAGAATCTACAGACATTGTGTGTATATATTTTTGGACACTACATATATAATATTTTTATATTTATATCATGTATTTTAATTGAGATATTATAGACCTCTAATGTTGTGTAAGTTTAAGCTGTACAATGTGTTGATTTGATAAATGTATATGTTGCAATATGATTACTACTATAGTGTTAGTAAACACTTCTATCATGTCACATAATTTCATTTCTCTTGTGGTGAGGACATTTAAGATCTAGTCTCTTAGTGACTTTAAAGCAAAAAATATAGTATTGGTAAGTATAATCTCTATGCTGTGCGTTGGATTTCCAGAACTTATCTGTCTTTCTTGTTTCAAGTTTGTTTTTGCTTATCTGCATGTTCAACAAATTACTCTCCACGTTTCTGGAAAGAGCTGGCTACTCAGCTATGAATGATTTCAGTGCAGAGGCAATCTTTCTGCCTGTCACATTTCCATCAAAAACCAAGATACATGTTCCACAAGCTAGGAATGCTCTGTAATGCATTGCTGTTAGGCTGTCAACTAAAAAAAAAAATGAAAATAGATTACTGTTATTAAAAATGCACCAACAAATTATTCTTCAAGAGGTGCCTTTAAAGCAGAAATTGCCTCAAAGGACTTTCTTACAGACAGGCTACTGCACCTCTTTTGTGTGCAGCAGCCAGGGTCAGAGTTAAACCACTCATTCCATTCTGGTGCTAACCTTGGCACATAGATTCTTGAGGGCTACTGAGCTGCATACTGCCCAAGTGTCCTTTGTCATTCCTAGTCAAAAACTGTGAATAAAAGCTTAAGCAAAGCAAGACTTCTTCTACTGTTAGGGTAAAGAGGTTGTTCAGAGAAGACAGGGGTAGAATGAGGAGAAATTCTGTAGTGTCCATTGCTGATTATTGAGTGCTGCTTATGATGGTGCCTGTACTAGGATCATAATATTGTAGTCACTTCCCACTGAGTAAAGGAGGGGATTCAGCTCAGTTGCCACAGAAAATGCAAAGAAATAATAAGGCTTTCAGGGAAAAAAAAACACACACACACACAATAAAGAACCCCCAAAAGCCTTAACTGTTACAGAATGACTTAATTCCAACCAAAATTAACTGCTGTACATAACTCCAGAAATACTAAAAGAATGTAGGCATCCATATTGAAACACAAAGCTCACTGGTTTATGTAACCAAAGAGGAAACAACCAGAATTTCTTAGGCCAAAGACAAATCTCTATTCTTCCTTTTGCCACCTTAAGGCCAAGAGTAACAGGTTTTGCCATTCCTTATTTCCAAAACTTGGGAGTATTAAGGAGAGGATAAATGTAGCTTTATCTGTTTTTCAGAGTTTCAGCCAAAGCCAAGAACAATATAATAGTTCTTAAGTAGTCCAGATCTCATACTCAACATGTTCACTTATAGGATGTTCAGAACATCCTGGAAAGTAAACACTATTATTACTCTCATTTTGTGGATAAGAAAACTAAGACACTCGATTGACATTTTCAAGTGTATACATCTGGGCAATTTCAGAGCCAGATTTCAAACCCAGGTAGTCTGGCTCAGGAGTCTATGCTTCAAGCCGTGGGGCAAGGGTGCTTTGAAATAAATGACATTAAACCCTATCAAGAGGAAGGACATGAAAACTGTAACAGTTTTCCCATACTTTTCCCCCTTGTAGGAAAAAAATTTATGATGTCAAATATCCCATTTGTATAAGTTACACAACCTTGAGATACCAGTAACTTTCTGAAGCCCAGAATATAATGATAAAAGCCATGTGATACCAATACACATGCTAAATGACTTTCAAATGCTTGTCCCCTCCGATAGTCTCAGCTTAAGCTATTGGCCTGACCTTAAATTTGTACTACAGATGTTACTTTCTATTTCTCTATCATTCACTACATTCAAACTAAAAATTATATTGCCTCTTTTCTTAAATACATTAAAATAATGATGATAATATTAGAGCCATTTTGAGTGTGTTCTTTCTTCTCTTTTTCAACCTTACAATATTAGTTTCAGTCTTACAGCTTCTAGATTCTTTCCCTTCCCTTTGCTTCCCTATATCCATAGACTCCCAAACCATTCAGCAATTCTCTCCTCTGTCCTAGTATATGTTTTATTTTTCTACTACTCATTTCCTGGACACCCTTCAGAGCCTAGCCACTGGGCTCATACATACAGCTCTTGCTGGGCACTGTCCCCTGCTGCCAGCTTACTCCCAGGGTCTCTGTCACTCACACCATTTCCTCACTAGTATATACAGCATCTGCAGCACTTACTGCAATCCAGTTATGGTTATAGTTAAAATTGCCGAGGACACACAGACAGAATGGCACAGACCTGAGAACCGAACTAATTTCTAAGGTCTTCACCTTTTCCTATATTCATTTCGGATCTGATTTTACAGAGCACCTCCACTGGGATAATCTGCAGGTACCTTAAATGCAACTAATTTGTCCTTTCTTGATCCTTACTCCCTTTATTAAACCTTCTCTTCTTTGTGTCTTCCCTTCTCCACCTTTTCTCCCATGACAATTCTTTTAATTCCTCACTGTCTCCATACAATCTAAGAACTTCAGACCAGCCTAAGGCAGAAAGCTCATGAGTAGCTTCTTTACTTACCCTTGCACTCATATTCATTCACAATACCATGAAGTGCTGATGTGGGGGGCTTTTTACAACTTAATTTAGTTTTCCCTATTTCTGTTGAGATATAATTGACATAACTGTGTAAGTTTAAGGTGACCAATGTGTTCATATGATACATTTATGTATTACAATATGATTACCTCTGTAGCATTAGCTAACACATATATCATATCACATAATTATCGTTTTGTCTTTGAGAACAACTAAGATCTAGCCTCTTAGAAACTTGGACGTTTGTAACACATTATTGTTGACTATAATCACTCCACTATGGTATATATTTACACAATGGGATATAATTCAGCCCTGAGAAGGTAGGAAATCCTGCTGTTTGCCCGGCCACACTATGAACCTTTAGAGCATTATGCTAAGGAAGTTAAGTCACACAGAGAAAGGCAAATATTGTATGGACTGTCAAGGTTTCATACTTATATTAGAACCTAAAAAAGCCGAATTCAAACTCAGAAAAATAGCGTGCAGAGTGATGGTTACCAGAAGCTGCGGGTGGGGTAATGGGGAGATGTTATTTAAGGTACAAATACAACTCGTAGGTAAATAATTTCTGAAGTTCTTGGTTCTTCAAATACAACTTTCTCAGGCCATTTTGTTTTCCAGCCTTTGCACATTCAAACTCATTTTTTTTTAATTAAAATTTTTAAATGTTGTCCACCTTCACTCATCCTGCCTCTCCTCCCTTGGCCTTCTCCAATTACCCGCCATCCCACTGTGGGGCTACATCCCCCTCCCTCCCCGCCCCCTGCCCCAGGCCTCCAGCACCCTAAGGCCTGTGTCCCTGGGTTAGGCGAACATCACACAAGTTCTTTGGTTGCTTACTTCTCTCACATCCACCCCTCCTCCCCCGCCTTCCCTCTGAGACCACCTTCTTTTGGAATAAAATGATCTTTTTCTTTTGTTTCTGACATCTTACATTATCCTACATAACTGATTAAACATGGATTCACGTCATTCTCTATTTTCCTTCCAAGGAAACACAATGCAGCTCGAAAATGAGGTGAGAAACATTGGAAGAAACTTAGTAACGACGTGACCTTCGGGAGTAGGTACCGTGGTTCCCTCCTACCTGTGGTTTCACTTGCCGCAGTTGCAACTCCCGGTGGTCCATGGTGGTCTGAAGATTTTAAAGGAAAAATTCCAGAACGAAGCCCTTCACAAGTTTTCAATCTTGTGGCGCCCTCTGATCTGAGCAGCGAGAGGAAATCCCTGCGTCTGGCTGCACCTGCCCGGGACCAATCAGCCCAGGTGCAGCGTCCTCACCGGGCTGCAGCGGCTCCGGCCGGCCTGTTCTGGGAGCCTGTGGGCCCCTCAGATCCAAGGTCACCGTATTGTACTTGGTTGTGTTTAAGGAACCCGTGTGTTACTTAACGGTGTCCCCAGAGTGCCAGGGTGGTGATGCTAGAAATTCAGATATGACCAGAAGCCCCAAAGTGTTTCCTTTAAGTGAAAAGGGAAAAGTTCATCAACATCATCCGGCCTTCTGCCATCTCGCATCATCACAAGGAGGAGGGTGAGTGCAATAAGATCTTTTGAGAGAGAGAAACCACATTGTATATATGTCACTGTGCCTCATTTGTAATTTAAACTTTATCAGAGTTATGTGTGCTTAGGAAGACAACGGTATATATAGGGTTCGGTACTGTCGGTGGCTCCAGGCCACTGGGAGCCTTGGAATATTACCCCAGCAGTTTAGGGGGTGCAGGCTACGTCGGTATTTATATTGCTTTATTTTGCAGGAAGGAAACATGGTTAAGAGGTTCTTGTAAATCCTGGCTCCTCACGGGGCCCATGGCGCTCTCTCGTTGGCATGCAGTCGATGTTTAATAAAATGTGTTGGATTTATTTTCATTTAGCTATGGGAAGTATGTCCTGGTGAAATTTAATTTTCACTGGGACTACGTAGGCAAACTCATTTCAAACCAGCCTCTGGGAACTTTCAAACATCAGAGTAATGACTCATCCATCTACCTCCCAGGTCTTGCTAATCTAAAATGATGACTTTGGCAAATGGCTTTCAATAGCACAGATACCATCTGTTACTCCTCTGGGGTGAGTCACACAGGATTGTACTTCCCAAAAGGTAATCTGAATCCAAATCATGCACCAATCAAAACATATCAAGCTAGGGCCCGAATGGAAAAGAGGAAGCAGTTTATTAAATAAAAATTATTGTGTGCATCTATACTAAGTATTGTTAGTAAACTGCATCTTTTCGTTTTAGTAAATTAAGTTGCATAGCCTTGGTAGTATGAGATATGTTTTCACTAGTCACCTACTCTAATGTTTGATTTCTGAATCACATTTTCTGAAACACACACTACTAAAACTAATATTATTCAGCATACATACCAGGTAAAGGCAGACAATTTATATTTGAGTGTGTTTAGATAGGAAATAAGCTTCTCCCTTGATACAATATTACTCATCATTCCCAAATGATTGTCTCACTGATGTCTTCAAGGATGCGCCTTAGGTAAAACTGGTATATCTTTTACATGCCTTATTATGTTACTCTATTCTGTCATACATGGCTATATCTAAAATATAAGCTCCTTGAGATCAGGGACTATGACCTATTTAACTTCCTTATAAATTTACTGTACATTATGCATAGCAGGGATTCAAAAATATATAATTGTTTCCTCATTGAATTTGTGGTAAATCAGTAGCCACACAGACGATATAATACATATCATCTTTATTATACAACTGAATGTACAAACTTTCCTGTACTCTTTCTCATACCTATCTGACACCATACATAGTTATTAGAATATTATTGACTGTATTTCCTATGCTGAACTTGACATTTCCATGACTACACTGTATCTATGAATTTGTACTTCTAAATCCCTTCACCTTTTCCACCTTCAAAGCCTCCCTCCCATCTGGCATCTGTCCAAATGTTTTATCTGTGGGTCTGTTTCTATTCTGCTTGTTTATGTATTTTAAATTTTAGATTCAGTTGTTGATAGATATGTATTTATTGCCATTTTATTGTTCATATTTTAATCTTTATTTTCCTTATTCTTCCTAAAGAAGACCTTTTAACATTTTATGTAATACTAGAGGCCCAGTGCACAAAATTTGTGCATGGGGGGGACTTCCTTCAGCCCATCCTGCACCCTCTCCAATTGGGGACCCCTGCTGGTTTAGGCCTGATTCCTGTGGGAGCCACTCGAGGTGGGACCAGCTGGGTGAGGGGCCCCCGTCATTCCAGTCATTTAGGTCATTCCACTGTTCAGTCGCTGGGCTTTTATTATATAGGATTTCTGTTAACCAAACATAATTTTTTCTATTACATGTAACCTTAAAAGAACTTATTATCCCTGTGGGATAGGGCTTAAACTGGCAGTTGGACATCCTGTTGGCAATCTAGGACCGCTGGCTCGCCTGCCTGCTTGATTACCCTTAACCACTCTGCCTCCTGCCTGATCACCCCTAACTGTTCCCCTGCCAGCCTGATTGCCTCCAAATGCCATCCCCTGCCAGCCTGGTCACCTCCAACTGCCCTTCCTTGCCTGCCTGATTGTCCCTAACTGTCTCTGCCTTGGCTCCCACCACCATGGCTTTATCTAAAAGGAAGTTGGACATCTGGAAGATGGCCGGTCGACCCTGTCAAATTAGCATATTACCCTTTTATTAGTATAGATTGGTTTGATTGTGGTGAATTCCTTTAGATTTTTCTTGTTTGACCTTCAATTCTAAATGAGAGATTTTCCAGATAGAGTAATCTTGGTTGTAGTTCCTTGCTTTTTATCACTTTGAATATTTCTTGTCACTTCATTCTCGCCTACAAAGTTTCTGTTGAAAAATCAGCTAACAGTCTTTTATTGATTTCTAGATAGGGAGGGAATGAGAGATACGTTGATCTGATAGTGAATCAGATTGTCTGATGATAGATTGTTTCCTGCACCTGTCTCTACCTCATACGGAGGATGGAGCAACTCAAGCATGTGCCCTGACCTGGAATGAGCCAGCACCACCACACATAAAAGAGTAGAGATTTCTTCCTTCTGAATAGCTTTGGGTTGGCTATTCTTTGACTGAGAAGCAAGCACTCTAAACAGGCTGTTCATAAAATCTCCTGGTTTCAAAATTTCCCATTATTTTATTTCTGATACTAAAATCCATGCTCTTTGATATGCACAATTGTCAAATTAATTATTTTGTTTGGAGTTAATAAATGAGAAACAATTACATCATTCTTTTTTATTAGTTTATTAATTCATGTGGTAATTATTTACTGAGTATCTATTTAAATGTCAGACAACCATGCTAGGTACTGGGGATTCAATGGTAAACAAAACCAGACTGGGTCTCTGCTCTGGTGGTGCTTTTAGTTGAGTGGTGGATATGTAGTTATAGAAATAATCATGCACGAAATATAAAATTACCACTATAATTATGGGGCAGGGCACTCAAATCAGGGAAGACTTCGGCTCACTTCTTCACACCTAATCCTAGAGCAGGGATGCTATACCCATGCTGCTCCTGCTAGCCAGCGTCAAGGAAAACTCAGGATAAATAATTTATCTCCCCCCTAGAGATGTTTTCAAAAAGAATCTTCATTATGTGGTTTTGTGCAGCTCTCTGGAATCACGAGGAGCCATGGGCATGTACCTGGAATTTGAATTATCTAGAGGAAGGCTTTCAGACAGCAGCAGCTGTTCTTGTCCTCCTCGCTTCTTTCATCACAGGTTCCTTCACACTCTCTACTTACTTGTGGGAACTTACTCCCTCCTTTGTGCTCTGTTTCTTCACAAGAATTCCCTGTGTATACCTAAGGAGAAAATGGAAGGCTTTCTAATGCATTCAGAGACCATGAAAGCAAACCGAATACATATAGCATCTAGACTTTAGAACTACATCTAACCTAGTCTCCAGGAGAACCTCCCAATGACTATTTCTGTGGGTTGAGTGCACCCACATTCATGCATTGTGGGGATCCATTTTCATATAGGATTCTGACCCAATCGACTATCAATATTTACATTGCTGTCCTTTTTCTTTATTGTGTTCTTAGTACATGTCAGACATTGCTCTAAGTGTCTCCTAGATGTTAGTATCTCATAGGTATAACCCCCACAAGAACTCTGAAGGCTTGGTCACCCCCAACTTCCCTCCCTTGCAGACCTAATCCCTGCCAACCGCCCTCTCCTGCTGGCCATCTTATGGTGGCCATCTTGTGTCCACATGAGGGCAGTCATCTTTGACCACATGGGGGAAGCCATCTTGTGTTGGAGTGATGGTCAACTTGCATATTACTCTTTTATTAGATAGGATAGTAGAAAGGAAATTAAACAATTTAAAACTTTTTGCTTTTATATTTTTAATAAAAAAGAATGAACTTCAGATTCCAAGAGAGAAAAATTTCCCACAGTAGAAAAACAGATTATAAAAGTTATTGGTTGTTCTAATTACATTTATGTCTCCTCATTACTCACATAAATTATACAGGAGAGACAAATTTGAAATGGGAGGCTTGAACATGCTAAAAGAATAGAGATTGCTTGTTTTGTTCCCCATGGTTCTTGAGAATTGCTTCTTTCTATTGATTCATCCTCCAGTCCTTGCTCTCATAGGTTCTTTTTAAAAAATATTTTTATTGATTTCAGAAAAGGAGAGGGAGAGAGAGATAGAAATATCAATGATGAAAGAGAATCATTGATTGGTTGCCTCCTACATGCCCCCTACTGGGGATCAAGCCTGCAACCCAGGCATGTGCCCTTGGCCAGAATCAAACCTGGGACCCTTAAGTCCGCAGGCCAATGCTCTATCCACTGAGCCAAACCAGCTAGGGCTCTCCTAGGTTCTTTTGATTCAACTGAGGTACGTGTATAAATTCTCTAGATGTCATAACAGGTACCTGTAAGAGCAATCCTGGGTGAATTTTTATACCTACCTCTCAACTTCAGTGGGTAACCTCAGTTTGCTTATACCCCTGGCAGAATAAGATGAGTGTAGTTTGGAACTCAACAGATCCAGCTCTCGCTTATTCTCCAGTAAAAAGCACTATAAAAGTGCCTTCCTTATAGGCCTAGGGTGATAATTAAATGAACTGATATGTAAAAAGTATTTTGACCATATTTATATTTGCCATTAATACATTAAGAGACTAGGTTTTTTACTACTTATTCACTTTAACCAAAATATTCCAGAGATACAAATGAAATGCATAGAGAAACTCAGATTTCTGAAAGTATATTTATAGATGACATATGCCAAATATGCCATAAAGCAGTCTGCTTTGCACCTAAAACCAGAGCATGGAATTAATTTCAAATTACAGTTTAAATTGCATCACTGCTAATTAATGTGTGACCGTGGGCATTTGTGAAACAAAGATAATAATTCCAATGTCATAGAAATAGTATTAATAAAACTATGAAGTACTTAGTATAGTGATTGGCTATAAATGTGGTTTGCTCAGAAAAGGTAAGATGTTGATTGCTATTTGTAAATGTTGTATGCACTTTGCTTATGTACTAGAATCTCTTGGAGCAAAAGTCTCATGTTTTTCTGAGATATTTTTTATAATCCCTTGGGGTGGTAGACCTATATAGCTCAGGGCATAAAAGGGATGGTGCCCAGATGTCAGAGGATGACAGCTCTTTAGCAAAATAGACACAGCAATTTTGAGGGAAAGACAGAAAGAGAGAGAGAGAGAGAGAGAGAGATGGTGGAGGGACCACACAAGTTATTATAATCCTATCTAATAAGAAAGTAATATGCAAATTGACTGTACCTTCGCTGCACTCACAAGCCACTCCCACCAGCCAATCAGAGCAAGTATGCAAATTAACCCAACCAAGATGGCTATGGCCATAGAGAGGGCAGGAGAGAGGCCTGGGTTGCTCCTGGCAATGGAGGAAGCCAAGCTTTCCTCACACCCTGGCCTCCATTTAAGGCAACAAAGTTTCAATGGCTGTGCAATCAGAAGGCTTGGCTCCACTCCAAGCTATAAAATTTCAATTGTAGAAAATAAATAAATTCCAGATACCAGGGTATCTACTTGGCTTGCTGGGGACATGGCAGGCCTGCAAACCACCATAGGACCCTCACCCAGGTCACCCCATACCCCAAGGGAACCCCCACCCTGATCCAGGATACCCTTCAGGGCAAACCAGCTGGCCTCCACCAGTGCAGCAAGCCTCTATCCTATCTAATAAAAGTAATATGCAGATTGACCATCACTCCAACACACAAGATGACTGTCCCCATGTGGTCAAAAGATCCTGCCCCCATGTGGACACAAGATGGCCACCACAAGATGGCCAGTAGGGGAGAGCAGTTGGCAGGGACTAGGCCTGAAAGGGAGGGCAGTTTGGGGTGATCACACCTGCAGGGGAGGGCAGTTAAGGGTGACCAGGTTGGCAGAGGAGGGAAGTTGGGGGTGACCGGGCCTGCAGGGAAGGGAAATTGGGGATGACCAGACCCACAGGGAAGGGCAATTAGGGGCAAACAGGCTGGCAGGGGAGCAGTTAGTCATTAATGAGGCTGGCAGGGGAGTGGTTAGGGGCTGATCATGCTGGCAGGCAGAAGTGGTTGGGGGCAATCAGGAAGGCAGGCTGGTGAGCAGTTGGGAGCCAGCAGTCCTGGATTTTGAGAGGGATGTCCGACTCAGGCCTAAATGGGCAGTCGGATATCCCTCAAGGGGTCCCAGATTGGAGAGGGAGCAGGCTGCACTGAAGGACAGCTTCCCTCTCACTCCTCGTGCACAGATTTCATGCACTGGGCCTCTAGTGTTGTATATGGTGAAATGTGACACTCCTTTTAATTCCCATGTCAGCAGCTGGTCCTCTCTTGTTTAGGGATGCTTTCTTTGTTGGATGTGTATATGTGAGTACATGTGTATGTGTATGCCTGCAGTTCCATCACCTGAAGGATATGAGACTAAAAATGACTGATGTTGGTAGAAGCTCACAGATGCCACTTGTATGTTACATCTCCAGTGCTGATTCATGTTTCCTTTGACAGGGATGAGAGAATTCTGGTACTGGGTGATGAAATTGGTAGTGGAAGTCTTCCCTACCAATTCTAGCCCATAATTGTTTAATAAACTTGGCATTCATTCCAATTTATTTATCTTCAGGATCTTCATATGTAAAACAGCAGGGATTATAGTCAGCAGGTACTCACAGAACCTACTGAGATTGCACATGAAAATATCTGTGGTTACATAACAATGTAACAGACATAACCACCAAGTTGTAAGAGGAAGTAGGTAATCTCTCTGGCATTTCCTAAAGGCTCTCTAAAAGTGATCCCAATAATTGCCCATGCCTTCTTACAAATCTTTCTCTCATGCAAAAAGCTACGGGGGCCTTTATTGACTCTTGATATAAATACATATAACAAAATAAAGATAAATTTTACCTTATTTTCTACTATTTGTATGTTTTGTCCTTCGCATCCACTCTCTTACTTGCCAGTCTTCTTTGCCTCCACTTCAAACCCTTTCTTCCTAGCAAATTATCCTGCTCTCTTTCTATATTAAGTGAAATCATCAGTAATAAATTTTCTTTGCTTCTCTGGCATCCAATGATTGAAAATCTGGCAGGGCACAGACCTGTGGGGCATACAAAGATGACTCAGTCCTTGCCTCAGTCTTTAAAGTAGGTCTGTTGTTTGTGTCTGGAGTCCTCTTATCCTTGGGGAAATCACTTTTCAAGGGACCGATTGGGTATATGACCGCAGATAGAGCCAACGGTAAGCACACGAGACAAGCAAGGTCAGACAAAGTCTTTCCCAGTGATTTAACATGAAAAGAAAAATTAAGAAATGTTTTCTACTGTGATTGTTAAAATAGATTGATGTGAGCCTAGAACAGCTGACAGCCATTTTGGCCACCAACTTGACTTCATGCAAAATGAATTGAAGTGGAAAATTGCATTGTTCAAAGTGTCCATTCCTAGGGTTTCCAGGAATATTGGGCAATAAATTCTCTTTTCGTTTAAGCTAATTTGAATGGTCTTTCTGTAATTGGCAATCCAAAATGTCCTGATGAATACAGACTTCTAAGAGTTTGTAGTCGAATGGAAGAATACAGCTGGAGTGGCCACATTATCCAGGGGTGACCAAGTTGAACAGTACAAATATTTTCACTTGTGACTGAAAACAACAACAGTATTGCAATAATATAGTGCCCATTGCACCAGCTCTGTTTCTCCTTGATTACTAGGTTCCAGGGTTTCAAAGGAACCCTCCAGCTTTAGCGAGGATACTCAAGATATGTGTGTGCGGTGAGGAAAGTGAAGTTGAGGAAACTGTCTTCTCAGCAATCTCACCAATTTCATGATCTCTATGACCTAGGCAGAAAAATCATAAAAAAAACAAGAACAGTATGATAACTGTACAAATGGGATATCAGGTCCCTGACCCTCTTATCCAACTGGGTTACAATTCCATTGCTCTGCCCATTTGTTTCTGGAACCACTAGTTGCTGTATTAAGTAGGAACTAGTTTTGTGCTAAAATTATAACATCTGTGAACATTTGTCCTGGCCTCTGGTTTGCAATATGAACAGATGATAGCAAATTGTAAAAAAAAACTTACTTTCTATGTCTACTATATTTAGCTTGCTTCTTTTGAAAATGCCTTTTTAAATTATGATCATGAATGGCACTCTTTCAAATTCTGCTTAAAGTTGTTGATAATAAAAACCAAATAAGAAAGTTTGATGAGTATAAAATATTTAAAAATGCATTATTGGTGAAAAATGACAAATTATAATATTTTTTTCTTTCCCAACATTTAAGTTTTGCACCTGCACATAGTATCTCACACAACATTGTAATAAGAACAAAGTCTGTAGAGAATAAAATAGGAGATATTAAAGAGCAATTGTTAAAGGGGAAAAAAAATACAAATATATATATATATAATATATTATATTTTTTGTTTTTGTTATACTTTGTTTCATAAAGATCGATAAATAAAAAACATATCTTTAAAAAAATTAACCCAAGAAGAATATGTAAAAAAACAATACAATTCTAAGAGATAGAGTATTTTTATATAGCTAATAAAGAGTATGTTATGAAATTGTTGGGTTTTGGGGGGAACTGTGGATGGGAAAGTTTGTGAATCACGCCTGCTTCATAGAAACAACCAGGCTTTTCTGGAATTAGCCTGAATCATTGCCTAACAAAGCTGTTATTAATTCTCCACCATTTAAAATTCTCCACCAAATAGGTCTGGCTAACTAGGCTGACTCTCACATTTTACTCTTATTTGGCTATTAATAGCAGGTGCATTGTAGCTCTGTTTGCCTGTGGTGGTGGACTGTGGTTAGTATGGAATTGTAATAATCTATTGTATTATGTACATAATCTGTATAACATATTGTTTGACATTCAGATAACAGATATTCCTTATAATAGAATGGCCAGCAGTGGAAAGAATTACGTAACTTTAATCTTAATGTTGTAGTTTTATAGAAAATATTGTAAAATTTTTGTATTGGAAAGGTCAGTGGCAGTAAAACAAGGTGTCTTGTAAATTAAGACTTTAAAAGCACATTAAAATGTTTAAAGATTACTCTCTGGGAATTCTGCATATCACGCTAAAATTATTTTATGTCATAATGTTAATAAAAGTTATTGATTTTGTAAAAAAGAAAGCAATAAATGTGGTTACCCACAGGGAATGAGGGAGCAGTGTAGAGGGAAATAACACATTTTTTAATGTAGCTTCTGTATATTTTCATATAGGAAGCATGTTATTCTATATAGTCCCAAAATAACTCTTAATCACAAGGAAGTAAACTTAAAAAATGAACCCAACTATTTTCCAAATGAATAATATGATTGTGCTGAAGGAAGGAAAACAGAAAAGGACTAATCCAAGAAGCTTTTTCCACAGAATTTGACTATACTCAATCTTGCAGTTGAAGAAATAGAGAAAACAAAACCAAACTCTTTTGAGTGGATTTGTTTTGTTGCAGTAGTATAGCGAAGCAATTCTGAAATAATTTTAGCTGCATCAAAGGATTAAACAAATGAGTAAATATTGAAATTATTGAGAGCCACAGTTCTTAGTGTAGAAGAAAGGAGATAAAAAGATGGAATGAGAAAAGGCAAGGAAGAAATATTGAAATGGATTGGAGTGGAAGACAGCAATATGAACTCATATGCCATGCTCTCAATAGTTGGTATGGTTTTGCTTTTTTTAATTGTCACCATCACCATCAACTTCAATTGCTTTGGTGACCTTCTTTCCATTCCTGGATGGGGTTATCTCTTAGATAAAGAACTACACTGGGATTCCCTCAGCTTCTCTGGAAGCTGTGGAAACCAGTGAGATTCAGTCTAACATTGACAGGCATCTCCATAAATTACTGCTTTTGTGATTATTATATACCCACTAGAGGCCCAGTGCAAGAAATTCATGAACAGGTAGGGTCCCTAGGCCTGGCTGCCAATCAGGGCCAATCTGTGGGGTGACTAACAAGGTGATCAGGGGGCCCACGCTGGCACCTGCCTTGGCTGGCCTGGGGCTTGCAGACGGGGGGCAGCTCCTGTGTGGAGCATCTGCCCACTGGTGCACATCATAGCAACCAGTGGTTCCACCAGTTGTTCTGCTGTTCAGTAGATTCAGGAGATTTGCATATTAGGCTTTTAATATATAGGATTGCTATGCTGGATTTGGTCATCAAATTACTTGCAGTAGAGATTGGTAAGTATATTGATGTGGGAAGACACCAGATTTATAGTTATCAGCTGTGCAGAGCTTGTCAGTCCCCTGAGTCTCAGTTTCTTCATCTGCAAAATTTGTACATTGGAGCAACCAATTTAGAAACCAGTTTGTCAGTATCTAGTAAAATTGAAGAAATAAGTTTTTGTGACAACAGCAGTCACAACTCCTACATACTGCATACATCCTAAAGGAACTCTTGCACATGTGTACCAAGATATAAACAGAATGTCTATAGAAGCATTGCTATAGAAGGCGGATACTGGGAACAACCCAAATGTCCATTAACACTAAAATGAATCAATAAGTTGGGGTATGGTTACACTTCAATGAAAATGAGAAAATCAAAACAAAACTAGAGCACAAAGATAAATCTCACAAATTAGGATGAGCCAAAGAATCAAAACTCAGAAGAATATACACAGATTTAAAATGAGTTGCAGTACTTTGGAATGAATTCATAGATGGTAAAACTATTTATTTAAAGATAAAGAGTCACTTATCACAAAATTCTAGAGATTGGTTGCCTCTGTGGAAATGGCCGTTTTGGGACCTTGAGAGGGGTTGGAAATATTCTGTCTTAATCTAGATTAGAGTATCTTCATTTTGCTGGTGGACATATGGGAGTTAATGGAGTTATGTTATATGGGTGTTAGCTTTATAATTATTGAGTTAAACATACTTTATAAATTTAAAAAAAAATACACTTCACATAATAAAGTAGTGCTGCTTTAAAAAAGAGCCTATTCCAACAGGCAACTCTTAAAATGGTTGAACAAATATCACCATCATTAAAGTTATGTATAGAACAAAAAGTAAATATTAAAAAATAACATTAAGGTTATAGTCATGCATAATTAGGAAAAGGTGGTCACAAACTGTAATAGATAGGATGGTATTCATTTAGATGTATAAATTCAATGTTTGGTAAAAAGAAAAATCTAGTTTCATGTTATAGTCCCACCTCATGATGATTTGATTTAAAGGGATTTTCTAGAATAAGAGAAATCAGTTGATTTATTTTTTTGGAATTAAAATGAAAAAGTCATAGTGATTCAGGATGTATAATGTACATTATACATTTATGTAATGATTTACATAATAAAAGGAAGCTCTGTGGAAAGACTTTGTATAAACAACAAAATGAGGGAAAATCCCAGAATACATAAATCTCCATTCAGATTAGAAAGAGAGGCTATTTGATAATGTTAACGGAGAAGAGCAAGTGATGAGGGTGGTAACTTGTGTATAGTGAGTTTTTGCATCTATCATTCACACAATAACTCTGAATAGATACATGACTTGGGCCCATTTTAGGTGAGAATTTGGATGCTCATGTAGTGTAAGCATCTAGAACAGGATTGCTCAGGTACTTAACTGAGTTTCTTTCTAAAAGAACATTAGGACACATAATGACCAAGAGGCATGAGAACTTCAGCTACGAAGAACTTTTTTTCTTATTCACAAAGAGCAAGGCACATAATCCAGTGCTAAATGTTATATTCAGATTAAGTACTGAAAACATATTCATGGAAAGAAGGAAAAATTCTATATTACTACCCATGCTTTTGTCTGACATCTACCTGTATGATGAAATTGCTCATTCCAGTGCTGCTATTATACCAATAACGATCATCCAGGAATTTAATTAAACAATGAGTAATTGTATCAAAAGAATCAATCTTGATTTTTTAGGCTTTCTATTCTTTACTGATAATTAGTGAAGATTTGGGTATGAATTAATTTCAGAATGTGTTGTTCTTCTGATCTTTTCCGTAATAATATCCAGTAATAGAACTCTTACATTTTCTAAATATTAATAATAAGATTTTGACAGACTCCAATCGTATTTCATTTCTTTTTTAATTGTTCCAATTAGTAATGCCTATCTTTCAATATAAGAAAATCTAATGAAGTTTTTATATTAAAAGTTAAGGTATTGACAACATACTGTAGAGTAAATGTTTTAGAAGGTAGAAAGAGTATGCTTAAGCATGCATCAAACTTTATGCCTTCTGGCAGTGTACAGTACACTAATTTCCTTTGTTGGAAAAAAGAGAGTAAATTCTCCCATTGTTTTCAGACAAATTATTTCAATTAACTGTGGCAAGATCATTAAGCACAATTAATTTTAATGTAAATCAAATTATTGATAAAATAATCCTAGGAGATCTATATGTTTTATGGACATGAACAACAGTGTGGTGATTGTGCAGGGGTATAAATGGTAATGGAAAAATAAAATAAAATATATCAATATTGATTTATATTAGAGTTGAGGCCCGATGCACAAAAATTCATGCAAGAGTAGGCCTTCCTTCACTCACCCGCCCGCCCCCCCCACATCCCTCACCAGCACCAGCTTCCCTCCAGCACCTGGGACCTGGGCTTTACTCCGGCCACCAGCAGGTGCCCATGACACAGGCTGCTTCCCTCTGGCCCCAGCTTCATCTGGAATGATGCCTGGAAGGATATTTGATCTAATTAGCATATTACCCTTTTATTATTATAGATAGCTTCTTGTTCAAATTAATAATTTTTATAATTTCTGTGCTCTGGATTTCTGTTTAATGTATGTTTCTTAAAATCATGTCATGTGCCAAGTTATTATCTCAGAGCAGAGCTGGAGATAAGGACTCTTGTTCAGGTGTCCTCAGGGGAAGGGAATGAGGCATGAGGATAGTGCAGAGGGAGAAAGTTAAACCAGGAAGTAGTTTCAGTGGGGACTAGTTTTGGTTTGACTTCAGGGAAACTATGGAGCCTCATTTGTGTCGTAGACTGATCTTGAAGCAAAGGGCAGATCATTTGTCCTCCTGTGTCAGTTGCTGACTGAGACCCACCCTATGTAGATGTGGAGGATTCCTTTTGCATGAAGTCATTGGTTAGAGAAGAAGCAGCAGCTATGAGCCAGCACTTACCTAGACTGGGGGCTAGGTGCAGTGGATCCAAAGAATATTTTGGTGTGGCACTGACATCCATTAATATAAGAAAGAGATTCTGCACTCCTGATATTTACAGTCTATACAAACAGTGCCACCTGTCTATGTTGCGAAGAATATCTGCCAATAAATTCAAGGAAAGCTCCATAGAATTGGAGACTTAATGGAGGTCATGTTTACCCTTACCTGTCTGAAGTGAAGGTACCAGGAAGAAAACATAGAAAATAATTAAAAATTGAGAGTTAGTTGAGAAACCAAGATGGAGGTATAGGACACCTAAGCTGCTGCCTCGCACAACAATTTTACAACTACAACTAAAAGACACACCGTACACCATCCAGAACCACAGGAAAGCTGACTGAGTGAAAATTCTACAACTAGAAGTAAAGAGAGGGACTCACGAAGACTCAGAGGAGCTGTAAAAAGCTGAGGTATGGAAACACGAGCATGGAGAGGACGGGTGGAGGAGGGTCTCGCTGGCTTTCTCTAGTGGGAGGGAGAAAGAAAATCCCAACTGTACTGAACCCTAGCTCTAGGCGAGACTCATAAGGGGAATCTGGACTGTTATGAAAAGGAAGGAGTGCATGGAAACTTAGGAGTTCTGCAAAAGACAAAAGTCTGGGGGCTCGCAAAAGTGCATGTGAAAGTGCACACACAGAGTGCTGACTGCTGATTGTGCCTGGCTTCCTCTAGCAGAAGGAAAATAGAACCTCACAACAGCACTGACATCCAGGTCCACCTGCACTGAACCCCAGTTTTGGGCAAGACCCTGGGGACCCAGACTCAAACGGGTCCCTAGAGCACACATCAACTCAGGGGAACCAAAAAGCAGAGTTCCGGATTGGGCATGTGAAAGACAGAGGTCTGGAGGCAAGCCTGCATGTGCAGACACAGCTGATCCTCACAACCAATTGGCTTGGAGGTCAAACCCCCCAGTGATACCAACAACAATCAAGCATTAACTACAACAAGACTGTACACACAGTTCACAAAGGGGTGCACCAACATTGTCCATCTCAGGCAACTGGGGAGGCAGAGCTACTGGGCTACATAAGACAGCTAGCACACAAAGCTACTCTACCAACTCAGAAAGCAGCGAAATATGCGGAGACTAAAGAACAGATCACAAATGAAAGAAATTAAGGAAAACAAACAACTGAATATAGAGTTCAAAACCACGGTTATAAGGTTTTTTTTAAGAATTTCCTAGAAAAAAATGGATGAATTTAGCGAGACCCAAGAGGAGATGAAAAAGAACCAACTAGAAATTAAACATACACTGACTGAAATAAAAAATACTATACAGAAACCTAACAGCAGACTAGAGCATCACAAGAATCAAGTCAAAGATTTGAAATACAAATAAGCAAAAAACACTCCACTGAAAAAGCAAAAAGAAAAAAGAATCCAAAAATGTGAAGATAGTGTAAAGAGCCTCTGGGACAACTTCAAGTGTACCAACATTAGAATTATGGGGGTGCCAGAAGAAGAGGAGAGTAAGATACTGAAAACCTATTTGAAGAAATAATGACTGAAAACTTCCCCCATCTGGTGAAAGAAATAGACTTACAAATCCAGGAAGTGCGCAGAACCCCAAACAAAAGGAATCCAAAGAGGACCACACCAAGACACATTATAATTTAAATACCAAGAGCAAAAGACAAAGAGAGAATATTAAAAGAAGCAAGAGAAAAACAGTTAATTACCTACAAGGGAGCACCCATTGGACTGCCAGCTGAATTCTCAATAGAAACTATGCAGGCCAGGTGGGAGTGGCAAGAAATATTCAACGTGATGAATAGCAAGAACCTACAACGAAGATTACTCTACCCAGCAAGGCTATCATTCAGAATTGATGGACAGATAAAGAGCTTCACAGATAAGCAAAACTAAAGGAGTTTATCAACACCAAACCAGTGTTATATGAAATGCTGAAAGGTATTCTTTAAGAAGAGGAAGAAGAAAACAATAAAGGTAAAAATTATGAACAACAAATACATATCTATCAACAAGTGAATCTAAAAATCAAGTGAACTGCAAATCTGATGAACAGAATAAATTGGTGAATATAATAGAATTAGGGGCATAGAAAGGGAGTGGACTGATAATTCTCAGGGGGAAAGGGGTGAGGGTTGTACAGGGAGAGACTGGACAAAAATCATACACCTATGGATGAGATCAATGGGTGGGAGGTAAGGGCAGAAGGTGGGGTGGGAACCAGGTGAAGGGGATATATGGGGGGGGAAGAGGAACAATTGTAATAATCTGAACAATAAAGATTTATTAAAATTAAAAAAAATTGAGAGTCGGTTATCTAATCTATGGAGTGATCACAATTTCTGATTGAGGTCAGAGAGCATATTTTCCAAAGGGATCCAGAACATATCTGTTTACCAACCACTTTGTGCTTTGGGCAGAGAAGGCAGCATCTGAAGAGAGTATAATATTCCTTCACAATTCTCCTTTCACATACTTATCCTATATAATAAAGGGTAATATTTAAATCGACCAAATGGCAGAACAACCAGTTGCTATGATGTGCACAGAGCAGGCAGGCAGGTGAGTGGTTAGGAGCAATCAGGCAGGCAGGCAGGCAGGCAGAGTATTTAGGGGCATGAGGCAGGCAGGCAGGCGAGTGGTTAGGGGCAATTAGGCAGGCAAAAAGTTAGGAACCAGTGGTCCCAGATTACGAGAGGGATATCTGACTGCTGGTTTAGGCCCCGGGCCTAAACCATTCGGCAGACATGCCCTGTGGGGTCCCAGATTGTGAAAGTATGCAGTCCAAGTTGAGGGAACCCCCCTCCTGTGCACGAATTTCGTGTATTAAGCCTCTAATTGAGTTAATAAAAGCCAATGTAATTATGCCCTCTTTGTGGAAAGCACTCCCATAATTTCCTGGCTATGCCTAAAATATTCTTCCCTGTGTTCCTCTGTAGGCAAACTTCAACTCATCTTGCAAGACCCAGCTCACTAGTTACCTTACCTGTGAACCCTTTTCTGTCTCTTTGCTGAACCCTTTACACTCCTGCACTATATATAATCACATATTTAGTATCACACATGTTTCATGTTTGAATTTTGTTTATCTGATAAGTTGTCCTCCTGAGCAGAAACTGTATCTTATTCTTTCAAATAAACCCAGAAGGCTGCTGACTGACTGGAAGAGTAACAGATAAGTGACTTGGGTGTAGAAAATATAATTATTTTGCCTCTCCCTTCATAAATTGAGAAATAAGGGAGGTTTGGGAAAGCAATCTATCTGCAATTCTGCCTTGTGTTATGTGGCCTGGAATGAGATGCTTCCCAAGTGTGGGCCTTAATTCAATCTCTATCTGTAATTTGGGTTAGTCAGATTAATATTACTATTAAAAGTACCTTCAAAAATGTATTACTAGCAATGTGCTTGCTACCTGTAGGTGCTCATTAAATAATTGTTGAATGAATTCATAGACTGCAGCACAAGCTTAAACATGAGGCTTCCTTGATTTTAGAAGCTTCATACTGTTAGGTGTGCTGTTGAACTTCTTTAAAACTCATAGGATTGTTATTGGGAATTAAATAAAATCCCCTCTCCCTCTTTCCTTCCCTCCCTCCCTCCCTCTGTTCCTTCCTTTTTATAAGTAAAAATAGTGGCCCAGTGCATGAAATTTGTACACATTAAAAGGGAATTAACTAGAGGAAATATTTTAATAATGCTATTTGCCCTTTCTCTATAATAGAAGTGTCAGAGATGAAAGAAAATTAGTAAAATGTACAGTGGTACCTCGAAATACGAGTACCCTAACCTGTGAGATTTTTGAGATATGAGCCTTCGAGGGAGCGATTTTTGCTTTGAAATATGAGCAACATTTGAGATAGGAGTAATCGTGCGGATCGGCCAGCTGCACATGACCCACAAGTTTGCCACGACTCAAGCGTCTCATAGTTTCCCATGCCTCAAGGTTATGGAACGAATTAAACTCATATCTCGAGATACCACTGTATATGAAAATCTTCCTCAGAGTCTGGGGCGTGCTGAGGGACCCAGAGTCAAATCCCTGCTCATCTGTGTGCACCTCAAAATCATGCAAGACACAGACCTGGCCAGCCCCACCCCCAATGGACAAGATCCTGACCTGGTCAAGCCCTGTCAGACTAGGGGTGCAGCCTCAGGTCCCCTGGCCTGTTACCAGGCAGGGGGACACAGCCTCAGGTATACTGGTGCACCCTTAGGTCCTCTAGCCCAGCGCCGGGGTGGGGGATGCAGCCTGAGGTCCCTCGTCAAGCCCCACCAGGCAGGGTATGTGGCCTGAGGTCCCCTGGGCTGATGCCAGGGCAGGGAGCAGCCTGATGTCCTGGCCCAGTGCCACACACTTCAGTTCTCTGCTCATTACAGGAACCCCAACTCTGCTGTGGGCACAACCATCTTGTGATGGCTTGAGGGTTAATTTGCATATTGCCTCTTTATTATATTGGTTTGGTGTCTCCCCCAGTTAGTACATTGAAATCCTAACCCTTAGTACCTCAGAATGTGGCCTTGTTCAGAATTTTTTTGCAGCTGTAATTAGTTCAGATGAAGGCATACTGGAGGAGGGTGAGCCGCTGGTCCAATCTGATTGATGTCCTTAGGATATGGGGAAATTTGGGCACTGTTTTGTGTCAGTCTCAGCCTATCAATAATTAATACTGTGGCTGGACCAGCCCTTGCGGCTCTTATTATGATTACAAGATGCCCTCAGCAATAACCATCAGTAAACTTTGAAAAAACATTATTACCTTCAGGTCCTAGAAATTACATGGCACCCCCTGGGACCACACGGAGAGGTTGGACAGGGGCAGGCCTGAGGTTCTGCTTTAATTGGGGCCAAGAGTGGGTCCTCGGGTTTTGTGATCTCGCTCTATTGGTGAAATGAGAAAACATAAATGTGGGAATTTAAAACATGGTGAGACAGAAAAACAAGCGGCTGAAATGGTCAGTTACCAGTATCAACCAATATCTTTAAAACAAAGGAGTCTGGGGCTGGGAGCACCTGGCTTTTAATCTAGTTTTATGGCTGGGGATGCACTTATTTGCATCTTTAAGTGGATGCCTCCATCTAAGGTTAAATCAGGCACTTGCATTACAAAGAAAAGCCAACTGTTAGGGTTCCACTGTAGTTATCATAGAGGGAAGACCTGGAGGAGACAGGGAGAAGGCAGCCCACCCCCCAGCCTCGCCCACCCCCCTGCATAGAAAGCCAAAGATGGCTGGAGCAGATTCTTTCCTCCCAGCACCCAGAAGGAACAAGTGCTGCTGAACTTTGATGAGGCTTCTGGCTTCCAGAGCTGTGAGATGATACATTTCTCTTGTTTAAAGCCATTCGGTTTATGTTATTTTAAGAGAGAGAGAGAGAGAGAGAGAGAGAGAGAGAGAGAGGGAGAGAGAGAGAGAGAGAGAGAAGGAGAGAAAGAGAGGTAATATATTTAATAGAGGAAGGGAGAGGAAGAGTGAGATAGAAATATCAATGATGAAAGAGAATCATTGACTGGATGCCTTCTGCACACCCCCACACTGGGGATCGAGCCCACAACCTGGGCATATGCTCTAACCAGGAATCAAACTGTGACCTCCTGGTTTATAGGTCGACCCTCAACCACTGAGCCACACTGGTGGGGCTGTAGTACTTTTTTAAAAAGCAAACCAATTATTTATCTACCTATGTAATCTAATCTAATCTAATTGGATGTACAATGCTATAGCACAGTGCCTGAAATATAGTTCATGCTCAAGCGCTACAATAAATCCACAAAAAAGAAAAAAAATGTTAAGAGAGACTATTACACAGAATACAGTGGTCGTGGCATTATTATAATCACTCTTAAACCAGAGCGCCTCTTCAGTTAATGGTAGCATTGTGAAGGAAAGTTAGAGCTCAGAGTTCATTTGGACAGGAAATAAAACTCATTTGTTAGGATCAAGATGTCAGAGCCTGACATTTCCTTGCAATTTTATTTTTATAATTTCTCAGTTTTCTTGTAGATCATTAAAAATTATGTTGATATTTTTCATTGAAGCTTATTTTAACAGAAATGGATTCATGATACTTTGTATCCCGAGTGCATCCACCTGGCCGTGTGTGGTGACAATATCACTCTAGATTGCTTGACAACAGATATCTCATGTTGACCACTCATGCCTTAAGAGGAAGTTGAAAGGATGATCAGTTAGTGGTCTTACTTATTTATTTTTTTTAATTTTCACCCAAGGATATTTTCCCATTGATATTTTCGAGAGAGTGGATGAGAGAAGAAAAGACAGAGGAGGAAAACATCGATGTGAGAGAAACAGATCAATTGGTTGCCTCCTGCATGTGCCCCGACTAGGGCCTGGGCTGGGGAGGAGCCTGCACTGAGGTATGTACCCTTGACCAGAATTGAACGTGGGTCCCTTTGGTCTATAGGCTGACGCTCTATCCACTGATCCAAACCAGCTAGGGCTAGTCGTAACTCAGTTCTGCCTTCCTCTCCTACCCCTTCTCATACACATATATGCACTTTAACACCCATGCACTCCCTCTGTACCACCCTCCAAGACCTGGATGGCATTGAAAGAAATGTGGTCACCTATCACCATCATGACTTAGCAGCATCAACACATATTATATAATTAGAACTATATTTGAACCATATTTAGATTTTCCAAACACAAAGATTAGATAACATGGAAGCCTCTCTCTTAATTGAAGTAAAATGTGAAAAATACATCTGCTTCTCCAACAGCTTATGTTAAAGATGCTCTTTTGCCTCGAATGTTCTTTTCCTTTGGGTGATAAACCAAAGTTGTGCAATAAAAAAAAATGACTTCCAGAATGTGTTATGCCTAACTGCAGAGAACGATAAAAAAATAAGATTTGAGGGCCAATGAGGTTTGCCCTATGCATGTATTATTCTGCATGAATTTCATTCAGTAGTTCTTTTCCCTTGGATTCTAGACAGGGAGAGAATGGTGATAAGAAAGAAAGAACTGGTGCCAGAAAATAAGATCACTCTGCTAACTATCCAGATCCTGAGGGTAGGGACAGGGCTGACTACATAATTTGGGATGCTCAGTGCAAAATGAAAACATAGGATCCCTTTGTTAAGTATTATTAGGAATTTTAAGGCAGTAGCAGTAAAGTATTAAACCAAGAATGGGCACTAAAAGTGTGGGCACAGTTCACACACGCATTGCCTGAAGAGCTAACATTTATTGTGTTCTCACAACACGCTATTTGCTGCTCTAAGTAGTTTACAGGAATTGACTAATTTCATCCTTACATTAATCTATGAAGGATGGTCTCTATATATTCATATTTAAAGATTTTTAAAAAAGAATAAACCTGAAGCACAGAAAGATTGTAATTATTTGCCCAGAGTTACACTTATTTGTGTCAGAGCGGTGAAATCCAGGCATTTTATTTTCAGAGCCATATTTTTAACCACTACCTGTTCTGTTTCCTTCTAGATAAAAACCTCTCTGAAGAATATAGTGTCAAATAAACATTATCTCTTGCTGAGAACTCAGCACAGTATAACTATTCCCCAGTCTCTTCTCTTGGACTGATAATTCCCCATAATGGCAGTTTGTGCTTAGAGAAAGCACCTTGCCATAATTGGTTTGTAGGATATTAGAACCACCATTTAAAAAAAAATAAGTGTTTTATGTGTAGCATTGATTTTATAAAGCACCAAATCTTGATTGTTTAAATGAGCCTCCTGTAGACTGAGTTTATTTGGTTTTCTTTGATATTATTTGTAATGATTCCACATACATTTGATTCTTTTATTTTTTTAAGAGCAAAACCTCATTTAAATTTTTTAGGTGTTATGCACTTAGTTGATGAGTTTTCTGTGCCCTTAGAAAGAAATCCCGAACACAGCAGGTTATCACAGTACCATGTAGATGTGTTATTAATCATAACGGGCCCAGCTGGACCCCACAGCCCCCAGGGATTCCGTGGCACCCGAAGATCCAAGTTAATTACACAAGGAAATGACCTTCTCAGGTAGAAGCAGTCATAGTTAAGGCTGACGTAGGTGCAAAGCATTCTGGCTCCTAGACAAAGAGGTGAAAAGCTTGACATTCTTAGGGTGTTGTGGCTGATGGAGGAAGCGGACCTTCTGCTTAATATGGCTCCAGAGAGAAAAGCCAGACAGTGAGCAAGCACCATAGCTGAGTAGGTAGGTGCCCTGGTTTCCATTCTGATTTCTGAAGATGGTGGGAGCTGAAATACCGAACCCAACAGACTCCAAGTACTGGTTGATCCGTCAGGTGATAGAACATGGTTCCCCGCTGGGAGAGCTGGGATGACTGGATGAGAAGCAAGAGCAACATAAGGAACAACACTAGGTTTGAATCCTGTCCTAAATATAATTGGTAAAAGTTGACTTGTAAAACATTGAAATTGTAATACAATCAAATAAGTGCTTTAAAATTTTAAAAAATACATGCATTCTTCTTCTAAGTGGAAAATATTTTCTTCTTTTGAGGATGTTAATATCTTTGTCATCAACTTCCAGCATGATACTTGGACTATAGTACTTAGTCACAGACTATTGAATGAATGAATACCTGAGTGACTAATGGAATAATGGCTTTTGTTTGGAGAGGTGCATAGAGGAAGGGGAAATGTCCAAGCTTATTCCAGAAAATAATCAGTTTTCCTTGTGAGAAATTATGTTACTCATTTCTGGGCTAAAGTGTTCTGATCATCTGAACAACCATATTTTCTTAGATGTTCAACTTAACAAATGTAAAGTGACAGGTGCCTTTTGATGTCTTGTATCAAAGCTTGTCCCTGTCACTATCTTGAGCAATATAGAACAGTGGCCTAATAGGCCTGTGGAAGGGTGGGTATTACATTCATTTCCTAGGGCTGTTCTAACAAAACCCTGCTTAAAATAACATAAATCAATTCTCTCACTCTTTTGGAGACCAACACCCCAAACTGAGGTGTTGGCAGGGCCACACTTTCTTTCTGAAGACCCTGGGGAGAATCCTTGATTGCTTCTTCCAGCTTTGGGGGCTCCAGGTTTTCCTGGCCAATGGCAGCAGAATTCTGATCTCTGCCTTCATCTACACGTGGTTCTGTGTCTGTCTCTCTCTTTTCTCTTATGACACCAGTCATTGGATTAGAGCTCACCCTAACTCCAAAATTAACACATCTAAACTGTATTTACTTAATTACATCTGAAAAGACAAAGTTTCCAAATAAAATTACATTCACAGGTCCTGAGGGTCAGGATTTGGGCGTATCTTTCTTAGAGACAGAATTCAAACTGCTAGAGGTATGTCCTTTTGTTCCTCAGCCAGAAGTTGTCTTTTCATCCCCTAAAGTCTGCTATGGTCTCATCTTGATGTCACATAGGTGATTTTCATGTTCTGTCATGAATTGAAATTATTTGCGTACCTGTGTGGTCTTCCTCCTAGACTGTAAATTCCTTGAGGATTGTGTTTGGTTCCCCAAATCTAGTAAAACTCTAAAAGAGACGCTTACATGAAAGGAGTATCAACCAGTGTTTGTTGAATGAATGCCAGTGACCAAACACATTGAGTGGTCATTAGTATTTCTTTTTTTAGTCCTCTAGGGGCTATCATTCCAAATATTCTTTTTCATAAACTGTATAATCCAAAAGTGTGATCTTGACCAGGATAATGCAAAGTGAAAATATTATAGAATATTTGCAACGAGCGGTATTTGCATCAAGGGAGAGCATTCTAATTTAAAGAATTTCCCAGTGTTTACTTTTATTATGCCAAAGGAAACTTTTCTAGAGAATAAAAGACTATTAAAGAATCCACAGCAGTAAAAATCTAAATCTCATGCAAATCTTTACAGGTCATGTGTCAAAGACTAGAGGAAAGGCTCATTTCTGTAGAGGATAACTATCATCAGAAGTGACAAGCCTGTCATCTAAATTTTGTGAAGATGGATCTTAGTACATTACAAATTTGAGCTTAAATCTTGTTTGACATGAACAAGAAGTCAGAGTAACCAACTATTCAAGTAAGAAATACATTCCCCCCATAACTTAACATGCCTGCAATTTCCATAACCTTTTTTAAAAATATATTTTTTTCATTGACTTCAGAGAGGAAGGGAGAAGGAGAGAGAGATAGAAACATCTCTGATGAGAGAGAATCATTGCGCGGCTGCCTCCTGCATGCCCCCTACTGGGGATCAAGCCCGAACCAGGCATGTACCCTTGGCCAGAATCAAACTTGGGACTTTTCAGTCCACAAGCTGATGTTCTATCCACTGAGCCAAACTGGCTAGAGCTCCATAACATTAAAAAAAAAAAAACCCTCTCTCTAGGATTTGCTGATAGGTTATCAAATGTAGTTTCCCCCTTCTCAATGTGTTTAAAATTTATTGATTGATATTGTTTAATCAAATTCAATAACTGCCATTTATCATTTTGTAAATGTGCAATTTATTCACTTATCGCACCATTTACATTTATTTCAGATCACATTGTTTGATTGGAATTTCAAATCTCTAAAGCTTCAATTTCATTTAGCTGCAATTATGTATAAAGCATGCATCAATTTCCAAATAAATTCAGTCTATATTTATATTTCTACTACATTCAGTGAATGTTGGCTTTTCGGAACAATTTCTGTCAAATGCTCTTGGGAATTTATAGAAGATTATAAGAGAAAAAACATCGATGAGAGAGAAACATGGATCAGCTGCCTCCTGCACGCCCCCCACTGGGGATGTGCCTGCAACCAAGGTACATGCTCTTGACCAGAATCGAACCTGGGACCCCTCAGTCTGCAGGTCAATGCTCTATCCACTGAGCCAAACCAGTTTTGGCCTGACTATAGTTTTATATTTTAGGCCAAAGTGCAGTTGTGACAGCACGTACCAACTTGGAAAAGGAAAAATTAATGGTGAGTTAATTTTAGTTCCTGTGTATGTGAAAATAGAAAGTTACTATTTGGGAGACCGTCATGCAGATGTCAATGGTGACAAAATACCCCTTGACTTTGCACAAACTCCTCTTGAGGACATTGCACATTTAAAAGAATAAAGAAAAAGCCACAGACAAGGCTGTTTGCATGAGACCTGGCATCCAAAGCCATGGCTCTGGTTGTGAGAAGGAAGTCAGGAGAGAATACTCGTGTTGGAATTACCTGGGGCCAGTGAAGGTGATTCAGGCCACAAGTCCCGCTGAGGCTCACTATACAGCTATTTCTCAGTCTCTTCTATATGCCTCCCCCTCACATGCAGTTGTCAGTTCCTCGGGACTTAGATTGAGAAGGAAAATAGGGGGACAGCTTTGGGGGCCTACAGCCTAGTTCAGTTTGTAGTTAAACAGTAATCTTACAAGCCCCATTCTAACTGACTTGGGTGGAGCTGCAAAGCACACCCCTAGATGCCTGCCACAAGAAGATATATACATATCAAAACCTCCCCACATGGGCAGTTCAGGCTTTGGATGAAAGTCCCCTGAACTAGCAGGGCTGCATATAAAAGGTTTCACTGATTCTTCTGGTGCGGGCTGTCACTTCTCCTGGGTCATTCGCCACAACAAGATATCTTCCATCTCTTCTTTTTGTGTTTCCTATACTGTAAAATAAGAGGCAGTATGGTTTAATGGATGTTTGAAGTAAGCCCATCATCCAGCTGTTATTTTTGGAACACTTATGTAGGCCATGTTCTAAGAAAGCAGTGATGAGCAGGACTGTAGGATGGTAGGAAACTGAAGGAGTTTCCTTGCCCTCATGGAACTTATCCAAGAAGACAGTAAATTAAACGTTAGGAAAACTAGTTAAATGTTCTCCTAGGGTCCAGACCGGTTTGGCTCAGTGTATAGAGCATCAGCCTGTGGACTGAAAGGTCCCAGGTTCGATTCTGGTCAAGGGCACGTACCCTGGTTGTGGGCACAACCACAGTGGGAGATGTGCAGGAGGCAGCTGGTCGATGTTTCTCTCTCATCGATGTTTCCAACTCTCTGTCTCTCTCCCTTCCGCTCTGTAAAAAATCAATAAGATATATTTTTTAAAAAATGTTCTCCTAGGGAAGCAGAGTGTGCTAGGAAAGCTCCTAGCATAGACAAACAGAGAAAAAAATGTTGAGACAAAAAAGGCTTTGCAGCTGTAGCGCCTATTAATCTTGAGGCATCAGGGGAGAAGAAGGAAGCGATTCAAATCCCATGGGTAAAGGCCCAGATACAAGTAGGAGCATATCTGTCTTCAAATACGTGGGGGAAATGTTCATTCCTTTTCAGGGGAGCCGAATTAATTCCACTTTATTGATCAATAAGAGAAGGTCAGCAGTCTAGTAAATGGCATCGACAAATCAAGCCTTACTTTTTCACTTCCAGTGGGATCTTGCGTTGGGGCAATGAGAGCTTCTCTCTGCTGGGTGATATATATCAGCCGCCCAGCTCTTTGCCTCCAGTGAGAGGTGAGTCACAGCAAGCTGTCCCAGCTGCTTCATTACTTCTCTTAAATGTCTGTCAATCGTGGCATATATCTACGAGGAAGGGTCTGGTCAGAAATAAAGAAACTACTCTAGGAATTTCAGAGGAGATACATACAAATGGACCCTAAAGGAGTTTGAAGAACTAAAATTGTAAAGACAAAAAGGGATGTGGCTACAGAAGGAAGAAAGGGCAATAATGTGGGCCTGGTGGGGCCTCAGTTGGTTGTATCGATGTCTTTATGACCAAAGGTTGAGGGTTCCATTCTGGGCAAGGCACATCCTAGGTTGCAGGTCATGGAAAAGCTGGGGAGCCCAAGAGGGACACTGAGGCAGCACAGACACATCAGGAAGGGGCTGCCATTTCTAGAATAGGACATCTAAGCGCAGTGGACTGAGCAGAGCCTGGGCGGCGGTACCCTGGTGAGAGCTGGGATTGTGATGAAGCTATCCAGGAGGAGCTGGAGCCAGGGGAGCATCCCAGAAGCTTCCAAGACAGCAGACAGAAAGAGCAGGCAGAGAGACATACTGGTACCCTGGCTTCTCTCCCTCTCAGCAGCTCTCCGGTGTTCTGCTGTTTCCTCCCATTCGCTGAAACCAGGGGAAGCTGCCTAATACACAACCAAGGAAAATACGGCTTACAGGGATCGGTCAGGCTGTGATCCAGAGAAGAGCAAAGCATACAAAATGCCCCTGAGAACAAACTACCAAGGATAGATAGGCACCAATGTTCTTTCATATCCAATAGTGTCCTCACTTTTCTAGTCTATTTTGTGAGAGCTGTGTCAAAGAATCTCTTGTTTTTTCCACTTTATCAATTTTCTGTTACACATTTTACACAGCTGTCAATTTTCTCTGTTTCTCATGTCATTTATGTAAATCTCTTGAGGACTGACTTCATATCACTTTAATCTGACAAAGACCCAACCTGTCCTCATATTGAGAGAGGTGGCTGCTAGACACTGAATGATAATGAAGATGGGTTTTGAATTGTGACAGATGAATGCATCTTGCGTGTGCCATATGCTTCTTGAAGTGAGTTGCAGACAAATTGTTTACACTGACTCCATGTTTAGCTGCCTCCAGATTAGTTGCCATGAAGTTATTTATTACTAAACGCCCGAGTAGGACTGATTTGAATTCTTTGCTGGCAAAGTTTGTGTTGACTTTTGTATTTATGAACTCATAATTTTTATTTACCTTGATATTCTTTTGGTGGTTTGTTATTTGTTTGATATTTTATATTTGGCTGATTCTCCTGGCTTAAGAACATAAGCTCTATAGAGTAGAAACTATACATGTTGCAAGGCCAGAACAAATGCTTAGTTGATGTCTGTAATTAAATAAATGCAGGATCTGTTTAACCAATTCTTCACCTATTTTTGTATTTTTATGATTAGAAACTGTCTTCATTTAAGTATTGAAATGCCTCACAATATCTTGACAGTTAACATCCTTAAACTTGTCTTCTTAGATGTCATAGTGCCTTTGCTACTATAGCAACCACATTTTCTGTTATGATTGTGTAGATCTCAGAAGAAAATTGTATACAAATTATCTTTGTTTGCACTTTCTCTAACATTTATTTAATCTATTTTTACCAATCTCAGGATTTTCATTTGGTTGTGAGTTTACATTGTACCCTATTCCAGAGAGTTCTCAGTCTACTTTCCCCAGTTCAAACCCATGCTTTATTATAAAATAATTTAAGCCATTTCTTATTAAAAGGACCTCATGATATTTTTGTTGATGTAACCCCAAAGTGATTTTCATAAGAATGTTGAAATATATTCATGTATTCATTGCTTAAATTATTTATGTCTGCCCCAACCAAATCCTCTAGGTTTTATGATGATTTTGTAACCAGTTGTGCAACCTGAGATGACTTGCTTATTTTCTTAGAGGCTCGTTGTGAATATCATGTAAAAATCTCCCCTGTCTCCTTGCATTATAAAAGGCTCTGAATTTAGTGGCTACACTGTATTATGTTGCTACAGAGGAAGAATATGAATGCTATTCCCATGGATCCCAGGGCAGATTCTGTTTGACCAATTTTTCTGATTTTGAATCTGAACAAGACCCACACACTAATGCAGCATAATAAGACACAGGATCCAAATGCTGAAGTTATACTGCTGAGATTTCAAGCTGGGTTCTGCTGATTTTTAGCTTTGAGATCTTGGGCAAAGGACTTCCTCTTGCCATGCCTCTGTTTTCTCTTCTATACAATGGAATAATAATAGCACCTACTTCAAATGGTTGTTAGGAGGATTAAATGAGTTAATAACTCATGTAAAAGCGTCTGGAACAATTCTTGGTTCTTGTTAAGTGCCATAAAAGTGTTAGCTATTAGTTACACAATTACAGAAATAACTGTATGGCTTCATTGTTTAGAACGCCACAGTAGTTTCCTAAGACCCTTCGACTCTACCATCCAGATTCCTTACCCTGTGGTATATGGCCCTTGCCTACCCTCATCTCATCTCGTGCTTATTCCTCAGCTCATTTTAATCAGCAACTCTGGCTGTCTTCAAGTTCCCAGGCAAGCCACGCTGTCGCCCACCTCAGAGTCCCTGTGTCTGTCCGTCTGCCCACCGGAAGTTTCCTCACATATTTGACTCCTCATCTCTGGGTGTCAAAGGAAAAATGGCTTCTCCACAGAAAGGCTTTCCTGGCCTATCCTAGGTAATCAGGGCCCTACCCTGCCATGTTTTGTTTTCTATCATAAAAGTCTGTTTGTTTTCTTCTAAGTTCTTATGGTGATGTCTTCATTTCTGGCTTCATTTTTATTTTGTCTTCCTCAAGAGAACATAAGTTCCTCAAAGTGAGGGAATGTCTGTGCATGGTACTACCCTGTTTTATTTCCAGGGTCTAGCGTAGTGCCTGACACAAAAGAAGCACTCAGTCACTATTTGTTCAACACACTCATGAGAAAATTAATGTGAGTGAACGTAATGGATTGAATGTTGTTTCAAGCTTAGAAGGGGTAATACCTTGGAACAGTAATGAAGAATGATTATGGCAAGAGCAATGGGGTTAGACTCTGTGTTATTACATTTGCAGGTAAATGTCACAGATCTCTGAATATCTACAAATTGCGTTGGCACTACTGGAGGTCATAGGAAGCCTTCAAAAAATAGTAGAATTCATGAAAATGAATTGTTAGGAGGATTAACAAGGGGATCTAGTATGAATGTGTATAATTAAGAGCTGTGCTATGACGCACTGGCTCTAAGGAAAATGGGGGCCCTCAGGTTAAGAAACTAACTAAGGAAACTAGGTCACGGCTCATGAATGCAGCCTCCAATGTCCTGGGAGATGGTTCCAGTGCAAGGTCCAGTTCTAGACTGAGAACTCCGCCATGAGGGCAGGGATCACTGGTGCCTCAGCAACTCCTCCCCAGCAGCTGTGTCTCTGTGACCTTTGGTCCATGGTTCTTGCATGAAGGGGAAAAATGCTTCACATCTATTATCTTTATCTGCAGGGAAAGAACCCAAAATGTAAGTTTACTCAGTAGTAAGTAAAAAAATACGTGGTTATTTAAAAAATATATAGTTTAGAGGGGTTTTTATTAGAAATTGTTGCCCTGGCCAAAATACACTACTTTATTTAAAGCTCCAAAAGTCTATGAAATGAAAACTCACTATTTCACTTTACAATTGAGACACTGGGGCTTAAGATACCTGCAGAGTTATTAAAGAGAGCTGTTCCTACATCCCAGGTTGGCCTGGGACTAGAACCAAAAAATCTCAAATCCTCAAATAATAGTCTACCACCTCCTGTTTGTTGTAAAGGGGTGGACACAGAATTTATTTGGAACACAGAGCCGAAGTGAATTTTTATCTCAATAAAGGCCACTGACTCCTAGTTGCAACTTGGAAGCGTCGTATTAGGGCACTAATGCAGGCATCAGAGGTCATCACAGCTAAATCCCCTGATTCTGTGAAAACAAGGCATTTTGTTTTTAGCCCTTCATATACCAATTGTTTCCTGAGTCCAAGTGAATAAACATATAATTGAAGATTCTTTCCTGAGAGGGAGCAAAGTTAGTAGGTGGCCACAGAGTCCACACATAAAGGTTGTTAAGGCTGAAGGGATGTTTCTGTGTGTAAAGTCACAGTTGTTCTCACTGTCTCTTAAAGGTTTCTGTTTGAGCTGAAAAAGACCTATGGTGATGAAAGGAGATTTTAGGGGTGAAATAGGCAGGTTTGGGAAATTTGAGGAATTGAGGTTTCCATGGAGAAAGCACCAGGCTACAGAGCTGCAGAAGGTACATTTCCATAGAATAAGGGGACTGGGAACAGCAGAAGGGGCATTTCCATAGAATAAGGGGAGTGGGAGCTGCAGAAGGTGTGCATTTACATAATAAAGCAGTGGTTCTCAACCTTTCTAATGCCCAGACCCTTTAACACAGTTCCTCATGTTGTGGTGACCCCCAACCATAAAATTGTTTTTGTTGCTACTTCATAACTGTCATTGTGCTACTGTTAATGAATCATAATGTAAATATTTGATTGATATGCAGGATGTCTTAGGTGACCCTGGTGAAAGGGTTGTTCGACCTCCAAAGGGGTCGTGACCCACAGGTTGAGAACTGCTGTAATAAAGGGAAGGAAGCCCTCATTCACAGAGGAAAGAAGAAAGCCCAGAGGGAATAGGCAAACAGTAAGGGAGAAAAAGGAGAGCCTCACGCCTCCCCTGTGAGGTTCCACCTTTGAGCTCTGGAGTTGATATAGTGTCCAAATCAGAAAGGGATGGTGACCAATCAGAAGGGATATCAAGGCACAAAGAGCTGCAGCCTTTATAAGCTGCAGGAAAAAGGGCTCAGTGGGACTCTTTCCCCCTCCCCACGTGGGAGTCTGTGCTTGTTTCCAGTAAATTTCCACCTTTGCTCTACCACCTTTCGACCGTGGTTTCATTCTTAGACTCCACAGGACAAGAGCCCAGGAACCATCCTGCCCAGGGGAACACCGCGCATTTCCAGTCCAAAAATCCTGCTTCAGGGATCACTTGCAACAGAGAGTTAAAATGTTTTATTTAAATAAAATGGAATGCACATGAGTTTTACCACTGCATGTCAGAAGTGACGGATTGAAATTTGTCTTACAATGTTTGACATTACAACAAACTTTAATGATTATAATAATTGATGTTACTCCCAACAAATTGAATATATATTTCAGTAACCCTAATTAAGGCATTTATGTCACTGATAATTGCTTTTTCTGTGTCACTGAGAATTACCACAGTGCCTCTCCTACAGCTAATGTCACTTAAGATATATTTTGATACACATAGACTGATGCTAATAAAACCTCTTAATAATTAACCAGAAACTAGAAACTACAGGACATAGAATACTTACTCAGATTGGATTTCTGATCCTTCCAAATCAGGCCACATCTATAATATACACTACCCTATATAATAAGAGAGGAATATGCTAATTACCCATTACGCCTTGAGTCATAATGACCAACAGCATAATCACCAATCACTGGTCTGTGGGAGAGTGGGGCAACAAACTACAAGTGGACAGTGAAAAGCTACAGGAGGGGGCAGGGCAGCAAGCTATGAGCGGGGAGGGAGGAGGAAGGGGGTAGAGGAGAGCTACAGGAGGGAGGCAGAGAGTTGCTGGCACATAGATTCGTGCTCAGAGCTACTAGTGTATACACACACACACACACACACCCACACACATATATACACACATAAATATATACATATATATCTATGTATATAAAAGCCTAAGTAAGCAACCATAAGACTCATAGCTATGATGTGCATTGACCACCAGTGGGCAGACGCTCAATGCGCAGGCATGTAAACATGGAACAGACCGATGAATCTCAGAGGGAAGGGCGGAGCGGAGAAGTCAGGAAGAGATTAACCAAAGATCTTATATGCATACTAGAGATCCAGTACACAAATTTGTGCACTGGTGGAGTTCCTTGGCCTGGCCTGCAGGGATTGGACTGAAACTGGCCTGGTGTATGGCATCTTACACAGGTAGGGTCTTTTGGCCTGGCTTGCAGAGACCAGGCTGAAACTGGCAGTCTGACATCCCCCGAGGGACCCTGAGCTACTAGAGGGTACAGGCCAGATCAAGGAACCCCTGAATCTGTGCACTGGACCTCTAATATATTATATAATAAAAGCCTAATATGCAAATTGAGCATTGCTCCAACACACACGATGGCCACCCCATGTGGTCAAAGATAGCTGCCCCCATGTGGACATAAGATGGCTACCACAAGATGGGCAGCAGGGGAGGGCAGTTGTGGGCCATCAGGTCAGCCGGGTAGGGAAATTGGGAGGGACCAGGCCTGCACGGGAGGGCAGATTGGGAGATCTGGGTCAACAGAGAAGGACAGTTGTGGGCAACCAGGCCTACAGGGGAGGACAGTTGGGGGGGACCCAGGCCTGCAGAAAAGAGCATTAGGAGGGATCAGGCCTTCAGTGGAAGGCATTTGGGGAGACCAGGCCTGAAAGGGAGGGCAGTTAGGGTGACCAGGCCAGCCAGGGAGGGCAGTTGTGGGCAACCAGGCCTATAGGGGAGGAAAGTTGTGGGCAACCAGGCCTATAGGGCAGAGCAAGTTGTGGGAAATCAGGCCTGCAGGGGAGGGCAGTTGAGGGGGAACCCTGACTTGCAGGGGAGGGCAGTTTCGGGGGGACCATGCTTACAGGGGAGGGCAGTTAGAGGCGACAAGCCTGGCAGGGAAGGGCAGTTAGGGGCAATCGGGTCATCAGGGGAGCAGTTAAATGTCAATCAGGCTGGCAGAGAGTGGTTAGGGGGTGTTCAGGCAGGCAGCAGGTGAGTGATTGGGAGCCAGTAGTCCTGGATTGTGAGAGGGATCCCAGATTGGAGAGGGTGCAGGCTGGACTGATGGCACCCCCTCCCATGCACGAATTTCATGCACTAGGCCTCTAATATATATATTAAAGGGTCACAGACTGTAAGAGGGCACAAGCCTGGCTGAGGGAATCCCCCTTCCAGTGCACAAATTTTGTGAACTAGATATATATCTGTGCCCTCTTGCAGTCTGGGATCCCTCTCAGAGTCTGGGAGCCCTTACTCTTACTGATCCTTAATGCTCAGTTCCCTGCTTCTTACTGCTTGGCTCACTGCTCCTTAGCGCTGCTGCAGAGGCAGGAGAGGTTCCTGCCACTGCCGCTGCACTCAGCGGCTGTGAGCCTGGCATTGAGCGTCTGCCTCCTGGTGGTCAGTGCACATCATAGTGACTAGTCGTTCTGGTCATTTCTCTGTAAAGGTTGCTTAGGCTTTTATTATATAGACCAAAACCAGCACTCTGACATCCCCCAAGGGGTCCCAAATTGCAAGAGGATGCAAGCCAGGCTGAGGGACCCCACTGGTGCACAGTTGGGGCTGGAGAAGAATGTGGGAGGTTGGTCAGCTGGGGAAAGACTGTCAGAGGGCTCCAGGGTGTGTCTGGCCCATCTCCCTCAGTTCCATTCAGCTGGATTCTAGCAGCAAGCTAACCTACTGGTTGGAGCATCTGCCCCTTGGTGGTCAGTGCATGCCATAGCTACTGGTTGAGCAGCCTTAGCATCTCATTAGCATGTTATGCTTTGATTGGTTGAACGACCAACCTGTCAACCAGTCACTTAGCATATTAGGCTTTTATTATATAGGCTTTTATTATATTACTGTCTTTCATAATCTTGTACTACAAAAAAAATTACCTATTGCAATCTCTCTACTTTAATGAAAAAAGTCACAGTGACTAGAAAAGTTCTTGGCAAGTTGCTTTTTTTTTTTTTTTGGTTTCTTCATCAATTATTATCTGTAAGGACTAACTTATCACCAGTCATGTGATGTTTGCATTTATTCATTAAGAATAGAAACTCTACATTGATAATCTAAAGCACGCTTTCTCACTTATGAGGGTACAGCTTTGGACATATTTAACCTCCTGGTAGACTATAAATCTCTTTGCCTATAACACTGTGATTTTTGTCATATTTTCCCTGAAGATGGAGTATATTTCTCTGCCTCGTTTTCAAGATTGACCATATGATTTTCTTTGCCAAGTATAGTCTGAATGTTCCAGCAGAAGCTTTAAGAGCAATTGAGTAGTTCATGCCTCTCTCTCTCTCTCTCTCTCTCTCTCTTTCTCTCTCTCTCTCTTTCGCTCTATCCCCCTCACCCCACCCCTCTTTTGAATTTCAGATTTCAGCCTTTTTCTTAGGAAAAAACACATGGAATAGACCTTTATCAATGATTGTGAACAAAATAATTGCTTCTTTGTTCATTATTGAAAGCCATCAAAATCCAGGGATTTCTTTTGCTACTATAGCAAAGCTAGCCATACAAATTTTATTTGCAAAGTGTCAAAACAATAAAAGTATTTGCTACTAATCTTCTTTCTGAAGATTAAATGAGAAATTCCATATATTATATGCAGGTCAATGCTTGGCATAAACAAACTCCTAAATAATGATGTCAATTAAACTTAATATCATTATTAGGATAAACCTCTTTTCTCAACAATTAATCAGTATTTTGAGGACAAAGGTGGTGACCTCACCTTAATTTACATGAAGACATGACTGGAAAAAAGGGAGCAATCATTTCTGGCATATTTACTTTATTCTACATTGATTAAATCATTTTATTTCCACATACAATTTACAGAAAAATTTCATAACTGACCTTCACTATAATACTGTAGCTTTTAACCGAAGTATGTTCTTGTAGGAGGCTTTGTTAGCCTGGGAAGCTGAAGGTGATAAATAAGAACTGGGTACATATCAGAATGTTTGTACTCTGCTGGGTAGTCACATTGTATATTGCATAATCTCAAGATAGATGAGGGAGGGCTAACTTCAATGAGCTGGTCTCCAACAAATTCAGATTAACCTATGCACAGAAATGTTCCCACCTTATATATAGAGAGATATGGACTCAGAAGGACCACTGAACAACCAGCAGTTCTCAGATCACCCTTATTCAGAAATATGTGTGTCCATTCTTGTGGTGACCTGAACACTTATACTCCACTTGACAATGAAAAATACTGACCATGTATCCTAATTGTTCATAACATTTAAATAACTAAGCCTTGATACTCTGACTTACCTGGAATGTATGTCTGATCTCATTGTAAGTCTCAACATACTATTGACATTTGTTTATATGGTGGTTGTCAAACCCTTAATGAGTAAGTACTGACTGATTGATGCTAAACCTTGAAATAAGGCTGACAAAGAATAAGAAATCAGTTACTTATCATTATTCTCTGTGTATCTGACATGAGAAAGGAAGACCCCCCCCCAAAAAAAAAAGTCATTCACACACATCTGTATGTTTCCACAATGCCAGGTTGATTAGGGAAGACCTCCCCAATAAGCCAACAGAGTCAGACATAGGTTACACACAGAAAGGGGGAACTTACATGATAGAAACCAGTAGAACGAGTGTCTGGTATGAAATCCCGGTCAGTGGTGTAGTCTACAGGTGGAGAGGGGCAGGAATTGGTCTCAAGCTAGGTGGTTGCAATGGCAGCAGGTGTCCAGTGGAGTGTAAGTCCAGCAGGGCTCTGAGAGTGAGCCATGGTACAGCCAAGCTCAAGGGTTGGGAGGTCAGAGCTCTGAGTCCTTATAGCCCATAGGGGTTAGAGGTCCCACTCATATCAGTGTCCAGATGGAGTCCTTATCAAGTTGTCCAGACTTGTGGTTTGGACATTCAGGGCCTCTGTTAAGGCCTTGTTGTATCCCAATTCCATAGACTTAACTTTGTACTTGACTTAACTGTCATGGCTGACAGTGACTCCATACTGGTTTGTCAGAAGTGTTCACAAAGTCTTCTCTGCTCTTGCTCTACACATATTTTATTTTAAAATGAAGATTCATTTACAACTTTAGTCTTTGAATTTCCAACAACATAAAGAATATATAAAACACATAGCTATTTTCTTATATAACTAATGAAATAGTCATAGAGGAACCTTTTTGTATATTCCTAATTTCAAATACATTTAAACATTTCATAATTATTCTTTAAGGAGGAAACTACTTGTTTTACTTAATGGGGATTATTTTTTCTATTTCCAATCTCAAAACTAACATGTCTCCATGAGCTAGATTTCTAGGAGGATATTATAGGAGAGGCAGTCAAATAGTATATGATTTAGAAGTGACAAATAAAGATTTGCTCATTTGAAAGAGTGACCAAAGCAATATTTTGTAGAAGTAAAATGATAGAGAAGAAAATTTCTCAAGTGATCATTGCTTGTAATATGTCCGGTATCATCAAATTCATTTGAGCTTTATGGTTACAATTTCTGCAAACAGGCCATAGGTCTTGAGAATAATGACCCATATCTGAGTGTTGAATGTCTTTGGAAAATCACCTTAAAACACTGAATCTTGTTCACCCTTCACCCAATTTCATAGTTATTGGAAAATAACATCCTATCTATAAAGAGGGAATATGCTAATTGACCATCACTCCATCACAAAGATGGCTGCACCCACAGCTGAGGCCAAGTTCCCTTAAGGAGTTTTAAGGAGCAATCAGCAAGGACCTGAGGCTACGCCCTCTCCTGCCCCCATGGGGCTTGACAGGGGACCTCACCATGGGACCTGAGGTCACGTCCCAAATCAGGTGGGGCTTGACAGAGGACTTCAGGCTGCGCCCCCTCCCCCTTCTCACCCTGGCACAGGCCAGAAAACCTGAGGCTGCGCCTCCTTAACTAGCAGGGCTTGACAGGGGACCTCAAGGTGAACCTCCAGTGCTGGGCTGGGGGAACTCAGGCTGCACCCCCCCACCAAGTGGGGCTTGACAGGGGACCTGAGGCTGCGCCCCCCCTGCCCCAGCACTGGACCAGGGACCTGAAGCTGTGCCCCATTCCCTGGCTGGGCTTGATAGGGTACCTGAGGCCATGCCCCCCACTGAGTGGGGCTTGACAGGGGACTTCAAGGTACACTCCCAGTTCTAGGTTGGGGGAACTCAGCCCATGACTGCACCCAGCAGGACTTGACAGGGGATCTGAGGCTGCACCCGACCCCCCCCTGTCTGGTGGGGTTTGACGGGGGACCTCAGACCATGCCCCACACCCAACAGGGCTTGACAGGGGATCTCAGGTTGTGTCCCTCACCTGGTGGGGTTTGACGGGGGACCTCAAGGCACATCCCCTGCCCTGGTCTGGGCTGGGGGACCTCAGGCCATGCTCCTGTCCTGGCACCAGGACCAGGGGACCTGAGGCTGCACCCCCTGCCTGGCAGGGCTTGACAGGGGTGGGACTGGCTGGGTCTGGATCTAGCCCAATGGGAGTGGGGGGCAGGTCTGGGTCTCATGTGATTTTGAGGTGCATGTAGGTAGGCGGGGACTTGACTCTGGGTCCCGTGATGAGACCCAGACTCTGACAGGAGGAAGGTTTTCATATACATTTTACTAATTTTCTTTCATCTCTGACACTTCTATTATAAAGGGCAAATAGCATTATTAAATTATTTCCTCTAATTAATTCCCTTTTAATGTGCACGAATTTTGTGCACTGAGCCCCTAGTAAGGAATAAAAGAAGAATGCTATACTTTATTTCACAACTGTCCCACCCTTTGCAACACTGAAAGCCCATTTCTCAAATAACTACTAAGGGCTGTTCAGGCAATCCTGTGCTCCACTTTTAGGAGTGAAAGCTGCCCCTTCTTCACAGAGAATATGGTGTCTTAGTCATAAGCCACCTATTTTCCATATGTGAGCCAGAGATTCTCTTTTCCAGCTGTGATTATCTTGGTAGCCTGGGGAAATCTACTGCTTTCTCCACATTGCTTCCTTCTCTTCCCTCACTACTTTATTCTTTTTGCCCTAACAGGTGATTAGTAGCAGACAGAAGACACAATTGTTAACCCACATACCTAATTCATTAAATTCCTTGCCTGGTGGGCCATGGTTAACTCAGCTTCATTATGCTGAATTCTAACACTTTTGAGAGCTATACGTACTTTTTTTCACAGAACTTTATTCTCTTGTTAATGATACCTAAAAATCATTGCTTCCAGGCTGAAATTCCTATACATAAACATGTTTGTGTATATAAACATGTGCATGCACTTGGTGAAATTTGAGGAGCAAGAAATATTCCACTATTTTTGCATTATAAGAGGCAAAACTGGTATTCTAAAAATTATTTAAATATGATCTAACATTTTGAAATGTGTTAAAATGTTTTTCTAGTAAAAGCATAAAAGGAAGAGATGCTGATTTTTAGAAACTTTTCAGGGAAGCTATATATTCCTTGTAATTAGGATGATGGACATTAAGTGACATTTCAGAAAGCTTAAGGCTACTAAAATGTACATTCTTTTATTTAAGTGGTATGGTAAGCTAATATGATTGCCTGCTCTAAAAAAGGGAGTGAGATATGTATATTGCAAATAGTGTACTAGTAGATACTTGAATTGCCTATTTGTTTATGAATATAAGATACATGTCCATATGTAGGTATGTATATATGTATCTGTCTCTCATTTATGATCTTTTATTTTTTTATTACATGAGAAAACTTGCTACCTTTCCTGTAAACTACACATTTTTTAGGCACAGATTATAAAATCTTACATTGAAGACCAAGATATAGATCCTCGATCTACTTGTACTGTCCTAATTGAAGCAGGGAATGGAAAATTTATTGGAAATCTCCATCCTGATGTCACAGAGGCATCTTCATCTTAATATATTCACAACATGACTCATCCTTCCACCCCCTCCCTGATATAAACATCTCTCCCTTGATTAATGGCAATACCCTCATCCATTCCTAAGTCAAAATCCTCAGGGTCATTTTCTATTCCCTCATCTCCCTTTCCTGACAGAACCCATCAGTTACCTAGTCTTGTTATTTCAATTTTCTCAAACTCCAAAGTCATTCTTTTTTCTCCATGCCAAATAAAGCGTAGTTTAGGCTATGTATTTGTTAAGGGGGGTCCCACTTTGGTAAAATGGGAGCCCCCTCCAAATGCAAGGAGGGCTGATGGTCCAGGGACAGAAAGTGACTCTGCTTCTTGAGGTCTTTCAAGGAGCAGATTACTTCTTTATTGTTGTACTTTCATTATTCATGGGTCTAGATTTGATTCAACCATCATTTCCAAGTTCTGGCTAGCAGTGGGAGAAAAGGAGGGGTGGGGAAACTTGAGTGGTGCAGATCACTGCTGTTTACATATTTTGGCTAGAACTTGGTCACCTGCCTTCAACTACATAGGGATATAATTGTGTGTGTATAAGCAAATAAATTATTTACTATGTTAAGTATTAAAAATCTATAAAGAAACATGAAGTCAGGTTAAAAAAAAATCCAAGACTAACCAACTGCCTCCTTAGATAAGGTGGTCAGACATGACCTATGGTGAGGTATCACGTGATGATGTCATATTCCTGAAGAAATTGAGGAAATGTGTTAATGAGAATGTCTGGGGTAAAAGCATGGCAGCAAGAAGAAGGAACCATGAGTGCAGTGGGTGCAGAGTGACCCTGAGGGAGGACTTGCGGTGCAGTGACTCTGGCATGTTCAGGGAAGAGATGCAAGAAGTGTGGTGTGTCTGGAGAGAAGGGCGAGAGTGTTAGGAAGCAGGCCTGGAGGGTTGGTTGGGAGACATGGTGAAGACATCAGATTTCAGGCTGAGTAGAATCGAAAACCATGAAAGAGTTTTGAGCAAAGGCAAACAAGTGATGACTCTGGGCCATGAGAGAGTACCTCCATCAGGATGACAGTCATGATACCAAGAGCTGTTGAAGGGAGAATGTCAACATGGAGGCTGGCATCAAGGACTTACTATTTGATGTGCCTTATGCTAATGCAATACTATACCTGGAATTTTCCCATTTAATTTTTACACACAGATTTTTGAACATATACTTCCTCTCCCTCAGCTACAATTTCTTCGTGTAAAACCTGAGACTGGTCCTCGCCTGATTGACTCAGTGGATAGTGTCCGCCTGCAGACTAAAGAGTCCTGAGTTCAGTTGTGATCAAGGGCATTACTTTGATTGCAGCCTCCTCCCCAGTCTGGGTCCTGGTCAGGGCTCCTGCAGGAGGCAACCAATCAATGTGTTTCTCCATTGATGTTTCTCTCTGTCTTTCCCTTTCTCTTCCATTCTCTCTAAAAATCAGTGGGAAGATATCCTAGGGTAAGGATTAACAACAACAACAAAATACACATAAAAACTGAGACTCATCTCTTGATAGGATCACTATAAGGACAGAATGATGCATTACATAAGAAGCATGTAAAACAGTGCTTAGCCTGTAACAGACAATAAGGACTAGGCCCCTTCTTACTGGGAACCAACTCTTTTAAAAAAAATTTTTTTATTAATTTTTATTAATTTTTTATACATATCTCCCCATTGCCCCCCTCCCTCCCAGGCATACCCCGACCCCCCAGTGTCTGTGATCATTGGTTATGCTTATATGCATGCATACAAGTCCTTTGATTGATCACTTATCTACCTCACCTAACTTTAATCTTTCTGCTGTAATTTCAGTCTGTTTTATGCTTTATGATTTTTGTCCTCCTGAGAATTATCAGTCTACTCCCTTTCTGTGCTCCTGATTCTATTATATTCACCAGTTTATTCTGTTGATCAAATTTTTAATTCACTTAATTTTTAGATTCACTTGTTGATAGAAATGTATTTGTTGTTCATAATTTTTTGTCTTTTACCTTTTTCTTCTTCCTCTTCTAAAAGAGTACCTTTCAGCATTTCATATAATACTGGTTTGGAGTTGATGAACTCCTTTAGCTTTTTCTTCTCTGTGAAGGTCTTTATCTGCCCTTCAATTCTGAATGATAGCTTTGCTGGGTGGATTATTCTTGGTTGTAGGTTCTTGCTGTTCATCACGTTGAATATTTCTTGCCACTCCCGTCTGGCCTGCATCGTTTCTGTTGAGAAATCAGCTGACAGTCGTATGGGTGCTCCCTTGTAGGTAATGAACTGTTTTTCTCTTGCTGCTTTTAATATTCTGTCTTTCTCTTTTGCTCTTGGTATTTTAATTATGATGTGTCTTGGTGTGGTCCTCTTTGGATTCCTTTTATTTGGGGTTCTGTGTGCTTCCTGGACTTGTAAGTCTATTTCTTTTACCAGATGTGGGAAGTTTTCAGTCATTATTTCTTTAAATAGGTTTTCAGTGTCTTGCTCTCTCTCTTCTTCTGGCACCCCCACAATTCTGATGTTGGTACGCTTGAAGCTGTCCCAGAGGCTCCTTACATTATCTTCACATTTTTGGATTCTTTTCTCTTCTTGCTTTTCCAGTTGAATGTTTTCTGCTTCTTTATATTTCAAATTTTTTACTTGATCCTTGCCTTTCTCTAGTCTGCTGTTAGGACTCTGTATAATAGTTTTTATTTCAGTCAGTGTATGTTTAATTTCTAGTTGGTCTTTTTTCATCTTTAGTTGGACCTTTTCCATCTCTAGTTGGCTCTTTTGCATCTCTAGTTGGTCCTTTTTCATCTCCTCTTGGGTCTCACTAAATTTATCCAACTTTTCTAGCATATTCTTGAAAAACCTTACAAGCGTGGTTTTGAACTCTATATCCAGTCGTTTTTTTTCCTCCATTTCTTTTGTTTGTAATCCCTCCCTTTGTCTCAGCATTTTCACTATTCTGAGGAAACTTCTGTGTTTAATTCAGCTTTATGATACCAGACGTGCAAAGCCGCAGAAGCCTCTGTTGAGCTTGGGAGGGGTGGAGTCTCAGGGCTTAAGGGACCGCCTTGCCTTCCAGTCGGCCCCACCCTTCACGGCCCCTGAGTCTCACGTGACTAGGTAATGGCTGGAGCGGTTCTTGTGCGCGCGCCTGCAGTGCCTCTAACCGCTGCCTTTCCGGCTCCCCTGCACACCAGGACCACACGAGTCTAGGTCTCCAGGGTTTCGTCCAAAACAGGGGTTTAGTGAAGTTAGAAGTGGCACAGTTGGGAGGGTCTGTTTCCCGCCCACTCGCGAAAGCCAGTGGCACAATCAGCAATCTGTCCTGCGCGCAGTGCCGTGCGCGCCACCAGACCTCTGATCTTTTGCGACTCCCCTAAATTTCTGTGCACTTCTCCCTTTTCACAGTCCAAACTCCCCCCGTATGAGTTTCGGCTGGATATGGGATTTAGTGTGTAGGATAAGGGGTTCAATGCCTTTGAGAGTCTCCATTTCCCTTCCTCCAGAGAAAGCCAGCCAGGTTCTCTGGGCACTCACTCTCTCCTCGTGCTTGTCTCTGTACCTCAGCTTTTTGCAGCTCCTCTGGGTCTCCGTGAGCCCCTCTCTTTCCCTCTAGTTGTAGAACTTCCACTCATCCAGCTTTCCTGTGGTTCTGGATGATGACCGTTCTGTCTTTTAGTTGTAGTTTTGAAATTGTTGTGCGAGGCAGCAGTGTAGGTGTTCACCTATGCCGCCATCTTGGATTCCTCGGGAACCAACTCTTAAGTCATGTTTAGCAAACAAGCAAGTTTTAAGGGAGAAGTCTGTAGAACAACTGAATGCCAGTGAGGAATAAAAAAAGGAATGAAGAAAGAAAAGAGTTGCTTATGCTAGTGAGTGGGATTAATTCTCCAAATAATGAATAATAACACATATGTAAAGTTGGAGCTGAACTTTCCCTTGGATAGCTTTTCACTGCATATTCTTTGAATTTTGTTTTGTATTAGGAGCTGCAATCCACTGGCCAAAGCATATCTCACTGGTCAGCAAACAAGTAGCATTTATCTAAGATTTTCTTTCTACTAGGGTAAAGCCAAAAGTATATTCAATTTAAATTTGTAAAAGTTAATGAATTTGCAAACATATATCTATTTCTCCCTTGACGATGTTTTTATTGATTTCTAGAGAGAGAGGAAGGGAGGGAGGGAAAGAGAAAGAAAAACATCCATCAATTGCCTCCATTATGCACCCCAATCAGGGATGGAATCTAAAACCTATGTTATGTGCCCTCAACCTTTCTGTGTATGGAAGATGCTCCAACTAAGCCACCCATCCAGGGAAGCAAACATCTTTTTTTTTTAAATATATTTTTATTGATTTTTCACAGAGAGGAAGGGAGAGGGATAGAAAGTCAGAAACATCGATGAGAGAGAGACATCGATCAGCCACCTCCTGCATGCCCCACACTGGAGATGTGCCCGCAACCAAGGTACATGCCCCCGACCGGAATCGAACCTGGGACCTTTTAGTCCGCAGGCCAACGCTCTATCCACTGAGCCAAACCGGTCTAGGCGCAAACATCTTTTTAAAGGGCCCTTCAGTTGAATGTTTTGGAAAAGGTGAATATTCATATTAAAATGTGAAATAAATTCATTCAATGGGTCTTTTTTTGCATAGATAAGATCATTAACATCAAGTTGTTATGATTATTTAGAGATTTATTTTTGTGTGGGTGCAGATACTGATATGCATTCCTTTTCTTCACTTGAGTCTCTCCTGTTCATTCATTCTGGGAGTAAGAGCAAAAGCACATTCACACGAGGACCAATACTGGATTCAACTCACAGCTCTGCCAATGTACTATCTGTACGATGTGAAGCAAGTTACTGACCTACCTCAAAGAATTTATATGAGGATTGTTAGAGTATTAACTGAGGCATAGTAAACATGTTAAGAGTTTCTTTGAGCAAAAATCTATTGTAATAGGGTAGCACCAAACCCAGAAGTGGCTGTTACACAGGCAGGAGCCAGGAAAAGAAACAAAGGAAGAAAGTAATTTGATTGCCTATAGTTGAAAGCCTAGTTGGCCATTTGTTATTGGTTTTCCTTAGTGTGTTGATTTTGTTACTTTGAGGTATTTACAGGCATAGATTTTGAATTGTTTATGTGGGCTGTCACAGCATGAGAGCCACATCAGTCTAGTGGCCTCCTTGTTTAATTCATTTAGAGGATCAAACAATGTTTGACAATTGAACGTTCTCAGAAGTGCATTTGTATTTTCCAAAGTCAGCTGACAAGATGACAAGATTCATTTAGATTTGAGTATCCTCAAGTCATTTTTTTCAGAATTAACATACATATGATTCCACCTTTTTTTTTTACATATAATGATTCAGCAGAAGCTCAAATACTCTGCTAATCATACCATGCATCCTTTCTGGATGCTTTCCCCTTCCATCAACTATCCCCCATAGAAGGAACTGCCTGAATACTTCACTCTTCAGTTACTTTGGGAGTTAAAAAGGAATTAAACCATCTGTATAGAAGGTATTAACTCAGTGGTGGCTAAATAAATAATGGAAAGAACAAAATATTAAAAATAATTCTGCAGTAACAACCTTCTACATAATCCCAGGCAAGGTTTCTCTAGGGAATTTATAAGAACAATTTATGGATTGAAGATATCGATACAAGTTCTTCCAAACTGCTTTTCACAGTGGTTGAGCCCATTTACACTCCCAGCAGCAGTTAAGAGAATTCAATTTACCCACAGTTTCACCAATAGTTCCTTTCATATTTTTTAAAACAACATTATCAGTAAAATAGTTTTTATTTTGTATTTTTAAAAATATATTTTATTGATTTTTTACAGAGAGGAAGAGAGAAGGATAGAGAGCTAGAAATATCGATGAGAGAGAGACATTGATCAGCTGCCTCCTGCACACTCCCCACTGGAGATGTGCCGGCAACCAAGGTACATGTCCTTGACCAGAACTGAACCTGGGACTTTTCCGTCCACAGGCCGATGCTCTATCCACTGAGCCAAACCAGTTTTGGCATTATTTTGCATTTTTATTACTAATGAAATTGAGACTCTTCTCAAATATTTATTACACATTCAGCCTTATTTTGTTTTTTTCTTTCGGTGAATTATCTGCTCCTTTAGCTGTATTTTTATTGAGAGATTGCTATATTGAAATATAGATTTCTCTCAACCTTATAGATTTTTAGTGAAACAATATAAAAATTTTATTATTATATACTTAATAATTTACAGTGTATATTATATGTATATAATACATGTGTATATGTATAAACACTGAAGTATATAGACACATGTGTGCGTACATGGATATATAAACATGCCAAATTCTCAGTATGACTTTTAACTCTACTTTTGGCTTAATATATCCATATACTATTCTCTCTTCTCTGTTCTTCTGCCAGAGTTTAATTTAAGATAGTAAAGGTAGTTTTCATGTACTTCCTGAATTAGTCTCATGGGATCGACTGTCAAATACATTCTTCCCATGGGTAATTTATATTAGGACCAGTGTCTCAAGCCTTCTTTATGACATGTTCACCTTAACACTACATCTCTTTTATGTGAACATTCCCTCAGGCATGACAGACAAATTCAGGATCTCCCTAAAGACATCTTGGTTTAATGTCATATTCTTTTGCCTGGAACACTCTCTGTTTCAATATATGTCAAGAGCACATCCTGCTAAGTTTCCCTAGACCTATGCAGAACTTGTTAATCTAAAATTAGGTCTAAATATGTAAATTCATCATTTGTCATGATGCAGCAAACTTCAAAATGCAGCCCCTTTTACATAACAGAGTGAATTTCCCTGCATTGGTATGTGTTGGCACTTGGAAAATGGAGAGACAACAATTAATTCAAATCAGAAAATTATAATTCTATAGAAGTCCTGTGGAAATAATTTATTCTTCAAAATTAACTAGATTTATCTTTAAAATCACATTTTGCTTTGAAAATTTTACAAAATAATTTCACCATCCAAAGTATTCCCTTCCAACATAATAAGGTATTTATAGTAAATTGAATTCTAATACTAATAAGAAATTCCAGAACTAAAATAATTTTAATGTTTTATGGATTTTTAAAAGTATATATTTTATTGACTTTTTACAGAGAGGAAGGGAGAAGGATAAAGAGAAATATTGATGAGAGAGAAACATCGATCAGCTGCTTCCTGCACACCTCCTAATGGGGGGGTGCCCGCAACCAAGGTACATGCCCTTGACCAGAGTCAAACTTGGGACCTTTCAGTCCACAGGCCAGTTAGGGCAAATGTTTTATGGATTGTTAAAGGATTGCCAGGAGCTTTGAGATATTCTCCTGCAAGGTGACCAATAGAGTTGGCATAAACTGAAAAAGGCAGGTCTATTGAAATTGTAACCAATAGGGAATTAGTAAGCCAGCTCCCACAAGTGTGGACTCTTTTTTCCAAAATAGCACAACTGACATTTTAGAAATGGTTTCCAAATAGGAGACTGTGCTAATTAATTAATTAATTCATTCATTAATCTAAATATCTTTATATGCATATTATAGCCAGACTGGGATAAAGGGCTAGATTATGAATTTGTCTCTTAAGGGTAGGGGCAGAAGTTAGGAATAAACTGTGGACTTGCGAATTATATTCCTTTTTCTCTTTAAAAAAAAGAACAATTTCATGACTGATTTGCATTCTTGGCTTTATATACTTTTAAAAAAATTGGCGTAAAATTTCCTTTGTGACCTTATTCCAAAATATAAGTGGGTGGTTCTCAGTATTTTGGTACACCTAAAAATTATCTTAAGTGATTTTTAAAAGATGGGGTTCATATATATTTTTTAATTTTTAAAAATTGTTTTTTTCTTTTAAATAGAATTTATTTTTGAAAGCAATCTTAGATTCAAAGCTAAATTGAGTAGAAAGTACAGAGTTCCCATATATTCTTTGTCCTATATAAGCAGAGCCTCCTCTACTATCCACATCTTACAAAAGAATGGTAGCATGAAACAATTGATGAACCTATTAAGGGATAGTCAGAAGGTGACATAGTCTGCTGTACTCACCATTCAACACAGAGAGATGACTGCACAAAAGTTCCCCATACAGGTCACCAAATCTGAAATGTAGGGTGCGGGGACGATCTCCCCTTTGCAGGTTCTTGCCTCACGAAATTGAAGAATAAAGTTCGCGGACTGAAAAAACTTGTTAATAAAAGGGTGAAAATTTATTGGAAGCAAATACAGACTACCACTTTGGGAGGGGTTCCTAAGATGGGAGTAACCCACTCAGCCCCTTTATTCTAAGGCTTATAAATGCTGTAGTTCTTTGTCTCTTCATGCTCTCTTCTAATTGGACCCCTTCCCCATTTTATAACTCTGTGCTTTTCTCATCGGTCAGTCTTTGGCAGAACATCAGCTTCAAAGTCCAAAACCCACATGGTGACCCCTTGTCCTCTCCTCCTCATCTTGTGACATATCTCTATTTCCTGGGAACATATGTTTCCCTCTTTCCAGCATCTGTCCACATTTCTCTGTCCTCTGTGAAAATATGTTTCTTTTTTCCTCATTCTCTGATTTTTCTTTATCCTCTGTGAATCTACTAGTATGTCTTCTTCTATTATAACGTGGTACCTTTCTATTCTCTGTGAATGTATGCCTTCTGGTGGCTCCAAGCCCTCACCTATGCATTCCTCACCCATGGACCCTCTTTTATGTATGTATGTATGTATGTATGTATGTATGTATTTATTTTTACTGATTTTTTACAGAGAGGAAAGGGGAGGGATAGAGAGTTAGAAACGTCGATCAGCTGTTTCCTGCACACTCCCTACTGGGGATGTGTCTGCAATGCCGTTGGTCAGAATCGAACCTGGGACCCTTCATTCCACAGGTCAATGCTCTATCCACTGAGCCAAACTGGTTAGGGCCCATGGGCCCCTTTTATTCCTAAAACTCCCTAAACCTGCCTATTTTCTCCCTAAAATTCCTTTCACTACTATGATTATAGTAGTAATGATATTACATTGACACATTATCACCCAAACTCCATAATTTACCGTAGGATACATAGGTGGTGGTGTATATTGTCTGGGTTTTGACAAATGTATAATGGCATGTATCTTCTATTATCATACAGAATGGTTTCACTGCTTTCCAAATCCTTTGTGCTTCACCTATTCATCCCTCCCTCCCTTCTAACCCTGGCAACCATTGACCTTCTTACTATCTTTATTGTTTTGTCTTCTTCAAAATGTCATGCAGTTGGATTCATTCATTCAGTATGTAGACTGCTTCTTTCACTAAGTATTGATGCATTTAAGAATCTTGCATGTATTTTCATGGCTTGAAAGCTCATTTCTTTTTACTGTATTTCTGAATGGTATTCATCATGTAGATGTACTACAGTTTGTCCATTTACCTACTGGAGGCATCTTGCTTGCTTCCAAGTTTTGGCAATAATGAATAAAGCTACCATAAACATGATTATGAGGGTCTATGTGTGGACACAAGGTTTTAACTGCTTTGAGTAAATAACTAGATTGTGTGGTAAGAGTATGTTTATATTTTTTAAAAACTGCCAGACTATCTTTCAATGTGACTATACCATTTGCATTTCCACCGACAGTGAATGACAGTTCCTGTTGTTCCATGTCCTCTTCAGAATTTGGTGCTGTCAGTGTTCTGAATTTTGGACATCTATCTCATTGTTTTAATTTTCATCTCCTGAAGGACATATGATGTGGAATATTTTTTTCAGATGCTTATTTGCTATCTGTACATCTTCTTTGGTCTGTTAATATCTTTAGTCTATTTAAAAATATTTTATTGATTTCAGAGAGAGGGTTGAGAGAGAGAGAGAGAGGTAGAAAAATCAGTGATGAGAGAGAATCATTGATTGCCTGCCTCCTGCATGCCTCATACTAGGGATCAAGCCTAAAACGCAGGCATGTGCCCTGACAGGGAATCAAATGGTAACCTCCTGGTTCATAGGTCAACACTCAACCACTGAGCTATGCCAGCTGGGCTGGCCTATATTTAAATCAAGTTTGTATTCTCACTGTTGAATTTTCTGTGTATTTTATTAGATGTATCATTTGCAAATATTTTCTCCCAATATGTGGTTCATTTTTTTTTATTCTTTAGACCATGTCTTTTGCAAAGTAGAAGTTTTAATTTTAATTAAATCCAGTTTATGCATTATTTCTTTTGTTTTAAAAAATGTTTTTGGAGAAGTACCTTACTTTAGCATTTTAATATATTTACTGAGTTAAGTATACACATGAGACTAGATTATATATATTGACTTTGGTATCTATATATATAAAAAAATAGTGAGCAGAACACTGGAACAACCGGAATGGCCAGCCAATCAGCCTGATAGGGGGAGGGACTGGCAGGCCAACCTCCTGCAGCTCTTCCCCCTGGCTGGCCTGGCATTAGTCAGGCCCCAATAGGGGTGGGGTGGCCGACCAACCTCCTGCTGTTACTTCCCTCTCTCCCACCAGGCAGGCCCGGCCCCAATCTATCCTGATTGAGGCCAGGTTGGGCAGACTCCACCTGTGCACAAATTTGTGCATCAGGCCTCTAGTTGTATATAAAACGTCATCACCATATACCTCATAACTCATATCTATAAGTTTTCTCCTTTGTTATTTTCTAGGACTTTTTTAGTTTTGAGCTTTACATTTAGTCCTGTATCCCACTTTGAATTAATTTTTGTGGGTAGTGTAAGGGGTGTATGTAGATTCACTATATATATATATATATATATATATATATATATATATATA